>CM076398.1:29682177-30882177 GCA_038363315.1 Mugilogobius chulae
CTATTATTTCAACACCATCAGCTCAAAGACAACCAATACAACACATATATAGTTGTGATTTTGCCTAAACAAACGAATTAATTGATAACTTCTTCCCAAGATAGGGTTGGTACGTCACAACAGTCACAAAAGCCAGTAAGGGGGACTCATCTCGATGGGGGAACTATCTCCACACCACACCGGCGAAAGTGTGACGTGGGCTTGGGAGTTGAGTTGAGTACGACATTCATGCATTGCTGTAAGCCTGCTTACCATGTGTAAGTAATGTGTTAGCGCGTTGTTGTGTGTCACGACTATTGTTGTAGTTTTGCCTGCATTTGGTTTAGTTGCTGCATAGCTGACTTGGTCAGAGGTTCAGAGTCTCAGCGTGGTGCAGGGAGTGCTACACATTGCTTTCCAAAACACACTTGTAAGTCAGCTTAAGTAATATAATACAATTTTGAAGGTTCCTATTGCGTACTGTGTCAGCTTCATCTTAGATGGCCCTTCACTCCAGTTTAATCTGGGCTGTGATGTTTATTTTGGTGGTTGCCTTCATCTAAGTCTATTTTTGGCCAAAAAGTCACACAGTGCACATTTAAGCCTTCAAGATGATCTAATCAACTGAAATTCTGCTTGCAGCAAATATCCTTCGTCATTTGGTTGAGAGACACAACACATGGCCCAGAATCATGCAGGACACACCTTTTGATTTGGAGTAAAACGATTTCATTGGCTGCTGGACACCACATGACCAGAATCTTGTCATTTAGGATGATGTCGAGCCAACACTAAAACTTAATGTATTTAGAAGAATACATCTAATAGGTACATTTAAATTAAAGTAAATGTTGACAAAAATATTCTCCTAATACCTAATGAAGATGAAAAGATTTTTAAATAAATTTTGCACACTTGTGCATTTAATTAATTTATTTTATGTATTATTATTTTACACATACACATTTGGACAATTGAACTACTGTTTAAAATACAAGATGTCTTTCAATAGACTTAGCCAAACACACAACGTTACAGTAAGAGACCTGAGGGAGTAGCCTCCAACTCAAGGGCAGTTGAAAACAAGGATTAGAGCAAAGTGCTGTGGGATTTCCAATGAACAAATAGTAATGCAGCTTAGTTGGTTTTGCTGGTATGGGGAGAGGAGCTGGAGATTTCAGTATATACATTAGGTTTTCTTTATGATGTGACCTTCAATACTTAATCTACACAAGGTGAAGTTCTATAGCTCAATTAAGTGAGCTGTAAGCATCAGTGCGTGGCTAATGATGAAAAAAAAAGTGCTTGCTTTGCCCATGCTGGGGGTACACTGTGAAAACGTGTTTTTGTGTGTAATTGATGCAACGTTTCTGCATTTCGGCAAGGATATAGTTGTGTTTTAACTCATTACTCTTTCTGATTAGATAAATAAGCCAGAGAAACATTATTCAGACACAGAGATGCCACCATACAACAGGTTATGAGGCTGTAGTTTAACCTTCACATTGAACTTTTTACTTGTAAATTAAAAAACGCTATGATAAAAAAAAAAAAAAAAAAAAAAAAAAAGTAAATGATAAATGCAGCATTTTATGGAAAAAGGAGTCCACTGAGTACTGTCAAGACATTTTTGTTCTCATCAGGAGTCTTATTGGCTTTACTTGAGTGTTCCTATCCAGTTTCACTTTGTTGTTTGTAAAAAGAAGTTTATAAGCTGTAATACATATCGATAATAACCATGTGTCGAAGTATTTATGAGAGGAAGTTAAACCTAAATTGTGCAGTGTGAAAATCAACTACCCTCAAAGAGACTGTGGATGAGATTAGTCTGAATATGAATTATCGCACAGATATCTCAGTCTTTGGAAAATAACCATTAAACTGCATAAATACAAGTGGTCTTCTCATTGAACTTCTGAAACTTCTGACAAGATCTCTCAGAGAAGCTATGCAACCAGATTCATTCAGTCTATTTGTGCTGCCAAACAATTATAAACAAGCTCAAAATGGTGACCTAACCAGGATTGATACTCAAATAAAAAACACTGTGCACACTGCATATTTGTGATGAATTGCTTTGACTTTGTTGTGAGACTAGTTAAAGCAAGATTGGCAAGAATTTCCTTCAACCTATCTTCATATTCAGCACATTATTCGGAAGCTGTTTTTATGATTTATGATACATGTCTTTATGATTTCTATGTTAAATATGTAAAGAACATTTATGAATAAATTTGGTCCGTTTAAATTTTAATTTGTGAACGATAGCTAATAAGGTTTAGACTTGAAGAACTGGAACCTTGTCTCAATATCTCCATTTTGCCATTGTCTCTGTAATGTGCTATAATGTTGACGAATACAAATTTCATATTG
The DNA here is from genome assembly GCA_038363315.1 of Mugilogobius chulae. Classification (NCBI taxonomy): domain Eukaryota; kingdom Metazoa; phylum Chordata; class Actinopteri; order Gobiiformes; family Gobiidae; genus Mugilogobius; species Mugilogobius chulae. The sequence continues at coordinate 29,684,530 of CM076398.1, forward strand.
AAATGGTAATATCAAAAAGCGAAGCGTGAAGCTTCAGAGGTTCATTAACCTTTCCTGTCCACTTGGTCTGAGTCACATTTGTCACATTCACTGTCTCTCACTGAAAGGTCACTGTTGAAAGATGGTGAGTAATGAATCACAGACATCACAACTCTGGTGTGACTGAGAGGCACGGTGTGAACTTTCAAATGTTACTTTTTTTTGGAAAGCTGCTCTTGGCTGCATTGCTTCTTTTTTTTTTTTTTTTATTGCATTAAAAATTTGCAATTGGTGTCAGTTATACGATAAAATTATGCAACATCTCAGCAGTATGTTTGTCTTTAACAAATGAATTCCTTGCATAACCAATTCATAGTAGAAATAGAGCCCTTACTCTTGCATAACTCAGTCCCAGTAGTGTTCTATTCAGAAGATCTAAAATTTGTAACAATCTGCCTTCCAACTTTAAAGAGCTTTCATAAAACATGCTCATTTCTATAGTGTTCTCATTTTGATCTCATCATCTGTGAGTACTGAAGAAGAGACACTGCAACACACAATACAATTTGCAATTCAGAGGCTTCAAAATTGTAATCTGAACAAAGCATTAAAAAATCAAGGCATTTCAGCTTTCATCTAAAATCATTTTCTGTCTGATGGAAGCTGACTGAGATAATGAGCATTTATACTGTTCTGACCTTTGCCCTGCTCATTGGGATGAGTTTGATCCTGAAACTGCCCTGATCACTGCGAAAATTTCCCTCTCTTTAGACAAGGGACCCAGCCTGTATTGCAACCTCCATTTTTGTTTTCCCCAAAATGGCTTCCTTTGCCCTTCAACAAACTATCCCTTCATTTCAGTTTCACTGTCCTCATACTTGTGGTTGCTTTGTTTGCTTTCAGGAGAAGTTTATGCAACAAGTATTCACAAATCCACAAGTTTTGTTGTCGGATTGCCTTCTTTTTTTACACAAAAGTATATTAATTCAATCCACGTTTCGTTTAGACTCCCGTGAAAATGAGAGAGAGGTGGGTTCAGAATCCTGTGCTGTGATTGGATGTGTGCAAACAACACTCCCACAATGTCTGTTTTTCTTTGGTGTCTTCTCTTTGTGATGAACTACGTATCTGTCCATTAATGCCTCCCCTGACCCTTCCCCTAGGGCTTCCCTGCAAAAGAGATTCTGAATCTCAGTGGGACTTCCCTGGTTAAATAAAGGTCAATTAAATCTTCTGTCTTAATTAAAGTGTTAATGTTGAACAGAATGGATATTTTGGACAAAATGGGTAAAGGAAGTCGTTTTTGTGAAAAAATAGTTTGTGTCTGTTGAACAAAAGTTGAGGCTTAAGATACAATTTGTCAGGAGCATGAAGTAGCTATTTAACCCCTTGGTCTTCTCTAAAAGGAAGAAAAGCAAAACTTAAGTTAAAGTGGCCCTTAAACCCAGTGCAACCAGATTATAATAGACAAGTAGTGATCAGGGAGTGTCAGTTATAACAATCGTTCTTTTCAAAACAAGTTTATGAACTGATTATAGTATTGGCCTTAACATTAGGCTTTTTTAAAACAAGACATAAACTCAAACTCCTCCCAATGCGCAGGGCAAAACTCGGCAGTTTTAGAATACGGTATCTCAGACAGCTCCCTTCAGACTCAGACTGAAAAAAACTTGGGGATGAAAGTTCTGATTTTCCAAAAGTTTAACCAGATGACAATCTTTGAAGGCTTTCCAGCTGAGGATTACTGACAGACAAATGAGGGATTTACACTGGCATATCGCACAAGATATTCTGCAAAACACTATTTTAAAGAACCAAATACTTATATTTTAATGGTGAATATGTTTGATTGTTAGGTTCCTTCTTCTAAACAACCACAAACATTTTAGCATGTCACCTAAATAATTTGGTTAAGATACTAATACTAACTGCCTGCACCAGATCAAAATATCACCAAATATAGTATCAGATACAGTATTTTAACGTTTTAGCATCTCCCATATTTATTCATATAAGGAGGAAAACACTGTACTACATCTTACATTGGGAGAAAAATGAGGCAGCTAGTTTACACTTGTGAGAAATCCAATACAAACATGATTTTAAACAGGCAAATTGAAGAGGGAAAGGTTTGCATATTTAGAGTTTAAGTGGCTCTGAAGTGTCTTCCACTGACAGGTGATATCACTGTTAAATACATAGGCTCTAAAGGTAAACTGTATACTGTATGTAATGGCATGGGCTTCAAAGTGTATATTTTTACTGACCTCACAAGAAAAAGAAACCTTGTGCGATGAACAGCTAACACCTTTCTCATTTCAAATCTCAGTGCTCACTGCTCGCTGCCGTTTTCTAGATGTAAGGAGTGACCATTAATGACTCTACTCATGCCACTGATTTCAAACGGTAATCGAAACACTTTTACAATCGGCTAGAGGAAAAAGATGAATGAGAATTTGGTTGAGAATTTAATTGAGAAAAGTTGATTCTTTTATAGAATTGACATAGTTTTGGCAAATGTTAAAATACACATTTGTGGTGGTGCAGATACAACATTAAGCTCACTCCTGCTTTACAATAATCTTCTTCCTTCAGTATCTGTTGGACATGTGACTTAAGCTGCAGGACACGCCACTGTACTGTGCAGTTTATTTTACTCCCATGGGTTGGGTTTTTAATCTGGATGTTGTCTTTTCTCTTGGCCTATTTATTTACATTTTATTAAGTTGTCATCAGCAAAGATGTTGTGGACAACATGATGCTACAGCTCAGTATGTCATATTCAATATGATAACACTATTATTTGGAATTAGTTTACAAAGTGAAAGCAAGAGAAGCAAGGAAAGACAAAAAAAAAAGCACAAGGAGCACCATGTTATAAAACGACAATGTTGTTTCTGATTTTAGCAGTATAAATCCCTCCTGTGTGGACAGTTGTATTAAATGTTAAATGTTGCAAATCCAAACCCATGATTTTGTCCCTCACGTCTGGAAATATTTAATTGAATTTAACAAGAATATGGGCAGAAAGTGAAGATTTTATGATGCAAGTTTTTTTTTTTTCCACTAATGAGTTCTGTGTGGGATAAACTAAAGTAATTTGGACACAACATACAGCCAAACCTCTCTGTTTATTTGAACCACATTTATCCTTCTCTTCTCCAGGCAGCTGCTCTAACCCCTCGATGCATTTGTGACCCAACACTTACGCCACCTGTCTCTGGGTATGACGCTGCAGAGGTTGGGGATTTCTTCTATTCTTTAGCTGAATTAAAAAAAAAAAGCTTGGAATTTGACCTAATTTCTACATACATAGTGCAACAAAATTTCATGGATCACCTCCTTAGATTATTCTGACCTACACTGGACTAATAGTCTTCTGTTCATCTAAACCTATTTCTGCAGCTCTCAGCTTTCTTTGCTTCAGCCTGCTCCTCATAATTCAACTATTTTCTCAGATATAAACACAAAGCAGTAAGAAGTGTTTGTTTGTTGATCCTTAATTTGTTTTGCAAACTTGTTCCAGGAAGGTTGTCCCCAAATCATTTGCAAAATATCCTTACAACAAAGACAGGAAACAAAGGTTATCAGCACCTTATGAAGATTAAAAAGATTTAGGCACAGCATTCACACATGAACACCTTTTTATTTCCAACATAGTCTCACAGAAATGTGCATCTATACAACAACCTGGGTTCTTTTATTTTCAACAACCACTATTTATTAGATACACTAATATCTCAAAGATCTATTACAATTATTAACAATACAACATAAGCTTTTGGAATAAGTGATGCTGCATGGTGTCAAAGTTATTTCTCTATGCTGAAACACAAAAACAAAACATATTCAAAATCACACAAATGACCTATAGCAAGTTTCATTTACTTAACATTTCCCAAGCTAATAATAAAGTTGAAAATCCAGAATGGTAGGACTTGGTTAAAGGCACAATACTCGATATATACTGTAACTTATGTAACTTTTCTATAAAACAACTTAAAGTTGGGGTAACTAACTTTTTTACTTATAAATGAGTAAACTTTGTGCTTTCCATGAAAAAATACTAGTGACAAATGCATCACTTTGTGGAAAAAAAGAGTCCACTGAGTACTGTCTGAATTGAATAATAAGGATTTTACTTCTAATAAGGAGCTGAATGCTGCGTTCTGATTGGCTGTGCTTGGGTGCTCCTCTCCAGTTTCACTTTGTTGTTTGTAAAAAGACGTTTATAAGTCATAAATGCGACAAAAATTAATGCATGACGATATTAACCATGTGTGGAAGAATTTATGAGAAGACGTTGTCAGATTTAAAACCTAATTCGTGTTTCCAGTGCGAAAATCAACTACCCCATTTTTAACATAATTTCCCCACAATTTTTTTGTTATTGCATTTATTCCATGGATGTATTATAATATGATATATTCAGGTGAAAATTAATCCTCAATATCTAATTTTTTCACCAAACTCTGTTGTTGTTGTTGTTGTTGTTGTTGTTAAAATACATCATGAAGAACATTTCGGAGGCTCAGAAAGCATTTGGAGAGCAAACCATGTAAATGTATCAAGTTTAAAATGATTCTGTTAGTTTGAATTTTTAAGGAAGCGAAAATATTTCATATAAATGCAATTAATTATGAAAATGTCATGTGTACTCTAGTGTTGTGAACATATCTTTTCAATGTCATCTCCACCAAATAATTTCATAACCCTAACCTTGACATTAGAAATGTAAAACACGTTAACCAATCAGCAAGAAGCAAGAAGTGGTGTGTTAGCCAGAACCAATCCGAGTTGAGAAAGCAGACTAAATGGGTTTTGTCCTTGTGTCAAATGCTAACTTAATGATATTGTACCTTTAAATCTGCAAGTTTACCACATAGAAAAAGCAACAATCACTGACACACATGTTTATACTCTACTTCCAAGACGACAAAAAGAATATATTTTAAAAAGTCTAAGCCTAGTGAAGTTAACAAACCCCAATGATGCAATATCAGACGGTTTCCACAAAGTGAAATGAAGTGCATCAGGCTATAATCTGGATGCCAGGTTACAAGATCTGGTAACCTGGTGTCCAGAAGAATCACTGTACAACAAGAATCACTGTACAACCACTAGTGGTTCAAAATTAAAAATAAAAATGTAATTTATTCTTAGGAAATAACTGCACAATAAAACAGCAAAACAGTTAAGCAGAGAAATAACATTAAAACTTGTTTCTATTTGATAAAAAATACAGAGCAACAGAAGTACTGTATGTGGTACTTAAAGAAAATACATCACTAAAAACATGACACAAGTTCATTTGTGTCATTCATCTGGTCCAGTCAGCATCTTAATATGACAAACCTGTGAGGTGTGATGGATTATCTCAACACAAGAGAAGTTCTAATTTGCACAGATTTGCAAAGATTTGTGAACAATACAGTATTAGAGTACAAAAACTCTCTTGTGTATTAAAGAATGTTTTAGCTTGGCTCATAAGAGTAAAAACCCACATGTTACATTTGTTTACGTTCAGTGTACTTTTTGATGAACTAGTGAAGTAATAACATGAAAGAACATTTATAGAATCCGAACTTGCCCCACTGTTCAGTCAGAAGAACCAAGAACCTTCCCATTTAAACAAATGAATGTGACTGTTATTGAATTTTGCATTAGTGTGGCATTTAAATATTTAGACTACTGTAGATGTAGGAGAAGAAATGTTTGTATCTTTAGTTCTTCTTATATTAAAGGCTATAAATTATCATGCACTTCTTTTTTACACTAAAATGAAAGAAACATATTTTCCATTAAAAGCAGTTCTTTATGTTCTTGTGTTACCAAAAGAAAAGGAATACATTAGCCATCAGCAACTCCCTGAAAAAAGCTTCTACACTAGACAAAACCCAAATGACAATATATGTTGGATATAACGTTTCACTCTCCACTTGTTTCACTCACATCATCATTTGATCCAAGATTCTAAATCAAGTCAGACAGCTGAAAGCTATACTGATCAGGTTGTGATCTTTTCTCACAGATGAAGTAGAGTTTGTCCGCACAGTTCCAGCTCTGAAACTGTCCCTGTAAGTTTAAGGCTCCACAACGATCCTGCCAGGACACTGATCAACATCATGTGGTGTTGGTAACTCCAGAGGGGCTCCACTGACCCACTGCCACTGGTCTCCTAGGAAACGCATGCCCGTCCACACCAAGCTAACTCCCTCTCTCTGCATTTGGGTCGTAGCATACCTAATATAAGTCATTGGATTGGCGAGGTTTTTATCATAACGTCTGCAATACTCCAGAGCCTTCTCCCACGTCAGATTCATCTTCACCACAGGAACACCAATGCAGTAAAACGACATCGAAGCATTGCCTGAAAAATCATTCCATTTGGTGTCATGTCTAACTTCTCCTCTGTTTTCTATGCCCTTATCGTTATTTGGGTTGCCGGGGCTCCAGTTTTGGAATGTCATCAGTCCAGCTCCAGACCAGCTCCATATAGATGAGTTGTAAGGATCTCTGTAAAGCCCGATCCATCCGTTGTAAGAAGATGATCCAGTTTGGCCAGATCGTCGAAGAAGTTCCACATCAGCAGCATTGTCCACATAGGCCAGGTCTGTGTAAATGGTTCTACAATAGGTCTGTGCGTCATTCCATGTTTTTTGTTCGGAAATATAATGGTATTTCCAAGCTGTTGCTTTAAAAACTGAACACAAAATGACTACAAAAATAGCACTTGCCATTGTGGTTGACAAATGAAATTGTCTGTATCTGCAGAACCACTGCAAGTCATATTGTCGGCATGAATTTGAATAGGTATGCAAAACAGTTTATTTCCCAAACAAAATGGTTCATGGAAATTGGTTGATCGATTGCTGAGAAGTTGGCTTGTACTACATTAAAAAAATATGCATATTATATGTATATGGATGTATACATGGACCGCGATGACGTTGAGGGAATTTTGGAAACCTCTTTTAGCATCTTGCAATCTGCTTTTGGGATCATCTTTTTGGGGGGCAAAAAGAAAGTCTCCAAGCCTTTTACTAGTACTCAAGAAACCATAATAAAAAAATATTAAACAATGAAGTGTAAAAATGGAAAGAAACAGCCTTTATAAAATGTACCTGAAGAGTTTTGTGGCACACAGCCTTTGCAGACACATTTGTTTATTTGTTGTCAAAACCAAAGTTTGCACTCTCAACACAAAGCTTTCTAATTAAAATGTGGTCTATTTGAAATTAGTCCTCATAAAAAAGATCATAACATCATTATATAGACTCTCACAAGAGACTAACAGCCTGTCCTTAAATGAACTCACTCACTCTCCCATCGCAATAAAGAACTGTATACTCCTGTATTTATACTCATATCCTGATATTGTGTTGTATATTTTGTAGGACCACTGTGATCACTGTAACTTATTGCTTGGAGTCAGAACACACATAGATTAACTTGGGATATGCAGTAGATATCTTAGGAGTAACAGTTGAGCCAAATAAAAGTGCTTTAGCGTCTGGTTGACAATCATTTTCTATTTTGTCAAATTAATAAAAACGTCTAGCCCAAAGGTAAATATTGGAACCACTGAGTCATCAGTAGTGATTAAACAAATGCCAAATTTAAAACAAAAGTTATTGCTGATCCAGGAAATTACATATTGCTTAAAAAGAAAATAAATACAAACTTTCACAAAGTTAGACAAGTACAGTGTGGCCTTCATTCATTCAATAAAACATAATAGTAAGTAAAAGCTTTGGGTCACTTCCTCATGGCTGTGTTTACTTTTACAAGGCACGATTTTACTCCACGTAAGGAATAGTTGAACTTTGGACGCACAACAGTAGAATATGAGACAATAAAAAAAGTGATGAAAGCTTTCCCCTGCTGATATGGCTTGATTCTGCCACAGCTGAGACAGTGACTTCATGTTTGATGTCGACCATAGATGCACTCCAAATGAGCCGAGTACTACAGAAACACATCAAAGATTCAGATACAAAGTGGCTACTTGTGGAAGCCGCTCAGTGAAAAGGCCTTTACAAACCACAATCTCTCTCTCTCTCTCTCTCTCTCTCTCTCTCTCTCTCTCTTGCTCTCTCCATCAAACCGTTTCTTGTACACACCCTATAGTGATAAGCTGCAACTTGCCTGGAATTGCAATATAAATAATTATTAACTTTTCAGGAAGAAGAATATGGACTAACAAAAGAGAGATTTGAGCAAGAAGGACAGAGCCACAGTGAAAAAGGTAAGTATCTCTACTAATGTACTTATTTTGATCTTACACAATTCATTTTGTTTTTTCACGATTCTTTACCGTGTAGAATGAAAACCAGCCGATGGCAAAGATGATCTTTGGAATACTCAACTCTGTGCCATGGCTTCTGCTTACTTTCACTCTCTCAGGTATTGAAACCAATTTCTCATCTCATTTAAAATACTCACTTCATTAGATATAAGAATTAGAATAGAAGCAATAGTCCATTACTATAGTACAATTAGCAAACCAAAAAATGTAAATGTATAAACAAAACCACAATTTCTGATCAGTTGAAACCCACTACCACTACCATGATTTTCATTATTACTGTTTTTGTTATAATAATTTTGGCTTCCTAAACTTGCTTTTTGAATGTTTGTGGCTCTGCCTGCAAGTGCTCGTAAACACTTTTGTCATTTTCCATTTACTATTCTGAATTCCTTAATTACTTACCTATTAAACACAATTATTTCAAATAGACAGTTCTCTATAAAATGACTTGCTTAAAAATATTCGTAGTGTGAGCAGCATCTTGCAGACACACGTATATTCACTCATATGAATAGGAACACATTGTGGACCTCTAGGTTGCACACTGGTTCAAAATATTTTGATTTGAGGATTGTTTGTTGTTTATAGAATTCATCTTCACATTTCATGCTTCTGTCCTCAGAGAGTTTGACACTGAACGTCACGGGGAGCCTCACTGCAGATTGTGGCAAACCAGTGACTTTACACTGTGAGATTTCTTCATCCCTGAGTGGACTGTCAGTAAAGTACATGAACTGGTCCCAGTCCCAAACCTACTGTTCTGTGGACAGTGAGGGGCATTTAACTGCCTACAACTCATCGGGGGATTTCCTCTGTCACTATGAAAAGGGCCACTTGTCTCTGCACTTTAACAACTGGCAGCCTCAACAAAGTGAAAGTTCCTTTTTGTGTAAAGTTCACTCCAATCAAGGCATCAGAAATGATTACACACGAGTGAAGACAAGAGGTCAGCGTCCATCTTGCTCCTAAATTACATTTACAAAGAAATGGTCTAATCATGTTGTCTCAAGCCTATATTTGTCCTCCTCAGAAAACTGGGAGGGTGTTGAAGCCTTGTGGGACGCCGGTGTTCCCACGTGCATCTTTAGGCACGTTTGCCCAGAGGGAGAAGTGGACTGGTTCCAAGACTCCAAAAAGATCACAAACCAGTCTTTCATTGTTACAAAGGAACAGACACGGGCTGGTAGATCGTTTACCATCTACAGTTACCTGAAGAAGCACAGCCAAAGCAAAACGTACAAATGCTCTCTGAGGAGTGTCAGGTCAGGACAACACTTGACCAGTGCTGTGATTCAGTCTCCTTCTTATGTGATGATCAGAGCCACAGCTGCAGCACACGCACCACTCACCATTTCTCTGGGCTTTGTGGTTGGACTTATTGTTGACACATATTATCACTGAATGTATTTCATATTTGTCTATAACGTGGATCTTCTAACTGTTTCTATTTACTACAGGTACATATTTACTGCGTATGAACAAACGACATACCAACAAACATCTATTATTTAATAAATGGCGCCATCTAGAGTACAATTTGGATCAACACTTTTTTTTTTTTTTTACTGGAGCAATATTGCTGCACAGTGCTTTACCCGGTTGTGTTTCAGAGTAATTATACATGTGCTAACTGCTAACAATTAAAAAATTAAATAAAAATACATTAAAATTGCTCTTCTCAAGTCTCTGGATGTAAAAAAGAAAATGGGAATTAGAAAGAAATATTACAACTGAGGACGAAGTGTGGGCGATTGCTTGTGAAAAGACGAACAAGATGACTAGAAGTACAATGTGGAATGAATCATTACAAGATTTTTTAGAACACCATCAGCAACATTTAGCTATAATCAAAACAAATCAAACGTATGTTGGAGGAATAGTGGATTGGTTGGGGATCATACTCACATTTTCTGGGATTGCCCTATTTTAAATCATTATTAGAAAAATGTTATAGCTGAACTAGAATTAATTATGGGCCATAATTTGTCACTGAAGCAATCAGAATGTATTTTAGGGGTCATTATGAACCAAAGGTTTGAAAGAGAAGAAGAAGAAAATCCATTTGCTTAAAATATTATTATTGGTGGCGAAAAAAATTATAACTAAATCATGGTTGAAAGCCCTTCCTCCCACACAAGATCAATGGTGAGAAGGGCTAAGGAAATATTTGTGATGGAGAGAATAACGGCAGTGTTACATTTAAAACTGGACGAATTTACTGATGTTTGGAACCCTGTAGTGGGTTCTCTGGGTGGGTCTCTTTGATTTTTGTTTTATTAAAGTAATAATACCTGCTGAGACAAATTAGGTTCTAATGTTCTATGTATGTTGATTGAGTATGTATGTACACTAATAGTTGCATCATTTTTGATAAAAATGTGTCCAAAAAAAAAAAAAAAGCTCTTCTCACTCAAAACCTCAGGCCTCATTTATCAAGCATAGTTATAAACACAGGTAAAAATATGTGCGTGTTCTAACTTTTGCTCTCACTTTCCTAGATGCACATATAATATGCACCAACTCAAATTTAGCATTTTTAATCTCAGCTCTGTCAAGTTTTTGATTCTCTTGACCTATTTTGCACCTGAGCAAATGCTTGATAAATGAGATCCTAAAACAATTTGTTTAAAGCAAATTACCTCAGCAGTGTAAAAATTTTTTTCACATTATTTGTGAGTTATTGTACTAGATTTAAATGCTTTTTTATATACAATCATTGTTGCATAAATGAAATGTTTTTGTGCTGCAGTTTTCTTTTAGCAGGTAATCTGACATATAGGCTGAATTATGAATTGTGTTTTTTTCTGTTAATTAGTTCTATTTTGTAATCTTTATTATTTTGTTATTGTTTTAACCAGATTTATATATTAAAAAATGATTTAACACCCTCTGCCCTGGATTTAATACTTCAGATTTATTATTTTTTTCAGCTTCTAAAAAAAGTTAAGAAAATATGGCGTTTCATTGGTATTGTTCACTGTCACAAAACTTTTAAATCAATTTTACACAGCAAAAATGCCAGTGTTAAATTAACACTCACAGTGTCAAAATCAACACTTTTAAAGTGTCTATATGAGTCCACTCTTTTCAGTGTAAACCTAACACTTTTGAAAGTGTAAAATATCTTACACCAAGTAAGTGTTATTTTTAACAACCACAGTGTTAAAAAAATAACACTGGCTAACACTTCTCAGTGTTAATAGAATGTTACACTGGTGTTTGTGTCATTTAATTAACACTGTCCTAACACTGTGTAGTGTTGCAGCTTCCTACACCAGAGTTAATGTTAAAAAATTTAACACTGAAATGTTACACTCAATAGCTGGTTGTCAACACTCACTGGTGTACTACAATTTACTCTGACATAGTGTTAAAATATGCTTTATACCCATATACCCCATAAAATCTACAAAAACAAAAAATGTCAAATAAAAACTTTTATTTTGAACTTTTCAATTGCTAAACATGTGCACAAGGTTTTAGAAAAGAATTGTAGCATATGGTACAATGTACATTTGTTCAGAGTCGGGCGCAAACTGACTATCATAAGGTCTGTAGTTCACAGGATCATCTACACAAATCAGAGTGAAATTACTGCAGTTTCCCTCGATTGCAAATACATTTAGATTGTTATCAAAATATAATGTTGAAACACTGAAATTTTTTTGATGGACACTGTTAATGGTGCATTTCGAAAAAGACACAAATTGAGCAAAACAAGCCTGGACCTTTCCCAACGTTTCTTTAGACACATCAGTTGACAAGCATTCAAACACTGCAGCTTTTGTATGTGCCTGGATATCACTAGCTAGTTCCTCCATTGAACCTACTAAAGACTGAATACTTGAGCAATAACAGAGCTGCAAATATCAGCTATTTGCCTTTTCTCAATTGGAATTTGAGCTGTAACAGCAGCAGGGAGACCTTCATTAACTGACTCTATATGACAGGGTTCAGATTAAGTTCCTAAGTGAGAAGTCTCACCAACAAACTCAGAACTGTATGAACTCTAGATAAGTGGCCCCGGGAACCAGAAAGTATAAAACACAAAAAAAAACAACCAAGTTCTCCATAATTCACATGTAATGAGTTTCCAGGATACAGGCCATGCTGAAACTTCAAATGCCTTAATAAGTGTGGTGTACCTTGCAAATGAAACACTTTGAAGACATGGTTCAAGTCAGTGATGTTTTCCCTCAGAGTTCACTATGAAGAAGTCTTGCTCTAATTTCTTTGACTCGGGGGCTCTCTTTCACATTGCCGCTGTCAATTCCATACACTGTGGTCTGGATGAATGTAAAAAAACTCTGCAGAGCCTCATCGTAGGACACAGAAAACACAAAATGGGCCTTGAAGAGCTCGTCAAAGGCGGCAACTCCAGTCTGTGTAGAACATGGAATGACCTTTTGATCCATGGCAATGTAGAAATTTTGCAAGCAGCGTTTTCTCTCTCCGACACACAGAAGAAAGGGTTGAATTGGTCCGGTGTTCTGAAGGAAAGTCTCCAGGCTTTGCCCGACCTGTGCAATAAACAAGAGACCAATGAATAAAACAAGTTCTTTAATTCGTAAATCATTAAACATTATGGCATTCTCATTTTTTTTATGAATTTGATCAAAAATATGCTGAAATAGCATCTTAACTACATGCAAAATAACATGAGTTTAAGTTGAAATGTTTGCTATGTGGTCCACTGCTCAAATAGTGACACTAAGCGTTGTTTTTACATGTTACTTGAGAAGACCATACAAATAGCCAACAGTTAAATATCTCAACGAGGATTGTCTTCACCTTTTGTTTGTGAAGAAACTTTGAATAACTCTAGTTAGCTATGGCTAGCTAAATAAGTGTATGACATTAAATTTAGAGTGTGTGTATGAATGAATGTATATGAGGTTCACCACTTCAGGTTAACCTAATGTAATTCCATTCACGAACATTTCAAACAGAGCTCACTGCTGGAAAAGTGTTCATTTGATAAGTGAACAATGTTGTAATACTAAAAGTAAACAACATAATTTCAAATTACCAATTACATACCTTCACAAACTTCACCAGGAGATTAACAGCATCAGAAGTGGAGATCTTTGATGTTTTTCGACCCTTACATGTTGGCGGTAACAGGTGAAGCAGCAGAAGGAGAGAAGCTATCTCAGAGTCCCAAGCTATAAACGGGGAATAGACATAAGTGCAATTACTTTTTGTTAAAAAATAAAAATCTAAATGCATTATACTGTTCACCTACCACCATCATCAGAATCTTGCACAGACAAAAGCAGCTCGCTGACATGTGCACTTGCAGGAAGATTTTTACACTCTGCAACAACTCTTGGTTTGAAGAATGTTGGCCACTTTGAAAGGAATTTACCAGACACTTCTTCTCCAAAGAGCATGATGAAATCCTGATCAATCTGAAAAATAATACATAAAAACTAAGAATGCCATTATAACACAGATGATAAAAAATAGAATTTACCAAGCCAGGTGTGTCGAGGAATCTTGGGAAATGGTCTAAAACACTGGAGGCAGCGGCTGGGTCTTGCAACATTTTCTGCCTGTGCTGAAACGTTGCCATCATTTTTTCTTTGACCACCTTTGAATCAGCAGAATGCCTCATCATGGACATGGCTTCTTTGCATTCATCGCCAGACAACTGCTGTACAGAGGAACGCATTTGGCGAGGAGACTTTGGGCCCTCTAGAAAAGTTGTCTTTACTCTCTTGAGGTTTTCTTTAGAGTTCCGCTGAACTGTTTTCAACCTCCATGCCAAGTAACCAGAACCACTCTGGTAGTCATAGAAGTGTTCCTGCAGAAGGACAAATAACTATAAAACCCAATAAATATATTTGTGTTTAACAATGGGTAATGCAACACTTACATAACCATTCTTTGACTCTGGGTCCCTCAAGTTGGGGAACATTGTTATTATCCCAAGAGCATAAAGTATACGAGCATTTACTGGTGGGACACGCCTGTAGAAAAGCAAACATAGAAAGGTTAAGTAGCACTGCTCTGAGTGCCTAAATCACACTCACACTATTTTAGTTATTATGTTACTCATCCAGCCATACAATGTGTATTCATATTTAGGGGTGGGCAATATATTGAAATTCACTATATATTGTTTTTTGTATGGACCATGTCGAAAATTTGAATATCAATTATACCGTTCATAGTAACAAAATTGTGCTTACAATAAGTAAGGGTATTAAGTTCATATTTGCAAATTTTACAAATAAATGTGGATACTTAAATATCAAATAGCAAGCTTAAGATAGGATATAATAGAATTATGCTAAACTGACTTTTTTGTATATCTCAATTACAATATTTAGAAATTCATTTTTACCATTAGTGCCCAGTCCTATTCATGTACAATTAAATAAGTGCCAAGTTGCTTACCCATGAGTTTCCACCATGTCTGCCACAAGTGTGTTGACCATTTTCCTCCTAGTACTATCAGACAGACACTTTCTTTGGTCATATTCTTTGAATATTTCATCTCCACCTGGCTTTGATAGCAGGGCTGTCTTGACAGTCTAAGATAATCACATGTGTGAGTTGAGCATGGTTATTACACAATGCAAAAGACATACTAAAAATAAAGACAATAAAATAAAATCACTTCTCTTGCCGTTGTGCTGTCAGGGGGTCCTTCAGCCAGCTGTTTTTTGCGAGCTTTAGTCGTTTCCAATATTGTTGTTGAGTCTGAACCAGATGATGGAGATGGCGACGATGCAGAAGCTCGTGATGGAGACCACTCTGAGAACGATGCATCTGACAATGAAGCCTCTGAATATGAATCTTCAACGCTGTTGCCTAGAAAAACAAAATGCAAGCTTTACCTATGAATAAGAGACCTAATTACCATATTGAGCAATTCCCTACCATGACATTCTTCAGTTACTGCTTGAAATGAAACCTGAGTTGACTTCAGAAGTTCATCAAATATATCTGGATCCACTTCTACTCCTGATGCATCTTTAAGTGTCAAGGTTGTCGACTCTGGCAAATTAAACTTTTCCAGCACTAGGAACAAGTAAATTAATAAAATAAAATAATTACACAGTCCCTTAGCAAAGACTAAGTTTGACCACTTGTTTATTTTCTCAATCCCACGCTAAATACTTTCTCATTCAGGAAATTTTACCTTCTTGTATAAATTCGTAGTAGCTGTAGACATCATCAGCCTTTGGTACCCTGACCCACTTGCTCAGTCCCTTGTGCCTCACAGGAACCAGCATTTCAATTGCTTCAACAAAAACAAAATAATGCAGTACAGACAGCAGCATAAGGTGAGACAATACAAAGTGAGCTCATTGTGAGTCAGATTGCTCACTCAACAGATGAGCTTTCATTGATCACAACTAAAGTAGGTTTATGTAAATTCTATTTTCTTAATGTGCACTTTTCTACTATTGTGAGAGAAAGTGTAGCCCATAAAGTAGTTCCCTACACACCAAACTGTGGAGATACATTTAAACTTATTGTATTTTCCAAATGTGCCCAAACTGTGCTTTTTGGACACAAATGACTTATTTATACATTACTTTACACTAATGTATTGAAACTAAAAAACATCAAATGTATATAATAAAACTATTATTTTGCCATTTATTTGTTGTGCCTCACCTTAACAACAGAAACTGTGCTTTCAATAAAAAAAGAAATTATTAAATCAAGCCTTAAATTATTTCTTTAAATACAACACATTTGTCATAACAGAATAATATGACAATTGCTTTTTATTTTATTCATGTGTGTAGGCTGCATTTGTCTAAAATTATTTTCCCTATCAAATTTTAACAAAACAGTGTACTGTAAGTTTGAAAGAACGATGTCACACTACTCAGCTAAATTAATGTAAACATTGACAGATTTTGTCAGTCGTGTTGTACTTGACCACACAAAACAACCCAACTAATTGAAAAACCAAACACATCTGCGGGATAACGATGTAGTGGAGTTAATTTAGCCAAAATACGTTAGTTCTTCACAGCAGTTTTGCCATTTACAATCACATCGCATCGCTTATTTGAGACACAGATTGTGGACACTTTAACAAACGAGTTACGTAACGTTAGCTCTACCGGGTTGTCTTACCAATGTACTGGCGTGTCAATTAATCCGGGCTGTGCTCTCCCCGTTCAGGATTTAATGCGGTTATACGGTCCGTTTCAATGAAAAAACTGGAGCCACACACCTGCTTCTTCCTTCGGGAAGCGGCGCAGCGGGGGCGGTTACGAAGCACACGGGAGACGGGAGCTCCAAAACAGTGCCTCACGCAAACCACAGACAAGTGCAGGCGTAGATCCGGGAGCCGCGCGGGTTAGCGGCCCGAAGTCTACTCTTCCTGCGAGGCGGATCTAGCTATGGCTCAAACAACTAGCTAGTTAGCCAAACTAATGCTAATGTTAGCAGGCTCGCTGGGTCTGACGCATGACCGCGCGAACAGTCGGAGCAGGCCAAGAAAAATATACCGCCTAAAATCATTAGTTCGCCAAGCCTTCCCCATGCAGACTACACACAGAAATAACGTTGATCACTACATTTTAGCAGAGTAACTGCACTTACCATTCTCCTCCGTCACTGCCGCCAAGTTTGCTGCTTTAGTCAGCCCGCCCACGTCGCAGTTCACGTCTAAACTGAAAATTAAAACATAAAATTTGTAACAACAGATGCATATAACTACGAACATGGACTCATTTGATAGCGGAACTAACGTTAGAAAGCTGGCTGAATGTGAGGTCCTTTTCAGATGGTTTGTGCTGGTGCCTGGAGTAATTTTTGACAAAAAATAAAAGTTATATTTTAAAAATGGCTCTCAAATTTAGTGTGATGAACTATAAGTTGGTTACCTGCAATGTAAGAATTCAAACTAGCTAGAAAACACAAACTTTGACCAAATTAACCTTACCGTTTCGACAGAGAAAATGGCGACCGGAGAAAAGCACAAGCTGCACGCATGAGGCACGTTTAGGGCGGAAATGGAGGGCGTGGCCAAGTTTATCACTTATTAGTGTGAGACAGACCTGACGATGAAAATCAACACTGACACTTACTCTGTTAGTGTCATGATTCATGAGATAAGGCCCATATTAACACGCTGTGGTGTAAAAAAAAATTTACACTGGAAAATTAACACAGGCAGATTTGCTGTGTAGTATCTAGGCCCATTTGCGAAAATCTGTCACAAACTCGTTTCTAGAATTTCTATCATATTGTGACATTATGCTGGACTGATATTTCTAAATACAAAAGAAAATACAGAAGGCGCAGAGTTTGTGACCTGTTCTGCAAATCACAATGTTAAGTATATGCATGGAGACCCCGCCTCTTACTCTCAGTCCGACAGGCTCAAAATTTTATTGCGATTGTGCAATTTCAACATTTTTCCACAAGATGTCCCCAGACTTCCAGGTAAAGAACAAAGAAGCGTTATTGAATTGACCCAGTCCTAAAAGTCTACCAGAAGCTAAATGATGCTTAGAACCAGTGGAGTGTGTAATTATAGTTTTATGTCCTATTAATTAATCGTTGTATCGTGATCATAATGGGGCAATTCATCCTCTTATCATCAACTGTTTTCATATTTAGATTTCTATTTACAACAGAAAGCATGAATTACAGAACAAGTTGGTTTATTTTCGTTGGTCACCTCAGAAAACCACCAGCGTTTGTTGCCATGTTACATCACCTCGCAATATTTGAAGCTGTGATCAGCACCTCATCTGGAGAAAGCACACAACAGGGGGGAGAGGTCTGCTCCAACAGGGGGCTTCAGGTCAAGTTCCCATGGTGACGGAGAGTGTGTCCCATGCTGGGGGCTGTTATCTCTGCTCCGGGGAGAGGTGACAGCTTGTTGGTCAATGGTCAGCTGAGCGTCCATGGCTCGTTATAGCACTGACTGAGGAAAGAGGGAAGTGATCAGAAAGACATGAGATAAGAAGAAGCTGCAGACAAACAGTGAGACAGGATGGGACCGGGGCAGACAGGGGAGTGGAGCAGGGAGATAATGGCCACATTATGTCAACACTAGACTTATATATGTGGCACTGATGACCTGTTACCTAATGTTAACAGAAAATGGGAACAGAACTGCCGGTAATAGGAATCACTGTCAAATCAGGCTCAACAAAAATGGTGAAACTGGCACACACAAGGATTTATGTGACTTCTATAAAAAATAAGCTACTTCAACCTAGAGCTGGGTGATATGGCAAAAAAAAAAATCATGATTTTCTTAGAGCCAGATCGTGATTTTGATATTATCACGATTCTATTTTCTTACTGCTTTTGATATAAAGCAGAAAAGTTCCTTACTCTGTCTGCCTAAATCCAGCTGTCAAAAGCTGACCAAGTTGCCAGATTTTCAGAAAGAAACAAGAAATCAAGCCACTGAAAATAAATCGCAAAACAAGTGATATTTTATTTAGATTATTTTATTATTATTAGATTATTTATTTTATTTAAATTAATTAGAACTTTCTGTGTTGCAGCAAAGCAAGTTTCTAACATTACTAATGACAAAGACACAAAAATATTTTAACAATCTATATTTCAGTCATAAGTAGTTATATTTTTGTAAACAAACCAGAAAAAAGCCAAACATTCACCTCTTTTATGACTTGAAAGTGCAGCCCAAAAAACACAACCATTAAAATTCATAAGACTTTGAAAGAAGAAACTCAAAGTCGCATGAAAGAAGTGGACTTGGCAACTCTGAGGCCAATAAGAGAAGTTGGTTGGAAAATAAATGTCTGTATTTGCACAGACAGATGGATTAAATAGAGAAATTGGAAATCACAATATAACGATTTCATCAAAAAAGCAGACTGTCACAGAAATTAGCTCAAGATTCAATTTTTATCACAATATTGCCCAGACCTACGTCAAAGCATCATTATCAATTAAAAAAAACAAACAAGAAAGTTTGTAGTAGGGTAGATCATGCTGAAAAAGCCTTTGCCTCTGTCCCATTTTGTGATATGACTTAAAAAGAGATTAAAAAAAAAAAAAAAAAAAAAAAAAAAGATTAACTTTCCTAAATTTAAAAGGCGTTTTTGAGCTAAACTAAATTACAAAGGTGAATTTGTTCTCTCTTGTAGGCTAATCCAGACAAACAGTGCCCAAAGCAGAAGATGTATTACAGTAAAGAGGAATTAGGTTAGACCTCTCTCTTGTCCTATGTCTTTTTGTTATTATTTCACTTTTATTTACCTCTACAACAACATTAACAACAATATAATTCTGATAATTATTGTCTATACTATTGTCTAATCCTGTAGTTTGGACAGCACATGCAGATCCTGTTTACTTTTATCGTGAACTAGATACTGTATGTGCATCTGCAAAGTTGAGAAAAATATAGTTTGGACCCATTGATTCTGTTTAGTTATATTTGATAACCAAATTAAAAGTGTGCCTCCAAATATTCCATTGTGATTCATTAATGGCATATTGATCTAAAATGGACAGATTCCTTCTATTATGTTTAACAGATATCTCCACCTTCTCAGACCTTAAGTGGCAAATCTTCATCTTTCTTTTTTCATATTCAAAAAGGAACAATGCGACATTTTATAACTCTAAAAATATGCCATTATAATTTTCTCAATAAGTCATGTGGGCATAATTATTCAATCAAAATGGCAACATTAATTGCTTTTTCAAACACACATCCAATCAATTTTTTTATCTTATAAAAGACGGATCAAAACAATAGACCTAATAGTATCAGAAATCCCACCATTTTTTTCTGTAACAACTGTACAATTTGGATTAAATGTAGAAATGGAAAGCAGCACCTATAGCAATCCTACGGTATATGCAAAGTACAGAAGCAATAAATATGCAGATCCCATTGAAAATACACCTTTTGTGTCGCATGGCTGAGTAGGCCTATTTCACACCAAACTAATCTCAATGAATGAAAGTGTGTAGCAATATGTGATCTTTCAAACAGCTATGACAGCCTTTATTTTATTTAAACCCTAGCCTGTTACTCTGCTGTCTCTGGACAAACATTTTGTATTGCTAAAGTGCAATGAAAAGTGCCTTCTGTATTTGCTTTGTGGAGTCTCCATGTATCTGTTACCACTGGTTTATTGCATTAATCTTTGTCAAATGTATGGACGAAAGAGCTCATTAAGATAGTAGCATTGCTTTGCACATGTGGGCAAAACACATTCATTCATATCAACTTGCATGAAATGAAAGTGTAAATGCTATCTTATGATCTGTGACAAAAGGGCATGTGAGTTAATCTTGGAAATAATATTTGTGTTGGTAAACAATCTTTTATAATGAATTAGATTAATATGGGGCATGCTTTTTATGCATTTGTAGATTACAAAATTCAAGTGAAATTTAGGCAAAACACTGACATAATGTTTATCCAACGAAAACAGTAACACACCTATAAATAGTAAATTGACTGTTCTGCCAAATGAGCAAAATCAATTGCAAAATCAATAGAAAGTTGAACTGTAAGGTGAAGAGCCATGAATGGGAACAAGATGAAGTGAAGATTCAAAATTAGCATAAGACAAGGGTCACACTGCATAAAACATATTTACACTTCCTCTGTGCTCTCTGAGGAGCAAGCCTTATAATCAGGCAATAAATCAGTGTGGTAGTGACACAGATGGATGTGCTCTCCACACTGGCCAGCATCACAGAGGACAGGCTGGTTCTGTGGTAGCACCTATGTTTGAGTGGAATGTTCTTCCATTTGACCAGTGGGAGCTGTTGTGTCTTTTGACAAACATTTCTTGTGTACTGTGTGATGTAGTGGTTAGTATGTATGCAAAGATTTCACATACTTCATCGACCACAGTATGTTCAATAAAACCTCTACTAGTGGGAATTGCTTCTCCATATTTCTGCCTATTACGTATTGGTGAATTGACAAACCAGGGAGCAGTCTATATTTAACAATTCTCAGAATAACAATAAACTTACACATTGATTGACTGTTGCATAATGTTATGTTCTTTATGTGGTGCTGGCTGGAGGAACTACAGTATATCAGTGTCTAAGGGTGAATCTCAGGTTGAACTGAAAACAAATTATTATTGTTCTCAATCTTCATCTTCATCAAGAAAGCCACATGCTTTCTTTTTTATTGAAATAAGGGTCAGTCAAAAATAATTTTTTAGCATTTTACACTGTACATAAAAACCAAATGCTATAGCCAAGGTTTCTCAGAAGAGCTTTGTTGGGTTGACGCACAGTGTGTCAGGTGGGTTTTCCTTTGAAGCAGCAGAGAGCTGACACATGCTTCAGTCAACCTGATTGTAATTAACCATCACAGGTTGCACGATTTAACCACCGATTTAGATGGTCTTTTTTTGTTGTTTTTGGCCTTTTCCTTACAATGCACTGTTATGATAAACACACAATTTCACTGTTGTGAGAGTGTGGCGCACTGGGTTAAGCGTAGTGCTCCCAAGCGAGGGGTCTGCGGATCGATCCTCATTAGTTGCGGTTTTTATGTTGTTGTTGATTGTAATGTATTTATGTCACATGATAAAGCTTTATATCAATTAATTTATGGCAGCGTAGTTCAGACAGACACAAAACTATTATTACGATTTTGAGCTCCTCCCCCTGGTCTTGGGGGAAAAAAGCCAGCGTGACAACTTACCCAGTGTGACAACATGCCCCAGTCCCACATAAGGCCCATGGGGCACATGCTGCTTTACCCATATGGGTCCCATATTGGTAAGCCCAAGGGGGGCCCAGATAAATTCCCCCACCTGTAGTCCATGAACATTCACCCCACATAAGAACCAAATGAGGCCCATGCTTTCCAGCCCACATGGGTCCCACTATAACAAACCCAAGTGGGGCCTGGGTTTGCCCACTCACAGCCCATGCCCATGTGAAGCCCACACTGCACAGATAAAACCCACATGGTGCCCACATACAATGTTAGCTGGGTAGTAACTATAACTAATAACTTTTTTGAAGTAACATGCCCAACACTGCAGACCAGAGACCAGAACACAGACCACAGACCAGAGCAAAGACCACAGACCACAGACCAGAGCACAGACCAGAGCACTGAGCACAGACCACGGACCAGACCACAGACCACAGACCACAGACCAGGGCACAGACCAGAGCACGACCAGACCAGAGCACAGACCAGAGCACAGACCAGACCAGAGCACAGACCAGAGCACAGACCACAGACCAGAGCACAGACCACAGACCAGAGTACAGACCAGACCATAGACCACAGACCAGGCACGACCAGACCAGAGCACAGACCAGAGCACAGACCAGACCAGAGCACAGACCAGAGCACAGACCACAGACCACAGATCAGAGCACAGACCAGAGCACAGACCACAGACCAGAGTACAGACCAGACCATAGACCACAGACCAGGGCACGACCAGACCAGAGCACAGACCAGAGCACAGACCAAGACCAAAGCACAGACCAGAGCACAGACCACAGACCAGAGCACAGACCAAGACAGCACAGACCAGAGCACAGACCACAGACCAGAGTACAGACAGACATAGACCACAGACCAGGCACGACCAGACCAGAGCACAGACCAGACACAGACCAAAGACCAAAGCACAGACCAGAGCACAGACCACAGACCAGAGTACAGACCAGACCATAGACCACAGACCAGGGCACGACCAGACCAGAGCACAGACCAGAGCACAGACCAAAGACCAAAGCACAGACCAGAGCACAGACCAGAGCAGAGACCAGATCACAGACCAGACCACAGACCAGAGTACAGACAACAGACCAGGGCACGACCAGATCAGAGCACAGACCACAGACCAGAGCACAGACCAAAGCACAGACCAGATCACAGACCAGACCACAGACCAGACAACAGACCAGAGCACACAGACTGCTCTGGTCTGTGGTCTTTGCTGTAAACAATAAAATTGTCTGAACTACACTGTCATAATTGAATTGATAAAGCTTTATCATGTGACATAAAGAAATTATAATCAACAACATAAAAATAAATATCACACCTAGTGCGAATCGATCTGCAGACCTCACGTTTGGGAGCGTTACACTTAACCCAGTGAGCCAGTGAGTGTGTTTATCATAACACTGCATTGTAAGGAAGAGATCATGGCATAAGCCAGAAACCACGAGCTCACAGACCACATGCAGACCAGTGAAGAGCGCCCCCAGAGGTGGTCCCTGCAATGGTCCGGACCGGTCTCTGAAGCGACAGGACAACCACACTTACACAACCTGTGACTGTGGGTAATAATCAATCCATAAATCCAGCCCATCCAAATCGGCGCGTAAAATCGAACAATGTATGTGCAAATACATTTTAGAAATATAAAATAAAAACATTTGATTAAATGCGAGCGATTAATCGCAATTCAATTTTTTAGTAGCTTGACAGCCCTAGTGATTATTCAGCTTTAAATATATGGATGTAAGTTGTTTTTTTGTTTTTTTTACTACTAAAATAAATGTATTTACCAACTGATAATCATCATATATTCTATTCATTTTAATTAATCACTCCCCTTGAATACCAGCTGCATCAATGAGATGGATGCATGAGTGTTGGTGGTGGTCAGAGGGTCCAGTTCCCATATCTCTTCAGAAAACACAACAGTCACCAGTTATTCAACACAAATACCTTCTGTGGGTGGTTGCTCTCAGCTGAAGCGCTCTCAAGCCTGGTGAGTCATATTGTCATTGAAGATGTTTGGATTATAGCCCCTATGAAACATAACAGGAAACCTTACATCATAAAAAGTCAATTCAATGAGCAGTTTCAGTGTGTCATCCCAGATTCTGCATCTGCCGGTCTTAATTTGTGACTCAGGGATGATGACAGGATATTACCGTCCAAAGCCCGGCCACGCTTGTGTTAAAAAGACAAAAATATACTATCTTTCTGAATTCTCTAACCCTACAACCAAAACCCAGATCCACCCACAACAAATTATTTTCTAGTGAAAAAAAAAAAAGTTTTGTCAGGTGTTTGTTTAGAAACATACTTAATTTAAATTCATTTCAAGTAATTGGTCAAATGACAATGTTCAACAGCCAACAAGCAGATATATAATTGCATAGTATATAATTGTCCCACCATCCCCTGTCCTTAGACCTCAGCAAGGAAAAATCAAGCTGTGGAAAAAAGAGAAACCTAGAGGAGAACCACTGTGAAGGAGATGCTGTGGATATGATCACTGATGTGCATCCATTTGAAGATAGAGTTTAAGTCTGCAAGGACGAAGTGAGGGGTTCAAGTCCTTAATATTGAGGGGCCTCACTGTAAAAAGTGTTGAACTCACAACTTTGTTCTGATTTCTTTTATTTTTGTAAGATTAAAGATATACATTTTTGTGATTTAAAATGACAATGAGCTTTGCATTTTACGGTTTCTTCAATAATTTATTCAGTTTTCATACCATAGTGTTTCATCAGCACAATTACTGGTCCTCCTCTATTCTTGTGTTGACTGTAACAGTAACAGCTCACCTGCAGCAGACACTGTTTACATGATCAGGGAAATCAGACTAAACCGGACTATATTTGGTTTTCTCCTCAAACCAGTCAGACCTAACCTGGCCAGCCAGATGGTTTATCTCGCGATATTTGTGAATTCACAAACACGAGACAAACCATCTGGCCTTGCAGCCACCTGTTTGCTCTGAGAGTCTGAAACGGTGATGGTTCGGCCCACTCACATCACAGCATCGTGGTTTTGAGGCCCAATCACATTGCAGCAGGGTGG
The DNA here is from genome assembly GCA_038363315.1 of Mugilogobius chulae. Taxonomy (NCBI): domain Eukaryota; kingdom Metazoa; phylum Chordata; class Actinopteri; order Gobiiformes; family Gobiidae; genus Mugilogobius; species Mugilogobius chulae. The sequence goes on from CM076398.1 coordinate 29,709,573, forward strand.
GCTAAGACGTGCTGTTAGCGCCCCGGCGCCGCCGCCAAGTCTAAACAAAAAAATGTTGTTTCATAGACTCTTTCTATTTCTATATCATTCATTTTGATTTTAATTTGTTTAGAGGTTTGTCTGTTTCCAAAAAGTATATATTTGGTTTTACTTAAGTTAAGTGATAGTTTATTTATATCAAACCATTTCTTTATTTTTTTAGTTCATTTTCTACTGTATCCAGGAGTTGATCTAAGTCTCTTCCTGAACAGTAGAGACTGGTGTCATCTGCAAACAGTATGCACCTTACGTTTTTTAATATGTCACATACATCATTTATATACATAATGAACAATTTTGGTCCCAAATGGAACCTTGTGGAACTCCATGTGTTATGATCTTTTTATCTGAGTCAACATTGTTCATATGCACAAATTGATATCTGTTACTGAGATAGCTGTTTAACCAGTCAAGTGCAGTGCCTCTGACATTATACCTTTCCATTTTTCTCAAGAGTAGAAAAATTTTAGCAGAAATACTAAAATAATTGCTTTTAGAAAGAAGAGCATGTGTGACACGTACTTGTTCTATCCCGCGCGGACATTGGATACACCATTACGAGTTGTTGCTGTGATTGGCTATAAGCACAAATAAGGTAGGCCCCACACCCAATCAGCTCGAAGTATTTCACTAAACACCCCGACTTTTCTCGAACGCTTTCAGCGAGTCAAGTTTCAGATGGATATAGTGGAGGAACTCAAATCATAGTTCAACACAGATCCATCTTGCGTGAGCCAGGTTAGGTTAAACTGGGTTGGTGATATTTGTGGAGTTTACTTGTTTCACCTCTTATCTGTTTAGATTCTGGTTTTCCAAGAACTCCACATTCACCATCAACCCAAAAACATGAACAAAAGAAAACTCCAGGAAGTGCAGATTAAGGATCACATACAGCTGGCTGCATAAAAGACTTAAATGCAAAGGACAGATTTATCTGATGGGCACAATAAAGTGTTCCTTGCCATAAAATAAAAACAACAATTTTATTTAGCATATCTTAACTTAAATAAAATAAGTTATCTGTAGTAGAGGAAACAGAGTGATTTCAGCATAAAACATTATAATCAAGATTAATAAAACAAGAGTTAAATAAGCAAACTAGAAATACAGTTATGTTTTTGAAGATGGAAATGGTCAAATGCTAATAAAATTATACACTTTGCATGATATGCCCCTGTAAGCAACAAGCTTTTTTTCTCCAAGCCATAGTAATAAAAAACAAGTTTAATAAAAGTACTAATTATGTTAATAAAGCATCAGTTGTCCATGTAGAAAGCAGCTGTGGTTTTTAAATAACACATAAGTATGCTTGTACAGTATGTAAGTTACTGCTCATAAAATGCAACGATAGAGACTTTGCTTTAGTGTCTATTTCATCATACAGAACGGAACAAACATGTTTCCATCACAGCTCCCTTGGAGACACGTGTACCTCGGGCATTTAGTGGAACATGTCTGTATGTATGTATGGCCTTCAGAACACGAACAGAGAAGCACTCAAAAGCTCCAGAGCAGCACTGTGTCAATCATTTAGTCTGTCTATTTGACTTAATGTAAAATGCACTGACAGCACTGAGTGGTTGACCTTTGATTGCAATTTTTGAATGCTATTGTACAACTATCATCGGTGCTCAGCTCTACTTCCACTGCAGATGCAAGACATGCTTTCTCGTCAATGTTGGAAAAGTGACTTATAAGTGATTTATAATAAGTAAACATTCATCCAGAGAAGTCATCAGTCTTGATCAAGTGCTCACAGGTGATTCCAGAGTGCAGCTGCAGCTTCATACTTACAATGAGTCATTACTCTAACACACACTCCCCACATGCATTCACAGTTCACTGAGTTAGTGTAGCCGGCATTTTAGCTTCATGTTTAATTAGTCACAGCAGGTGCTGTGTATCGGAGAGTGTTGGAAACATTTAGCACAATGTTTATATATAGTAGATGTGCTTGTTTTATGTGACAAAATGAACATAAAAAAGTCATTTTTATATTGGACTTCAACATTTCTTATAGATACTTAAAATAAAACAGGGCATGATTAAACAAGGATGATGTAACAAGCAGCAGAAAGGTATGTGTTTGAATCTGTAGGAACAGCTAGATTGCACCAAAGGGTGTTTTGCAGGGCTCATTATCTGCTCTGTAAGAAAAGTGGGGTCTGGAAGGTGAATACAAGAGGAGATTAAAGAAGAGTGACTGTGAAAATCAAAAGACAGGGCTTAATACAAAGGGGACACTTGATCAATATTTCTTGTGCTTTTATAGTAGATTCTCATTAGGCTTCAGAATTTAACACAAAGCAAGTACATGTTCTACTATAAATGACGCTCAGCATGTGGGACCTGCCAACCCTCTGCAGACTGTATTTGTAAGGCAGATTATTGATTGTTGAAGAAAGCCACAGTATAGATTTCCACTGCAAATACTATATTGAAGATCCATGAATATTGAAAATTTACCTGACCATGTTTAGTTTACTTTCTTTGCCTTTTGGAGTTAAACTACAACCACTTAAAAGACTGAAGGTATAAAACACTGAAAATACCTGGAAGCATTTATACACTGTGAAAAAAAAGTTAGTAAATTCTTCATTTCTGCTGAAAAAAAAAAAAAAGATTTCTTGTCTTTGTTCCAGCTTAGACCAAGAAATGTACACATCTCAACACGTCTGTTGTTTTGAAAACAGAATGTGATGTATGAAATTTATTGTGCTCTTGAGAATCTTTACTTGCCATTAATTAGCACATTAAAAATGACAGTAAAGCAATGAAGCGGGGGAAAATCAATCTTTACTTATATGCTAATACTGTAAAAAAAAAAAAAAAGTTCTGGACTTGAAAACTTTACAAATTTGGTAATTAAGAACAGTGTTTTCTGAGGCTCAAAGAGGGGAGAATGTTATCTCCACAGACAGACCTCCAGAAAAATTAATCAAGTCTTTATGTTGTCATTAAAACCTTTTCTTTTGCAGAGCATGTCCAACTGAACCTCGATATATACTGTACATATCAGTGTGCTGACTGCTTTAAAAGGGACAATGAAAACCCACGTTGGCTTAATAATAACAGTTTCTCATTCTGAATAGCCACATTCATTTAATGATCACATTTGTTAAAAAACGTGAAGGTTTCATCTTAGTAAAACTATGACCTCAATATTCTCAAAGAAACTTATTTCTACTGCACAGACCAAGAGAGGCAATTCCAGAAAGAAGCAGGACAGGTCATTTATCTTGTGAAGAATAAGAGGTTTCCATTTGTGAGCACTGCTGCATGCACGTGATTGTGTTTTCAGGGGCAAATAACACAACAAGAGGTGTGCTATACTATGGAAGCAAAAGGGCTGACTTCGGACTGGGCAAAGACCCATGTTTTCAACATTTCTGTCCAAAAACAAACTGTGAATCTATGTAGTGAATACTTCCATACACTGAATCATCCTGGAACACAGATGCAATCACAGACTACTAATGGCAACCTTAAAAGTCAGACTGGACCATGCACACACAGACAACAGACTGCATTATTGTCACAACCATACTGTGGCCAAAAAGTCCATGCCCAAAGTCTGAAATCAGATGAGCCTGGACATTCTCATAGTGGTGTGTGTGTGTGTGTGGTCATAAGAATTTGATCCTGGACAAAGCAGTGTTGGCATTTCTACAGAATAGATGGATGAGTAATACTCAAAAAAGACAAAAAGGTTTAAAAATAGAAGGATGAGAACACTGCTCTGCAACTCAACTTGCTCACTTTTCAACCTCCGCCTTATGCTAATGACTTTGTAGCATATGGATGAGTGATGTGTAAGGTTGGAAGTCGAGCCATGGTAATCAGGATTAGGACAGATGGGGCCAGTACCGTGTGATAACATGCAGTGACTGAGAGTTCAAGCACATAGAAGGAGCAGCATTCCACACCCCTAGGGTTTCAAAATGTCACTCCTGAAATGTCTCAGACGCAACTCTATCAAGGTCACCATGATCAGCTGTGTCTATAGTGCAATTATTTCCAACTGCCAACATTTGTTTATTCAGTTGTTTGATTGTTACAGTATGTGTGACACGCCCAAGACAGGTTAAAAATTAAATAATATAGTCCCTGCACGGAATGCAATCCATATTAGGAACAACTCAAGATAACATAAGGTTAATGTAATCTTACATTTTGTGCAGCTGCTGCTGTAGTCAGTACTACTAAGGAGATTCTAATAATGATACTCAAGCCTATTTAGTGCAGTTGTTTTTATCATAAGTGCATGGCAATACTTCATCAGCCACTCTCATACAGCATTAGATAATAAAGCTAAGATCTCATTTATCCACTTCAACACCTGCATGGACTGTCTGAGCTGTTTTTCTTTCGATTATATATGAGTGTCTGTGGTATAAATTACTCTAGGTACAACATTATACATACATATGTACTTTCACATTTTCCCTGATTTAAAATCATGTTTGAGATTTCTTCAGAACAGTTATTCCTAATACCAAGTGTATCATAAAGCTTTACAGAATCCTTTGTTATAGTTGTATTAAGTGTGGACATGACAAACCATGCTGTGGTGTCTTTACGGTGTCAGCAACACACCCTCATTAGCATTGGTACTGAGATTGAGAGTTCTGCAGGACGCGCTAGGTCCCATCTGGAGCCCTTTACGTGCCTCCCAACCTCCCTGATGTTCTGCACATGTACATACTGATGATGGTTATGGTTGTTGACACATTTTCAAATGTAGTGACAAGTTTCTTCTTTGCTCCTGAAAATCTGTTCTACTGACAACAGACTAACACAAGTTACATGCATGGACTGCAAATTAGACAAAAGCTCAATATAATAATGACTGATTTAACATACGCTGGTAATGATTTACATTACAATTCCAAAAAGTGTAATGAACATGTTAATCAATGCATCATATGTGTGATACCAATGAGGTGATTCCATTTTAGATGTTGATATAACAATTTGAAACATAAAAAAGATGTCCTCATTGAGTAAATATGATGAGACATGATGCTTTCAGATAGTTGACAGAGTCACACAACAGAGAGTGACTTGGATACCCAGCAGGCTGTTTCCATTGCTGCCTGCTACAGTTCACCTGTCAACTACACTCCAACACTCTCAGAAGATGATGCGACCTGATGAATACAGAGCTTTCCTCATTTCAGATATACCACTGAGTGTGTTTAATGACTGCACATTTAAGAAGACGCATGATCTGAGAGAAACAACTTCACTGACCCAGTTACATCGCAGAAGGATTCCTGCACACTTTCAGCACACGACAAAAACAGAAAAATACATTAAAAAATAAAACAGAAGAACAAAACCAAAAACTGGTGTTTCCTGTTGCTTGAAACAAGGCATCAAAGTGGCTTTCCATTTAGACCAAATGAACTCATGCAACCAAAACGTGTCTGTTTCTACTGGAAATAAGCTATGCTATCCCTGTTACACCCTGGAATAACAGATTTCAGAGGAAAAAATACACATTAGACATGACGACTGATGACACCTCTTGCGATTGTGGGTGAATTCCAATACCTAATTACCAAAAGTAAAAAAAAAAAAATCTATTATCAATAGATAATGATAATACTTTGTGAACTAAACCGAAAACATTATTGGCCGTTAAGTGCACAGGTTTGTTAAAGTTTAGCTTCATATGTAAGTAAGTAGGTTTTGTTTGTAAAGCACTTTTCACAGACAGTCACAAAGCACTTTACAGTAAGACCCCCTCCTCACTCAGAAAAAGCAAACGGCCCTGGAGCAGCTCAGCAGAGGCGATTTGCCTAAACACCTGGCACCTCAACCTCCGACCACCACCAAGCATTCCCTAACCTGCATATTTGATTAACACTTGCTGCAAACATAATGGATAGTTTTACATGAACCACAAACAGGAAGTATGGCGAAGTTCTAAACTGATGACATTACACTAAACTACCTCATTGTCAAGAAACACATTTTTATGAGCCTGGAAAAATAAATTTTACAAAATGAGTATGTTCTAGTGGATGTTTGTATATCAAGTATAAAAAAGAAAAGCTTGTTACATTGGTTACATTAGATGAGGTTCAATTTACTGCATAGACAACTCCCTAGAGTGATGTCATCACTTATGAACAGGAAGTAAAATATTAATCCTAAAAAATGGCAGGGGGTTTTAGTGAAATCAGTAGTTTACCTAGGCACTTTAAATAAATATAACTCTGTTGAGCTGATCATTGAGCTTATTCACTATACATGTCTGTCACTGTTGTTGGAAATATTATGTGAAATGTTTAGATAACGCAAACTTAATGTGGTCACTTTCAATGTACGTAATGTATTTCAATATCAAGTAACCACTTTGATGCTTTGTGCATAGAAATTGTTGACACATGATGACTGTGTGTAATGAAGTACTGTATTTGAAAGTAATCAATAACATAGTACCTTTTCGTGAGAATTTTAAAATAGCTATCTTTTCTTGTTCCTGATGTATATGACATCACATATGCTTTTTTCAAATGAGTGGGTACAGAAAAATCCTCCCAAAAATCTCTTGTGCTGTAGCTCTTGGTATAGCTTTTCTGCTCATTGGATGATTCAGAGAGGAGACTTTTCTGTTTGTCTCACTGCCTCTTTCATTGTAGATGCAGCAGCTTCATGGGACTGCTGTGCATTCTCATTAGACAATAGTGGGAAAAGGGGGCATTCTTCCCATGTTTTTGCCAAAGTAACAAAGGGAATTATACAGGATCTTCAAAATATTTCAGGAAGTTTTGTTTAATTTGTTCTAATTTGTGTAATTTGTTTTCAGACGTACGTCCTTCAGTCAGGGTTTGAAAATGAAAGAAATCATCTTTGATCAGCTGTTGCACTTTGGTTTGTGTTCTCTGTTGCAGCTTTCTCTGTCCTTACAAAGCTGGGAAAAAGTTAGATCTGCATTGTTCCTTGTGCACTCGATCTAAATGCTAAAAATTGCTCTTGCACAGTCTGTTCTACTTAGATCATGACAATATAATTACAAATGTTGAAAGTAATCAACCTGGACAAGTGGACAAGGACAGTTCACAACGAGAATGGCATAAAACTGTTCAGAATCTAGGTCACCTATTATCTCCATTTGCTAATGTACTGACACTTGTAATATAATTGGATAATTGCAAAACCATGGTACTCATTAGATTCTCTGTTAAACATTTCAAATATAGTGTTGCTGCATGTCTCTTCTTTTAGATTATCTACAGCAAGTCTTTAATTGCAATTAGGCAGGCATCAGAGAGCTAGAAGCATAGTATGTGAGGGACAACATGAGCAAAGTTACACAACAACCACACACACATATCCAAGAGCACTTAGTATTTAGGCCAAAAGAAATTATGTGAATCTGTGTGAAAGCAAACACACTCAACAAATTCAAACAGCACAGAAAGAGCAGTCAAAAAGATAGAACAAAGCCAAATAAGATTTTGCTCATTACAATATCAAGATAGTTGTTCTAAAAATGATTTAGTATGTTTTGTGTACCATCAAGGCTGTGACACAGAAACCAGAGCGAGAGGTAGAAGACCCAAACCAGGACATGAACTGTTCTGAAGAAGGATCGGAGTATAAGAAGTTTGCTGTCTCAGAACCAGATTTATCAAGCATTTGCTCATGTGCAAAGTAGGTTAGGGGGAGCAAAACCTTAGCAGAGATGACATTTTTCACTCTAAAGATGCAGAACTTCAGGTGGTTCATATCCGTTTTGTTTAGTATGTTGTATGTGTATCTTCCAATATTAAAGTTTGTGCAAAATGCTCAAAAAATAACATATTTTTCATTTTTGCACCTGCAATTTAGCACCTGGCTTGATAAATCAGGCCATCAGTGTATAAACAACAAAATTGTGCAGTCTGCTCCAAAATAATTTTATTGTTTAATTTAATCCTATCTAGTTCTATGAAACATTGTAACTTCAAAGATCGTTTTCTCAAAAAGCATTTTCTTCACTGGGACGTCAATGTTCAAACTAAGTAGCTCCTACACACCAAAGTGTATCAAGTATTTGAAGGTTTTTGCAGGATTTGTCAATATATAATATAATAAACATGATTTATTCAAGTCTAAAATTTGTTAATATTTGAATGATTACGCATTATCATTTTTATTCAAAAACTAAGTAAGATATCCAAAATCCCTGTTGTAAATGCATTTGTAAATACAATATGCCAGCAAATTTAATAAACAAGTATGAACTAATTTTGCTGAATCCTGTATGTGCAATTTGGGTAATTTTTTTTTTTTTTTTACATAAAGGGCCATATTTGTATGGCATAATGGAAAACTTACATTTCTGTGAGTAAACTACAGCCGAAGTTTCAGATTGAAAGCTTGATCTTTTTTTTTAGTCATTTGCAAAGTCTTTAATCTCAGTCAGTAGTGAATAGTGACAGTTTATGTCACAACAAGCTCCATGTACATTATTAATCCATCTGCAGTCCTGAAACATGGTGACAATAAATTATTTTGACAGTGGCAGAGCAGGAGAGATTTCAGATCTAGTTTCCGCTCAGAGCTCTAAGGTGGTTATCATCTGTCATGGAGAAAATATGACCAATTTTAAACTTTTAGATAAAAACAAGATTCACAAATACTGCACACATTTAGGATTGCTCTTCTTTTCTTCATGAATATTTTCTTTCTTTTCCTCAGAGTGCCAAAAAAAAGAAAAAGGTGGGATTAGAGGTATGACGAATCTAGTAGGATGGGCCATGACTGATCAGCCAACTGCTGTAGTTTGGGTTTTGAGCCCAATGCAGACTGACAGGCCATCTGACTGCTGCTGACTCACTGCACACAGACGTATGAAAATAAGCCTGTGGTGCTGGAATATGCAGGGCAATTTCCAAATTGAAAGAAGGGAAATGACACTGCAGCACTGTACCATCTAAATTTGGGTCGCCATTGGTTTAGTTGAGTGTCAGAAAGCTGTTTATCTCTACAAACTTTGTCAGAATGGCAGAAACAAGCACCCCTGAAGTTTCCATCTTTGATTTTTGGAAGGATTTGGGGAAAAGAAAGTTCTGGAATCACTCAGAGCTGCAGTTGGATGCCAAAATGTAAGGAATTAAAGAGGCTTAGCTTTGATCCCCACCTTCTTTTTGGAAATATGGCGTGTCCCTGAGCGTTTCTTCTCTCGTCTGCACAAACATTAGAGCTAGAAGAACCTGTCATATCACACATGCCACTATGAGTGTTTGGTGTTTGCTGCTTAGCATAAAATTACAGCTACTACTGTATTGAATAATGCTGGTTCATTCATAAGCTTTGGAAATTGTGTATTATTGTTGGACACAATTTGGGAGTGACTAAACAAACATTTCAAGAACTTTACAATGATACAAATATGCTAGAAATAAGTTCTTCCAGAGAAACATTGTTTATGGAGATGCAGAAGTATACAAGTATGCAACAGCTTCTTCTATAGTGCTACTTAATTATTCCAGAATCATCGAAATCGTTAAAACAGGTCAGTAACTTGTTGGACTTGTTGTAATACACACATAATAATACTGTACAATATATAATTTATCAAATCAGAAAATAAACCTGAGATTGACAAGCACATAGTTTTAACAGAACTATATTTTCAGAGAATCTACTGTATATTCTGCATGAGTGCCTTTTTCACTTTTTAATTTCATGCACTATATAGACTGCACAGTCTATATTCAAGAAACTCATTTGATTAGAGTCAGGTGAAAATTATGCAAATGGACCTGGGTGTGAATTCTCACATAAGGTTATGAAATATATTGGTTACTTCAGTTGCTAAGCGTATAAATATAGCCAAATTACATAGTCTTTTGACTGAAGTTGTTTTTATGCACATTGATTGGACAATGAGATAGATATATTTCAACTTATCTTCTTCTTTGAAGGATTTGCAAATGATACTATACAACTGCTCAAATAAGTCAAACTAAAACAAACCATTTTTTCTTACACTTTGTTAAATAAAAATGGAGAAAGATCACAGATGGACGCTACAGCCTCAGCCCTAAGTCAAAATGCATCTCAAAAGCAACAAAAGAAGTGATGCTGAAAACGTGTGCACAGCCCTAGGACACAAGTCCCATGTTTTGAAATAAAAAGATGGCAGAATCTGTGTCGTCCCGAGGTAGAATTGTGTGCACCACTGGTGAGTCACAATGCAGATAAGAACCAGACACACGCCTCTATTAATAGAAAACACAAAGGGAATTTTTGAAACCTAAAGCAAACATCGTAAACTAGGATAAAAGGACTTCTTTAATGTTCCTGTTTTAGGATTTTGTATCCTGAATGAAGCCAACAGAGAAAAATAGACTGAGGCTATTTTCAGTCCAGTGGGTAGTTTACATGGGAAATAATGGGATTAATATTATACAATTATACTTTCTCTTTTTGGTAAATGTTGCAATAATTTCAATATTGATCTAAGTAAATATAATTATTTTATTGTGCGTGCAGTGCACGTTATTTCAAACTCAAACTGTACAAACCCTTCAAAGCTGATTATCCAAATTCCCAGGTTTGGATCTGGTTCATATAAATTCAACTATATAGCCCATAATGACTCACTCTGCACATTATTTAAAGTTTGTTTCATGCACAGCAAAAATATGACTGCAGCTGTCTTCAAAAAATAAAGAAATACATGTTTTTATATTGATGTTGCAGTTGCTAGGAGAACACGGAGTTAGGTTCTATATATATTCACAATTAAATTACCTTAGAGAACTTGTTTTTAAAATTCCTCATTTGTTTCTCAACAGAACAAGCTTTAAGGACAGAAAGTACAAAAATGCTGTGCACATCTTGAGGAGGGTCCAGGGGCATTTAAGTGAAGGTTAATGGACACATGGGACATAATTTATATTTGGCATGTGTCACACTTCCTCAACATCATCCTTGAGCCTGACAGAATGACACTGCAGCACATGCTCACGTCGCCATGGGAACAAACCAAGCCCCTTAACCCCAGAACACAAGCCAAAACAAAATCTACAAGACAAAATGATTCTGAATGCAAATATGACAGCATGTTTTAGGTAAAGTTGTGTGTAGTGGAAGCAGGCTGAAAAGCATGTCTAAAAGGGTATCCATCAGTACTACAGGTAACCACGCAATTAAAGAAGAATGGAGTGATGAGGACAAAAGATTCACCGATCCACAATGGGAGATGGAGTACAGCAGGGTCACGACTACGTTTTGTGTGAAATGCTCTAAAGGTTTCTTTTGAAATAAAACTCTTAAAGATACTTGTTATGAAGTACAAATGTATATATTTGATGAGGCACAAGAAAACAAGCAACCATTAAAATAGTGTTATGTTTCTGAAAAAAGCATGCATAAATAACACAAGACTGAATATTGATCATTTGTGGGCTCAAAAAAGATCAGTTTTACACATAAAGTCAATTTCTATTTTGTGAAATTGCATTACATGTTTCTCTGCATCTTGGATAATCCTTATTTTCATGTTTCAGTATAGATTCAATTAAATATGTATTAGAACATATCTGCATGTTGCTCAGATAAGCGCACATGGATACACTCGAGTCGTTTGTGTGCTGGTTTCTTGGAAAAGCATTTTGGATTCCTCAGCAGGAGCACAGTCTCTCGCAGTGACAGCCATCACACTGGCACAAACAGAATCTATTCTCTGTAGGTATTAATGCTTCTCTCAGTGTGGGACAGAACAGACAACTCCAGAAATTTCCACCATGTTTAGTTGTGCTTAGATACTTCGTCCCCTGGAGACATGCCATGTACTTAGATGTTATTATCAGTATGACTTTGTTGGGACAGAGAATGTTCCCTGTAGCGTATCATTGGTTCTGTGCTGTTGGCTAACCTAACAAGGGAGAGAGAGACGTGGTTTGAGAGAAAACGCAGTCTCCCTGGGAAAATTTTGGCTTACAACTGAAGAAACTAAGATAAACTAATGCTTATTGTATTGTCCATTGTAGGCAACACATCATGTGTAACTATCATGAAGGACAGATGAAGGGGTTTTTGTATTTATAATTTTGCATCAAAACAGTCATTTTTCAAATGCAAGACAGATAAGCTTAATGCTATGCATGCAATGAATTTGGAAACAAGCAACAAAATGATAATCATTGTCCATATAAGGAAGTTAAGGCATTTCATGATTGTTTTGATAATCGATTAAGCTGTTAATCATGTATGAAGAGTTTTGTTAAATTTCATCACGATGACAGTTGAGAGAAATAGCACAAAAACAAAATTCCAAGAATTAGTTTTGATCTGATTGATTTTGGGATGATGGGGGATACCAGGAGGAAACTGACTTAGACACAAGAAACTACACACTCTGCATAGAAAGGATCTGTTGGCACAAAAGTCAAATCCAGAATCTTCCTCAATTTGAGAAGTTGCACAGCTCAACACTTCATGAATAAATTCTTCCTTAAATATCGATGCTCCTGGAGTTGACCACAATCATAACACAAGGGGGGTTACTTTTTGTTTTGTTTTGAAAAGTATACTATCCCCAACACAACATAAAATGGTGTCAAGGTCCATGTAATTTGGTAAGATTGTGCTGAAGGATCATCCTCTTTCACTGCCATCTCCTGGTAATGACTAAACCACTTACAACAGAGATCGATTTGACCCTGAAGAGTGTCAAAAAAGACAAATTACCAACAGCACCTCTCAGCAAAGCCTTTCCGTTTTACCTCTCAACAAACAAACCTGTGCTTTTGCCTGGATTTGTGCTGCTCAAATACTATTTTCCACGCTTGGCTTGCTGTGCATGCACTGACACCACTCTCCTCTCCTGCTCCTTCTGAGTTGGTCCTGTGTGCTCATTTGCATGTACCGCCATCATTGGTTGCCTGGATATTCCACTTCAACAGGCTGCTTTCTGCTGATTGGCTGAAGCTGCTAGAGGGGACATGGTTATCTCTCTCACCCAAACAGAATAAAAGGCAGTGTAGGGGAGAGAGGACCTCATGTTTAGACTTGAGAAGTAGAACCTCGTAGAAAGTGCTTGAAACATGATTAAAGAAAGACGGTAAACAAAGATTTAAAACAGCTTGAAAGAGTTTATAAAACAGCTATCAGGATAATTCTTGTTTTAGAAGCAATTGCATCATGTCTTTAGAGGTGAAGGAGAAGACTCATGTCCGCTTAGTGTTTTTGGGAGCTGCCGGAGTGGGCAAAACAGCCTTGATTCAACGTTTTCTCCAAGACACTTTTGAACCCAAGCATCGGCGCACAGTGGAAGAGTTGCACAGCAAGGAGTACGACATCGGTGGGGTAAAAATCACTGTCGAGATCCTCGACACCAGCGGCAGTTACTCATTCCCTGCTATGCGCAAACTGTCCATCCAAAACAGTGATGCGTTCGCTCTGGTGTACGCCGTGGACGACCCAGAGTCCTTAGAGGCAGTCAAAAGTCTCCGAGATGAGATTTTGGAAATTAAAGAGGATAAGTACACTCCGATTGTGGTCGTGGGCAATAAAATGGACAGAGAAGATGAGCGACAAGTGTCTGGAGATGATGTTTTGTCCACTGTGGAGATGGACTGGAACAACAGCTATCTAGAAGCTTCAGCAAAGGAGAACGCCAATGTGGTGGAGGTATTCAAGGAGCTTCTGCAGCAAGCCAACCTGCCCAGTCGCCTAAGTCCAGCACTACGCAGACGCAGAGAGACCTTTCCCAAAGACACCGACTTCAGGCCACCTATGAACAAAACCAACAGCTGTATTCTGTCGTAACAAAGAAGGCTGTGAGAAGGGCCGCTCAAGTCTGCTGGACAGAGAATGAGTTGTGAAAAATATACTTGTGACAGAAAACCATGTTGTAACTTTAAAGAAGACTCTAAATCACTTAAGTGGCAGTGGAAATAAAAAGGACTTGAAAATGTAATGTAATGTAATGTTAATGCTGCTTTGGTGATGCTTAGATCAACACAGTGAAGCTTTTCTACATTTCAATTTTAATGTTCTCTAGACTGTTAAACTGTCATTGCAAATGCTGTTATGGTAAAAAAAAAATGTTTGTTATACCTAAATGTTCAGTTTCATGTTTACATTTCTTGTACAAATCTGTTGTGAAGCATGATATCCTCTTATGTTGTTTATAAAAAGTGGTGAAATTGCAAATGTCCATTTTAAAAGCACTTTTTATTTTTGACACCATGATTCAAAAGTAGCAGATTTTCTATTGAGATAATTGTTGTAACTTGCTGTTTGCGATGTGGATTGTGAATGTAAATGTGCAATAAAGAGAAGCACACATTAACAAATGCATTGTTGTCTTTGTTTAAGCTAAAAAGAAACTGAGGTTGCACATAAAGTGAAAGATCAGGAAAATTGTGTGAAATATCACACAAGAATAATAATTACTTGCAGACATTTTTAAATAACATACTCCTAAAATACTGTGTTTGCACATAATTAGACTATAATATTGTATTTTTGTTAAATAGTAGAAAACAACGCGCCACTTTTTAACCAGAAATGCAAGGTTTTTCTTAAATCAACACTGCCCCTTCTGACAATAATCAAACACTACATTTCTCGCTAATATAAGTTAGAGAGGCGAGTCAAGTTTAAATAATTCTATTATAAATATGTCCCATCAGATAATACAAATATTAATTACAAATTAAATCTTGTATAAGGAGAACCAATTATTTATTTAAGCACAATTTCACCTGCATCAAAACTGTCTACCAAGAACTCTGGTGAAGCTTATGTCCTGCCCAATCATCTATTAGATTAAACTGACCCAAGTTTTCTTTTTAATTTGAGGAAGTGGTTCAAAAAACGTTTGTGGGCAGTTCCTCTTTCAGTTTCAACATTTAAATCAATCTTCCGCACTTCTGTTCATTTTCAAAGGACACAGGGTGAGCAGCTTCAGCCAAGCAAAAGGCATGTCAATGTGTAACTTACTTTTGATTTTGGATTTTTGACTGGACACTTTAGACTGGTCTGTGCCCTGGACTTGGTCAAAGCTCCTCAGCAGATTTAGAGTTCTGAGGTGTTTGGAACAAGTTTAGGGTCAGGGACTCATCACCCAAAGATAAAAATGTACTCAAATGTAAGTCGTCTAGGAATCTTCTGCTTTAGAAATGTAAGCATTGATCAATTATACTGAAATGTGACTTTAATAAGTTTGCAACAGTTATGCATTTTTTTGTGTTGTATCTGGAATAAAAATAACTCTGATAATGTCGCAAGGCACTGAGTCAGACCAGACTGAATGAGTCACTGCCTTAAAAAATATCTTGCTAGTATGCTTGAAATCTTCACATACAAAAATAAATGAACAAATGTCAAGAAAGATTGTGTCCAAGTTTGTGAACATGGTGTTCTCTGAATGATGAACAACAGACTTCATCTGTAACTGAAACAGCGACTGTCACCTGTCAGTAGGGCTGGGCGATCTGGGAAAATATAATCACGATTTTTTTTCTCATATCGATCGATCTCGATTTTCGATTCGATTTAGCCTAACCTTTTCAAAACAATGAAAATGCCATTGTGAACATAAACAAACTAAACTTTTATTATGTCCCATTTATTAGATTTTTTTTAAGCTTTATATCATTATTTTGTCTCTAAGATTGACTTTTGCTCCAAACTACACATTTTTATTGACAAAAGTTCGTTCGATCTTTCGATTCAAAACCCACCACCAAATAATTGACGATTCGTTTCGATTCGATTCGATCTCTCGATTTTTCGATTATTGGCACAGCCCTACCTGTCAGGTGGTACAGCACTGACTCTGTGGCAGAAATATCTGATATTTACATTCAGGGTCCACAGCACAATGTTAAAGATGCAGAATTTTGTGTTATTAGAAAAACAACTGGGAAAATTATTTGTGTATATTTATTGAGGAATATTCAGTTTAGTGCCACAGCAAAGTCATTAATGATGAAGGAATATGCTAGTGTATTGTCTTACAAGGAGGAAGTAACTGTATATGCAAAAGAGCAAATCAAACAGTAGTCGTGTACATGTGCTACAATGACAAAGCTAAATGTTAAGATAAATTGCATTATCTTTAGAAAGTTACAAAGAAATTTAATTTTCATGCATTTTTCTATCATTCAATTAAGGACACACTGAATTTATATTAGACAAAAAATAAAAGCCTGAAGAGAAATATTTCTGAGTGAACTGTATGACATCTATTTTTTTCTTTTCATTTTGCAGCTGTGTTCTTGGTCCTTGTGTCTTTGGTCATGTGCAGTGTAAACATAGGAATGTGAGCGCGTGCATTGCCTCAGTCGTCCACGGCGATGTTCCGGAACAAGTAGGCCATGGACTCGCCGTTGTGAATGCGCCGAATCGCCTCGGCCAGGATCATGCTCACATCTACGGTTTTGATTTTAGGACACTGCAGCTTTTGGATCTCATGAGGAATTGTATTGGTCACCACAACCTAAAACAACCAGTGTTTATGTAAATAATAATTAAATTGTATTTGTAGAGTGAGAAAAAGCAAAGATAAAAAAAACTACTATGGTGGGGATGTTGAATATGGTTTTGTGTATTAAGCTAGTAATTACATTATAGGTATTACTGAGAATAGATAAATATTAATCATAATAAACACTGCTGCTGGTTTGTGCATCACTGAGGGGACCTAAAAGAAGAATATACAAGCAGCCTGTTCCTGCCGTCAGGATAATTTGAGCACAGACAGTGCCAGTCTTCCTAATTCCCTATTCATCTTGTTCAGTGCACTGATAATTATGAGGTTTTATGCACCTCCTAATATCACCAACAAGCCCAATATAATTATACCTCATCTATGGCAGACTCCTCTATTAGTCTGGGTGCCTCAGCAGACAGAAGCCCGTGGGTTGCCATAATGTATATCTTATAGGCGCCTCTTTCTTTAAGTATTTCAGCTGCTGCAACAAAGTCCTCCACATCATCGATAATGTCATCCTTGAAAAAAAAAACATAAAAACACAATAAGACTAGGAAAGAATAACAAAAATTATACAAGTACTGTTGTGTCATGTCTCACAATAATTATTGCGATCCTTCCTCCAACATCTCCAACAACAGTTATCGGTGGCTTCTCCTTTGCCATCATCACTAAATAAGGAACAGAATTAAACATGTAATTTCATATTATTGGAAAATTATTCATGTGAGGGCAAAAAAAATTATATATTGATTATGAAAGAGGACAAAACCTGCAAAAACCATGCAGTGCAGTTCTGTCCAACACCTACCCACCTACCACAAATGTGTTTTTGAGAAAATGTATTTAATCAAGGTAAATTCATGACAGACGGTGAGATGTTTTATACAATGTGGTAGATGTGTACTGTATATTGGAATATTTCAGAAATCACCAGCCCAGGATCGATTCTTCGCTCCATAATTGTTATGTCCAATGATAAATTACACGTAAAATTCTCATCATGACAATTAGTCTACTAAATATTAATATGTCCTTAATAATTAACAACTGACCCAGGTCTAGATCCCACCACACTTGTCAGGAGTTCAGAAACATGAAGCCCTGACCAAGCCATCACCTTCAAACATCAGCAAAACAGCATTCAAATCTTCACATTTATGTAACCAGGCTATGCAAATCCAAGTGCATTATGGGGAAATTAGAGTTACATTCACATCCAAGCAATTTCAGGGTTACCACCTCAATTATGCAGCTCTTCAGCCAAGGTAATGCAGCACCACAACAGTCACAACTACAATTTTCTGTATTGTTCTGACTGACAAAGACTGAAGTGTAGAGAATGGACTCTGATTAAAGAAAAAGTGCATACTGCTGTGTACTGCTAAGCTTACATAATGTTATACTGTATGTAGCAGTCAGAAGTGGGCAGAACTCATTATTTATTTGAGCAACTTACACTTACTCTCTTCTTGAGTAATATTTCTTTTGTAGTATCAGAATTCTTACTCTTACCAATAGTTTTTACTTTAACCTGAGTAATAATTTGAAACTGTTCTCTTGCTTAAATCTATTTTTGCTGCTCCATCCACCTCTGATGGCTTTAAGCCACAAACAAATCTGAACATAACTATTACATGAGTAGTTCAAATAGAAGTTATTTAAACAATTTGAAACTAATTGAGTTGTCAACCATGATATGCCAGTTAGTGTTTTCTCATCATTAGCTTAAAGTTGTATTTTAATTGTCGTGCGTATATATTGTGTAACCTTGTATTGTCCTACCACCGGACCCTACCCACTTGTGTGTATTTTCTTGTGTTGTGATTACTGAAAACATTAAATCTGAAGTAAAGCATGCAGAGTTCAAAACTGTCAGGTAGTCGCTTTTAAACTAAGATAAACAAGAAATTTCAAAATCTGCAGCTTGTTAATATTTATGCCATCTGACTTGACTGCAAAAAAAATTAACTTGACCATGCCAAATCATTTTCATTGTCAAAACTTCTGTCAATCCATGCAAGGAGGAAAACAACCGACAGAGGGCACAATTCAGTCATAGTGATCATACTTGGGAGTTCTATCCCTGGGAATGGGACCTGAGGTCTGCTGCCTGTGGAAGCAAACATAATAAAACACAAATTAAAACAACAAACACATAAAAGTGACAATAGGAAGATATTAAGGTGATTCAGCTCTGGCTGCCAAAACAGAAGACACTTAAAACTGCTGTGGAAGTGAAGTGGATGAAATGAGGTTGAGACTGAATTAGGCTGAAAGTGGAGAAAAAGCACTTGGCAGTAATTCAGCACAACGCAATGCACTAAATAAATACCAATATTAAATAAAACTACATAAATGTATTTGATACTGATAGTACATTTAATAACATAAATAGTGGTAGAAGATGATATCCTCAAGCGAGTTCCTTCAAAGTGGCAGCTTGTCACATATTATGACTGTTTCAACTGTGGGTACCCAGGGAAATGGTAAACAAGTGATATTTTGAAATGTTTGACTGTGCCTCACCAGGCAGCTCAAGGCCAGTGTGTCCTGTGCTAGTGCGGGACAGGGGAGGCGACTGTCGCCCATCAGCCATGTCTGACTCTGACTGATTGGCCTCTCCGTGCATCACTGCCAGTCCAAGTCTGAGCCTCTCAGCGTACGACTGAGCTCTGAGACACAAAAAGGCAAAGACACATGTCAGACAAGTGTAGACATAATATAAAGTATTTGGATAGACAAAAGATTTGAAGTTTATTGTGTGAGATATAAAAAATGTTCATCCATCTGCCAGTAGTTCATTGTCCAACTTGCAAAAAAAAAAAGTGAGGGCAGTGTAAGGAAAAAGATTGCTGTTTAATACACCAAAGATAATAATTCCTAATTATTGTCATAGTGCACGCCAAGTCGCAACATTAAAGCAACTTAAATGCAAGAACAAACAAACTACAGTAAGAATAATGTAGCAGGGTTACAACATAACTGTTTGGATTAGTTAAACTAAAATATTCATCTGTTTCATAAAAAACAGAACAGTACGTTACCTTTTGGCAGAAGAAGGAGACTTGGCAACAATAATTGCATTCCTATAATCTTGGATCTATGAAAGAAAATAATTAGTTAAGCTAATGACCAAAATAAAGATGTGTAGTCAGAACATTGTATTGACATGGTACCTCTTCCTGGATGTACTGAATTAGAAAAGGGAAGCTCTCAGGTTGTCCACAGGAAAGTTGAAGAAGCCTTGGACTTCCTTTTGATGGAGGTCCATAGTAATGATATGAGTAAGGCCTAAATGCAAAAGTCAAATTACATCATAAAATGTCTAGACAGTCTAGAAATAACAACACTCATGCCTGTGTTTTGCCTCTTACCAGCTTTAGCTAACATTGAAGCTAGTAGTTTGCAAACAATTGAGCCTCTCTTTCTCATTTTACATTGTTTGCTATATGGAAAGTAAGGAAGAACGCCAATAATATTCTTGGCACAGGAAGTCTTGAGCGCATACGCCATGATGAGCAGCTCCATGACAGCAGTGTTTACGTCCCTGAAATACAGAGACATTTTTATAAAACGCATGTACTGCAGCAAATTTATTCTATCTGTGCAATATACACCTGGGGACTGGGGTCAACAACACACTGGATGAGCAAATAAATACTGTCCACAGCAAAGCAAACAAAGTGACGGAATCCATGCTACAGTACAACAAAAACATGTTTTGCATGTGTTATGCAATTTGACATTTTAACCCCAGGGTTGTGTCCCCATTTAAAACAAAAATGTAGAATACAGTTAGCCAGTTAGCAAAATTAGCAATAGAAACTGTGAAAAGTTTATGTTAAAAAAAAGTTAAAGTTTAAATCCTGGATCTCACCTTGGAATGGTCTGAATAATGAAAATATCTTGACCACGAACGGATTCCTTCACATCCACTCTAGTTTCTGCATAGATAGGGCAAATTAAAATTTTGTGACTGCTACAATAATAATAATAATAATAATAATAATAATAATAATAATAATAATAATAATAATAATAATAATAATAATAATAATAATAATAATAATAATAATAATAATAATAATAATAATAATAATAATAATAATAATAATAAAATCAAGCTAACCTCTATTAGCCTCTTGATATACAGTCGACTTGCCCAGCTCAACACCCAGCCGTCTGTAGACACAAAACACACAATGAATAAACACATATCTTTATCTTTATGAATGTGAATTTGACTGTAAGCAAAACGTCCACAAAGTTGATATGAAAGCAGACAGGTTTCTAAAATGTGGCTGCTTCCCTTTGTCCTGACATGCAACATCCACTTCTTCAGGAATGTTTCTAGGAAAGTGCCAAAATTGTATCGAGTTTGTCATGTCATTGCTGTCATAAGCTGAAGAATCAGTATATTTATAATGCACTATTATAACACAGTGGTAAATCAATTTAATCTGTGTGTTAGTGTGCAGTTATAATACAACAGTAGATGGTGTAGTAGGCCCATGTGTAGTTGGTTGTCACTTACTCTGTGATCTTCTTGGCCAGTTCAGTGCAGGCGGTGCTGGAGTTGGCAGAAAACACGCGATAGCCACTTTTTGAAATATTCATTTTGGTGTAACCGTAAGATAGTTTTGGAGAATGAGAAATCAAAGACTTGTGACCCCCAAAACGTCTAATGGGCATTTTGTTCAGCAGCCCAGAGGAGGAAAAGTAACGTTGTAGTTACAAAGCTCATAAAATTAGTAAGAGTGTGTAAACAAAATCCAAAGCGATCGGATGTGAGCTAACAAAGAAAAAGAACCACGCTTATCTAGAATGTAGCTCTACATCCATCCGCATCAGACAACGAAGAAAAAACACTAGCCTGCTTTCGACAACATTTACAAAGTTGTTTTTGGAGAAGATATATTTCCTGTCCCCAGTCCACGCGCCAAGATTAGATAGTAAGAGCGAGTACTAAATAATATATGAAAGCGTAAAAGTTTGATGATCACACTGAGATGAGTCGACTGTAACTTTGCGACAGCAGAGTAGCAGCGCGAGCACGAGTTTATTGGATGGTGGAGCAGGAAGAACTGGATTTTTAACAGCCAATCAGAGAAGACATGACAGGACTCAGCGGACCAATCATCATCAGGGAATCTTGATTATGACACACACGTTGGTAAAGTATTTTATTTTCAATATTATACAGTTCTCTACAAGATAGAACACATTTAACTTCTATAAACCTATACAATTGTAAATAACAATTTACAACAATTTACTCTACTTACAATAAATTAGTCGACAGTTTTATTTTCAGAGAATACTAAGACTTACAAACATATGAAAGCACAAATAATTCTTTGTTTAAGTCAGTGTCTGTCATTGTATGCGTCCAACATCTGGTAATGTTTTGATATTATTATAAAACAAGTCCTGGCCTTGGGCCTTTGTAATTATCATAACTAGGTCACCACACCTTTCAAGTGCTTTCTATTCCACAAGATGTTTACACACTTTGTCTCATGTAATAAATAGATGGTACAGCTGTTTCAATAAAACGTACATCCTTTTATGTAACGTGTAGAGCAAATGCATTAACCCTTAAGGAGTTTTTCTTTGAGCAGATCCAGAATAACCTGCCTCTCTTGACTCTCCAGTTCAAATCTGCGTTCTCTCTCTCGTTTTTCAGCTCCCAGGCGTTCTCTCTCTAAAGCAATCTTACCTAAATGTGATAAAATAACATAATTCGTCATGCTGCTGTTGTGCAAATGCAAAAGTCAAATACAAAACTCATACTTCTCTGGATCTCCAGCTCCTCTCGACGCAGGGCAAGTTCTTCTTCTCTCAGCCTCTGCTCCGATTCAGAGCGTTTTCCAGAAAACTGAGAATCTCTGAGTAGGTTTGGCAGCAGCACTGACAGGCTCTTTTGGCTGTTGGAGCGCCTGAAAGGTCAGCAATCTCCTCATGCTCCTCTTCTACATCAGCTGAAACAAAACATATTTCACAATTACAAAATAGTGCAACAAACTCTGTATGAAACAATTTCAATTTAGACAATGTTTGATAGAATTCTGCATTTTAGGTTGGTGCAGATATATACATTTTTTGTTTCTGCATATACATTTTTTTTTATTATTATCACTGTGAAATTAATAAGTAAAGTGTTGTTTCTGAAATATGTCTTGGCTTATTCAGCTCAGGTAATGTCTCTTACTTGTATTAGCTGTATGTGTAACTGCAGATTTTTCTTGTTCTAGTAGTGTTAGTTCTTCTATGGCTCTTTTACTCAGCTCTTCATCCTGTAACCAGAATCAGAAAAGTAAACAATGTCTGAAACAAACATTATATGACACATTTGAAATAACTTTTTAATTTTCTGGGCACTCAAGCCTAATTTGTAGAAAAAGTTATTACAACTCTATTTAATGAGAACACCATGCCATAAGATGGTATAATAGGTCATTTCAATGCAGCAACATTCTAGTTAAAGACATAACACCTGCATGAAGACAAAAGGCAGTTTTATATAGTTCACCTGAAATATGATAACATAGTGAAAGATGCATATTTGAACATGTTTTACCTGATATTTTACACTGTCTCCACTAAGCACCGTCCCCTCTCAGCTTCCAACTCCAGAACTTCATGTAACAAATCTTCTTTTTGGGCATACAATCTCTCTGTGCCAAACCTGAACACACAATGACACACATTGGTTCTTAAACTAACCCTGACAACTTTAAATAGAGAGTAACTACCTCCTGAGACTAGCAAAATCCTGCTTTTTGTAGTAATCCAGCAGCAGCATGGTCCTCTCTCTGCACCTCCTGGCATCCACCTCAAAGTTCTCATCCTGAAGAGCTGCTGTAATGATTTCACCCACACGGGCCCAAACCTTTCCTGATAAAAATAGACATATATATCATATACATTTTGTTTTAAATTCTACAATAGCATAATAATTGTTAATGCATTTGGTTTGTAATTACCTGTTTCTTTGGAGGCAAATGGGTTCTGGACAATCACTTCTCTAAGTAGAAGAATGTCATGGCGTGCAGAGAATCGAACCTGTCGCTTTCTCTGAATTGTGGTTAAGCCTGTGATGGGGAATTCTGAGGAACAAAATCCAGTTCAATTATTTTGAAAACTCTGGAGCCAAACAAAACTCAATCTGACAGCAAATCACAACACAATATCCCTGACTGTATCATTATGTTCCTCTCATGATTGTACAAGTGAGTGCAATTGATGCCATCCCACCATGATATTTGATATAGTTTGCTTATAGGACATGGAGTAGTAACACCATGGAGTAAAAGATATTAGTTAGTTGTGAATAGAAGTATTGTGAAAGCCTTTATAAGCCTTTAGCTGCAGTTTGCAGGTTCTCCGAGGTCAAGCAAACCACCCACGGATCACAGCTACACGCTGGGCACGTGAAGCATACGCTGTGGCTGGCGGTTTTTGACTAGTGACGACGTTAGTTTGTTGGTCACGCAGTGAACGTCCTATAGCGGTTCAAAGTGTGATGAAAAGAGACCTGTCCTCCTCACCGTTTTTGATAGGCCCTTCCATCACTATTCGATCCATGTTAATGTTTTGTGCATCCGGGAAACACACGTCCGTCCGCGCACACGTACAAGTTCCTCGCTGACGTGTGCGTGTGACTCAACTTGGCGGAGAGCCTGGTACTGCTGTGTGCTGCGGGATGCAATGCGGGCTAGTGACCACTAGATAGAACCAGAGAGCTATTTTATTGGCCTATAGTTTTTTGTTTTTGTTTTGTTTTAGCACCAAAGGCCAACATTGTAAAATAAAAAAGAGAGAGAGATTTATTTATATAAGCCTTTTTGCACTTAAAAAATGCTTTCTTGGTCATAAAATTGACTCATATGGCCTTTTCCTGCTTGTTTCCATAGAAAATATTTTATAGGCCTAATTAGGCTATAGATATTTACACTATAATTTCAACTGAGTACTAACATAATACTACTCAATTGAAAAACAAAAGAAACTTTTAATTTCTATAAAATTGTGCAATTAGGGCCTACCTTTCCAATGCCGGGTATAAAACAAATAAAACAACATTAAAATTGTGTGTATTTATACTTATAATGTGAATCAGTTACTGTGCTCGTTTATAATCCTGTATTGCACTATTTTTGAAGCTTAAAGTGACAGAAGAGTCATGTTTTCACCTACCACCTATCCTCACCCACACCTGATTGTTTAAGACACCACTTCATAGCCTAAGCCTACCCATTGGGTAAACAGTTCTTAGAAAGCATTCTTGACATTTCCTACACTGAAATTATATCAAGTGATTGCTTGAAAAGTAGTAATCTACTTTTGAGCAAAAAAGGTTTAACAAGGTCAACAGTAGCTCAGTGAACCAATGCTTCATTAAAATGTAAAATGTAACCAAAAGAACGAAGGAGCAGAAGTGACACACATAGAGGAGGAAAGGGAGGCTGATTGGAGTGTGACTCAGACTTGTTCTTAAAGAGAGGAAATTATCTGTATTTCCTGCATTAGGAGGCACAGCCTGGGTGGTAAAGCAGAGCTACCCACTCTCTCATTACCGCTCTGGGAATGGTCAATTTGTCACAAATTATTACGGATGCTGATAAGTATTATATATTGTTAATGTAGTCTATTCTTGCACTGTTCTTTGTTGTATGAGTCTAAGTTAAAGGTGCACTGTCTAACTATTTCACAGTTTCACAATTGTATTTTAATTTGTTATCGGTTAGAGCAAACTTTTCAGTATCCCTCCTATCTAAAAATTGTCCAAAAATTGCTCGAGGCCCTCCAATAATATTATCATTTTATTCTAAATAATGTACAATGTTTTTCCTCTCAGATTACAAACTGTCATGCGTGTGAACAACCTTTGGAGGCTCCCCTGCAAACGTTCCCACTTTGGGATGCGTAAGAGTTATCCTCTACTGAATTGCTGCAGGTTTGAAGAAGACCCCAGTGGACCTGGTTGATTGGGGAGGGGGTATTAGATAGTTTTCTTTAAACTATTGGATAGTTTCTTTGATCAGCTTTGCTCAGTTCTGGCCACTCAGACATAATTAACACAGTCAAATGAAACCATGCATACCATCAAACCACTGTAACCATAGTAACAAACGCGTGTCAACTGAGCGTGATGCTACACCTCTTCATTGTGGTATCCACACAGTGGCACACTCAAACACATAATCAGGAGCAGAGACACTATAGCCTATACATACACTGCATTAATTGACAGATGTGCCCTTTTCATGTGGCGTTCACTGAGCTCTGGCCTTGTGGGAACTCAGAGCATCACAGAGCATGAGTCACAGTAGAAGAAAGGACCTCCCAAAGAGCTGTCCCCTCCCACAAGCTTCAAGTCAACCATTACAACACATACATTTTTCTTCCCATGGGAAAACTGCTCAAAGCTGCAGCGAAAATATTATACCATCATGTTTTTGTGTCCATGGACACACCTCTGCTGATTTATGTGTAATCACCTCATCATATAATTACATGTCTGCTATTTTCATTCAAAAGATCTTTTTGTCTTAAAATACCAACTCTATCCGTAAAGTGCCACATTATCCAAAGCTACAGTGTTTGAGAAAATAAAAGAAAATTTGAATAGAAAAGTGAACTCAGCATGCCATTTCAAATAAATAATCTGACTTACAGCGGGTGTTTTTCCCATGATACGTGACATGAAATAACCCAAGCCACATTATTTTGAGCATGCTCTGTCACACATTTGCCCTCGGTGAACTCTATAGTCCTATATGCTTCTCTGTGTGAGTAGACTAAGGTTGCCATAGTGACCATTCCTCTTGGTAACATACAAGAACCCATCTGAGTGGCTCTCATATCTGACTCCTATATGTGGCTGTAGAAATAAATTCATAGAATATAGATGAAAAACATATATTTTAGTCATAGGAATGCCGATGAGCAAAAACAAATATAAGATGTGGACAACGTAGAAATGTACAGCATTTCAAGTGCATTAGACAGGCTTTTATCTATTTGTGATTATTATTTTGTTTGGCAGAATAAAACTGGAGGCAATTGAGGTTATGCAGATGCCATCAAAGGATTCTAAATGCCAGCTGTGATTGATGAGAATGAATGACTAAAATAGGAAAACAAAAACAGTTGTAACTACTAATATTGAGTTTAAATGTGACAAGTTACAAAGAGAAAATCGGGTGGCATAAGTTCAGTACTCAAGTAAAAGTACAGTTACTTGTCTTAAAATGAATCTGATAAAAGTACAGCTTGACTTTACTTGAGTAAAAGTACAAAAGTGAAAATACAAAGTTAGTGTTTTGTGCATTGTGGTGTGAAATAGGCTGAAATGGTGCAATAATTTTAATAAACTTTTACTTTGTTGTGTGGTAAATAGTATATTGCTAGAATATTGAAATTTGAACTTGTTTAACTGAAAAAAAAAAAAAGCATTGATACAGAAAGAAGCTATGCCTTGGCTTTGAGAGTATAAAAGATGTTTGTGGACTTAAAAAAGTAACTAATTTGTTAGGGAGTAGCAAATAAAGATATCTTTTGAAAAATGTAAGGAGTAAAAGAAAAAAGTTGCCAGATTTTTTTCATTCTCAATCAAAGTACAGATACTTAAAACAAACTATGCAGTACTTGAGTAAAAATACTTTGCCACTCAGTCAGAAAGAACGTCTCTGCAAAACCTCTACATTTTATCAGTTTAACACTTTGTGAAGGGAATGGAACATTAAACATTCTAATATATAATAACTGTGTGTGTGATCAATACAATCCAAAATGTAGAGCTAGTTATGCTAAAACATGTTTATCTGAAAGTTTAACAATCACGTAAAGATGATGTTGCATGTACTTTCCAGTGTAATTGCTATATAATTGCCTCTAAATATGTCAATTTACTTGGTTTATTGATTGATTTATTTGTCATATCTTCACATGGTCACCCTAAGAGGAGCCACAGAGTTACTGTGCCGTGTCTTGTCGGCTGATTTACACAGTCTATAGAACGTTTTTTCTTTCTGAAGAGGAAGGAACCTCTGCAGTCTGACTTGTTTAGAACAGTATGCCAAGTATGAGAAAGTAAGAAAGCCCCCTCGTCTCGGTTTAGTGTCTGCACAACTGTCAACTAACAACTTAAGTCATGGCAAAAGTCCTTAAACTAAAAACTGTCTTTTTATCCTAACTTTTATCTTACCCTAACTGTGCCCAAAAAGGAAAAAAAAAGTCTGCAAAAACAAACTTTTACACAAAAAATAAAAGAAAGCTATTTATTTATTGGCAGATTAACCTAACTCACTCTGCTGCTGTTCTGTGAAAATTCTTGTAATCTAAATTTTAAAATGTATTACCTATTACAAATTTTGATCCACTAAGACTCCATCAACCAATTAATCGACTAACTAACTAAGGACATACAGCTCTAGTTACAAATAAGATGTTAGTTCTGTTTTCACTTGAGCTCATGCAGAAAGTGTTTGATATTTGCAGCTTTTTGAAGTCACAGAGATGAAACAGTCTGCGTTTAATATTAGATACAAACAGACACAAAATTGTAGAACGATTTCTTCAGACCTTAATCACACCGAGGTTTACATCCAACCAACACATCGGAAATAGGCTTCTGAAAAACGTATTTGTTTTGCTTCATTCTCACTTTAGGAAAGGTCAAAACCATTAGGACACAAAGTCACCACAAAGTTTACAGTCTTTGAGATTGTCGCTCCCATTAGCGTTATCTCCTTGCAGCTATTATAAGGTTCTTGCAGCATGTCAGCAGCAACTTTTAATGAGCAAACACCAGAACAAACTTGTGTGAAATAAAAACTCACTGTAGACATTTATCACACACACACAGTAATGCCCATGTTGTCCACCTCATTCATTTCATCTTTAAGAGTCGGCTTAAAGGAACTGTGCTTGTCCAAAGGTTTAACCCTGCATCTGCTTTTTACATTATCGAACAGGTAAATCCGCAGCACTCTTTCAGGAGAGTCAGTCCAGTTTTAGCGAAAGGAGAGGAAGACTGTTGGGTCCTGTTTGGCACACAACGCCTTGGTATACCTATGCAAAAAAACAACTATTGTTTATTATTTATGCATAGAAGTTACTTAGGAGTGATAATAATGAAACTGCAATAGCAGAAAACATTCTTTGAGGTTACAATGCTCCATAGAAAACAGCAATAAACAAAATTAAATAAAAAGCAAAAAACAAACACTTTGATGTTGTGTCTAGCCTTACAACATGGATTTGAAAACCACTGATAACAACTGATACAGTATGTATGTTACCTCTTGTAATCCTGGGACTGAATTTAGATTTGAGGAAATCTGCCATTTCTTTGTCTTCTTCTTTTTCCCTGTAAAACAGGTGCATATGTGGTGCATAAACAGGTGCTGACTTAAGTGGTCATAGAGCTTAATAAAACATCAGGATTCTGGTGTTCTCTGTACTAATGTGACTTTCCAATGCAATGAAGGGTTTCCCAAGGTTTGAAAGGCTCAGCAATAACAAGGCTGCTCATGAGTTTCCAAATGATTTTCACTGTTGCCTTAAGAATTAACAATTCTATACAAGTTTCTCTTTTACAAAGTGAAAAGTACTTAAAATGCTGCATGAAAACAAGAAACATAATCACATGAATAAGTTGAATGATACTAGTTACTGTATATACGGAGTACAGAAGATGAGCAAAAATAGAAATATTGAGAGATATATTGTATGTAAAACACTGTGTTAGTTGCTAAGTACAACAACCTACATGAAGATTGCTGCAGGACAAGAAGTTAGAAGGGGGATGGACTATGAGCTCTGCAAAGATCTAATCATAGGTTTGTGCTCTTTACCAATAACATTCAGGTTAGGGAACGCTTAGTGGTGGTCGGAGGTTGAGGTGCCAGGTGTTTAGGCGAATCGCTTCTGCTGGGCTGCCCAGGACTGCTTACTATCACTGAGTGTGTGTGTGAGGGGGGGGGGGGGTGCTCTGTAAACTTATTTAGTAACTCTGTGTCTGTGAAAAGTACTATACAAATAAATGTACTTACTTACTTACAAGGGTTGTCAAAAGTATCGAAAATTAGATTTTAATCAATACTAAGACAAGTATTGAAACTAGATACTGTATTTGCAGGTTGTGCTCTATATTCTCATGACAAACATACTGTATCTTATGTAATCAGTAAATAAAAAAGATCTGTGTGTTAAGCAGCATGTGTAAAAACTGCCCAATGCATGACTTCGACTTGTTTATTGTGCTTATACCACGCCTGCAAACTGAAATAGCTCACCTGTGAATCTTAATAATCTTTGCTAGTCTATTAGCATCAACCTGTTTGTAACCTTTTGAACAAGTTATGTACGCTTATATGTTCGTCACACCTGGACTACTGTAACAGACTTTACAGGGAATATCTCAAAACACGTTTGTCCAGAACTCTACGGTACAACTTTGAACATTATCTAAACCTAGAACCAGGAAGTACGGTCACATAGTCCGGTGCTCAGGTCTTTGCACTGGCTTCTAGTGGCTCAGAGAATAGATTTAAAACAGCTCTGCTGTTTAAGTTTCCATGGACTAGCACCAAAGTACATCTCTGACATGTTAGTGCGTTATGAACCATCTCGCACTCTGAGAACCTCAGGGACCGCCTCCTGCTGGTGCCCAGAGTCAGGACTAAACATGGAGAATCAGAGTTTCAGTTTTATGCAGCTAAGATCTGGAACAGTCTTCCTGAGATGTAAGACAGCCTCCACTGTGACATTGTTTAAATCTGGGCTCAAAACATTTCTTTTTATCTGTGCATATGACTGAAAAAGCACTCTGCACTCTTTATTTCAAATAATCAGAATTTCTTTACTTCTTTTAAAGTAAACTGTATACTGATTATTTATATTTTTAAATAATGTTGTTTTGTTTTGCATTGTAATTTTGATGCATCTTTTCCTGCCTTGTAAAACACTTTGAAGTGGTTTGTGTTGAATTGTGCTATACAAATAAATTTGCCTTGCCTTGCCTAAAAATACAAGCACATCACACCAAACCTTGGATCTTAGCACTGGCTTCCTGTTTGTTTAGAATTAATTTAATTTACTGTTTTTAAAATCTTGAAGGCACTGGCCCCAAATTACATTTTGGACTTCATTCAGGACTGAGATTCAAGAGCCAGTTCCAGCTCATAGAGTCTAAAATGAAACCAGAGAGGACGCAGAGTTCTCTGTAGCTGCTCTGGAAAGTTCTCAAGTCTAGTCTTAAGTTTGCTCTCTGGTGTTTAACACAGCAAGAATTGTGTGGTCCTTGTTGTCTTTTTCAGTTTGCCAACAATTTTGCCAGAAGAGCTACTTTCCCATGAGATTGGGACATTGTTACTATACATTCCTACTTAGTTGGACAGTAATTGATGTGTTCACCTGAGTCGTTCAAACTCAACATCGTCCACCAGAAAGTCCCTGGTCTCCACCAGCTTATGGATCTGCTGCAGAAGCTCCTCTTCTTTCTGTCGATCCTCATTTGATTTATCATTATCTACACAAAACAAACGTGAAAATAGAGTCAGTCATAGCACAAAACTGTCTATATTTTCAACCTTGAAATGAATGTTCTCTCAGGCATCTTTGCTCTGCAGTAATATTAAACCAATGCTTTATTATTAATAGTGAGAGAGAGTGCAGTACCTGGTATGGATACTAATTTGTGCAACTCTTTCTTCAAACGAGTAATTTCCTTACACAGCTGAATGTCATCCATCCTGGAAGGACAGAAGAGGCATGGGCTCAGTAAATCAGACAAAGGCAAAAACTCATATAGGATTTGAGCGAGTGAAATGTAGACTTTAAAGGAAAGTAAAAATTAGGATGACTGTCTTTTGAAAGGAGCCATCCCAGTGGCATCTTCTTTTTGAGACAGACTGCAATGTGGCCTTTTGATTTCAATAGCAGTACTCAAGACTGAAGATGTGAGGCAGAAAGAGCCTCAGAGGCTGCCTCGATAGAACATTTGACAGTTTCTGTAGGATCTGAACAGTGATATATGTAACTCTGGTTTTCAACTGTTAAACTTTCAATGGATCCAGCCTAAAATGCCCCACTAAAACTGTATTCAAATCAAACTGAAGCTGTTTCGGGGCTCTTGTGATCACAAATAAATGGCTGAACTCTTGTGAAGCTGTGGCTTTGTTGCAGATGTTCATAATCATAGTCACATATTGTACATAATAGTATAATATACTTTATATTTCACTTTATATTTATTCTGTCGTTTACTGCACTGTGCTCAGCCATAACTTGTTGTATGTAGGAGTCTTAGTCTGCTATGACTTATTAGACTTTTTTTGCAAAGTCTATTTTAAAATTCTAATCTTGCTTGACTGTATAATTCTGTTCCTTTGCTGTTCTTAAACTGTAAGCTGCAACATTGTAATTTACTCACTGTGGAACAAATAATGGATATCTTGTCTTAAAGCTGAGCATATTTTGGCTTTTGACAATTTCTCTTCAAAAACTTGATGGACTAAAAACAAAAAACTTTAGGCAGAGCCCATGTTAAATCTTCTTAATATTTTTCCGGGATATGACTATTTTAGAATTTACAAGTTTAAACTACAAACTGAGCCTGATTAATCCTAGAATGGATGATTTGACAATAAATTAACACTTTCTTTTTATCTTTAAAATAGACTGTATACATTCAGTGTTTTAGTTTACTATATCAACTCCACACGTGTGAATGATTAGCATAGAATGTGTTAATCATAATAACAGAATCCCAGAAAGGTGGCAGGAAATACAAGCCTCAACTGGAATATTGTGGTTTGGACAAATAATCCAGCTAAAATACACTCAGAGTGGGTTTATTAACACCAAGATACATAACTCTCTTAACTCATATATTTCCTGTGCCACATGTTGTTATTGACCTAAAGTCTGAGGTATGGCATATGATGTGAATATGGGTCTGTTACGTCTATCCTAAGTCTGAACGTTGATGATATCAAAGACAAGGCGTTAGGACTTGCATGTATCGGAGTTCTGATTCTCTCCTCACAAGGACATCTCTAATGCGTTCAATCTTATACAGCTCTCCTTCAATGTCATCGACTGTCACTGTGGAATCAGCCATGGAAACCACATCATCCTCTGTAACAAAAATACAATAGCAAAAACATTAAATGAATCATAAAGCAAACATTTAAATGTTCAACAAGCTTTGTGATTTCCACAATTTGAGCTGCTCAAACTGTGCCTTAACTCAAACTGTTAAGGCACAATTTTTACTTCTTAAAAATAAAGAATCTGGCTGTTTGAGCTTATCTTTAGAAGAGCATTTTCAGATAAAGCAGGGTGAACTACACTTGCACAGTCACATCATGTATTATTATTTTTTTATTTTTTTAAAGCCCACATACAGTAGTAGGGTTTTGTCATAAGCTGCTTTCACAATACACAATTGTAAACTCAGAACTTTACAAATGCTTTTACAAGCACTCGTAAAGTTTTACACAAGTCATTGTTTATATGCCAATTTAAGCACACATCTCCTGGTCTTTTTATTCACCTGTTTACAATCTGATTTCTACTGCAATGTTGCTTTTGCTAAGCCAAAATAGAGAGATAAAAACTATTGTTGAGTCACGCCTCTTAATTTGAATATACACTATTGTTAAAAAAAACATAATGCAAGTTTCACCATTTTATTTTTAAGTGAAGTTACATAACTACAACTACCAAATGCCTCCTCAATTACGGCTCGCCTGCCTGTGACAGCAGATACTGCAGAGTAATTAACTTGTTCTGCCAAGGAAAATGTTACACAAAGACACTTGTGCTGCAAACCAGTTGTTAATTCTTACGTATCACTTTGCATGGTAACTTCAAAGTAATTATATTCTAGTTTCATATGAGCTATCTACAAATAAAAGTGACTAATCTCCAAAGCTATTAAGTGCTGTAGTCATGGATACAGTCACTCTGGGCAAAAAAACAACATGATTGCTGAGTAAAAATATATGTAGCAGTAAGAATCTTTTATGCAGTAAAACAAAACAGAGACTCCGTATTAGCAAAAATTACATTAGAAATAACTGTTACTAGTTTGATACTTTTGCTTAGCAACTTTAGAAGTCACTTTCAAGGGCACTAAAGGCATAATCTTGCAGAGGCAGAAAGGATCACATTATGAGCCAATAATATCTGGATGGACACCTGATCTGGTGAATTGACTACATAGTGGAATTTGACTGTGGCTCCGATGTGACTTTTATCAACAAATCTCCAACAATGCACAACGATTTATGTTGCATATTAATATTTATTTTATTTCTTTTCTACTGTGTCAAAGAGAGGCAATCATTCATTTTGCTTTTACATTGAAGATAATAAAAGACACTTGGATTTTGAAGTGTTTTCTTGTATGTGACTATTGACTAATGTTCAGTACTATACAAGGTGCCAATGTGCAGACTGTCTGAGAGTGCAAGCGTATCAGAGCTAAGTTTTCTATGTGGAGACAATGTGTGCTGCTGCAGGAACTATCACTGTACCTGTATGAGTCATCACTAGGCCACTCTCATCCTCTCCTACTTTTCCTCATTTGCTTTTCATCCTTTGCTTTCGCAGAATGACTTTGACTTACAGAAATGTTGCAAATAATATAATGAGGGACCACAAACTTCAGTTAATAAATGAATCTCTATTAAGCCCACGAGGAAAATGTTTTTATCACCCTATTACATGCAAGAAGTAATTGTTTTTTTTATCACTATAATAACAAAGATTTATACAAAGCAATGTTCAGCAACAGTAAAAAAAAAGCAGATGAACACAATACTTGCATGATTCAGTGCACTGTAAAGCAGAACAGTGAGCTTAAGTGCTGGAATTTCAAGGTGATAGAAAACAAGAGTTTCCTGAGCAATTATCTTCCATGTTTATAGTGATTAAAGTTGTACAAAAGTAACCAATAGGGTGTTCAATAAATTTCTAGTCCTCTTTGTTAATCTGGCACTGTTAGTTGTGGCATGCTGTAGGATTTCAGTAACTTAACACATAAGTATTTATGTATGATTGTAAACTACATGTTCAGGTTTACAGTGCAGAAAGTTGAAGCCAAACTTTAGAACATCCTCCACTGAGATAGATCAATTTTAGCCCTTTGTGTGGAATGTTCAAGGCAAAGTAAGTAAGAACATCTCCATGGAGACAAGTCATTTAAAGGCATTGCTTACATGATTGTGGAAAGGTAAGCCTAATAACCCCATAAAGAGCCTTTTTTCACTAAAATGTCTAGATTTTGCTTTGGTAAATATAAACAAGAGTAAAGTGTGACTAAAGCCAGAATAACACTAGTTTGAGCAAATTTGGTTTTGACAATTCTTCTCCAAAAGCTGAGGGCAATTCAACAAAAATTAGTTATAGGGACTTAAAATAGGTTTAGACAGAGCTCATTTTTGTTAATCGGAAAAGCACAGGAACAGAGTCATCTTATGTCTTGGATTTGACTGTAACTAAGAAGGTTACATCAACTAATGTCAAGTTTATCTATATTTCTACTGCACGGTTCCTTAACTTGAAAAGGATGAGAATGCAACTGAAGTTTTAAAACAGGAAATCCACTCAGATTTGAAGTCTCCTTTGGTTTATTTGACATCAGTGATCAGGTAAATAACCTTAAACAAAACAAAAGTACTGTGTAAATATATACAATTGAGAAATTACAATCAATCGCATGTCAGATGTATAATGATGGGTAATCAAAGTTTTAACATGGAATTCACAGTAAATTATTTGTCTATATTTAGCTGTAATGCAGATTTTTACCTTTTTAAACCAAACATTTTAAACTAGGTTTTTTAGAACCTTTTAACATGATTTATTGATACACAAGTCTTTTAAGAGTTTACATTTTAATATAATGAAAAATCATGTCTTTTAAGCAGAGCATTCTAGCGTTCTTAAAACCCAATCATGTATTTTGTTTTAGACCAGTAGCATGACTTCTTTGTTAATACATTTCCCTTACCGGCTGTCACATCAGGGTTTTTGCAGATTCTCAGTCCTGTGCAGTATATTTGTTTTTGAGTCTTTGTTCTCACAATGAGGAGTAACTTGTGCCTGCCATGGTGTCTTGCTGGCTCCCAGTGCATCAATGGTTGGCAAAAGTGTGTTTATCTTTAACCTGCCCAGGTGCACCTCACTGATTGCAGACTGATTCCACCTGGCCTCTGGCTGCAGGGGTGGGGCCAAGGCAGCTCTCCGCAACACCTCCCACTCGATCCTTTCGAGGTTTCCTCAGGAAGATCGCACAATTCCGGAGCCCTGTCATTCTCAGATTGAATATGTATTGAGGATGAGTCACACTCGTTCTGAAGGAGTTTCTTTACTGCATCACAGACAACATCTAGGTCTATATCTGTTTGCAAGTGACGACTTTGGCGGGTCAGCATTTTTCTTTGGGGTCTTAAAGGATTGCTTTTAGTGTTCTCAGATGAACTACAGATTCTCAGATGCGACCATCTCCTAGGACCAAAGAGCTGGTGATTTATTGAAGGCGCATCTCGTCCATTTCGGATTGCTCTCTGCAGGTTTACTTGAGAAGTCAAATGTTCATAGGCATGCTGCCTTTGGAGTGACCTCACTCTTTTAGTCTTTCTCCTCCACTTTGCTCCACCTTATCTTCAAGATTTGTGCCTTTTTGGTTTGGTTCTCTGCCAGGTTGTGCAGCTTGCTTGGCTTTTAGCTGGCCATTTCTGCAGGAGTAACCACCTTGGTCAACTTTAGAGGTAGCTTGGTTGGCAGGACCACAAGGCATCTGGCAAGGGAAAGAACAAGTGAGTATCAAGTCTTGCTTAACAGTCAGCCACATTGACTGGGCAAAATGTGTTTTCGAAGAATGAGCACCAATACTTATCTCTTCATACAGGTCAGGGTGTGTTCCCCCGATGACCTTCCCCAGTGGACCATCCCAGAGCACGAGGTCACCAACTGTGCGAACCTTCTGTGGTGCCAACTGCCCCTCTTTATGACTCAATAGGAGCTGGACTTCTCTGGGCCTTTTGAGTTCTTCAAATGGGACTTCAGGGAATAGGCTTTGTAGTTTTTGAGCGGACACGTGTTGATGCACTTCAGCAATCTTGTCAAGCCCATAGCACACTAACTTGTATGGTTTGAGCAAACCTTTAGGAGTGTTCACCTTTAACTTGAGGAGGTATCGTTTGGTTTTCACAGATGCGGAGAGCTGCCTTGGCCCCACCCCTGCAGCCAGAGGCCAGGTGGAATCAGTCTGCAATCAGTGAGGTGCACCTGGGCAGGTTAAAGATAAACACACTTTGCCAACCATTGATGCACTGGGAGCCAGCAAGACACCATGGCAGGCACAAGTTACTCCTCATTGTGAGAACAAAGACTCAAAAACAAATATACTGCACAGGACTGAGAATCTGCAAAAACCCTGATGTGACAGCCGGTTATTTACCTGATCACTGATGTCAAATAAACCAAAGGAGACTTCAAATCTGAGTGGATTCCTGTTTTAAAACTTCAGTTGCATTCTCATCCTTTTCAAGTTAAGGAACCGTGCAGTAGAAATATAGATAAACTTGACAGTAAATAACCGTAACCAGTGGAAGCTCAACTCAAAAATCCACAAGAAGACTACAAGACTACACTCACCTTAACCAGCCGTGGTGTGGCCCCAAGAACAAGGAACTCTGGTGAATCACCAGTCAAAATGTCTGAACCTAAATCATTAGAGCAATTGAAGATTGAAAGAACAAATGCCAAACGCCTTTTTACCCGCCTGGCCAACACAATCGCACGCAATTATGCTGGGATGACTGACGAAGAGCTGAGGGAGAGCAGCACTAAAATTTCTCAACAAGCCACTACACTTCTCGAGGCAAATGAAGATTTTGAGGCTGCGATGTGTGATGCAGGTGCTGATGGTGAGCAGTATCAAGCTGATGTTGAGAAGACCGCCAGAGAATGTAAAGAGAAGTTGACTGAGGTGAAAGATGGCATCCAAAAGACACTGTGGGCAAAGTTTGGTGAAGATAAACTAACATTTGCTTTAAAACTTGCAGAGACTGTGTGTGAAGAAGTTTGTGCTATGCAACCTTGTGCTGAGTTAGAAGCATATGAATTTGCATTGAGCAATCTGGAGGCTGTAGTAAAGACGGCTAAAATTGAACATGATCGCTGTCTTTTTGGTCCCCTCCTGCTGAACAAACAGATTTTAGGAAAAGGTTAAGAGAGCTAGAACTGAGTCTGTCAAAACTAGTGTCTCGTAAAGCTGCATTCATTCAGGCTAAAATAAAGGAAGACCGGGAAGAAGCAAAGACTCCTCCAATAGTATCACTCCAAACTTTTCAAACACCAGCCATCAAGTTAATGCCTACTGCTCTTCCCAAGTTCACTGGCATAAAGCGTGATTACTATAGATGGAGGAAAGAGTGGGAAGCTCTACAGAGGCAAGGTGAGCCCACAGGTTCAACAGAAGTTAAAAAGTTTCAATTATTAGACAGCCTTGATGAAAGGATCACACGATCACTTCACCTCTCCTCCTACAGCACTGCAGAGGACATTTTCCGTATCCTGGGGAATCGCTTTGGTAACAAAACATCCATCGCCCTCGAGATAGTGGAGGAGCTGCAGTCCATACCCCCTGTTAAAGGTCTTCAACCACGTAAGATTGTACGACTAATTCACGCTGTGGAGAAGGCACTACATGATCTACATGACTTGGGTGATGTTGGAGCTATTAAGAATCCCCTTATCACAAAATCGATTGAGAGTAAACTCCCAGACTCACTCAAGAAAGACTGGTTGGTATTTGCAGCAAATGAGGTTAATGCAGTGAGCTCTAGTAATAGATTTGATAAGTTACTCACCTTTCTCAAAGATCAAGAGTGTATTTACGAACAGCTTGAACAATTGCAAGATGACGAACCTAGAGGAAGAGACCTGAAGCATGCTCAGACAAGAACCACAAAAAATAGGCAATCAGAAGGCTGTGTTGTTTGTGGAGATCCAAAGCACCAAAAAAGACTGTACTTCTGCAATAAGTTCAAAACATTGTCTCTTTCCAAGAGGATGGATGCGGTTGATCAACTTGGAGCATGTACCAAGTGTCTTGAAATTCATGATCAGGGGCAACTATGCAAAACGACCTACCTGTGCAAAAACAGTTATTGTGAAGATGAAGAGGAACTACAACACCATTATTACCTCTGCCCAAACTATCAAAAGAGGACTGGATCCAGCTCAGTGGGAGGTAGCAGATACACAGATGAGCAAGAGAAGTTTCTGTCTCAACTGTCCCCAGAATTAGCATTACAGTGTAAACTTGCATTTTCAAATTCAATAGCACGGGTGTCCAAAACCTTCAAGACCACATTTAAACAAAGCAAGTTGCTGGCTAAAAATTGCCTCACAGAACACCCGGTCCTAATGATGCTACTTAATACTACGACAAATGCTGGTCAGAAGTTGGGAACTTTAATTGATCTTGCTTCAGATACTAACTATATAACTCACAAAGCAGCAAAAGCTCTAAATCTTCAAAGTGAGCCTGTTACTCTTGTAGTTAGTGGAGTTGGTGGAATGTCAGCATCTGTGAAAACCAAACGATACCTCCTCAAGTTAAAGGTGAACACTCCTAAAGGTTTGCTCAAACCATACAAGTTAGTGTGCTATGGGCTTGACAAGATTGCTGAAGTGCATCAACACGTGTCCGCTCAAAAACTACAAAGCCTATTCCCTGAAGTCCCATTTGAAGAACTCAAAAGGCCCAGAGAAGTCCAGCTCCTATTGAGTCATAAAGAGGGGCAGTTGGCACCACA
Source organism: Mugilogobius chulae (assembly GCA_038363315.1). Classification (NCBI taxonomy): domain Eukaryota; kingdom Metazoa; phylum Chordata; class Actinopteri; order Gobiiformes; family Gobiidae; genus Mugilogobius; species Mugilogobius chulae. The sequence continues at coordinate 29,748,912 of CM076398.1, forward strand.
GAAGGTTCGCACAGTTGGTGACCTCGTGCTCTGGGATGGTCCACTGGGGAAGGTCATCGGGGGAACACACCCTGACCTGTATGAAGAGATAAGTATTGGTGCTCATTCTTCGAAAACACATTTTGCCCAGTCAATGTGGCTGACTGTTAAGCAAGACTTGATACTCACTTGTTCTTTCCCTTGCCAGATGCCTTGTGGTCCTGCCAACCAAGCTACCTCTAAAGTTGACCAAGGTGGTTACTCCTGCAGAAATGGCCAGCTAAAAGCCAAGCAAGCTGCACAACCTGGCAGAGAACCAAACCAAAAAGGCACAAATCTTGAAGATAAGGTGGAGCAAAGTGGGAGGAGAAAGACTAAAAGAGTGAGGTCACTCCAAAGGCAGCATGCCTATGAACATTTGACTTCTCAAGTAAACCTGCAGAGAGCAATCCGAAATGGACGAGATGCGCCTTCAATAAATCACCAGCTCTTTGGTCCTAGGAGATGGTCGCATCTGAGAATCTGTAGTTCATCTGAGAACACTAAAAGCAATCCTTTAAGACCCCAAAGAAAAATGCTGACCCGCCAAAGTCGTCACTTGCAAACAGATATAGACCTAGATGTTGTCTGTGATGCAGTAAAGAAACTCCTTCAGAACGAGTGTGACTCATCCTCAATACATATTCAATCTGAGAATGACAGGGCTCCGGAATTGTGCGATCTTCCTGAGGAAACCTCGAAAGGATCGAGTGGGAGGTGTTGCGGAGAGCTGCCTTGGCCCCACCCCTGCAGCCAGAGGCCAGGTGGAATCAGTCTGCAATCAGTGAGGTGCACCTGGGCAGGTTAAAGATAAACACACTTTTGCCAACCATTGATGCACTGGGAGCCAGCAAGACACCATGGCAGGCACAAGTTACTCCTCATTGTGAGAACAAAGACTCAAAAACAAATATACTGCACAGGACTGAGAATCTGCAAAAACCCTGATGTGACAGCCGGTTATTTACCTGATCACTGATGTCAAATAAACCAAAGGAGACTTCAAATCTGAGTGGATTCCTGTTTTAAAACTTCAGTTGCATTCTCATCCTTTTCAAGTTAAGGAACCGTGCAGTAGAAATATAGATAAACTGCTGGCTCCCAGTGCATCAATGGTTGGCAAAAGTGTGTTTATCTTTAACCTGCCCAGGTGCACCTCACTGATTGCAGACTGATTCCACCTGGCCTCTGGCTGCAGGGGTGGGGCCAAGGCAGCTCTCCGCAACAACTAACTAAACCTTTCTTCTAAATATACAGAAGTTAGTTTATTTTTATGAGAAAATTAACAATTTTGAAAATTCAGGAAAAAAGTAGGAGGTACCACACATGTCCCCTTGATGCCTTAAACGGTATATAATAATGCACATATTTAAGCATTAAAAACATGAAAAAAAAAAATCAAGACCTTAGTTTTAGTTTATTTAGACCTTAGTTTTGTATTGTTATTGTTGCTGTTAAATGATAATATTTATTTTTACTCAATATAAATTTCTCTTTTTTTTTTCTTTCAAAACTACATTTGAACTCGGCTAACAGCTGTCGTTAATATCCATTCTTACAATCGTTCACATCGTCTCCTACAGTGATGACACCTGTGGAGTCTTGACATTTCCGCTGCTCCTTGAACGACAATAATTACAGTGCCGCTGGTTATGTGCTAATCAGTTTCATAGATTAGCCAGCTCTCGTCTTTCCACATCTGCACATGCATGATTTGAACGATTATATTTCAAAAACGGTCAACAATAACAACGAGATATATGCTAATTGTGAACTTATAATGTGCGGATACCAGCTGTGTTGTCGTCCCTGCTCCGTTCTGTGCGCCCCAAAGAACCGTATTGATGAGATGATCCTCGCTCCTTTTCCATGGTCCGGATCAAATTTACTACAATGGGCTGCAGTGTGTTTGTCTCCTGTTCGTCTTCAGAAGGTAAGTCACGTAAAACAGAAATCCGTCTTGATGTTTTAAAAGCGGACAAAATGCTCCAGCTGCTGCCTCCGAGCCCCGCTCCAGCTCTGGATGTGCACAGCCAGGTGTGCGCCCCTGAATGTGTTACCCCTGACATGAACCCAACACTGCACTCTGGTGGAGGATGCGATTAACACACGCAGCCAATATGGAGGAATCATTTATTAGATAAACACACAGCTTCATTTATTTACAAAACAATTGAATCACTAAATGTAAAATGTGCAAAATATAGCATTATTTACTAGACATGATCATTTAATTTGTAATACATTAATCAGCGTTTAAATTAAGCGACACATAAGATTCAATTTTTGAGAATGTTATCATGTTTTATTATTGCTTCCTTGTCAAAGCATACCCAAAGTTCTTCTTGTGCTATGCTATTTTTCCTTCTCTGAGCCTTAAAAAATACTGATTGAACGCTGTGAATTTTCTAGATTTGTGATTTCATTCATAGAACTTTAAGATTTTTTTTCTCTGCAGTGTCTTCATTTCCATGAGTCACACAGATTTGCTCTGAAAATTTCAACAGCTTTAGCATATTAGACAAAGATCATGTAGCCAGTGGAGAGAGCTTTTACTCAATTCCTGATGTGGAAAACCCTACTGTCATGTGTGTTTTTTTTAGTTCTAATACCTTAAATGACAAAGTAAAGGCACTTAAGAGCATGTAGAAAAGAGAATACAAATAATGCATTCTGTTTGTAGTTTAGGATCTGAATCAATATCAATATTAAAGGTCACAATAAAATTTTGTTTTAGTTACTTCATCAAAAATTCCCCGATATTGTATTCTGCTTCATTCACAAATGACTGAATAATCCAGCATTATAGGTTTGTCTGCACCTCCAAAACTCAAAAGGTTGTGTTCCACCTTGTGATGTCATGAAGTATTAGTATTAAAACTTACTTTTGCCCAAATTTAACAGCTTCACCCTAGAATACACTAGAATAGTTTTATGTTTATGCCTTTTTGGTAAATTTGGTAACAGTTATTTGTCTCACAGTTGGAAAAGATTTTAGACTAGTAAGTGTTCTTGTAAACTTTATTTTAAATTTTCAATAGACAGTATAGCCAGTGTAGCCTGGCACTGTCTGACAGCTCTGATTGGCTGTGTTAAAGGTTTCCTCATGATGTGTTAGAAATTCTGAAAATGGTTGCAACAGTCACACATAAACCACGAATGCTTAACCATGGCTTTACTGAGGTCACGGAGAGACAAACCAGGCTAAAAAGTAGACCAAAAAGCAGAGGGCATAAGTTGAAATAGTCTTGAGACACGTCTCAGTTTTACATGAAGCGGCTTTAGTGCTGTTCCGGATCTCAGCTTTGCATAGAGTGGTGAACTTTATCTTTGTTCTGAAAATAGGTTTGTGCTCACACCACCAACATCATAATGAAAGTTCATGCAAATAATATGGTGCTTCCATATTAGTTTGTACTAAATGACTAAACTAAAGTTAAAAAAAAAAAAAAACTTTTTACACATCTTATGAAACCTGATTTGTCTGTCGGTCTGCATTCCTCTTAGTGTGTGTGTTCTGAAAGTTCGTAGAGTAAAAGGTAGTGTGGCTTGATTAGAGCTACGGAAAAACAGAAGAAAATCATTTGCATTTCCTTGCAGCTAAGCTACTGTATATGTATAAGATCCAATCACACTAGTGATCATCATTACAGATTTGTTTTTGGCCCAAAAAGTAATTACTTTATTTCTAATTACTCTATTTTTGATTTCTAGTATTTGATTTTTATTTTTTTTTTTGAGTCCAAGTGCCACTCATTCACACACAATGATTTGAAGAGCAGCTTAGCTGAAAGTGCAGCCTTCAGCTTGTCAGCTGATGATCCCAGCAAAAGTGTTGATTGGTAGTGGAAGTCCTTTGCTTATATACTTGCTGAGGCCAGCATCCTTCTCCTCCCGTGGTTAAACTTGGATCTCATATTTTTCTGTACACGGTATCCAGGGTCCAAGCATGGGAGGATCTCAATGCTTTCATGAAAATGCAAAGAAAAATAGGATCAATCCCTTTGGGTCAACATGTTGTAAGTTTGTAAAAGAATACAAATATGTGTCACCTCTGAACATCTTTGTAAACGCGGCGGCTGTCCTTGTCCAGCATTACAGTGAACTGGCGACTTTCTAATGATCGAACCTTGATGCTATTTGTCCGAATTTTGGACTCCTAAAATGTATATGTATTTAGTCACTCAAGTAACCGTAATTATAAAATGTGACATTTTGACCTACCGAAGTGTTACTTTTACTTTTAGTTGCTGCTTCATTGAAAACAAGTGTCAAGCAGTTTAAATCTTAAAAAAAGAGAGAGTTATGTGTATATTTATTTTTAAATATGTATTAACTTCTCTTATACAACATAACATTAGCATATTCACCACAACACAAGCTATATTGTACCTTCAGCTTCACTAGAGGGGATAGCACTAATCTCTGCACCCATCATTCTCACAGACAGTCCTTTGTCTGTATCACGACCGCTTAATGTCACCTAAACATCCAAACATATATTATAAGAAAAAAAAGCATACAATACAGAGTATATAAAAAACAAGTTTTACAATATATTTAAGAGGAAAGTACCTGTTTATAATTCATTGACACCATAGCGCCACATGTCTCGGTGGAATTCTTTCTGTGTTTTTCTGTTTTTGAGACGAATCATGTAGTTTAACTGGTTTAGCACACAGCCGAAAAGCAGACAAGGAAAAATAAGTAGACAACTGATTACCTTTAAGAGATGCAGAGATATGACGAAAGTCTGGAAACTCCACCTCGAGATGAGTGAGAAACACATCCTCAACAGAGTCCTTTGTCATTGAGGAGAAGTTGATCTGAGACAAGCAGAGAATAACAAACTCAAATAATGTCCCTTCAATGTAAAACATATATAAATGACAGTGTAAGAAACCTTGACAAAGTAGATGTTGAAGTAAACAGATTGCTGCCCCAGTCGAACATAGTAGGAAATTATATCAGAAATAAAAGGGTCTTTAGTTGGTCCTGAGTTTGGCTGTTGCTGCAAAACATTAATATCACATGAATTTCTATATGAGCAAATAGATGCAATGATTAAGAATGCAGGTACCACTTTATATTAACTACACCTTAATTGGCCTTAGTAAACCATGAATAAAGCATAAATAAAGTCTTAATTATTCATGAACTAATGGTGAATTAATGAATGAAAAATGTATTAATGCTTAGTAACTACTTAACTAAGGAGCTAAGGTTAGGATTTAGGGTTAGGGGGCAGGATTCGGAGTAATTAAGTAGTTACTAAGCATTAATAAGCTTTTTCATCTATTAATTAATCATTTGTTCATATTGAATTAAGGCTTTTTAATGTGTTATTAATGATTTATTAAGCCTAAATTATTCTGTCATTTACAAATGCAATACAATATTAAGAATTGATAAGAACTATGCATTTGTATCAAAAAAAGAAACATCATACAAACAATGGCTTTAGTTTAACTACATATTATGTCTTTATCAACATTTATGTTGATGTACAAATTTATATAGATAAACTTGAATAAGTTACCATCTTCGCTAGTTTTGTTATTGTGGATCCAAGACTGTTGATATTACAATTATACCAAGGATCTACCATGCTCAAGTAAGAACCAAGAGTGCAGGCATTCCCCTTTGGTGGCAAGTATTCCTATAAAAGGAAAAAAAAAACAAAACAAAAAAAACACTTATATATACTTATATATACCTATATTATATCAACATACAATGATACAGCTGCAGATTTATGTCATAAAGCAACTATTGCAACCTGAATAGAACTCTTTTGTATATTAACCATTATATATCCTATTTGTATATTATTAGCATGTTTTTGTTTTGTGGTTTTCAGGTCACATTTATAGAGGAACGTTCATACCTTAACAGAAGCGTGATGTGATTTGCATGGGTTAACAGGGATGTAGTAGAACTGTAGGTTCACTTTCATGGTTAGAAAAAGCCTTCGAGCTTCCCTTTTTCTGAAATAACAAACCGCAATTAACAAAGAACTTATTACTACATTTCACATTGACAAAGTAGTATGCGAGGAAAGTATTAATTTCCTTTCCTTATTATATTTTTCTTTATTTGTTAAGAAATAAATGTGCAACCTTAAAGTCACTATAACAGGTTGAACTACTTATTATACTAAAATGCATCTTGTTCTAAATTATGTCACCATAATAGGAAAACACCTGAAATCCATGTTTTACACCGTTTATTTTTATTTTTATTTGTATTTGTATTTGTACCTGTAAAAGTAGTAAGTCTTGGCCAGACGGCCTAGAACCCTGTCGTCTCCCATGACGACGATCTTAGCTGTGAAATATCTCTGTTGTTTGAGGAAGGGGCTCTGCATGCTGTTGCTTCCTGCTCGTCTTTGTAAAGTAGCAGCTCTTCGTCCTCCTCTTCCTCCACTCAGCCCCTCTCCTCCCAGACTGCTGTGGTCCTCCAGCGTGTCCTGCATTAGAGCGACACTTTCCTTCACTGTGGGGCGGACCTTTATGCCTCCTTTTCGAAACAGCTTCCCAGAGTCCTGAGGAGAATCACTGAAGAGATTCAAAAGAAGGGGATTTAGTGCTTCCCACAGATACAGTGTACCTGCATACAAGACAATAGTGGCACAGGCAATCTGTACTAAAAATACATTGAATGCAAGTTTTCAGCTTAAATATGTCATATATTGCCATCTTTGGCTTTAAAGCTCAGCAAACATTACTTTTAGTACGACACCACAGAATTAATGGCACACTAGAATTTATTGGTTGGTTGGTCTTTAATTACAAAAGTAGTAAAAGGAGTATGTAAATGAATGGCAATAAGATTAATATAGAGCAGCGGTCCCCAACCTCTTTTCTTGTAAGGACCGGTACAGTCACAAATTTATTTTCCAGGGACCGGTCGAGGTTGGGTAGCGACGATAACAATAATGTAAAATATTTTTAGCTCACTTATTGCTTGAGTTTGCTGTTTATTGGATTAAGTGGCACTATATTGTCATAGTAAAGCACAAGGAAGTAGTGATAGACTATAAAATAGTAATAGAATAAATATCAAAAAATCCTCTGAGGCCCGGTAGCAGATGGTTGGGGACCCCTGATATAGAGTATTAGTGTATAATAGTATAGTATGATTAAAGTAAAGTTTATTTTTTTATTACATAACTCCATCTCACTGCCTTGGCAAGCAATGAGAAAGCATTGACATCATACATCATTTTTCAGTGCACCTCACTTCACCAAACAACATTTAAAGAACCTACTTGTGGTCCCATAACAAACCATCAGTCAAGTGAGTTGGGTGCCTTACAACATTTCTGGGACCTAATGCTGTCATAACAGTTAGTGGAAGTACCTTTTCCCTTGTTCACTTGTAGCACCCAAAGCAGCGCCATACAGTGATATACAAGGATCAGCAGAGGAAGGGAGGTCTCTTTCAATGCCGCTGTCGTTGGACATAACAGAGAAGCGTGTCATGTCTGAGGGCAGCTCTATTGGCGACTCTCCAAGATCAAAGTCCTCCTGGTCATGATCCTGGCTCATGGAGAACGAATCTGACATCGAACTGGACCGAAACAACTTCGACAGCTCCCGCCCTGTCACACATTTCACACATCACTATTTTATAAATGAAGGAGAGACAACAACTACAAGAGTCACTGTGTGTAGTCATCAGCTGCTTTCCCACTGCTGACACACAGGACCTCACACAAACCTATGACGATAAAGCACAATGTAAAAGCTATATCTGTTTATTATGGTTTGTGACTCAAGGCTACTCATGTGTACGCTTGTTTTTGAACAAAAGTTCATTTAATTCAACTTAATCAATGCCATCTCTGTACAGCTTTAGATAGCAATTTTTATTGACTCAGTTCATTTAGACTCATAATGAATACAACTTCATAGATAGCGACATTATCTGGGACATCATAAATCTATATGAACAAATGACTTAGCATCTAAAATATAACTTGTCAGTTATATTTAGATGCTAAGACGGTTCAGTTAATCAATAATTGTGAATAGACATGGAACAAAAGTATCAATAAAAAATAAATTTCAAATATCAGGTGAATGTGTACGCCATAAAGTAAATCTTAATGCAACTGTTTAGTCCATGTTGTTTTTTGTCATACTAACTTTACTACCTTACTCAGAAAGTTAGATTTGTAAATGAAAAATGGGCACATACTAAAAGAATTGTTATTGGAAAATAATAAAATCGGGACATTCTTCTTCTATTGATTAGTCATGTTGTCATGAATAATGGCTCAACTGCTATGTTTCTTCTCACATTAATTAAAACAAACATACAATTTCAAGGTGTGGACCTGCAAGTTGTGATTTGGACTCAATTTAGATTTGATTTAATATTTTGTTGTTATTATAATATACTCATTTAGTTTGAAAAGGAATCAAAACTAAAAGCACAGGACTTGCACTCGCTTTGGACTTATTGGCCACTTACTAGGGACTTGACTTGGACTTGAGACAAAGCAATGACTCTGCTAAGACTTGACAAAGTGAGCTACTCACAAATATCCAGCTCTTCTGTCCACAGGTAAAAGCTCATGTCGGGATTGGGCAGTGGACAGTCACACAAGGCTCCACCAGACAATGGTTCTGCAATAAATACAAACATAAATACAGGAAGGAATAGACAAAATAACCAGTCACGTCCGCCTTGTGAAGCCACACAGCTGGACCTTAATCTGATCTGAAACTAATTTAAAAATATAGGGGATGTTATTATAGATCTAGATATCCAGAAATAAATCACAGCTTGCGCATCCATTTTGTAGACCGTACTGTACTGTTAAAAGTGATATGAGAGTAGAGTTATCAATAGTATCAATCAGCTAATAATCAATACTAAATTAGCATAACACAAACAAACCAACAAACCAAATCATTGGGAAAAAAAAACATATTTAAGCAGAGTAAGGAAATGAATTCAGCTAATTTGATCCCAAAATGTGTATCAGTTGGACATGTGACACAGGCCTTCTGTGTTCATGTTTATCTAGTTTTCTACCACTTTTTATCTGATTTTCTCTTTTCACATGCAGGATACAAACTCAACATTTAGCAGCGATGCAATTGCTTATCAGGCTGTAGCAGCTCTCAAATTTTACTTTTGAGCTCTTACGAAAATTTCCTTTTTCGTTGATTTTCATGCATTTTTGTTACTCACTGCTGATATCTAGAAAGCTATGGTATAATCTTCATAACTTCTATAACAGGGAGAGGAATAAAGAATAAGAACCTACACTCTAATTTAGCAGTGGCGGTCTTGTGGTTTGCTCATATGATTTCACAGTTTAATTAGAGATCTGGGGAGAAGCAGCAGCAGCAGCAGTAGTGGGAAACTCAGTTAATTATGTGTTGCATTATCACTCTCTACAGTGACATATCTCACCTGTATCTGCTACGATTTTACGATAGAGCTGCAGCAAACGGCTCCTCAAAGTCTCACTCGCCTCTGTACACTGTTCAAACGCCGCCAACACTTCCTGAAAGTAGTGCTCGACGTCGTGGCCCATGTCCTGCCGCAGACACACATTACAATTAAGTGAGCAGGAAGGCAGATGAAGGGGAAAGAGAGAAGGGTCATGGGTCAGTGTGGGCTGTGTCCTCTGTCCTGCTGAGGCGTGACTTTGTGTGGGCCAGAAGACAGCAGACTTTCATAGAGGATGTCTCATAAAACACGTAGAGTGAACGTGAAGCAGACTGTGGTTTTGAACATGCAAAGTTCTGACAAAAAGCAGAGGAAGTCTTAAAACAAACTGAGCAGAGCCCAACTGCTAAGTGGATTTTCAAAGGACATGCTTTGATGAGAACCCCTGTGATGGCCACACATTTTTACTCACCCCAGTTGCAAATTTGAATCGAATCAAATCTCTGAAAACAGTCAGAAATGTTTTACCAAATGTTGGCATTTTTATTGTAATGTGGCAAACACGACTAAAATTAAGACAACTATTTTGAATTCTAGTAGCTTTAACCCAGACTAGACAATAACTTTTTTTGCAGAGTGATTTTACTTTTTTCTTCTTCACTTAATTAAATTTACTGTTTACTTTTGTGCTTTTACTCAAGTAAAGGAGTTTCAGAAAGACTATTGCTTTAACTAGAGTCGTTTTCTGTTCAAGTAACTGTACTTTTACTTGAGGAGTGAAATTTAGTACTTTTGTCACCTTTTGTGATAGCATGTAAGCCTTATTATGATATTAGGCATTATTTTTCTAATATTCTCATATTTTTAAAAGATTGTTTTTTGAGTAATGACATTGTCTTTTTCACTTAAAAGTATATTGGAGATGCATTGCATTGTTACTAAAATCTAATTCTAAAATCTAATTCTGACAAATCCTCTTTAATTTTAAAGCATTTTATTTCTTATAAATAATTAAAAACAGCACCGGTTGTCTGCACTTGGGTGATTGATCCCAGTTTCATTTAGCTCTCTGTACAGTGATGTTGTCAAGCTAAAACATAACCAAAAATCAATGCATGTGGACATTAACTGTGTGCTGAAGGATTTGTGAGAACTAGGAAGTAGTTGGACATATTTAAATACCTGCTTCCTGTTTCACAGCATGAAAACCAGGCAGCTTAGCTTTAACAAATCCTTTGGCACATAATTGAAAATCACATACATGACGGTTGGTCATTAGCATAATTAAGAACAACTTTTTTTAAAGGAAAGTGTAACAGAATGACCCACTTTTACAGGACCAATCAGCTCCAGTGAAGCACATAAACTGTTTCTAACTATGGTAATTACATAAAGACAGATCTGCTTTTTCATTACACTTTCTGCCCGCCCATTTCAAAGAGAGCTGAAAACTGGCAGTGCTACCTGTGCTCAGACACACTTGGCTGGGAAGACCATTGTGATGTCACAGTATACTAGAAATGACATTGGCAGGTCCACGGCACACACTTTTGACACTTTTGATTTAAAAGTTACAAATTTTAAAATAAATAATTCAAACATTCAACTGTAAATAATGCATCATAAAAAAGTTCAACAATAACAATCTCAATGTAAAATTTGTGTTTTAAACTGAGCATAACACACACACACACATTCTAAATTCTAGTATTAGTAACAGGAAATGACACAGTAAAACAAAAACTGTCAGCAAGACAAGTATTTCTACCGACCTTAAGAGCCTTGGCCAGCCTGGAGCCATCGCACTGCTGTGGGCCTAAGTTTGCCTGGATGGAGTGTTGGACAGCGCTGCAAAGGTGGTCTAAAGGAGAGATACAGTTTCTGTAGGTTGCAGCCAACGAAGAAGCCTCAATGTCGTCACTCACAACTCTGCTTAAAGAACTGGAGAACACAGCAGGGTCCGCGAGCACAAAAACCCTGTAGCCAGTCAGAGAAAGCCAGTAAGAAATATCAAAGGAGCTTCAAACACATGACGCATACAGTGCTACTTACTTCTCCTGGAAAGGATGGATACTATTTTTTAATCTCTGTTCAGCTATAACCATCCTTTGATACGTAAGACCTGTATTCAAAAATAAAGCATGAGACAAAAATATATTGAAAAGTTTGTTTGAAGACAAATCACTACAAGAGCAATTTCAGAAATGCATATTTAAACACCAGACAAAATTTCAAATCAATGCTTACATTTTTACTACTTCAAAAACAATGTATATGTTGAAACGGTGCTGAACTACATTTCTTACTCTTACTTGACAACCACCATTACCACAAAACAGCATGGCTATTAATCTATTTACAAAGTGAATCTAACCTTTTACCAACACATTTGTTAGCGATAATTTTTCAAATAATAAACAATTATTTCTGTTGTGTATTGAAACTTTTAAGTACATTTTAATCAAACAAAGGTGACATTTGGTGGCAAATATTTTCAAAGACGTTACCAATTAAAATAACAGAAAATGCTTATACTTTTATAGTTGATTAATTGTTACTGTCCTAGCGAGAAACACACACATACATTCTGTTATGATTATGTCTATAGAAAACATTTGTGTGATATGAGACCTGGAATTGCACGTTCCTTCTTGATTTGCCTGGTGCAGCTGAGCCCGATGGTGCAGTAAGGTTGTGGGTATGTCAAGAGTCTTTTGCAGAAGTCATAAACCCGTTTATACAGTTCATCTGGAATGTAGGCGTCTGGAATATTCAACACACACAGATTTTTAGCACAGATGGTGATAAAGAGAAAGATTAATAAAGAAATAAAGAAAATAAGCCAATTAAAACAACCCAATGTGTGTGATTATAGAAAGAGCTTCATACCTGGATCAGAGCGTACATAAGAGTGTGTAGAAGAGGGATGATGTTTTTGCGACTGTTCCACCTCTCAGCCTGCCGAAAGAATACATTACTTTTTAGAAAAAAAAAAACTCAATTTGTTTTGCATATTTTGTAGAAAAATGAAGAATTTTCAAAGCACATTAAATGTATTTTGTTGCAATAATGACTATACAGGAGAGATAATTTGAACGTTGTGAAAGCCAGATTCATGTAAGTATCAACAATTACACTTAAAACAATATCTTAACCTAGGAGTGTCATTTTAAAGTATAGGTCCTTTTGTGCTATATTCACATATGGAAATTGGGCTCTATAAATAAACCACATTTACTAAATGTCAGATTTTTATTGTAGCACATTACATTATGATGCACAATGAAATATTTTATATTGTACATATTGTCATTCCAAGAAACTTTTGGACAAATTCTATGTTCCAGTGCATTTAGGATTTATAGTCACATCTCAGCAATACAAGCCTCGTTATTTCCATAGACTTATTATCCATTCTGGTCTATGTGGCTCCTCTTGTTGGTGCTAGGTTGCAGTGTATTCTGGAACCTTTAGGTCAAATTATTGTGTGCATTTATCAGGGGGGCACTATCAATAATAGTCAGAAATCATACCCAGAAATCATCTTTGGCCGGTTTGACACCTGGCTTAAAATATAAAGACCATGATTGACATTGGCTTTGCAAAACAACCAGAATTTGAAACACTTTACTTTCAGCAATTAATTCACTCAACCAACTGCGAAAAGTATATAAAAATGTCTTGTGTTGTAATGTATTTGGAGTAATGTGTAGCTTTTATGTTTTGTACTGTATATCTTTATTATAATTGATTATCATGACATAACTAATTAAAACCATACAAACATATTGCAGTACCTTTTCCAGTTCTTTAACAAGGACCCACAGCAGAGACAAACTATTGACCGGATTCTTCTGAACTTTCTTATGAAGCGTCCACCGCAACATGCCTGTAGAAAGTATTACTGAAAGTTAAAAATAGGCTTCCAGAGCACTAAACACAAGCTTGCAAAATGTGTCACATTCTTATTCTGCTACAGTGCACATCCAAAGTATGACACATCAGTTCTCATACTGCTGACACTGCCATTATTCTATTGATCTTTTAAACTGTTGAGGGCTCCTGCCAACAGGGAACATGTACATGAAGGAGAGGAACAGAAAGAAAATCAAAAGTACCCTTGTTGTAGCAGTCTTGTGTCTCAGAGCAGTCCGTTTCTTTAGGAGAATGGCCTGGATCCTGCGATACAACTCCGGCTCTGGCACAGTGGGTGAGCAGCAGGCGCCTGGAAATGAAAAACCATTTGACTGGCATAGTTTCCCTTTGGTTTTGTTTACAACTAAGGCCAAAAACAAATAATGCATGTATTTATTTAGCATTATGGTCATCAGATATGTTTTGTAATCAAAGTTTGCAGGACCGAAGTATTCAATAGACAAAGACAGAGAGACAAGGGCCATGATATCAAGGTGATGGCAGTGCCTTTGACCATTACATATTACATGAGTTTAAACATCACATTGTGACTTGTGATGAGGTTCAGTTTAACCCATTCTAAGTTTGAAGTTTATGTGCCCCTTTCAGTTTATCAGCTATTTGCCTTGCCAGTAGGATTAAGCCCAACATTATGTTTTAGTTTTCTAAGAATTGCAAAAGCTTTAGCACAAAAGAGATACTGCACAGAACATGACTACACTCTTGCCTTGCAGGTTTTTGCAAAGTTATTATGTTGTCAGTTCATAGTCATTATAAATTATGTATATTGAAAAAACGTACCAAATTTAGACCTGCATATCAGCCCAAAATATTGTTAATAATCATCATTCGCCATAAAAAAAGCAAGAGTATCAATGTAATTTTCACCGTTGGAGTTATGGTTGTTGTCAAATTTCTTGTCACAACTTTAGGACTGTGTTAAACTTTACTAAGCCTTGACAATCTGAAATACCTTAATTTCTGGATTATAGGCCGCTACTTTGTTTTCAAGCTTTGACACTGCGGTTATAAGGCAATGCAGCAAATTATTGATTCTCATAGACTTACTATTAACAAGTGCGGCCTATATATGTATGTACTTTATATTTTTCTTACTTAAATCTAGTGGTGTGTCTTATATTCAGGTGCGCTCAATAGGGCAGAAATTACAGTAATACAGTAGTTTCTGTTTGTGATTATTTTAATATATGGAAGTTACAAATATTGGATTTATATTTGCAGAACTTTATAAAATTCCTTGATCTTTAAGTTTTGGAAAAGTCATTTGATTAGGACAAGACACCCACTTTACTCCTAGTGCTTTAAAAAAAAACATTAGAACCTCACAGGAGACAAAAATGACATGGGTCTTGTGTATGACACGTGTGACTTAATACAATAAAAAACAAGACAAGTTAAACAACAGACATAAACTCTTGTCTCTCAAAGCTAATAATATAAGTCACGAGTACAATGTGTACCTTTGGGCTCCATGACGCTCCCTCTGCTCGAGTTTTCCCAGGGTGCCGTGTTGGTCATCTCACATGCTTCATTGATCTGCACCAGAAACACATAACACCGATGAGCTACTGATCAACATGACATGTAGGCTAAAATTCCATTGTGTAACCACCAATTTGGGTGGTTATATTTATAAATCTAGATACAAATGGCCACTCATGTAAAAAAATAGAGTGGAAATAGGTCTGAAGTCACACACATGTAAACTCTTACATAGTTTAGTCATGTTCACTTAAATTTCACTTTTTGATTTGTCCGACATTGGCAACTCTACGACAAGGCAACAAACATATTTTAGAGAGCTGCAGTATGTGTATCTGGTGTTAGCTGTGCATTTTAATTTTTATTATTACTAAATTAATTCATACAAAAAGTGTGTACAACTGTGATCATTAACATTGATAAGTGTTCACAAGCACATGTGTTTCTTAGAGTGGGAAAGCACTCAGATAGTGTCTTACAGTGTGCTAATGCTCTGCCTTCTCAAAGAAATAATTATTTGAATAATCAGGATTTTTAAAAGGGTTTAAATAACTGTAATTATATTTTTTTCTATATTGGAGATGTCCAAATTTGGTGTTAGTGCAGCACAATTAGTAGTAGTAACAATAACAGAAGTTTAATTTCAGAAGTAATTAGTGAGTGTAGTTTCTAAAAAACAAATATAATATGGCATTTCCAACGTGACAGGAGAAGAGAGGAGATACATTTAGTTCAAATAAACATAAGAAGTAATTATACAACGCTGAATCTGTTTGGCTCTCAACAATAAGAAGCTAAAATGCAGGGTTTACACAACACAACACAAAACACAACCAATAAAAGCTCAATCAGCATTCTCTCCACTTACAGTCCGCCTCATGAAGCAGAAAACTCAAAAGTCCAGTCTTCTCCACACATACTCCACACAGAGCAGCCTCTGTAACAAGTCTGTAACAGACTGAGGCTGCAGGTCACAAGAGAGTGTGAGCAGCGAATGACTGCAGTCTTTCCTCCGTCTTAGTGACAGGGAAGTGCAAGGCGTGCGTCACTCATTGCAAAAATGCAAACAAGCTCAGGGCGCTAAAGACAAAAGATATTCTGAGTGTGCAAACATGTGGACAGGTTTTCTAGAAAGACCAAAACTTAGTGAACGAGAATGTCCAGCACTCAATCACACAACACAGCAGAAGAACATTTTTGTGGTGACACAATGCTTCCTGAAAATGTCATAACAATACTAAAATACTTTGTGCATCACACTTAAGAGCCATGTACAGCACTTCTTTGGCCTGTCAACAGTTTCCAGCCTGTAATTCATTTTGGATGGTGCCACTTATTGTGCAATAGGCTTTAGTTTGATGGATTTAACCTTGATCTCTTGTGAGATTGAGAGAAAAACAGCTATTTGAAAAGCAGTGTGTATACTAACAGCACAACAGCTTGTCTGACCACAAGTTTCCGGATGCCGATTCAGTTTTTTCTCTGCAAGCACACTCTCTATGTCACCATGTGAATTTACAACAACCTAAAGCCAAAACAGCAGCAGTGTACAGTGTTAGGGTTAGGGTACTACACCTACATGTAAATATGTCAGCCACAGAAAGATTGACTCACTAGTACCATACACAGAGGACAACTAGTGCCATTTCCTCTTTGGTATATGAGTGGGCAGATGACAATCTAAATTTAAACTATACAACAGAAAAGTGACATGGCTGGAAAAAGGGTATTTTAACAAGTTTTAATTATTTGGAAAGCCCCCACTGCAAAAAATAAATTTCAAGAAAAGTCAAAGGTGCTTGATTCTTGGATTTGAACCAAAATTTCAAGCATTTTGATTAATTAAAGATCTATTTATTAGAGACAAAGATGTTTTTTTGTTCATCCAAACTAATTTCAATACATTACTTCTTATTTTAAGCCAATTTATTTGCTTGTTTGTTAAAAAAAAAAAAAAAAAAAAAAAGTTCTTATCTCCAAATTCTCCCTCCAGTTAGAAATACCTTGAAACTAGTGAAATATTCTACATTGCATAAGCAATTAAATCTAATTCAATTAATTTTGCCAAGCAGGAGTGACGTTAATATTTGGTTATTTTACATTAACTGTCCTCTGTTATACACATCTTTGCATGCTTATAAAAAACATGCCTTTCATTCCTTTTTATTTATCACAAAATATGGCATGTTTAGGCTGTTTTTCTTTCAGCAGAAAACATTAATACAAGTGGTAATACAGAAAGCGGATTTTCTAAATCTGAAACTGCAGCTATTGTTTTAGCCTCATTTAAACTGCATCACTTCTTGGTGAACTGAACAACTTTCTAATTGCAATTTTTCTGACCAGTATTGTGATTAGATTGGCAAACAACGTTAAAATTGTACACGTGTTGGTTAAAAATACAAAATGCATACAAGTGCTTGGAACTTTTGAACATGTTTCAGGAAAAGCATTTTTTTTTATCTAGTAAATTGTATTTTTTGCATTTGTGGGGAAGTTATACTATAAAAAAATCTGCAGCCTTTGCAGTTTGCTAAATGCGTAAGTAAACATTGCAATATGGATTCAATTTTGATAGAGTGTGAAGTCCAGAAAGACAATAAAAAATTTGGAGACCATACATTATGACTGATTAAATAATCGCAAGATCACAAGATCGCAATTCAGTCATGTCAAAGAGTCTATTATTTAGGTGTGTTTTTGAATGGGGAGCGCCCCAGTCAGTAAAAACATGGGGTTTGGAGCAGAAATCAGGCTTTGGAAGAGGAAATTTGATTGTGACAGAGAACAGAAGTGCTAAGTTAATGCTTAAAAAAAAGTGAGAAATAAAACATAAAATAAAAACCACAAAATTTAGCTACAGCACATGAAAAATATTCTAGTGTATTGCAGTTCAGCAGGTTGCCTTCATGTTTTACAGTATAACATGGTGATCTTATGGTGTGTAAAAAATGTTCTAGTAATATTGTACATTGCCATGGTATGAAATATCTAAACTGTAAAGTCACAAATTTTTGATTTGGTAAGACTCATTCACTTTACTTGGGGGAATAAAAACAAAAAAAAACTCCAATATATATTATTTTAGCTGCTCTCCACGTCTTAACATTTGTGCAGGAACCAAAACACAAGTTCAGTGATGTTTATGGTGAAGTAACGTGATTCTAACTTGAGTAACCCCAGAGGTTTTGCATGATATGACTTTTAAGCTTGCCTGGGATCCAGAGCCCACGCTTCAGTAAGCCCACCTGTATTTTAGATGAACTCCACAATGTACCTGGTCATCTGATTAGTTTATTTGTGTGACACCAATCAAACAAATGAGTCAACTGGTCGTCTGACTTCAAGCAAAAGTCAAACTTCATTCACCTCACACAGACTAAAATCGTCTTTACCTTGCTCATTGATTCTGCAGTGAGATCAATCAAGTCCACTGAAATTTTAAAAAGGCACACATTTTCCAGATGATATACTTCTAATACATCCTCTGGATTTTCCAAGCAACTTTTAAACTACACTTCTACCCAGAAAAGCTAATCATTTGATCTGTAGTAGGTTTGATGGCAAAACTCCAAGATTCTAATTTGTATGTCTGTTGCCCTGAATTTTCCTTCTTGCCGAATCATTTACTGGCCACAAAAATTCCAAAGTCTGTCGTTTACTGTAATAAGGTCCCGTTTGTTCCTGTTGAGTTGATGGTATCATTTTAGTTATGCTTGACATGCAGAGAAGGACATTTCAAGCATCACTAAAAACACGAAAGGCACTTCTCTGCTGTACCTTCACATTATTGTTGGTGAGGGTAATGTTTTGACAAAATGGCATTTACAGTATTTCCGTGAGCAGGTTTTTATTAAAATGAGCACGCTTGAATAAAGAAAATCAACAAAATAAACATCACTAACTTTTGCCTTTGAGGTATATACAATCATCTGCTTTTTCTGAAAGTTTCTATTTTACTGTGATTGGTTAAATCCATCTGTCACTCACTCAGAGCAGAAAAAAAACAAACCAGCGATGCCAGATTTTTAGAGAAAAAAATTTGGGATTTTTTTTTCAGCCCATACATAAAGTTATTCAAATAATTGATTAATTAGAACATTATGTTATTATATATATTTTACTAACAACAAAAATAATAGATATCTATCTATCATCTATCTATCTATCTATCTATCTATCTTCTATCTATCTATCTATCTATCTATCTATCTATCTATCTATCTATCTATCTATCTATCTATCTATCTATCTATCTATCTATCTATCTATCTATCTATCTATCTATCTATCTCTAAGTAATTAGATGAATAATTGTTTTTAGAATCAACAGCAGAGGAACTGTTTAATTTAGAGGCAGTTTTCACAATGTCGTGTGAATGTTGTTATGCAAAAATAGAATAGGCAAGTTTATTGTTTTTAATAAAAATAAAAAAAAGTTACATTGCAGGCTTTCAAATAAGTGTATAACATTGATATTTTTGTTCTTTCTTAACTCATTTAACCTTTGTTTGATAATTATATCTAAAATAAAAGGCCCAATGACGTGTTTTATAACTTTTCTGAAGGTTTGAATTAATGTAATTTAAATATTGTCAAGAATGAATGTTTGATACTGGCAAAATATATATTTGAGAGAATAATTTTTGTCAGTTTCGCCCAGCCCTAGCTCAATGTGCCTTTTCACTTCTGACACTGTTTGTGTGAGATCCTTTTGAGAGCTTTTACCTGAGTCACAGCCACTGAAGCACTTTATTCTCTGCATTAGTGATTCTTGCCCAGATTGCACCAAAAGTCACGACCCTCCCTCCACTCAGGCAGACAGTGTGAGTGTGGTCATCAGCAGCACAGAACAATGCATCCATAAAGGCACCTCGGGATCCGCACCAGTGCACCGCAGCAGCAGCAGCACACGTCAGAAAACAGGAAGGCGGGAACACAAGTGTGGAAGTGTGGGACATGTGTGTGTGTGTGTGTATGTGTGTGTGGAAATCCCCCCATGGCTTAGAGCAGCATCGTGTGCTCACTGGATTCGGAAATTACGACTTCAGAAAGATGGTCGCCTGTGTATCTGGTTGTACTAGACAAACCAGTACAGCACTTCTGGTAAAGCATCAAGGAAAACACAGTGATTTACGCAAGTAACAGTTCAAAGTGAGGTAACACTGTGTTTTTGTGCAAAATTCAATTACATTTTTTAATCAATATTTTTAAAGAATTGAACAAAATCATATCCTTATTACTGCAAAATCAAAGTGCCTCTGCAAGCTTCTTATTTTGATCATTTATTAACTCTATATTAATTTACAAATTTAAATATCTGAATTAGGGCTGGTTTATTAACAAAAACAAATATCTCAGTATTTTTAGCATATCCCTGTGACATTATTGAGACAGTATAATGTCAATCCAACAGAAATTAGCTTTTTTTTTTTTTGCTTAGATTAAATAGGTTGCGTTCAAGTTCTATCATGAGTCCAGATGATGGGCCAAAGCCTTTCTTTTTTTTTTTATCAATGCACTTTGCCATGAACAGGGGATTTCTATAAGTGACTAGGCTCAGTCACTATTTATTTTACAACAACAACAACAACAAACAAAATTGCATTTAAATAATATTCATTTTAGCTGTCAAACATATTGTGAATAATATTGGAATGTAGAATATTGTCAGACAAATGTAAAATTTGCTTCAAAAGTAGGGCTGGACGATATTGATTAAAGTAGGTATCTCGATTATTTTTTGGCATATCTCCATTACAATATTCTGACAATATTATATCAAGCCAGCAAGAAAATGTATTATTTGAAGTGTAATGATCAAACTATTAAGGCTTTAGTCAAGATGTGTTTCAATAATTGGCCAAACATCTGACCCAAACTGAACTCACAACAAAAGGTTAACAGGCCGAAATGAGAGAATAATTGACTAAAATATCACATTTCTACCCTTATTTGAAAGTTCACAATGTAACTTTATTCATTTACATTGTCAAACAGCTTGTTTTGTATATTTTTTAGTATTAACGATATACTCGATAATACATTTTTGAATATCTTCAAAACAGCAATCAAGATATTATCTAAAATTCGATATATTGCCCACCTCTATACAAAAGTGCAACAAAAATAGAACAAATTAAACATTTACACCCTTAGTTGAAAGTTTGCAACATCACGTTTTAATTTTGTTCATTTGTTTATTTTAATTTTTTTTTTTTTTCTCTGTAAACCATATGTTAAATCTTCGGACATCTGGAAAACAATTTGCAATTTGATATATTGTCCAAATCTATCTAATTTAAACTTAACAACAACTACTAAATAAGCATCACCATTCAAGCATCAGAGTGTGCAGGGGAAGCTAACTTTTATCCAGTAAGTGCAACAGTGGAGATCAATCAAACTACTTTTCCTGTATCACTGCTTGGAACAATAAGAGGAAGTGCTTTTGGACCGGTCACTGTTTGTTGCAGATTTGTGCTGAGACTGTGTAATAACTTGCATAAAGCACATGGAAGCAGAGGAGTGTGTCAGAAAAGGCCGCATGCAGCAGTGCCATTACTCCGGCAGTGGTGTGCTAAATCCATCAGTCAGAGGAAGACAAATAGGAAATGGTAGATACAAAGGTCTTTCCTGGGTAGCTGTGCGTGTGGTATGATCCAGTGTGGTCTGCAGACACAACTGAGCTGGTCAGAAGCCACAAGAAACTCAAATAGTTTAGTAGGTAATGATATATGTTTCAGTTTTGTGATCAGTGCTTAGTCCGACATGCACGAATCACTGAAACCACAATATACATTCTTCATATAACGTACTGTTTGTCATCTTGCAAGTTGACTGTTTCGATGATTATTCTGCCGATCAATCGATTAATTGCATGCAATGTAAAAGTCGCACAAATATTTTTTTAGGTGAACCCAAACAAAGCTTAGTAATGTCACTCGAGGACAGCCTGGAGTTGTAGATTTGCAGGCAAAATAGTGTTTCCATTAAAAACTCCAAGGGCTTCTTTTATCAAGCATTGCTCATCTGCAAATTAAGTTAACGAGAGCAAACACAGACGCTAAAGAGAAAATTTAAGATAGGGCATCTGCATTTTTCAGTTTATACTTTATCCGATTTAGCCCCTGGATTGATAAATGAGGCCCTAAATGTCCACACTTTCTGTCATTGCTGTTCAATCTGTGTCTGTAACTCCTTTTCTCAGCTCATGACATGTGTTGAAATCACACTACATACAGGTAAGAATTAATCAAATATAAATTAGTTGACAATTATTTCAATAACTGATCAATTACCTTGTTGTTGTAACTTTGTTTCATTGAGTTTTAAGCACTTATAAGGTACTCACTAGCATTTATCATTTGGTTTTTGAAAACATAAGAAGGGTATAAATGCTCTTTCTGCGAGGTTTAATAATATTTTTTTCTTTATAAAGCGATTTACATTTTGATGAAATCTCAAGGTTTAACACACAAACACTTATGTTGTGTTTTCATATGTCATGGGGACATTATTACATGGAGTTACATTCATCTCATGGATCCGACCCTAACTTTAATCTTAAACTTAGTGACTACTTGGTTATGTGATGTTTATTAAGCACAATGTACAATTGCATTAAGCACAATGGCAGAGCTTGTACCAGATTCTAGGCTAATTTCCATCTGTAGTTCTGGGGAGGGGAGAGGGGAGGCACATTGGACATGTTTTTAGTTGTAGGAGGAAACCAGAGTACCCGAAGGAAACCTACGCAGACACAGGGAGAACATGCAATAGAAACATGACATAGAAAGGCCCGTGGTTGCCGGGAAGTCGAACCCAGAATCTTCTTGTTATAAGGCCAGAGCACTAACCGCTGCACCACTGTGTCGCCCTAAATATAACCTAACCCTCACCCTAATCCTAAGCTTAGTTTAGCTTGAACTTAAAACCATGTTGCTGATCTCACAATTTTACATCATGGGGACCTGCTTTTTGTCCCCATAAGAAAAGCAGGTCCCTGTAAAAAGAGTCTGTATGCAACTTTGGGTCCTCACAATATGATGAATACCCCGCCCAAACCTAAACACACATTTTAACAGATTATAAAGATTTAAAACTTGTACAACAACTACAAGTCCGATAAACATCTCACAGTTTACCAAAAACCTTATTTTAACACAAGTACGAAGTTTTACAGTATAAAGTTCAGATAACAGTTACTGATAATAGCTGTCAACTATTTCAATAATCCATTATTTCCTTATATGAATGCTTTGTTACAGCCACAAGACACATGCATGTTTAATAATACATAACCATAGCTGTTTGAATGTAAGCTTATCTGTACTGCATTAGGGTGACAAGCCAGCACTGAAACTCTAACAAAAGCACATTGTCACAAGTAACAAGAGAGAGAGTGTTTAGCAGAGGTCAAAGATTGTAAAGTGATGCAATAGCTTCAGGAAATATCAAGTTAGAGCTGCTTTATTATGACAAAAATAAAAATCACAAATATTTCAAAACGAAAATTACAAAAAAGTTATGTTTACACTGTTAAAATTGTTCTTTCAAACAAAGAGAAAGTAAAACTTTATGTATTCTACTAGCAACCTTTTTAACACTAGATGAAACAGATTTCCTCTGCTCGCTTTGAGAGGCACATATCATCCAGATGTTCATTCACAAAATCACAAAATAAAGCAGATCAGTCGGATTTAAAAAGTATTGTAAAACATTGAGATCAGCCAGTTAAAAGGCTTGATACAACAGTCTATTTAGTTGCATTGATCCCAGTAATTGTGCAGTTTTAGAGACACTCTCTTAGAAATGTCACTAATGACAACAATCACTTCATTGGCTTCAGGCCAAACACGTCAGTGAGGAGGCGTCAAAAACACTGACAGAGCACAAACAAGATGATCTGTAGGACAATTCATTTTCAATTAAAAACATAGAAGAATTTATTTGTTTGTTTTTATTTATTTTTTATTATAATTTGTAATGGGAATACAACTATTTTATTAGCTTTAGAAGCAGAAATATATATAAAAAAAAAAATTCTGCAGAATATGTTTTAGAAGCGATGACTGACACGTTTAGAAGCAAAGCAGCACTAAAGTTAATGGACGGTCAAAAAAAGGGGAAAAAACAAACAAAAAACCGCACAGACCACTATTTGTCCCCAAGGAAAAAACAGTCTGTAATTTGAAGGGATTCAGCGTGTCAAAAATAACCTGAAACTTCCCAGTCATCTGATCAAACTTGGGTCAAAAACATAAGTCCAGCCTGGGCCTAAGGACAGGACAAAGGATCATCAGCAAACCACAGCACCACAACACTTTATGACTCTTGAAGAACAAAAATACAACCTGAGGGGATCAATAAGAGTCTCCAGAGATCTGGTCTGGTCTTATTTATAATAAACTAAAAGTACACCATGTAACTTTTTTTTTTTTTTTTTTTTTTACAGTTGAGTAGCTGCTGCTTAGACATAATCAAACTGGTTCTACAAAACAAAACATTCTTTACAGTTAACATTATAACATTACTTGCTTCAAGCTATTATAAGCATAATATTAAAACACTTTTTCGTCTGTTACTTTGACTGAAATCAGGACAGTCAATTCAGTTCAGAGTGGCCAGCAGGAGATCTGACTGAAAAGGATGAACTTACGATTCATAATTGGTTTTGACTCATAATTTAAAAACTGGTTCCTGTCATGAACACTGTCAGGAAGAGCGCATCGAAAACAAGGAAGCTGGAGGAAGTCCAGAGCAGTCTGAGATCTGCAATCAGATCAACCGCAAACTCACAAGGAAAGCAAGACTAGACTGTCTCAGTTAAACATTAAACCCTGCTGTGCTTTATAAACGCATAAAAATCATGCATAACAACGTGCACTTCACTTAATCACTGTTCATCACCTGAAACTCATATTTGGATGTAATAGAACACAAATTAAATATTAAGAAACAAATACTCAAATAAACTATAATCGTGAACAGAAACATTGTAATAGTGAATGATACAAACACATTTGAACTCACCGAACCGTAGAAACACAGCTCTCCTCGGCGTGGTGAAACTGTGGGACACTATGTGACATTTCTGAACTGTTTCTGTCAGTAGACCACGCCCCTCTTTACAGTGACCAATCATGTGCGAGACTCTTTGAACTACAATATCAACTGAGCTAATTCAGTTCAATTCAGTTGACTCTTCTTTGTGTCATTTATTTTTTTGTATTTTTTTTTCCACAACATGTACAATATAAAAAAGAAGAAGAAAAAAAGCATACTCTTTCACCAAAAGAACTGCACAACCATCCCATTTTAATTGCCTTCGTTTCTACGAACCTAAATGTGCATTATATTTAGGGTCAGGCTTTTTATTAATTCGTAAAAAATGCAATGCGACGCCTTTATGAACACACAAGTGAGTTTGTTGATGAAAATGGAAGATACACTGGACTCTTGTCTTCAATCCAACAGAGCCCCCTGCTGGCTAGTCCCATAATCATACCAAAATAACTAAATTGGATTGGTGCTGAAACTTAAAACAAATTTTTGGGTATGAATGTCTGATTTGCTTTTTACTTTTATGATTAAGCCCCTGACACCCTTGTGGCCCATATATTGCTGACTTTATATATTTTTTATCATTGTTGAAATAAAGGGTTAACGTGTGGCTGTCTTTTGGAACCACATTGGATTTGGATCACAGTTTGTTTTACCATTGTTAACAAGATAAGTAAACATTTATTATTAATTGGAGAAGGAAATTAATACCCATGTATTACTATAAGAACTGTTTGTTAAAGTTTTGTTACTGTTTCTGAAGAGTTGAAAACTTAAAATGTGTGTTAAAATAAAATGTTTTTCTCAGGATTTCAAAAAGTAATCGTATTACAAATGTAAGATAAGTGGACAAAAGAAAGTCATTGAAAGTACAATAATGTTATAGTAAATGTGGGAATTGTTTGTGACATGACTGACACATGTGTGACCTCTAAAAAAGAGAAAGAATTAAAGAATACACACAACAGTGCACCAAAATGATTGTGACACCTGAGAGGTGTAACTGTAGCATATTTACAGTATATGCGCATATGGTTTTGCTGCTTTGTGTTCCCCTGCTCAGTGCCACACGACCCCTTGGATAATGTTGAGTTCTGACCCTCAGTTTAAGCTCCCCTTGCTAGAGGATGGGTTTGACTTACGGAAGTTGGAACCCCCTTTGGGCATCCCTGAAATAGATATTACATTCTGGTAATATGACTTACAAAAATTAAATACACATTTGTGCAAACCATCTTTTTCAACTAGAATTTATGTACATGATTTACAGATTTACATGTGCATTGAGCTACTTCATAATTTACATTTCAAGATATTTGATTAAATATTTACAAGTTAAATTAACCGCTTAGCCAGTTGAGTCACTGCTTAGTAGAAAATGTTACAATATGACAGTGCTTTAACATTCTCCAAAAAACTTGATTGAACGACTGGGACAGTAGTTACTCATATTAGGCACATTTACAGTCATTGTTCATTTGATTCTCCAGGTGGGCGTCAGGGAAGAGCACCACTGAAGGTGACAATGGGCAGGCACAGCAGCGAGCAGAAGGTGGGGTTTAGAGGCTGAATCTGGGCTGAGGCTTTGGGCCTTCTGAGCGTCCAGTCACTGGAGCTGTCAGTCTTATAGCACACTGAGATCTCACATCTGTGAAAAATTGCTTTAGGTTAGACTCATAGTTGTCAAAATGTATACATAAATACAGTATTTATCAGTATATTTAGTTTGGTCATCACCTGGTGACACTTTGAAGAATCTTCTTCTCGTCCTGGTCCAAACATACAGCAAACGTGTTGTCATCTCCAGTGATCTGCACCTTATCCACCTTCACCTCATTCAGACTGAGCTGCTATCAAAGAAACACAAGATAAGTAGTTAACAGAAAATCAAGTTATTTTATTTGAGACTGTATGTCTATTTGTGTTTTTGACATTTGAAGTTAATGTTTTGAAAGCTTAAGTGTTCTATGAGGATAGAGATTATTTACCTGGTTAAAGCCCTTTTTGCTTTTGCCACTTTGTCTCTTTATAACCTCGGTCATTGAGAGCTGCAGATACTCCATCTTTGAGTCTGACAAAGACACATTAAACCATATTTTAACAGTTCCATGCATCACTACCATCTATGTAAAGGTTTATACTGTAGGCATACCAAGCTCCTCTGGGTTTTTACATGCTTTGGTGAGGTTCACTGAGGTACAGACTTTGCGCTCTCTTTTCCATTGGCTTCTGCCACTAACAACCACCTAAACAATCAGAAATAATGAACATAGAATTGAGTATATGATAAGAAATTTTCAGTGAAATCAGTTATTTTTGTATCTTAATGGTTTGTATTCTTACTCTGTTGTAAACCAAATCCAACGTTAAAGGGACAGCTTCTCTGTCGCCATCAATACCAAATCGTTTACTGGCTGTACCTTAAGGGAGATAGCAACAGCTAATTAGATGATAGAATACAAACTTGTATTTCAACAACAACAACAACAACAACAACGACAACAACATAGCAACAATCCTGGATCCATAGCCATTTCTTAGCTCAGTCAAACCAGTGCAAATGAGGTGAAATGAACGAAACTCAAAAACAAGAAGCAGGGTGAATCATGGCATTGAAAAAGCAGATGTTCGTCTATTAAAAAATCATTACTGTTTAGATCTCAAAAAGTGATGATGATTTTCATGCCATGGAAAAAGCTTAGTTAGGCTGTATTTATTACTTGGCTGTTGCTATGGACAACAAACTTACCCATGGCTTTGACAGCTCGTGTCCCTGCAGTGTGACCTAACTCCAGAGAGTGCACAAATACTTCAGTCCTTTTCTCTCCACTGGCGAACGTTAACTGTGAGAGAAAGGTGCTTTCAGTTATTACTTGTTTTTACTTGTTACTATTTCCATTTATGATAAACAATACTTTCAGGTCATATAATTTTGAAAAAGTAGTAATATGTGAATGTAATCGTTTTTGAATGAATAACTTTTTGCTAATGCTTAAAAAATAAGATTCTCTGACAAAAATGTTCATAAGCACTAGTTATTTGTCCAAAAAGCAGAAGCTCTTTAATGCTCGTATAAATACTTCAAGCATAATCTAGTAACATTCACCTTTTTATAATGGTTAATAAAGCCATCTATAAATGCTAAGAAATTCGCTTATACGGTAAATGTCTTAATGTTGAACGTTATTTTATAGCAATATACTGCATAACAAAATAGACATATTCAGAAAAAATAAACCCCTGAAATTTGAATAGAAGTTGATATCTCTCTAAAATGTTTATGCAAAAGCTGGTACAGAATCTGAAACTTCCCAAGCTACTGAAACACCTCAGAAAAAGAGAACCTGCAGTCATAAAGGGTTATTTATTTTGCTGATCCCACTAAAGCCTGTGTAACAGAGCTCCTAACCTCGGCCTGGTACAGCTGGATGAGTGTTGGCCTGGCAGCGTATCTGCAGTAATATAGCACCAGATCAGCCAGAATAGGCAAACGCTGTTCATACGAGCTGTCGTAGGAGTCGGACTCTGTCTTTGAGGTTTGCTGTGAGAATATAACAAATAAATGCACCAACATTAGGCTTTTCATACTTTCATTCGAAGTGTTTTTTAGATTTTTGATGTACTACCTGGCAGACTACATTTGGGGGCAGGTTGAGGAGGCTGAGTGTTTCCTCTCGTACCATGGATCTAACATCCCCAGAAGACGAGCGATGTCATTAGTGCTGTTCCCTGTTCCCATCAAAGTAGCATCCTGCATCCATCAATCAATAAAAATGTTATTTTATTATTATTTTAATGCCCATATCAATAGCAGAAATAGATCTTCACCCAGGATAAAATAATTACAACCCATCATATGAAAGTGGAACTGGTTAAATCTAAGAATGCACCAATCAAGGTCAATCAGTTTCGATACCAATTTCGATAAACTGGCTTTAAGTATCTGCCGATATCTGATATTGACCAATACCAGTGTAAGAACAATAGTTTGATGCATCACTAGTTAAATCCCACTGTCAGTCACTCAGAATTTCTTTTCATTTCATTGACTTTATTTTGAAACATGTGACATTGATTATCTTTAGTTGATTAAATTCATCATAAATAATGCACATACATTGCTACATGATCAAAAAGGAGTAGGAAGAAGCAAAAGCTTTTCCAGTCCTACCCCGTTTACATCTCATATTAATAATATGAACAATTAAAGCTTATTGCAAAATGCAACAGATTTTGACCAAAAAGAGGATTTTTATTTCCATTTCACCCAAGTGTGTATTTTGTACATGGCAAATACTCACATGACTTGGTGGCGTCCCCCTCTCACTGCCGTTCTGACTTGATATGTCTCTTTTCACAGGGACAAAGTAGAATTGCAGTTTGAACGCCCGGGTTAGGTGAGGACAAGCGCTCTCTCTTTTCCTCAAACTGCTGTAGGCTCGTGCCACTTTCCCTGCCACGTGGTCCGCTCCAAAAACTACCACCCTCATGTAGTGTTTTTACTCTCCTCGTCGCTGCTGAGAATGGGTCTCCGTCTAAAGCACACATGCCTTAGTGCTTGGTTTTGTGTGTTCAAGTGTGCTTCCAAACTCCTCAAGTGAACCTGTTGAGGTAACGAATTTGAACGCTTCTCTCTCACAACTAAAAGGTCTTTGGTTTCAGCGTTCCCCAGACTCTTCGCCCTGTATAATAATCTTGGGCTCTTAGGTCTAAAAAGTCTCTGAAAATGTTGGCTAAATCGAGTTTTGTTCACAGATTTTGGCGAGCACTTGTCCACAACAGGTGACGGACATATATAATCATCCAGATCATCACAAAAGTCACTGTCAACACCAGACGACAGAAGCGATGCGGCGTAGGACTCGGATGTTATTGATAAAGTGGAGAACATAGAGTCTTTAGAGGCAGTAGACAATGAGGAGATGTGGAGAAGGTGGAAGCTCGGTAGCTGGATCTGTGTTCGTTCATTAGTGCGGGTAACTCAGTGCTGCTCAGTGTCTGTGGCTCTTTCATCAGTTCCTCTGATTCTTTGTCTTCCAAGTCAAACGGCGTCACATCCACGTCATCCACATAAAGTTCAACCTCATCATCCTCCTCAATTTCGCACTTCGGAGACATGTACGTCAGGTCATGGTCCAGAAGGGTGTTCAGGACATCTGCAATACATCAAACATTAACAAGAAAGCTGATGTTTTATATAATAGGCTTTGACTACCATGTTGTTATAATTTTCGGTGAAAGTTTGTATGGTTGTAAATTTGATCGTTGCTTTACCAAAGTTGTCTTTTTCCCAGTAGAACATATGACATTTGGCTGTGGGCAGAGGTAATGTCTGCAGCATTCCTGAAAAGAAAAATTACAATTTGTTAAATGCAGTTAATCAGTTAGTTTCATTTCATGTACAAAACTTAAATGTTTTTGTTACTTACTACTTATTATTTATGCACATTTTACAACATTTGAGCTATTAAGAGGATGGAATTCACAAAAGCTGAACATTCCTGTTACCTCATCTTTTTGAATATTGCAGTCCTATAGATTGACATAAACATACTGTAATTCTTCCTTAAATGTAGACAATGACCATGCCTTCTATGCCATTTATTTTCCTACATTACTGTGGCTTAAAACTAATATTTGAGATTTTAGAGCTGGAGTACCAAACTTTGTCTTTTTTATTGCAAAAGCAGCACTGTGACAAAATCAGACCTCTGTGTATCATCTAATAATTAAACCAATACAGTTCTCATTAAGTGCTGAAAGCAGAGCTCTGATTGGCTGTTTGGAGTGGCCCACTCTACTTTCACTTGGCAGTCTGTACAAAAAACTTGAGAAAATTGAATGCCTTTTAGCAGTCTGCGTTGTTTGAAATGCAGTTTAGTAAAATTATATAACCTAGGAAACCCAAACTATTTTTTTTTCCAGAAGTAGTTTAGGCCATAAGAAAAGAAGGTGTATTATTTTGTGTTTTATGACTCATTAACCTTTATTCAATCAAATAAAAGCCCGCTTTTCAAGAATGACCTGTGAGTTTATTGTCTAAAACTTTGACTTAGAACACAAATTTTATTTCTCATTATAGTACTGAAAACAGCATTGGGAATTTTAGCATTGTGACCTCACTAGTGTCGAAAAAGCTGAATGGACTTGGTGCAGTATAGGGTTAACTACGTGACCACAATTTTGTGAGAGCTATGAACTAGCTGGATAGAATTAAATACCTACTTCCGATTTTGTGGTGGTAAAACCAGGTACTCCTTTTTTAAATCATGCTTTAATCAATGACATTTCTGGTAAAACTCAACATAGTGGCAGTAAAAAGGAAGCTGAAAACCACATCCTGATCATTGTAAAACTTCTACAGAATGTTAAATTACCTTCACACTTCTTCCTGTTGGATGCTGGAATCTTCATGTTTTCCCTGAGAGCCTCCAGTCCTTGGACCACATGAGCACGACTCTGAACTGGATCATTCAGTGACGCAGCTGTTTCCAAAAGGCCACACACTGTAGAGTAGATCCTATTCACTTCAGACACATCTTTATCCTGAAGAAATAACAAACATTTTGAGTCTTGCATGCTATAGTGCGGTGTATAATGCTTTAGCAAGCTGTTTACCTGTAGAGCTACATGAATGCTCTGCAGAGGATACTTGGTTCCCAGGGCGGACTGAAAGGCGTGCTTGATCTGATGCTAGTGTCTTGTTGTGAATGTTGGACACGGCTCAGCTGCTCTGCTACTGTGAGAAAATCTACAGGAACCTCGCCTGGGTTCATCAGCAGGACCGTCCTGTAACGCAAGCAGCGATAGTTTAACTAAAAGAGCGGCAGGTACAAGGGGACTTTTAGAGCATTGTCGGGAAGGATATAGTAACACGTTTGTTCCGTTTTCTGTTCAGTGTATTTTAATATGAGCCATTAGGTTTGACGCTCACTCTTGACTGAAAGCCAATTGTTCAAAAAGCAGAAGTACAACACAAAAACAAAGTCAGTCTATATTGACAATCGAGTTGGAAAATCAAATATTACACAAACTCGCGATTGTTGTTTTGAAGATATGCAAAGGTTGAACATCATATTGTTATTGTAAAAGAAAATCACAAAGCTGTACATTTCACTAGGGATAAAATGTAAAGGGTTGAATATTTGCAGACAGTTTACATTTGTTCTGTTCATGTCATCATGACAACAGTTATTTATATTCTACATCTTATTCTGGTTAGAATAAATGTAGACTATAGATGATTTGTATTTTACACATTTTAATACCTTTGCCCACATTTCAAAATGTAAACTTACACAGTCTTGGAACAATGACTTGAAGTGCCCAAGGCTTGTTCTTCTCTGACAAGTCTATGAAAAGATATTCCTGAAACAAAAAAGAAAAAATCATAATGAATGCTACTTTCTATAAGGTCAGTTTAGTTTAGTGTTTTTTCTATAGTCTATAGCACTGTTGCACTCCAGCTACTGCCTTGCGTTGTCTTAATACCCATGAATACTTTGCTGATTTGCACATATCTGCTTGATGAAGGGGCAGTTCTACGTGTGTCCACAAGAGGGTGAGCATAAACAATAGACTACCTGGGACCTTGATCTCCAGCTGCAGTGTGGTGAGGAGGGTTTTACACACACTGCTGTAAGGCTCTGGCCAGGTTAGGAACACTCGGAAAACCTCCATGGCATTATGAAGCAGATCTGTGTGCGGTGGACAGTACGGAGTCTGGGAATAACAACCACAAACAAATAAACCTCTTGTTTCTCGGCTGTAGTGCTAGTTTTGCATATTATGTAATGTCCAAAACCATAACACACAACATAACTTCCTAGAACACAATAGTGAAGTTGTTTTGGTTACAGAAGTATACCTGCAGTAAAGTGGAGAAAAACATAATGGCGAGTGGAGCCACCAGTTCATATTGACACAGCTCTTGAACCTGCAATCACACAGAGAAGCAGTGGTATTTAAATATACAGCCCTTTGTTTATAACATCTTTTAAAAAGGAATTAACCTCTTTGGTTTTCTTAAGAATTTGTTGTAGAAGAATAATGAAATTTTCAGGATCCCTCTTCACCAACTCCTCTAAACTCCAGCGGTTCATCGACTGGCCGGCCGCACACATCAACACTGAAACACAACACAGAACAAAACATATTACACATAAGAATGTTAACAATAGGGCTGCCATATTTTAGTTACAAATACAAATACAGTAAATAAAAATTTAAAATGATATCGACTGTGAAAAAAAGTTGCACATTACTGAGTCAATAATGTTTTTAGCTGGGTTTTGAATGTATTTAAAGACTCAAGCAGTCTTTCTGCAACATGTTCCAAGTAAATGTGCTAAACATCATGTAAGACAATCGACGGTTGTAATCAATTATGTAAATGTCACTTATTTCAAAAAATATTTGACATGGTGCTATAATTATTCAAATATTCAGCATAATGTAAAAATTAAATAAAAAAAAAAAAATATAAGAGACAGTACACATATCTTGATCTTGAGTGTAAATAGAATTAACATCCCTTTTAGAGGTTTAACTATGAGAGAAATGTGCCCTGTAAAATGAATTACAAAAGTTCATTTACCAAATAAAATTAATTACAAAAGTGCCAGACATCACCTTTAGTCCCTAACCCTAACATAAACAAAATACTTTGGTAGTTTTTATTAGTATAAACAAAATGCTGAATATTATATTTTTGCAATGTCTAAAACTGAGATATGTTTTTATAATGGCCATTCCTGCAGTTAATTTTTTTTCTACATGCACCTCTGTTTTGCATGAGACAGTTCACCGCATGAATAGAGCTTTTGAGGGGTCAAAATCATTTACATCAAATGCAAATTCTTGCTCATAAGCTCTATTATAACAAGCTCGGTGAACACTTGTTTTGACAACATTCTCTGCCATACAACATCAACCTCACACTGTGGTTTGTGACACCGCTTCCTCCCAGCTGTGGGTCCATTCACACATTTCCTCCAGCTCCAAAAATTGCACTTGAGTGTCACAGCTCCACTGTCATCAACATCGCACCACTGGAGGCTCACATTCACACATGTAATGTCGCATAAAACATAAACATCGCTGCTGTACTAGAATTAGAACTAGAATGTATTGCAAGAAACAGCAAAAGCTCAAGTAAATGCTAACCATAAGTCTCTCATATATACTGTATTTCTGATCTCAGTTCTCTAATTTGGGTAACTTAAGCACTTGTCGTCATTATCTTCCATTACAATATAAAAGCACACCTTAGTTTAAGAATATATCAATTCTTTTCACATGTTTTGCATGCACGTAACACATAGTGTTGTCACCATACTCAAATTTCAAACTTGATTTCGATACCAAAGAAAACACTTGATTCTCGATACCAATTTTGAAAGCACAATGAATTTAAAAACGGCATTCTTCAGGTCAGAGTTTTACAGAATACTGACATGTTCAATACAAAATAACATTGTGCACTAGTTCTTTGACACACCAATCTTCTGTGTGCGCTCATATTTCTGCTCATTCTAAAAATGTTAATAAAGGCAAAACTGTCTTTTGCTGATTTCTTTTTTTTGTAATGATAATTTCTCAAATAAGTATTAAGATTGAGTCTTAGATTTAGTATTGATTTAACAATTCTCAATACTTGTGACAACCTTTATCACCACATGTACAACACACAGACATTACAACTTGTGGCAGTAACAAATATCAAGTCTTTGTCATAGTTTTTAAGTTAAAGGCAGCTGTGTATGTGGGCAGGTTTTTATCATTTAGTGAAGCCTGTGCGCACTCATTTCAAGCCCCCTTATGGAGACAAAACAATGGTGCCCATGACGCAAACCCATTATTAGATCAATGCCAGGCTTAGTAGTTGCTCAGCTGTTCAGATAAAAGTTGAAATAGTTTAGCCAAGTAGTCATTCTTTTTAGATTGGTCACGTGAAAGTGAATATAGTCACAGTTATGTCTGCGTGTGTTACCGTTCCAGTGATGAGCATCGGTGGGACTCTGCCTCAGCCCGTCCAAGCATCTGTCCAGGGCGTGCTTGATGCGGTCCTCAGTGCATGTGGTGTGCTCCATCGTCACCAGCTCAGCATCTGCAAAAGAACAACATACTGACCATTAACTGCAAATACACCCAACAGCCTTTCCACAGAATGTTATCTCAGTTTAATTGTTTACTCTGTTGGACGCTGTGTTTGGTCTGAATGCAAATGAACATGCTAAATATGAAAATGTAGAGCCCAGAAGAGGAAAAACAGCTTCTCTACATTTGTATAGCTAACATCCTGAAGCAAATCGAGAAACAATATTTACGATAGATCTGGTGGTACTTGAAAACTCACATTTTGTAACCAATAAAAGCACTGGTAAATCATTAGGCTCCAGTAAATGTAACTACATTTTGAAATAGTTAGATTTGATAAGCCAAATATTATGTTAAAGTATTTATATTTTTACTGTAAGAAAACTGAGATTTGATTTGTTTAAAGTGCTCTTTTTCAGTGAGAAGAATCCAGGTTTCACTTCTGTTCTGAGCACAACACATCTGCATATTAGGAGAAAGGGAAGCCCCATTTAACGTTCATTATAAACATCACAGATGCTTATAAAACAAACTGGAAAGTTCAAAATGACTATTCTTGTGTTCATTTTCAAGACAAAACACATTTTTAACAATTGTGAGATTCAAAAACAACACAACAATGGACAATCAAAATGACTCTTTTAAAAAGGTTAGACAAATTTGTGTTGCTGTAGCAGAAATCTTTAAAATCTCTTCTGACTCCAATAAGAACAAACTAATAAACACAGGGGAAGAAATGTAATGGTCAGTGTGCACCACCATTTGAGACAACACTGTATTTACTTATAAGTGTATGTTTTTAGCTGTTTTAAACTTGTACTTGTAAGGTAACCTTGTGTCCAAAAAGGCACTTTATAAATAAAACATACTATTCTCATAAAATGTAGTAAAAGACAAAAATACATGTCAAAATGAGATGCTCTTTCCTTTGACACAATTTTGGGCTTTACATGGAAATACAAAATGTGGTTAATACAGGAACAAACCAGGCAGTTCCTCAAAGAAAAAATGTTGTACAAAGATATCCAAATTGTGTCAATCCTTTCTAACTTTTTTCATTATTTTTGCTTTTTCTTAATTATAGTACAACAATAAAATTTCAAACTAACTACTAAAGAATACACTTTCTAAATACTAACTTTGATACTGACAAAAAACTGCCCTTAAGA
Organism: Mugilogobius chulae; assembly: GCA_038363315.1. Taxonomy (NCBI): domain Eukaryota; kingdom Metazoa; phylum Chordata; class Actinopteri; order Gobiiformes; family Gobiidae; genus Mugilogobius; species Mugilogobius chulae. The sequence goes on from CM076398.1 coordinate 29,785,088, forward strand.
TAGGATTATAATAATGTAAGTACATCGTCATATTTTATTATAGAAACAGTTTCATTGACTTCTTGTTCAAAACTGCAGAATAAACAAGTCCCTTCTCCTTATAGTAACATTTCACTACAACAAGCAGTGTCTTGTCCATTATGTTTTTATTTTTGGTTACAGCTCTACATAATTACTAAAAGTCTTAAAGAAACTATTGGTAATGTATTTTAAATGAAACAAGTAAAACCAACTTTTTGTCAAGCACACACATATTGCCAAAGCATCTAAGTGTGAAAACTAGTTTCAGTGTCCTGTCGAACATCAACAATATTTTGTGTGTCTAAATTTGTCTAACGTTTGTTTATTTATTTGGTTAGCATTTGGCTAACACTCACTAGCATTCCAACAGGACTGTGCTTGTGTTGATTTCTAAAAGTTGTCAAAACACTTCAAAACATCATGATGAATAACTGGGAAACTCAAGTAAGCAAAAGGTTTATAGAATTATGCTTAGTTTGTCTACATTTCTAAGATGGCAATAAATGTGTATAATTATTAAACATTTACACATGCTACATTCATAAGTACAGTAATGAGGGCAGGGATAGGTTGTAGGTGAAAACATGATTTTACTGAGTGCTTGAGTCTCAACAGGAGGACAATAAGTCTACAAGAATAACAAGAATAACAACAAGTTTTTTTTGTTTGTTTTTTTGCAATTTTACTTTCTGAGTAAATAAGACTCATGTGGAAAAAATATAATTTTCAAATCAGCCTCGTAAAAGTGTTTCATTAAAGAACCTAATCAATTCACAGAGTTAGGCCTATATGTTACAATGTAAATTCAAGGACCATTTTCTCAACGTGCATTTTCCTTAAAGGGGACCTATTAAGTTTTTAACCTTGTTATGATGGTCTCCCTTCACCATTAGTTAACTCAAAGTTATATTTGAGTTGATTCATGCATGTTGGAGTAATCTTGTGTTGTTTTTCAGCTGCAGCTCAAGTGCTCAGAAATCCCCGTTCTCACCTACCACCTATCCCCTCCCACTTGTCTGTATTTACTTGTTCTAATTCAGAAGATTAATACTCAAATTGACGTGTATATGGTTCAATACTGTCCCATATTCACTTTTCAACAATAATAATTTGTTATTTAAAATCTGTTGCTTTTTACAGTTACATTTTAAAATGAAGGGGCGGGGCTTATCAGATCTGCAGTTTTGAACAGGAAGTCAGTAGAGCTGTTTCTATTTTTAAGTTGTTTTAGATCAACTTTGTGTTTTACAATGAACAAAAGATAAATTACTGATCTGCATATGTTCTAGTTTCTTACTAAATATAAAATAAAAAAAAAACAATAGGTCTCCTTTAACAGGGTCTGAAATATCATTCTTTAAACTAGGTTCTACACACCAAACTTTACAGTCTTGGACTGAACAAGATTTTGAAGGTTTTAATAAAAGGATTTCTACATGTCAATCTGATTTATTGAGGTTTAAAAAAGAAAAAAGTCAAAATCTGTACTTTTAGGTTATGTTATTTGTTGTTTATTTGTTATTTTTTCTTACATTTATTAGTAAACTACAGCATAATTTTTACATTAATATTATTCATAAATTTATTTATTTTTCTCCACTATTCACCTGCAGTGTCTCTTCCTAACAATTTGTGTCTGATTTGCAATACTTTTGACCACCCCAGTAAAGTATCTATGTACGCGTGTCTCCCTCGTAAGAATAAAAATGTTTATCTGGATGGAAATGTGGGAAAGTACCATTTGACATGTCATTTTCACACTTTAGTCGAGAGTTTTAACAGATACTAAACAATTATTCAAGCGTACAGACTATTAACCTGGGCCGGAAGCTCATACAAATGCCATTTCTTTGCTCTTTTTCCTACTTCTACTTTGAGCAACAATAGCATAAGTTATACAGGTATAAACAGGACTTCTAGTATGGCTTTTCTCAGAGGAGCTATTGTGTCCCCAATGCCCCACAGAAAAAGGGAGAACCGTAGGCTGAGGGCTCCGGCCTTTGTCCCAGTTAGAAAAATCTGGACTCCAGCCCAAAGAAAGTGGAAGGAACTAATATTTCAGGGAGTTATGACTTATGTAGGATGTTAAAGCGACACATGCAAAGGTAATAAAGAGGACAAGAAAACCACCGAAAATCCATCATGACCGCACTTGTTTACGTCTTGCGATGTTGCAAAAACTGAATGTTTCATAAGTGGGCAGCGGACACACAGTCAGTCTTATGCATCAACATGATCACTTCCACAATTTCTAAAGCAATGCTGTTTATGGAATAAACAAGTGACTCAAATGGATTACTGTAGTTTTCAAAAAAGACTTGATAGAGAAATAAAGAAAGAAATAAAACCACCAAAGCTTTACTAATGATGAGTGCTTGAATTTATAAATCAATAAAAAGACATATTTCCTAAAAGTGTTTAGGAAATGTGAAAAAGTGTCCTGTTTCTGTAATTTCCCTTGAATTAATATCTAGTTTCAAGGCGAGTTTAGTAAGTGTGTTGCCCAAATGCACCAGATTAAACAACTACTGCAGACACCCAACTGCACGTTTCACATCCTGCACTCTTATGAGACAAACTTTTTTCCCGATCATGTTACCTGGTATAATAAAATTGTAATCAAACAAGGTTAATAAGGTTGTCGCATACAAACATTGAATCGTCTTTTCAAAATGGGCTTCATAGTCTGGCAGCAGTGGTTACTGACTCGTGAACATAACCATTAAGAAACCCCTGTCTAAAACCACTTGTCTGTCAGTTAAGACAAAGAAAGTGTAAAGTAATGTGTTTCCCCTTCACACAAAACTCAGAGGGAAGAACAACTTGACCATTGGGCATGTAAGCTTGGGTTTGATTTCTCTGTGGATGTAAAAACATTAAGTGAGACTATGTTGAGAACAAAACCTGACTTGAGCAAAGATTTAGCAAAGAAAGTTTACATTAGGATTTATCTGGAGTGTAAACTGCTGAGTACGAGTCATATTTAATGTTTGTAATGGCATTTAAATGTCAAAATTAAATATTTCTCATTACAAAATTGACAACAAAATGTGACATGTCGACAGCAAAAATTTGGGCAGCAGAAATTATACTTCGCAGGAAATTAAAAGCATGCAGTGTGTTTTTAACCCATCTAGAAATTCTGATTTAGATGTTTTAAATTTAAGCCAGCATAGCTTAGGTGATTAATGCCAAAAATATTTTAATGAGAACTTTCAATGCCCAGTGTAGATCCTTTGCAAAATGTAGTACAGTGTCCCCCTCCACCTGTCTTGTGTGTTTATCCTCTGCCTCCTCAAGGGTCCCTTCCCAACCACTGATCCCATTACCAAGTGCTTCCTAACAGGATGAGAGCTATCCTGCTCGTGGAGGAAGCAGGTGCCTCCCCATTGTACCTCTGTGATCGGAGCCTCTCATCTACTCCCATGCACCGGCCTGTTTATGTCTGCCACTGTATGTGTTGTTTTCCCAGACCATTCAGGTTGATTGAGTCCAATATTTTCCTTTTGTCTTCCTCTATGGCTGAGCAAAGCAACTACTCTGCTTATAATAATGAGCTTTCCCTCTGTGAATAATCTGATTAGTCAGAGGGGAAAGGAAAAATATGCTTTAATTCATTTCATAAATAATACTTTTGCATCACCTTGTACAGGAGGTGCCTCTTCTTACTGCACTGCCTTTTTGACATTATCATAGACATAGAATATAGATAAACTATATGGGGATTAGCTTTAATGCTTAATTTAAAAAAAATACATATTTACACAATATAATGATTACTCACATGTTATCTTATGTTCTGTCTCATTAGATTAGCCGCACATTCAAAAAGAAGTACAGTGGAAACTGCCATCACTCTACTTATAGTTAGGGCTGGGCAATATTGGAAAAAATGAATCTTTATAATATATTTTAGGCGTACCCCAAGAATTGTATTCAGAAATGTGTTAAAACATGCCTTGACATTTTTTTATTATTATTTTTGCTTAAGTTTTATTGGGTTGCATTCACATTTTAGAATGCAATGATGATGAGCAATTGCCCGTTTTCTTATTATTAACAGTATTTTACCATGTTACCTGGTGATTTATATACTTACAGTAACTAGACCTATTCATTTTTTTAGACCTAATACAACAAAAAAGTGACTTTAAACAAGATTAATTTTAGTTGCCAAACATCAGTATTAAATGTAATTGATTTGTAGAATGCTGTGACATCGTGTGAACACAACTGATTGTTGGTCAAATGTGAAATGTTTGTACAATTAATTACAAAAGGGAAGAATTATTACATTTAGTTAATTGTTCACTTTTTAAGATTTTTTAAATTTTCATTTTAATTAACTCTTTTTTTTTGCTTTATTCCTTTAATACCCACCTCCACATACATTTGTACTTGAAAAGACATCAACTCCCTGAATGATCTATTTCTTCTTCGAAATGAGACTTATAAGAGCAGACCTTGTGCAGAATGATGCCTGTATTAGCCTGTGAGCCTTTATTTTGACAACACAGCCTTTTCTTCCAGGAATGTATGCAGATTTTAATATCAACAAAAGCTGTCCTTGCTGTAAGCAGCGTAAGAAATTAACGTTTCATATGATCAGCCTTATTTTTCAATTCAAAGTAATTTAGTATTGTTAAAATCTGATTATAAATTGACGCAATGTGAATTTCTGGAACACAAAGAACACGTATATCCACCAGTGCCACAACATTTTGTAAATGTTGTGGCACTTTACAACATTTACAAAAAAGTTGTAAAGTGCCACTTGTTCTTACTGTCAGAAATTGGCTGTGGTTGTCTCATTAAAAGTATGTTCACTGACAACACACAATTTCATCCATATTTGATTGATTGCACAGCTCTGACTTAAAGCAAATCCTGTTACTGAACCTTTTTAGACGAAGAGAATTGAAAACATAGCAACAAGTGTGCAAAACTTAACAGTGACACTTGCACACACCAGGTAGCAACATCAAAGAGTGAAATGCAAAGGTGAAAATACAGATCAGACTGATAGCAAAGCCACATAGTGATAAACAGGATGCTGAGCTGTGAAAAACACGAGGAGTAGTGGGATATCACACAACTTTTTCAACAACAAACTGATGTGATTCACTTTTAACTTTCATTATTAGTTTGGGGGCACAGAAGTTGTTATGAACAGTTGAGTCCAGGGCTCTTAATGTCACTGACTCAGTGACTTTAAGAGATGTGTGACTGGGTGTGCGGCTTTCTCAATAGGAGATAGTGTTGTACCATCTCATGTACAGGATAATGGAGATTGTGTAATTAAACATTTCCAAGAAGTGCGGATGAGCCCTTCCTGTGGTTGTGCTAAAAGAGTGTGTTGTCATCTTAAAGACAGGACAATATAACTAGAAAACTAAATGACAAAAATGATTATCTGCTGATGATAGCATGTTCTGTTTGTCTTCACCAGCAGTCATCTTCGGGGCATATGATGATACTTCAGCACAAGAGGGGCTAAAAAGAGGCTAACTTAACTGGCACTTATCTAGGACTACATTAAGTAGACTTAACTGAGCTGTGGACGCACCCTAAAAAGAGAACATGCATGACACCAAGCTCAAATAGTGAGTTTTACTTCCTGTTTGCCTTTAAATAACTATTAGTCATATCACACATCTGAAAAACCCAAAGTGCTGATAATGGCATCACTGGTGTGGGTATGAGGCAGCGTGTTCTCAAATCAGAGAACATGTCATAAAAAAACCTTTAAATATTATGACTACTACTTGTTATAAAAATGTAAACGTGTGATTAAAACAAATTTAAGTTAGGGGTGACAAGTTATCTAAATATTGATTGTTGACTGGTTGATTTGATTGATCTATGTTTTTTTTGTTTTTTGTTTTTTGTGGTTGATAACCCATATAGACACATTGATAAAATGTATGTTCTTTGTTTTTGCAAAAATATCAACAAAAATACCACTTATGATTCTAGATTGTTTTTCTCAAATGTGAAACACTGAGGACAAATAAGAATGGCACATGAAACTACAGAACCTGATATCTTGGAAAACTCTCTGATTCACATATAACAATGTTTGAACAGGTGCATTTAGAATATATTAGTAATGTAGTGAAAGAACACTGCTTGTTAGTTGTCAGCAGTAACTGTGGTGAATACAGAAACGTATCATTTAGATTATAGAAGTGCAATCAGTAAAGTTGTTTGACATAACAATGTAAGCAAAGCTACATTGTTATCTAAATAAGTTGATTTCTTACCTGTACTTCACTGTGCAGTATCCATCAGCTCTACACTTCTCTTAAAGATCCAAAGCAGCATCTCGTCAGTCTCTGTGTTGTCGCTGCCATTCATTTAGCGTACACAAATACAAAGGTTTAGCAGGTCTGGCCACATCCTGGACCCAGTCGAGCCTCTCTGGAGTAAAACCGTCAAATTCAGATGGTGGAGTGGTGCTCGTAGTTTCGTAGCTGCATCACTTTTCTGCTGTCGACTCACAAACAGAGCAAACAGGAAGTGAATGCGAGCGGCGCATGTGAGCACAATGAGGAAGAGGCAGAGTATGTGCGTACATAAGCCACAGTGGGACGTCTGAAGCTGTCACTAAACATGTGGATGTGGAAGGGATGTTAGTCGCTAAGAGGAAGTCATCTGTTTGGCTTGTTTGTTTTCGAGTTATTTTGACACTGAGGACTGAAGTGCTTTGTTCACCTTGTTCACTATTTTGTCAATGGTTTCTGTAATGTACATTTTTGACACATACATTTGACATTCTATGCAGATGAAACTATGGCTTCTCTATGCTTTGCCTTTATCATTTGCATATACTTCTGTGAATTCCCCTTTGTTATAGCTATAGTGTGACACCACATTTTGGCCATCATGACTGTCAGTGTGTTTTAAGCACTGTGGTAACTTAATAACCTAAAGCATTTTATACATACTACTACAAAAGAGTCAACAAGTCTACACAACAATATTCAGTGCATATGACATTTAAAAGAGGACACGTTATCTTTTGTATACTATTTTATCCAGGTTTGCATGAGTAGGGAACAAATAACAATGAAAAATTAGTTAATGTTGATCATCTCAATTAATTGATTGGATATTTTGCAAACGGTTAACACGATTTTAATGTTTGTAATTGAAATTTGATTTACTTCGAACTTAACCTGTGATCTGCTGTGTGGGGTGTTTTTTATGCACAAATCTGGCACTGCAAACAGAATAGTTTCTTGATGATTAAAAAGATTTTCTGAATTTATCCAATAAACGCAAGTCCAACTTATGCAAGCATTCTCAGTGCTTTAAATGGGTCGGGATACACCAGTTCCATCACTTTTAAAAATGCCTCATTTGAGTACTGGCACCTCATTCATTTTAAGGAGACCAAAACTCTAAATGAAATTGAGATACTGACTTAAAGCACAAGCCAGACTGTCAGCAAAATCAGGCTAAAGTACTTACTTAAGCCATAAGGTGGCGCTGTCTACTAATATGATTCTCTAGTAATTATGACTACATAGAGAGAGAGAAAAGAGAGTGAGAGAGTACATATATACAGTATCAGAACATATTCTTATCTAAAGTCAGAATGTATTCTTGTTACTAAAACATTTGAAAGTACAACTATTATAAACTATTTTGCTGCTATTCTGCTGTTAAAAATGAAAAACGAAGGTAAATAAAAAAAACACCGTTGGAAATCTTGATGATGAAACAAGAAGCATAGAAAGAAAGTTTATCATATTTATTTAAACTCACGAACAACAAGCATCATGCTGCTTGCTTTGTTGAAAGAGCCAAAAGGACATCAGCCTCTCCTCACCTCGCCCCTCAGTGATGCAGTTCGGAGGATGCCCTTGTTCCTCCCCTCAGTGCGCGTGCGTCCTCCCTTCAAGATGAGCGGTCCTGCTGTAGAAGTAGTGCCCCACGCCCCAGCTCCACTCCACGCTGCTTCCCTAAGCGAAGAGAGAGAGGAGAGAGAGAGAGAGAGAGAGAGAGAGAGAGACTGTGCAGGAGGAGCGGGACACTTGAGCCACACTTAAATACAGGCGCTTCTTTTACGCACGAGATTTGGAGAAAAGAAACACAGCTGAGTCTGAGAAGAAGAAAAAAAAAACTTTGCATTTCATAGTTTTAGGTAAATTTACCACAAAACACAAGCTAAAGTAGCATATTGTGGTTGTTGTTCTTAGTGGTGATAACTCTTTCCTCCTCTCCTCACAGACATGATGCTCTACGTCCTGCTCTCAGTCTCTCTGTGTTGCCAGGTCGCGTGGTGCGGCTATGGCGGGATGTTCGCAGCTCAGACGTCTCCTCCGGATCCCTGCTACGACGAACACGGGAACCCTCGGCGCTGCATCCCGGACTTTGTCAACGCGGCGTTTGGCAAAGAGGTCAAAGTGTCCAGTACATGTGGAAAAACAGCAAGCCGCTATTGTGTGGTGACTTCGGCGGAAAAGGGAGCAGAGAGGACTAGAAACTGTCATACGTGCGATGCTTCTGATCCGAAAAAGTATCATCCTCCCGCGTACTTGACCGACCTGAACAACCCCCACAACCTCACGTGCTGGCAGTCCGAGAGCTTCAAACAGTACCCACAGAACGTGACACTCATGTTGTCTCTGGGCAAAAAGTTTGAGGTGACCTATGTCAGTCTTCAGTTCTGCTCTCCGCGGCCTGAGTCTATGGTATCTACAAATCAATGGACTACGGAAAAACGTGGGTACCATTTCAGTTTTATTCTACTCAGTGCAGAAAAATGTACAACAAGCCAAACAGGGCCGCAATAACGAAGCAGAACGAGCAGGAGGCGGTGTGCACGGACTCTCACACGGACATGTACCCGCTTACCGGAGGCCTCATCGCCTTCAGCACGCTGGACGGGAGACCCTCTGCGCACGACTTCGACAACTCCCCGGTGCTGCAGGACTGGGTCACGGCCACTGACATTAAGGTCATCTTCAGCAGGTTGCACACTTTCGGGGACGAGAACGAGGACGACTCGGAGCTGGCGCGGGACTCGTACTTTTACGCAGTGTCGGACCTGCAGGTGGGCGGGAGATGCAAGTGCAATGGACACGCGTCCCGCTGCATGAAAGACCGGGACGGTAGCCAAGTGTGCGACTGTAAGCACAACACCGCGGGGCCCGAGTGCGACAGGTGCAAACCCTTCCACTACGACAGGCCGTGGCAGAGGGCCACAGCGCGGGAGGCCAACGAGTGTGTGGGTGAGTCCAGCTTCAAACACGACTAAATCACAGGCCCAAAGTTACATTGTAGCAAGCTTATTTCACCAGTCAGTCTGTCAGAATTTGTCTATCACATCCGGGAATTTTGCGTCAATTTGGCGCGCTCAACCGTAAGATCCCATCATTAGCATCTGTTTGAAAAGTTAATCAAACTAAAGGCTACGTGACTATTGTAAAAATGTTGGACATTTCTAGTCTTAAATTTAATTATTGGCTCAGTAATAACATTAATTGATAATAATTGTTGGCTTCCCACCTTTTTCTTCTTTTCGCCTAATTTTAAAATGTTTCCTGGGGATGCCACAACTTAACCACTCTCGAAATTGTGGCGCGGCGTCCGCAAATCTGTCTTACTTTAAAAGACTGTTGCAGATCGCAATGAAGCATTTAACCTCAACACGAGCCCACCTCAAACACAACCACAAGTCCCAGGAAATTTCCTCTTCACCGCTGCAGCAATAAACTGACTGTCGATTGTAGGCAGACAAACCACTGCAACCCTCGCCAAACAATATAATAGAAAATGCCTATAGAACATTTAGGCCTCGCATATTAGTTTAATATAAGTGAAGTAAATATTTCAGAATGCACTGAAGTTTAGGTTGTAAATTTAAATTCTCAATTTTATCAAACTTTATTGTAAAAAGGCCTAACTCCCTTTTAAATTTTAACAATAGGCTGTCTAATAAAGTGGCATTTTCATAGATCCATGTGCATTTAACTTTTTGCCATACTAAAATAATAAAATACATAATTTGTCATATAATGATGTATTTATTTAAGTGTTTACTTATATTTGCAATGATAATTAAATAATTTATAAAGTAGCCTATAAATATCTAGTGAAAAAAATGTTACAAAGTCAAAATAAATGCTCAGTGGTCATTTAAAACTCGCCTGGACACTGTAGCATTTTTGTACATTGTAATGTGATGTGCTTCTTCTTGAACAAAAGCAGGTGTCGTGGAAAAAAGCCGGTCCATCTCGGCTGCTATCTTAGGGCTTTGTGTGTGAGAGCCAACATGTTTCACCAGCTGCTGGACTGATCAAAGAGCGCAGGTCAAAACGCACAGATACACAGTAATGGTATTTTATTACTATGCAGGCAGCAGGTTTCTCTATCTTCAAGATGTAAGATCCACAAGTTTCATGGCCCCAGAAGGTTTAGGCAAATAATCCTAAACCTACGGGAAAACTTTACCATTTTTACCTGATGGTTAACACTGAGATAGTCTTACACCACATTATTATTATTATTATTATATATATATTTTTTTTATAGTTTGTGAAAAGTTGTAAAGATTACGCATTTAGGTGTGTAATAACATTCCAATCACAATATTGTAAAAATGATAACGTAAGTAAATTCATACAGTACTTTTACTTTATGGATCTGGTCGTTTTTACATTAAAACAATTTTGCGGATTACATTAACTTCTACTTACAAATGTGAGTAATTTTTTGACATGTGTGTTGGGCTTGGAGATGGAAGAGAAGTGAAAAGTGGAAGTTGAGGCTAAAACAACGGTGACGACAGACATGCACCATCAAATCTCAGGACATCACTCAAAGAATTTTAAAGAGTCGTATTTTCCTTTCTGGTTTGATTCAGAAACTCTCACAGTTCACAGCTGGTGGAAGCTTTTGCCTTCATGTCCAGTTACTCAAAGACATGTTCGTTTTCATTAGCAAATGTGTTAAATCAGCACATCAGGGACAAGAGACATTGGTTTGTTTTTACTTCTTTGAAACAGCACACCTTTGAGTTTTTTAAAGACAGTTTTTGTAGACTTTCATACAAAACTATATAAAATTATGATTGAAAAAAAGCGCTTAGCAATTTATTTGGCTTATTCAATCTTCAACTAGGGAAAAGTACCAAAAAATAAAATAAATAATAAAAAAAAGCTGCAGACAGATGCCGTTTTTCTAATTTTAATCCAAATGAAGACCAGGGAAATGAATAAAATGTCAGCTTCAGTTGTGATTATTGCCATAATCAACAACAAAAATTAAATTGTGATTAGTAACATGAACTCTTAACCCTCACATTTGTCTTTCTTTGAGTGGAAAGTTTCTCAAAAATAATATTGTGTTACACAGAATCTATTTTCAATAGACTTTCATTTTACCAGTTGATTCTCCTTTACCTAAGCTGCACTGATTCTCTGTCTTCTAATCGGCTTACTAATCGGGATTTCATTATTTTGTCTATAATTGAGCAGCCTCAATGAAAGGTACTGTAGTTAAAGGCTGGGCATACTGGCGAATTTCTATATCTTTATGTTTTTTTGGATTACAATTTGTCATTTTGATATTGTAATTAATTCAATTTGAATCAGCTTATTGTGACATTTTTACTGTTAACGGCAAAATATAGTACTCAAGTCTACATGAGTTATTTTTTATGATGTACAATAGTATGAACTCTAAGAACTATTTAGGTTGAGCATTGTAAAACAGTAAGTATAACTAGGGCTGTAATTCTTTAGTCGAAAAATTTTGGTCGACCAATATTGTATTAGTCCTATTACCACATCAAAGTAACACAATATCGTTACTGTCTTTTTATTGCAGAAATATTTATTCTTTGCAGAAAATATCAGATTTTGTTCAAATTTTTGTCCTGTTTAATGTTATCAGTATGTGTACAAATGAGAATCTAATTTCGACGCAAGTTTTAGCATTGATTTGTAATATTTTTGACAACTCTACTTTTAGCTTCAGAGCTTTTGCCACGCCCCCTTTTTAGTCGATTGATCAGTCGATGGGACGTTTTTAGTCGACTAAACATATAAGACGTATAAACATAGTTTGACTGGTGTTAATGTTGACTGTTGAATTAATTGTTTTAATGTAAGATATACTCAGATACTCAGTGAGTCTGTTTGAAAAGGGCTACATACGCATGCTGTTCTTTTTTTTTAATGTCACTAAGCAAATATTTGCTCATTCACATTTTCTGATTTCTATTATCTTTTTATCCACTGAAGCTTGCTCTCCTTACTAGTTCATGTGTGGTAATACTATATATTTAATGAACATGTATCTTTTTAATTTTGGTGAAAAATCCAAAATTCATCTTACATTTCCCCAATTTTGAACCTCTCATGATAGACAAATAAAATCCAAATTGTTAAAAGCAGACTGGGTTAAATGGTTGAAGGGTGGATCAAGATCTTGAAGCTATTATTGTCAGCACTTGGCAGGAATTTTGGAACTAGTTGTTTCTTGTCATTTAAGCCTGTTCAGAAGCAATTTATTTTTGACACCATTTCAGTTTAGCACAGACTACGAAAGCCTGTTGATGAGTGTAAAAAATGAGTTTATGTGAAGTAGGTTGTGCACAGATTACAGTATCATGGAGATTTAATTGCAGAGAATGCATTGGTCTGGCAGCATTTATGAGACATCTGTAAGTGTGTAGCACGCTGTCCAGTTTTCAGGTGGAATAAGATGTTTCCATTTTAGCGGTCTTTGGAAATTCTCAAGTAGGTTGCACAGTTTGGGGTGAGGGGTCAGAAAGACAAAAATATATTGAGAATTGGGGTGTGCGCTGTTCGATTGAGACTCTTTTGGCCAATCGGTTTCATTGCTTTGGCTGCAGTGCATAATGTAACACAGACCACCACAGAATCACAATATGGGGCTGATTCTTTGTCCAGTGTGAGAAGAGAAAGTGTGAGCTTGACCTTTGACCTTGCTCAAGCACATTGCCTCTAAAGTAAAGCCATATTGCGTTTCATTGTTGGCTTCAGACCAGAGTTCACTTCCTCTTTTCTGCTGCATTTGGACTGATCTGAACTTAGCTGAGCGAAATTGTAATAAGGAATAGATTTTATTCGTGTTACTGAATAGCACTGGTGTTTAAATGTCTATGTTAAGTAAATGCATGGTTGTTGATACTAGGGTTGTTAAAGTTTTAAAAATTAGATACAGGCAAGAAAAAAAACATTGACATTATTTACCAAGTATTTATTTTTGTCTGGGGAGAGGTGGTGGTCTTGGCTTTATCAAAACTAAAGAGCATGATATAAAAAGAAAGTAATCTTATTGGTATTTTGAGTGAACACTCAATTATGTTAAATAAATTGTTCTTTTATTAGTGGGATTTTTAAGTATTTTCCTGATGCCATGACCTTATTTTATGTCAAGAAAATTAATATTAAAAATAATGAAATGTATATAAATAACATCAATTAATAGGTGGATGTTTTAATGCAGTTTAAAGCAGTTATACTGCTATGAAACAACATAAAACTAAAATGAAAAAAAAAGGCCACCCTGCTAGAATGGCAGGAGGAACACTGGTCAGGTTAAGGTACACTTTATTTGTTAAGAAAATGTGTCTTGTGCATTTGTCCCAGTCATATTCTAGCAGAGGGGTGTGGTCAGGGGTATCAGGGACTTTTGTAACAATCATAAAGAAAGGTAACCCTCTGTTTAAAATAAAAACAAATATGCGTACAGTTAGGGCTGGGCCATATGGCAAAAAATGTATATTAAGATTTTCTTGGAGCCAGATCACGATTTCGATTTTATCACGATTCTTGCAGACCGTTTCGTTTCCTACTGTCTTTGAGGTAAACACAGTTGACTATCAACAGCTAAACCCAGCTGTTGAAAGCTGACCAGTGTTGCCAGATTTTCAGAGAGAAACAAGCAACCTCAACCCTTCAATAAAAATTTATTTAAAAATACATTAATTAGAACATTGTGCGTTGCTGCAAAACAAGTGTTAGAAATTTGCCACATTATGTGTATTTCTTACATTAATAATGACTTTTTGACATGAAACCATGCAAAAAAAAAAAAATAAATAATCCATGTTTCAGTTATATAAATTGATATATTTTAATAAATCAAACCTGAAAAATTGCTAAGCTTATGATTTAAAAGTGCAGTCCAAAAGGAACTTCAAACAAAAGAAACCCAAAGTTGCTATAAAAATGTGGATTTGGCAACTCTGAGACTAAGAGTAATAGGTTGGAAAAAATCAGTCTATATTTGAACAGACAGATGCATCAAATAAAAAAAACAATATGACGATTTAATCAAAAAGCAGATTGTCAAAGGAATTAACTCACGATTAAATTTTTATCACAATATTGCCCAACTCTACTTTACAATTAAAACAACTAGACTCTGTCATAAGGGTCACTATTAGCAATGCTTTTAAAACAACTTACAGAAAATACAATAAATCCAACACCACTGCACTGTCACTGTTTTATTATCAACTAGGGATGCACCGATCCGATACTGGGATTGGATATCGGTGCCGATCCAGGACATTTTGCTGGATCGGGTATCGGCTCCGTGATATCGGTTCAGCCATATACCCCTGTGCCTTTAATTGGACATAATGAGACTTATTTAGTGGCTGATGTTGATCCAGAACATCTTATTATGTTTGACATTTTATTCAGAAGTCATTTAGTTGTGACTTGAACTACAAATAACAGGTATATTGCACAATAAGATCATTTTCTTTATGTCTTGAAAAGAAAAAAATAACTCTTTCAGTTCTTACACTGGTATCGATTGATATCGAGTATCGACAGATAGGGCTGGGCGGTATACCGTTTCATACTGGACACCGGTGTTTTTTTTTTTTTAATGATATAATTTTTCATACACCGGTGTGTGCGGTATGTCCGGAAGAAAGAGCGGCGAAACGTCGCGCCGCAGAATAGCCGCGCTAATCCCACCACATACAGCCCCACCCCGTTCGCTCCGACCACCGGACCAGCCGCTTCAATGAATGAAGAAAGCCGCCGCGCAAGGCCCCGCCGCAGCATCGTCTCTCCGCCGCAGCATCGTCTCTCCGCCGCCCCCTCCCCCCCACCGTCTCTCCGCCGCAGCACCGTCTCTCCGCCGCTGCCCGACCAAACACGGACCAAGGCACCATCCTCTCCGCCCGTGTCCGCGGCAAAGTGAAGCTCCGCAGCCCATAACGCATCAAACAGGAAAAAGAAAGTGAACGACGTCGCCGACACATGACAGGACAACGCCACGGAGTTCGTGCTCGCAACACAACAGTCTACCCCCAACGGAGGAGGAAAAGACGTCCCCGAAGTGTCAAGAGCTAAAGCGATCCCACGAAACACATGAGCGGCCCGCGCCAAGCAGCCCGCGGAACGAAATTCGCGGCAACCCCCGGAGGCGGACTGGGGCGGAGCACCACCCAGTGGGAGCAGTCATGCATTCTCATTTCTTCACCTCATTACAGTTCTGAGTGTCACTCTGTCACCTCTTTGGAGACAGCAGCATTCTGTGGGACTATTCAAACCTGGGTTTATACTAGTCTGCTCATTCAAAGCTAATTTACTGCAGTATTATTCTCTAAATTATTAGGAAACGAGATTAACACCTAGTCATGTACCAGGATAAAAAATACCGTCAAATACCGTGACACCGACATAATTTTGAAAAATACCGTGATATCAATTTTTGGTCATACCGCCCAGCTCTATCGACAGATACTTAATTCCAAAGTATCGGGATCGGTATCGGAACTGAACAAGCTGGATCGTTGCATCCCTATTATCAACACTTACTATTGTTGTTTTGTCTGGCACTGAACATACATAAAGAACATCGGCCTGCTTCATCTTTTTACAGTTATTTTTTCTGTTTATAATAAAACAGTTTATCAATATTGCCGGTGGCAGACATTCTTTAGCAGCTTTCAACTGTTTCCAGCTCATCTGTGGCAGGAAAGCAGCTGCTTTTAATTGTTTTGCCAATTGGAGTTTATCAGTGGTTTCTCTTTTCTATTCTTTCAGCACTTCTGTTATAAAACCCTTCACTGTGCGTATTAGCACACGCATAGTGTTTCTAGCTGTCAGCTTCTACTATCCTCAGGGAAAAATATTTAACTTTTTGCATTTAGATGAATCTTGCTTGAAGACTATTGGCAGCTCTTTTTTAATTTGTCTTTGCAAAGCGCAGAGTTTGACAGCACACGGAGCTAAATCATCACTAGTAGCTCTAGGTGGAGAATGCATTACAAATTTAGTGAAACGGTGATCAAACATGACGCTAATGGCTCCCACACATCTGCTAGCATCCTGTTAGCTGTTGGAAGGGGCCTGGAGCATAAGAATGATTGTTTTACAACAAAGTGTAGATAATGTAGGTTAAATCAAGGTATACATTTGTAAAAAAAAAAAAAGAAAAAAAGAAAAATTAAAAATAGTTCATCTGCTGGTAAAACACAACTACCCACAATAATGTTTTTGCTATATAAAAATGATTAATTACATTTTGATAGGAAATATAAAATTTTGTTGTTTAGATCAAAACACACATTGTTCTTCCTAAAATACAAAATATGCCTGAAAGAGTTCAGAAGAATGAGATTGAGCAACAACAGTGCATCTAGTAGGCATTTGTATGAGCAGTTTTATTGTGACTGTGTCTGTCCAAAAGGAAGAAGCTGGAGGGAGACATCTGTTAGTGAATGAATTGACTTGATGTGGTAGTGAAAGCTGAGTTTGATGACAGAAGACGTCTGTGACTTGAGAGTGGGCTGAGGAAAGCTGTTTGTGTGTGTTATGAAGAGGTTTGCTCATAACAAATACCACACGATTAGACATAATTAAAAGGCAGGGCAGACGACTTGGGTATGCATCATGTGTCGGAGTCATCGCTCCAACCACAGCAGGTCTGAGCTGTGTAATTCATGCCTCCTAATTTACACCACTAAAGTTACACTCAACTGTTTACTGTCTACTTACTGAGGGTACATCTCTCACCACGGGCATTTCAGCCAATCAACACTAGTGTCTCAGACCAGACATTCAGTATTCACATTATAACAAAAATCGCCAGAAAATGTGTGATTATAATGACTATAATGTTAATTTTTAGAACGTCAGGCTGGGTTCATTGCTTTGTCTTGAAATTTTCACTGAATGACATTTAATCATTACCATTGAGACAAAAAGACACAGGTTACACGTTTGTAAAGAGGCAAGAATTTTTTTTCTTTCTTTTTTTACTAAATGCATTCTGTAGATCAGTTTAAAGAACAAATACTGTCTTTAATCTTTACGTTGACATTACAGTTGACCAAAATCTGCCCCCAAACAAAAATCATAACCCTAACTTTTAAGCAAGTTGTTACTTAGCCTTAAGAAATGTTTTAATTAAGAAATGTAGCATTTGTTCATGAATAATAAAGGCTTTAATATGCTTTATTCATGCTTTAAGGTGAATTTGGAGCAGTTATTGAAAGTGCTATGAAGAGTTTTTAAAAGAGCTGATTAGGGGCCAGTTTGTGATGACCTCATGCAGCGGTGAAGTTTTAACCAAAACAAACTTATACTGTGAGCAGCAGGTGAAGCTAACAGGAAGGAGAGGAACGTGACAAATAAATAAAAATATGGTTACTCCTTGAAGCAAACTTTAAATGAGAGCTGTCTCAATCTGATGCAACATATGCCTTCATCTGCCCTAACTTGGATCAGCTCATTACATGTTTAGCTGATAAGCTATCCACAACAATAAAACACACATGCTTGGCATAGCAACACATGGACAAACTAAAAAATAGAATCTTTTTAATTGCAATAGTCCACTTTCAAGGTACAGAGTTCTGGCTCTGCTTCTCTGGCAGCAGAGCTACATTTAAGACCACCTAGAAAGAGCACATGTTAGCAAGTCTTTAACACTCGCAAGTAAAGTTAATGTCTGGAAGAAGTTATACAGTCGAAGAGCCGTGCGTCACAGAGATTAGAGCGCCCCTCACTGGTTCTACACCACCGGCACTGTTGGAAATGCCTCGAGATTAAAGTATCAGAAAGACCAAACAAGAAACGAAGCAATATTTATTTAAAATGAATAAATGATAGAAACACGTCTTTTCACTTCCTGTTAAAATTACAGCAATGACATGTCTTTTCAGTGGCATTTCAGCTGCAGATTTTCATTTCCGTGATGTTTTTATTTTTGAAAAGTGCCTACGTGACATGTTTAAATGTTGTATACAGAATTTAAAAAGCATAAACTGGGCAAACAAAGGGTTATGGTAAAAAGAGAAAATTTATGAGAACTCAAGCTCAACTCAAACATGCATAGATCATTTTTGTTTGTTTTTTCATTATTATTTAATTTTTTTGTGAACTTGAATACAACTTTTTGTTGGGCTTGGTATGTATTGACAAATCTTTTACAAAAACACCTGACACAACATTATGACAAATATTGTATGTAATGTGTATTGCCTTGGAACATAGTTTTTTTTTTTTCCAGATTTATTGCCCATGTCCTCGTCTTTCCCTTTTAAGTCCCACCAGCGTGTGTGGCAGTAAAGCAAAGGGAGGCAGCTTGTGTGTGGCCTGTATCTAAGCAGTAGAACCAGAAGCCAGCAATGACACACATTTTATCTTTGTTCTCAAGGACAGAAACAATTCCAGCTCAAAACTAACTTGTAAAATGTAATCTTAGTCAGCAGAGGTCAGCAGAAAGTAGAAAGATTTACAGCCGTGAGTGAGAGATGCTTCGCGAAACCATTTCTGATTTATGACAACCATTAAAGTCAGACATTTCCAGAATCGTTACGTGTGTTTGTATGTTTGCTTGGACCGCTGAATGGAATGCCGACTTCAGATGGCACTTAAGGGAAAGTTTACGAGGTCATCCCAATTTGCCAGGGGTAATCCTAGGTTAATCCATCACTCATTAGCTCTCACAGATAACACTACGGCAGAGGGTGAGGGGCCTGTAACTTTCTCTCATCCTCACTTCTCATTATCAGCAGCAAGTCCATTTCTCACATCGTTATTATATTCAGTTAATTATACACCAGGTTGGACTTAAAGGGGATTTTAAAGGGTTTGCAGGAGTGAAGCACTGTAATGCCCAGCTTCATTTCAGACTTACAGACTTACTTTAAGCTCGGTTGGAAGTTTTTTCAGGGTAATTGGTCTGTATTTTCTCTGGCGTCTTTTCTGATGTTTTATTTTGCATTCACACCTTAAGTATTGTAGGTGCATACATAGTGTTGTCTCAAAACTAAAAAAATAAATACAATGAATTTGTTAAAGCTTTACACAATAGTTATCTTCAACACAAAATATTAGAACCGGTACTTTCTTTTGTAAACATTGAAATTTTGAAGTTTTGATAAAAATCACTTAAAACTGATCACAACTGATCATTTAATCATTTTAATATTTTCTTTTTTAGTATTGAAATAGTATGTCAATATTACTGAGTAGACATTTCCATTACAATTTATTAGTATCAATTTGTTGCAGATTTTCAATTAACTTTTATGGCCATGGTGTGTGGACATTGAGGTGGGCGATGTTTACAAAAATTATTATGCCATTATTAATATATATATATATATATATATATATATATATATATATATATATATATATATATATATATATATATATATATATATATATATATATATATTTTTTTTTTTTTTTTTTTTTTTTTTTTTTTTTAAATTTATTTAGGCCACACTTTCATATTGCACCTGGATGTCCTCAAAAGTGGCTGTAAAGTGGGGCTGGGCCATTAATCAAAAAATAGAAAAATCGAATCGAATCGTCAATTATTTGGTGGTTTGTCAGTAGAATGTATGGTTTGGCACAAAAGTCAAGCTTTGAGGCAGAAAATTGATAAATAGTTTAAAAAAATTTAATAAATGTGACATATTGTTTTGGTTATGTTGATGAATGGCTTTTTTCATTTGGTTTTGAAAAGGTTAAACAAAATCGAATCGAAAATCGAGATCGATCAATATGCTATATACTAGGGCAAACATTTTACTTCATACTTATGTTTGTCTCTTTTTGAGGTCATACTCGAATACTTCATATACAATATTTTTTTCAAATCTCCAAAACAGCCACGTTCACCTCATCCTGAGTGTCTTGTCCCCTTGTGACTGAGCTGGGCAGTGATATCACCACCAGTGGTGTAAATACACATGGTTGTGTTTGCACAGATGTGATGTGTTATTCAAAGCAAATGTTTGAAAAGATAATGATAAATGCATAACTGATCTATTTTCTGTTTCTTCCCTTGAGGACTTTTCTCAGCTCTATGACAAGATTGTTATTATAAAAATCCCTGTGGGTTTCTTCAAAATCATTAGATTCCGTCAGAGTGCACAATTTGATAATTACTCTCAGTTAAATCGCCAAGCAGTTTTTAAGGCATTTATCTAGCCAGAGCAAATAAAATGCATGTATAATGAATTGATGAAATATGCCCATCCTCCAGTAATTGTTTGAATTGATAACTGTTGCTAACATATAGCCGTATCTGTATAAGCCTATTTTTTCTCAGCTTTGACACTCGCTTACCAATGCAGCAAATGATAGATTCTCATAGACACATTACAGTGCGCTTATATATTACTTTATCATTTTTTACTTAATTATGGGTGCCTTATAGTGGCTCAATAGCAGATAAGTAATTACAAATACTGATCTTTGCACATTGGCGTCCATTGGTTCTGGCATAGCTTTTGTTTGCTTTTGCCTTTTCTCTTTGTTACACTGCTAGAGAATATTACATAAAATTATGATAATTAAACCTCAACTACTAAATGTAAGGACAGTCTTTTCTTTTGGAGTACATAGATGACACGACAGAAGAAGTCACTGACCAGTACTTACAGATATACGTAGCTCTGTTGCGCAAATGCAAGTACCTTTTATTGTCTTTATTTTAATTACTAACGCTAAAAGAATTAAAGCTGTATGATTCTGCTTGAGCTTGTGGTCTGCCCCTGTAAAGGATTAAAGTTGTCTGAGTAGATTAGAGCTCCACAAATGCCCTAAACAATTGAAGGAAAACAGATGTTCACAGATGTATTGTTAGTGTTAGAAAGCAGCTGAGCCATTGACAAGTTGCTTTTGACGCATCGAAAGAATCTGACGAGAATGTTGCTCCACTGAGATTCTTACGACACTTATGCATATGTATTCACACGCACTGCATTTGGAAACTTTTAAATAGCTAACTAAATAGAAAATATTTTCACAGTAAACTCCACTTCCACTTTTGAAATAAGCTTGGACACTTCAGTTCCACAGATGAACCTATTAAACCGAACACACCCAAATGGTCCAAATAAATTATTGCTCCCAAAAATCCTTTTATTTGATACTGATGCTGTGCAGACTGCTCATGCACAATCCCAAATCCATTTCTTATTACAACACAGCATGCCAGAGAGCTCCCAAGAGTGTGGACCGCGTTGGAGAAAGCACGCGAACAGCATAAGAAAAGTAGTCTATATGCTTTCAGATTTATAGCTGTCAGTTGGCTTCCTGCTCACTCTCACCGTAGTAAATAAGACACAATTTTGTCCACTGTCTTTCTGTCGACTGTCTGAATGATGAAAACTGACTGAGCTTAGTTGTGTTAAAATCTAGCTCATACAACATAATCAGTTTCTTTGCTTTCATTCACACATGTTGGAGAAATCCTGCATTATTAGGCTGCTAGATCTGTTCCACCCTGTGATGTCACTATGTATAAGTTTAAAGCTTTATATCTTGTTTTAGCCAAAGTAGAATTCATTTTTGCGTTACTATTTGTAAATTAGACACTAATCAAAACTAAATATTTGCTTGAGAAAGTTTCAATACTAAAGATAATAAAACTGAACAATTTCAGAATGTGCTTAAACTTATAACTACTACAAGAGCAAAGTGTAAAATAAAAATACCAATTGTTGTGGTAAAAATGTCAGTCTGTTGTCTAAAGCCTAAAAAAATTGCCATAACTAGAAGTGAGAATCCTTGTAATCAAAATCAAGTTTGAACATTTTTATTAAAATAACCTTAATTGCACCAGAAAGTCTACAATACTGTACACCGTATGTGCATTAAAACTTTTAGACATCATTAGGTGAAAAACACTGTTTTTAGTTTAAGAGCAGAATATGTTACGATTATGCCCCCAGAATATGCCCCCGTTATTATTGTGATTATTGAGAGACAAAATATCACGATTGTGCAATTATTCATGATTACAACTGTTACCACCAAATAGCAGAGAAAGTTTACATTTTATTGCATTCTCACTGAATAACACATCACTTTTCCTAAACATTATGTGAAATTGAACTTCTGAATACAATAAATGTCATTGTGTTTAGATGCCTTTGTTTTAATAGAGATGATTTAATGACTTGATTTTGCTTTTAAAAATATGTTACTTCTCTAAGTTAAAAAACTGAATTTTGTTTCTGGAATGGCAACATTTACATTAACAAATAAAATCCATAACAAGACAAATCACAAACTTACTTGTAACTATGAAATAATAAATTCATATTTTTGATACTGTATTGTTTCTCAAACTGATATTTTTTCTCATGTTTCTATAGATAAAAACTAAAAAGGCTTTTGATTTAGCTTTTAAAATAATCATGATTATTATTCTTTTATTGTTGTGATTACATTGGGGCTTGAATAATCACGATTATTATTAACCTAATAATCTTGACATCCATAGAGCAGAACATAGGCTACAAATGAAAGATTTGTGTCTTAAACATGTGAATGAAGTAAAGCACAAGATGAGGAAACAGTAACTTAACATAAATCTAAAATGAACAAAACACTGTCTCTTTAATTGTCTGCTGCATTTGCATAAGTGTATTTTTACTGATGTGAGAACTTTTGAAAGAGCTCTTCTGCATGAGAGCCTGCAGGATGTGCTCCACAATGAGGAGAATATAGTTTATTCCGACCTGGACTTGAGCCAGACCTGCCCCATGACGGCGCTAACAGTTATTGGCAGGTTGTAAAAGAGCTACAGAAGGTCAGCCAGCTAAGTAGTGGAATTTCTCTTGAAAAGGACAACGAGGTTCACAGTGCCAAAAGCTTTTAGTTTTGTCTTCTTTTTTTGTATTTCAAAATTCCTACATTTCTCTACATCACAAAACCCTTACTGGATGCAACTCGGCGAACTGTCCTCTTCGTTTGAACCTCCCATCTCAAGGTGCTTTCATGGCCTATAAATTTTATGGAGAAATCAGTGTGAAGTAACTCTTATGGATGACATCTGGAGCGGGGTCAGGCCTGGGGGTAAAGCAAGGGTGGAGAAACTTAGCGATGGTGCCCTGATGAAGGAATGTGATCGTGAAGGTCAAAGGGTGACCACCTGCTTTGCATAGCCACACTGCCATGGCTGCTAATGAGCCAATAAATGAGGGAGAATTACAATGATGAGGCATATGTGAACCCCGACACCTCAGAGTCTAATGATGATGACGTTAACAATATGAAATAGAAAACAAAGTGATCGTAATGAGATTAAAAGTGCTGAATGCAGTGATAATATTTAAAAAGGCTTGTTGCATTGTTTGCAGAAGTTTTGAAACTACTATTGCATGAAAGTGTCCGAATCATTATTGTAAGATCAAAGGTAAAAGTTGCAGTATTCACATATTGTTTTTAGAAAAAGAATGTGAAAAAAATCCCTACAATGTCATCAATTACTACTATATAAAACAGACTGTAGCAAGGCCCAGTCGCTAACCATAATGCAGTTGATTTTTGACATTTACATGAAGAGCACATAAAGATGGTTTAATGTAAGGTACTTTTTATTGGGAGGGGGGTGTAAATCAAGAAAAATCCAGGAGTGCGCATTCCTATCTAATCCCTAATCTCATCTGCCTTTTTCTCAAGGCTGACTGTGTATGGGAACACTTTCCAAAGGTAAACCAGCCTCCTCTGCACACGCCAGAGCTTAAACAAATCAAAATATGTCAAAAGATGAGCAATTATTACTGACAATTGTAATATCCTCCACTGTTTCCCACAATTACCAAAAGGAAGCTGCATGTGTCTTGTATTGCCTTAGGCCTAGATTAATCTAATCTCCTAATCATCTAATCTACAAAGATAGTTTATTTTTCCATCTTGAGATTGACAGGTAGGGCTTGCCTGACGCATTTTATTATTACAATGGCATTAAAATATGACCTCAATATTGCGGCTGAGTAGAAATTGCAAAGGCCCGGGATTAGCAGGAGTTGTGAAGTTTAACAGAGAGTAAGATACACCAATGCAAGCTCACTGTTCATTGTGCAGGTTTGACAGCCACGGCCCATCCCACAAGACACTGCCAGAAGTTATGTGAACCCAAAACACTACGATCCGCCGGTCCCATAGAAACCAAAGGCGTGTGAGTAAATAGACTGGAGGTGCTGTTTGACATAAGCAGAGCGAGCGCTTGTTTGGATAGGGTTTAGAGGGCTGTTTCCACATCCTCACTGTTTGCTGTTTGTGATGCTGGAGGTTGAGGAGACAAGCTTAGGTAATGGCTGGATCTGATACAATGCAGGTCTAACAATGTGGAGAGAACGTGTTGGCGGGAAGTGAAGGTAAAGCCTTGCACAATTGGTTTGCAGCTAATTCTTGGAGAGTTTGCTGTGTGATTATCAGATCAGACACTGGGGATCGTTAGGCACTTGTTCAGTAATCCGACTGCACTTAAAAAGCGAAACGTCCCATCCATCAACAGTAATAGATTCATGTACTTTTCCCACTCACTTGTAAGTGAAAGATTTTTGGTTATTGGATTGCGGGGAATGCAAATTCACTCTGACCTGGCACAGTGATTTGGGGGATCTTTTGCTATGATGCCATCCATTGACACACAAGCTTTTTAACCCTGCCAGCACAGTCAGTCCCCTTGAGGTAAAGGCTAATATGAATGTAGCGGATGTTAGAGTTTGTGACAAGGGCCGCCCTGTTCCTTATCTCTATTAAGTGTATGTATACACCAACATTTGGGACAATTTGGCGTAGATTGCGCCTAAAGCTGTCAGGCATTACACTATTAAGACAGCTGCTCTTAGGCCCATTGTTCATGTGGAGCTATGGAGACCTGACAGGCCTGAGGAATGTATTCACCCTGAAGACCTTTCACTGCTCTGCACTCAATGGGACCTGCCAGTGTCATCAGCAGCCATGACATTTTTATGGCATAGCTGACATACACACAACACTCCCAAAGCAGCAGCCCAGCACCTTTATCGTGCTCTGTCTGTGTTTTCACAAACATGCAGTGGACATGCGCACAGAGCCAAACATGTTTCTCAGTTTATCTGAGAAACTTGAAACTTTTCACAAACTCACATTTTAGGATCCACCACGGCTCACACCTCTTATTCCATCAGACAAAAAGGCCTGATTACTCAGCAAATGGATGCATCAGTGATCACAGCGGCCTTTTACAAACTGGCCTATTATGCTCTCTCAGCGTGGGGTGGAAGTGTGCAGGGGCCCGTGGCCTGCAGCGAGGGGCTCAGCTCTGTGTGCACAAGTACAGGACTAACAAGTGCTCCCATGCTGCGCGGCTAACCACAGGGCAGCTCACACATTAAATGGGCACTAATGCGGGAAATTGGAGGCCATTAGGCCGTGCTTTGTTGTTAAGCCTCTGTGTGGCCAGTGAAAGGGAAGGTCTTATGGCCCCCACATGAAGCGGGGTCACTACATGAGCCTCCTGCTGTACACAAAGCTTCAAACCTCTGAATGTAGGTGTGTTCAATAATGATATGATAAGTCTCCTTCTGACAACAGTAAAATGTTTAACTTATATCAACTTGACATCATCCAAAATCTTATTAAAATCATAGAATGTCAAAGGAATGTAAACACAAAAACTCAGGAATTCCTTCATCTGATGTTCTGATAAAAATCCTTCATCTGATGATCTAAACTAGAGCTGAAATGTGAAAACAGTTTAAATTGACCTTTCTGTTACTATAACACTGTCTGGAAAGTCCCAGATTTGTTGCACACACAATGTATTTCTGTCATTATAAAATCATTTATAAAAACAATAAACTGAATCTATGGAAACAGGATGCAATTAAAAATCACATGAGTTGTCAGAGGCAGCACACACACATCTGCTGAAAAGCGAGAAGCAAGTATAAATATTTATATTCTTCAACATCCTTCAATGATAGAAAAAGTGAACGACTTGATCTGTTTTGGGAGCAACAGTATTATCACTGACAGATAATGATTCCCTAATTCTCAAATTCCTCAGTTCGTTAATGACATGCCTGTTGTACGTGCGGTCCTCAGTGCACGTAATGTTTTACATTTGTAAGACATTTCTTGGCCTTTGGCTTCATTTTACAGACAGCTCCAAACAAGAGGAGGCAAAGTAAAAGTGTCAAAGCTGGGACTTGAACACATAACATTCATCACTAAGATACTTCTGCGTGCCACTAGCGCTACTAGCTTTTGTTTTAATTCCAATCAGTGGTTTCATTGCATTTTAAACTTTAACTGGAAAAGCATTGAGTTAATGAGTTTGTCATGTAAGTTTTTTTTTCAAACCTTAAACTGTTTGTGTGAAGCAGTGCCATATGTTGTGAGGGTGTTAGTGAGTCACACAGCAGGTCAACGCTCCGTAAGAGTCAGAGTTAGACACTACACACTGCACAGAGGTGATCTAACTGACCACATCACAGTATAACAAGATATCAGATTTATACACCCTTAGGACCCCATGGAGGCACTATTCTCACTTTCTCTGAAGAAGTTAATCTGATTACTTTTGTGGGCGCCGGGAGGATTCAAAGTAAACTGTGAAAGTGGTATTTATGTCAGTGTTTGTTTAAAAGTGGGGGACCAGGCTGCCGAGCTTTGGGGTTACTGCTATGATTAGTGCAGCATACTTTTCGGCATGTTTTGGGTGAACTTTAAATTAAATAGAGATTCTTGCATACCATCTAACTAGATTTTATGAAAACTTAACAAAGAACACTTGACTAAAGGTGAGAGAGCAGTGTCGTCACAGTACAATTTCTATTTTTATACGGAGTGAGCAGACTTTGAAAATGAGTTTAGTTACTGAATACCTTACTTGGTCAAATCAAAGACTGTGTTCTGAATACCTAGAGTATCTAACCATATCGACCAACATGGTTTTTTTTTTTTTTGGTCGACGCAGATGTCGATATCTCAAAATTTTGCAGATTTTTAAGACCAATTTCTATAGCCGATTTTCTTATTTTAGTAGCATAGCTGGGGTGAGATAGTATTACCCAAAAAACTTCAACCTAAACTGTCATTCACTACGGTACATGTGCGTCTCTTCAACACAATGTAATGATGCTCAATTGTATTTTGGCTCAAAAAACAATTGCTTCATAGCGACATGAAAGACACTCATGTTGTTCATATTGACAAAAAACAAGCACTTTTTAAAGCTTGTGCTGCAACCAAAGTCATAGAATAAAAATAAAATGTAAGCCATGTTAATGATAAATCAAACTGCAGGGTTAGGAATGCAAAGAGATAAAAGAAGTATTTTTGTTTCTCTCCAAACAACTCAGCTGATCACTGTGAGTGCAGCTTTCCCACTGGATAAGCCCAAACAACTGCCTGATCAGATATCGGCCAAAATCAAGGCTAATATACAAAAAAGTGAAATATCGGCCCCCAAATATTGACTGACTGATATATCGGTCTATCTCAAATCTAAGCCATGCACAGTAAAAATTACTTGGCAGTGTCTCATCTATGTCTATTAATACATTGTTTCCGCACTAAAATTCAGGAAGTTCTTTTGACTAAATGTCAGCACACACAAACGACAGAACTCAAAGACTTCAAAAAGTTATGAAAACTGCTTTAAAACACACTTGTGAATAATTAGAAGAGCCAGAACGGCATTAGAACGACAGAACATGTGCTGTAAAAGATTACACTGAAATAGTTCGTTTTGTTTAATTTTGTAAGACTGCAAAAGTGGGTATATCATCTTTTTGAATATGTTAATCTAGTCAATATTTGTTTTCATATATTCATATTTTTAACAACACAACGGCTGACTTTCTTGCCTGACTGCTTTTTAACATGAAAACTTTGTCTTTAAAATATTAATTTTGTGATTCTTTTTCTCTATAAAACAAGAAACAACAAATGTTACTCATAACCAGCAGAATGGTTGTAGTGTCTCAAAAAGCAGGACGTGACTAACATCATTCTTATCGTCGGTGCGATGAGCTTAACCTCCAGTTCTGTGGCTTGACTTCTTCTTCTCATTATCCAGAGAGCGCTGCCCATGTGCTGCACTGAGGTCAGCAGATAGAGGCCCGGAATCAATCAAGAAAACCCAATTAGCCAACTTTCCAAAACAAAACGGAATGAGACGTATACATGGGAGTGTGGGAAATAACAACACATGATACAAAAATAAATACGTTTGAGCTTAAGAAGCACATCTGTTGTGGTTGCGAGGTGCAAATGGTTGTTGTTCACACAAAGCTATTGGAGCACTTTAAATGAGCTTTACTTTGAGCTGGCTAATTCACTTGCACTTGTTTTAAAGGTATCACTTCTCACTGGCTTTTACGGCTCACCTGGGGCCGCACTAATCCAGTCCTGAGCCAGATTGAAAACAGGTCAGCGCTTAAGACTTTGGGAGCGTCTTCAGTATCAAAGCAAACCTACAGATGTTTCTCCTTTTAGTTGTTCTGTATCATACTAACGGAGCATGTTAGTCGGCACTTATTTAGATAACTGGAAAGGTTATCCAAAACAAAAAAGCAAAAAAAAAAAAAAAAGATTACTTATAAATATCTACATTAAAAACAATAAATGAAATTGAATAATATCATTTACATTAAGACAGTGTTTGACACATCAGCCAATTTAAGACGGCAGTATATTCTAAAACAGTTCTTTTACTGAGTGTGAATGTCGTATGTCTTACACTCTATTATGCACAGTATGTCTGTTTGTCCATATTTATTTATTTATTTACTTTTTTTCAGTGCTGTCAGAAGTATGCTTCAAATACTATTGTCACTAAACAAAACTGTCAATATTGATTTCAATAATAATTTCGATACAACAACAATTTTAGGGCTGGGCAATTTGTCGGAAAAAAAAGAGATGAGAATGATGATGAAAAAAATCTATATATATGTGGTTTGAAGCCAAACATTATTTTGAGAAATAGTACATAGTAAGAAAATCATAAAAAATCCAGATAAACCAATATGAGTAAAAAAAAGTTTAAGTTTTTTTCCCAGATTGTCCAACTCTGTGATATTTTGCTGATTAGATTTTAGATAATATAAAAACATTTTTAGCACATTTTTATAATAGTCTAGACAAAAGAACTACACTATTGTCTTACAGTAGTTCTGTCAAAGCAAAATTGATCAGTGATAATTTGATTAGCATTTGTTTCAATACTGTCTCAGATGTTTAATCAACTGGTATCTGATTTTTGAAAGCCCTTCAAATGTTTAATGTAGGCTTGATGATTCCTGACACTTTACTGAATGTCTAGCCTTGATCTTCATACCTGAGACCGTCAAATAAAGCCTTTGGGTGGGGAAAATATAATTCAGAAAAGTGTGAAAGTCCCTTTACCAAATGTGTCTGTCAGAGTCACTTCCGTCACGTCCAGTCAGTGTCAGTGAGCTTACACAAAGTGCTCTGAATCCTTCTCTTTATCTAAGAAGCACTTTTCTGAAGCATGACACCCACAAACACAATGTATGTCTCTTTACAATACACAGCAGCAGCAGCAGCAGCCACCGCGGGGCAGGTGGGTGCGTCTCTGTTCTGACACTGTGAAAAGGGTGTGCACTGATCCCTCCACACCACAGTGTGACCTGCAGGCAGCTCACTGATAGATTTACCTGAGCGGCCTCGAGCGCTCCAGATACACAAAGCACAGAAACCATTGGACATTGACAGACAGACAGACGTGAGCAGACAACCTGGTGACACAGATATTTGAACGCAGAACAGCCTTGTCATTTAAGGTCTGTTGATTATAGAGAATGTACTGAAATCAGAAGTGTTTGAAACTAAGATAAATATGAACATCTAAAGACTTTTGTAGAGGACCAAAACAAACTATTTTATTTGTGAAGATTTTCTGTTCTTTGTTTCTAAACACATTATTGTGTTAGTCATGATAAGAATCTAAATTGATTTCAAGTAAACAACATTTTTTTTTAGTTCTCACCAAATGAAATATTCTGCATTGGCATAAAGTGAATAAACATATTACATGTTGCATTATTTTTATGCACCATTAACATTGTTAACATTGTTATTAAAAGACTTAGTGGCTATTATGGCTGAGCACAGTGAAATATATGAACAGAATAAGGTAAGTTACTTCAGTACAGATACAGTAGATGGATGCGAGTCTAGACAGGACATCAACGCTTAAAATACTTAGTTTAAAGCACTAAAAATTACTGTGTTGCAGCCGAGTCTTTAAAGAAAACGTAGATCTACAATGAAATGTCAAAAATGTATAAGGAGCATGTTTTTACGCCTTTTTTTTAACATAAATATGTAACGAAAAGCCAATATTAAGCTACCCCAAGCCCCAGTCCTAAACTTAAGCATTATAGTAACTTGAAGCCTAAACTTACCCGATAAAAATGTAGACTACAATAAAAGTTTAATATTAAACAACTCTTTTTGTTTACATTTCGAAGATAGCAAAAATGGGTTATGGTGAAAATAAGTCAAGTGATTGTATAGCAAATTAAAAGTCATGATTTGACTTCTAACTGATACATTATAATTAGGCCCTTGGAGTGGAGAGAAGTTGCAAAAACGCATAGCAAAACTATTAGTGGGAAGCTAACTCATGTTTTGGAAAGTTGATCACTTTCTGTTTTGGTGATGTTGAGCAGATGGACCAGAGAGACAGCATCTTGATCTTAAAATCAAGTCTAAACTGGGTTGTGTGTGTAGGAGAATAATTTATGAGAGGTCTCTGGTGCTGGTGCTGCTGGTGGAGAGCCGGCGTTACGGAAGCTGGTCCTAATGAACTTAGGCGTGTGCCCCTCACTCCGCTCAACATCATGAATAAACATCAGCCGCTAATTAAAGTCAGCGCTGGCAACTGTATGTATGAGTAAACAAGCCAGAGGTCCCAACTCATATACTGGGATGATTCACATGAAGAATACTTAATTCAGTTCAGAAAATGCACCAGCCAGAGACAAGCAGGGAGAAGACAGAAACAAATAAGATAAGATGCAATGTTAAGGTCATTTTACACTAAACTATTTTCACACAGCTAAAATGAAGATGAAATGTGAAATTGTGTAGTTTCCATGGCAACTTTACAGGAGCTATATTGTGTATTAATCATAAAAGATGACATATGCAAATCAGTAATTTACATTTTGTTCATTGCAAAACACAAAATTGATCTTAAGTAGCTTAGAAATATAAACTACTTAGAAGTCAATAAAAGAGTTCTTAAAAAATCTTACAAAATGCTTAAAACCAATGTGCTCTTGTACACAGACTTTGGAGCAGTGCAAGAGTGTAAGGAAAGAATCAGAAGAGAGTCTATTTTTCTAAGAGATTGCAGCTATCTGATGCAGCTTGCATGTCATAATACCAACAAGGCAGTTCAGTTCACAAGAAACCTGCACGTATCTCAAACCGAAGCCGCCTCGCAGTCAGTGTAGGGAGGCGTTACAAGCCTGCAGAAATGATAACCCTCACCTCTTCATTATAAAAAATAACTGTAGCAAGCAGCAGATACTAACTTACAATTTTTTATAGTTTGAAAGTGTCTATGTAAAAATTTTGTGCCCTACATGTTTTACTTGGAATCACAAGTAGATAGAGTGGGCGGGGATAGGTGGTAGATGAAAACAGGAATTTTCTAAGCCTCTAAAGCAGGTTAGTGAAGCACTAATCAATTCAGACATAACTTTAGGAAAATTAATGATGAGAGAGCACTGTTATGACACTCTAAAAAAAGCGAATTTTGCTTTTGTTCTTTTCAAGCTAAAATAGTCAATATTTTTTATTTTAATCACTTTGCAAAATAAATATTTTGGTGAAATTGTCATTTAAGAATTCACTGTGTTTCCCCTGCCCCACACACATACTTCTCTTATTGGTCAGGCTATTCATTTAGCTAATCATAGTAAAGTGTGTCTTGCCTCCGTTATTGACACATGACTGCTCCATGCTTATGAATAGGTAACTTTCTTTTGGTTGAATCAATGGTCCTATAAAACTCCCAAAGCGACTGTTATGATTTTGGGCCGTTCAAAAATCAATTTACCCACTAAAATTGAGTCTTTAAAGAAACAAATGGTTTGATTTATGTTTAATATAAATAGCCATCACATTCAAAATTGTAATAACAGTGTGATGTTTATTTTTTGCCAGTTTGCCCACATATTTTAATATTGATAACCATTAAAATTGTGGGGAAGTGGTAAATTTACATTTCTATGTTGAGAACCTTGTCATGGACAGATTTATTCTGCTAATTTGATTTTATCACATGTGCTTTCATTTTCATCTTTAGATTAATCATTACTTTCTCGCTTTCAACAGCGTGTAACTGTAATCTTCACGCCCGGAGATGCCGCTTCAACATGGAGCTGTACAAACTGTCGGGAAGAAAGAGTGGAGGAGTTTGCCTCAACTGTCGCCACAACACAGCTGGGCGTCACTGCCACTACTGCAAAGAGGGCTACTATCGAGACCTGTCCAAGCCAATCTCGCACCGAAAGGCATGCAAAGGTATTACCCACTACATATTACGCCAGTATAGTCATATTTTGTGCTTCATGACAAAATTAGAAGAAGGTTAACCAACCAAGCTTTGAGTTTCTGCAGAAGAGTCTAGCAAATCTGTAACAGGAAGTGAAAATGGAAGCTCTATTGTTGGTACAATGAAGAGTATGATATGTATCACTGTAACTGCATTTCAAAAGTGCACAATATCATTTTTCTGTAGAAACCAACTTGTCTCTATGGTAGTGTATCGCTGCCTAAAAAGTTC
This sequence comes from Mugilogobius chulae, assembly GCA_038363315.1. Taxonomy (NCBI): domain Eukaryota; kingdom Metazoa; phylum Chordata; class Actinopteri; order Gobiiformes; family Gobiidae; genus Mugilogobius; species Mugilogobius chulae. Next base: position 29,818,187 of record CM076398.1, read on the forward strand.
CACAGTATGGAAATAAATGCAGGCCTATTTAAATAAAGACATTTTAATTGCTCAAAAATACTTTGGAAAATATGTCTTGATAGAGATAGGTCAATATATGAATTGGCCAATTTGTTTGCTTGATCTTTTTTTTTTTTTTTACATGTATGTAAACATAAAAAGAGACAGACAGTGCTTTGTTTAAATATATTTTAGTGCCGCTCATATTTGATTAAGTTAAGAAATATGTTTCTTTGTTAACAATGATTTGCAGTGTAATCAGTTATTACATGATACATGTGGAAACACAGGTGGCATACCAAATATGTTATATACTAGTACACCTGTGAAGCATTTGGGGTATGGAGGTCATAGTGGTATGACGTAGGCGGGGTTTCACAGGCAGGAGGCGTGTCCTCGCTGACAGTGAGCGATTTGACAAAGGGAGAAGCTGAGAGAGCTGAAGGATGACAAAAATAAACAGAACAGAGGTGTGAAGTGATCCCCAGGCGCAGGTCAGAGGAGAGGGGTTTGATGAGGGGGGCAGCACACGCCTTTACGCAGGTGTGCTGTGGGATGCTGCTGACTGAATCTACCATCAGCCTTCACCGTGGCTAATAAGGGTCAAAGAAAGGAGGGGCATGAAGAGGGGGGAATGAAAAGAGCGGATATGTTTCTCACCTCTTCTGTAGCTGCAGGGAATGAAAACAGAAGCTGGAACCAAGTGCAAACAAGTCCACAGACACCTTCACATCAGTGATATGGAGCGTCACACGACAAAAGGCAATCACCTCCAAAACAGGCTGAGGAAAGATTAGATCTGTGCATTTAGCCAAAGGTAAATAAATACAATGATAGTGGTGGTCAAGAATTGAAAAGAGTTATAAGCTTTGGAATATTACGTTTAACATAGACATTGTAGGCATGTTCAATTATATATTATACACGAAACAGGCAGGTCATTGGAGGTTTTAGGTAATGTTTCCAAAGGTCAAATGCATTTTACTGCACTCAACTATTTAACCCCTCAATCACTTAACATTATTTTATTCATTAATATCACTTTTCCCATCAAAATGGAGATGTTTGTTGTTGGAATGTTGTTGTCTCTTTTGTTCAAAAGTTACTCTACACCAGTTCAATGTTTTTTTTTATATTTTAAACATTTTGTGTGTCAAATCCATCCCGTTCATTTATTTTGCGGCTCTGTTGTGATGTCTCTAAACCAGAGCTAACACTTCCACGGTTTAGGCTCATTCCCTTGTCAGGCAGGAATGCAAACACACATTCATCACTGGGGGACATTGTGTATCATTAACCCCTATCTGCTGCTGCCTCCGCTGCTGGGACGTCCTATTGTGTCGGCTTAACCTGGTCCATGTTGATTTTACATCCCATCTCATGTGTCCAACACTTCATTCTTTCAACATCTCATGACTCACTTTGTTAGCTTGTTTCCTCAGCGCCCTGCGGTGTTCAGTTCATGTATGCAAATCAATAAATAACAATAGGCTCAAATGACCTTAACAATCCATTAGGTACATAAATATTATTTTCAACACAGCTGGTGATTATAATTATAGAAAAGCAAGAATCAAGCAGAATATAATTGCTGAAAAAAGACTGTATACAAGGTTAAACTTAAGGTAAAAAACAAAACATAAACATTCATTTACATTACAATACTCAATATAATCTTGTGTTATAGTAACAATTTGGTGAAAAGTAAAATAAAAGAGAAGTGTACCAACTGACCAAGTACAAGCTACATACCTTTAAACATTAATGAGCAAAACAGCTTTTTCCTGACAAGAGGAAATGTACTCCAAATGTACATAGAGCAAATATAAGCTTAAAGTCTGAAGCTGCAATTCACTTGAATCATCATTATGTGTTCCGAGTTTTTTTGTAGAGTGAATGAAATCATCACATTTATTTTCATTCATTTTTCTGTTGCCTTTCAAGCCAGAGCCCTATAAACATATTTCATCAAAATTGTCAACATATTCTTGCACTCAATTGAAATTATGACATTGGCCAGACATTTTGGCCCTCTGTGTAATAGAAACTGTCTGCTCACTTTTCCTGTGCTATTTCTTTACATCAAACTGTGCTCACAATAAAGGATGTGTGCTAATTAGCCCAGGCTGACAGATGATACGAAGCATGACCTCCCCCTCCTGCCAGTTTAAACATTTGCACAGACTATATTTGGAAAGTTACTGATGACGACCTCTAAGATGTGTGTCATTGTATTACATGCTCACTTTGAGTTACAAACAAAACACTTACCACCCACAAACGTGAGACTGCACATTCGTGTTTAAATAAAAGTATTATTTCAGTATGACATCTTTCAACTAAAGATACTTTACCACTACTATGTAATTGCTTAATCATTACCACATAATTCAAGCAAAATGATTTAGGTAATCAAGTAAACTACTGTGATTTGATGAATGGCAAAGCGCGCAGGATATTTGTCAGCAAGTAGAAATATAATCACATAATCGTATTTTTTATTTTTGGTGGTGTGAATCTTGGATAAGTTTTCAAACAGGCCCAGTTAGAGTGCGTCGCTTTTATGCGTCACACTATCCCCTGAAAACTTCTCATTTCCATAGAAGGCCATTACGAGAAGCAGGAAAGTGCAGAGCAGTGGCCACATCCACTCTTCTAAATTTATAACTTCACTCCTCGTTGAGTTTGAGTGTAAACACAGTACATTTGCTTCACTAACTGTTGGACAGCTTGAGCCAAGGCTGCCGAGGAACACACAGTGCGTTCATTTGATAGAAGAACGACATGGGATAAGTTGAACGTGAATGTGATTTAGTGAAGCTCTTTGGGTGGCCTGTGACAATAACAAATGCCACTCCACTGTGACAGCTTAAATCAGCTTTGTACTGCACTGTTCCTGATTTGAGAAGTTCTTCTGAACTTCAACTGAGTGATGTTGTTTGTATGAGAAGCTTGTATAGAATGACAACAATATACATGTGAAATAAGAGGACCTGCTCTTGATTTATACACAGCAGAGAAGTGCGGAGTATAAATCAAATCAAGCCTGAGTGAGTTGGCTATGTTCCCATGACTGATGGATTGGGCTTGTTAATGCTATTGTAAAATACATAGGTTAGTGGGATGATGGAGAACACATTTTAAAAAGCAATGGCAGTTTTGACTAAGTAAGAATCAAAATAGGCTTGTTTATTTGCACAGTGTAATGTGCTGCAGAAACCATGCTTTTTAAATGAACCGGCTGAAATATAGTATACCCAACAGCTTGGCTTACATCCTGAGAGCTAACAAATAACTCTTATCAAAAATGGGCAGCTTAGAGACTTTATACAGAGTCTTTATGGTAGATCATTGGCTACTGCTTCACATTGTGCAGTCTGTGGCTGTAACTGCCTGACTAAGAAGAAAAGTCCCCACCCTCTCACTAAATCACAGCTCATTCACCATTCAAACACAGTTTGTTGAAATACTGGTGACTCCTCAAGTTTGCAGACGGCAGAAACCAGCTTTATTTATTGCTACTTTCTTATTCATCTAAACTAACACTTCAACTGAAGTGGGCACTCCAGTTCCTTCTTGGATTTAGACGTCAACATAAGAATGTTACTCTCAGGCTTTTATTTTGTAGAGAGCAGAAATGTAGTAGCAAAAGATTACACACTCTCTCTATTTCAGTTTTGATGATAAACTGATTCGATTAGTAAAAACTTTTTTTTTTCCCTCTCCTGGTCCTTGATCCTGTCTGGTGGCGCCTGGTTACAGTCACATATTTCTTCACATCTTTATTGTTGCCAAATGTGTATTAAGTGTGCTCCACCTGTCGGCCATGTGCTCTCTGATTTACTGGCACACTCAAAGCCCCACACCTATAGTTTTGCAACAGATGCTTTTTAAAAATGTTACCGCAGTTCTCTGAAGCTCTTCCACTTCTGCACTCTGCCCTTTATCGCCTCAAAATGTCCTGACTCACTTTTAGATTTACAGGCTGCAGGACATGGCACTCTGATCTGAGCGGTGTTTAGTCTGCCTGTGAGCTGAGGTGTTCCTCCCACTCGGGAGGCAATGAAAGCAGTGACAGATCGCTCTGATAAGGGGGCTAATAGGTAAACAGGCTCTAAAGGGGCTTTTAGACTGATAAGGAGGGTTTTATCAAGTTCACACTTAGACACACTTACAATGGAGATAAGAGCCGTAACAGAAGCCCCAGCAGAGGAAGCAGGCCATAGAGATAAAAGGATTGAGTGGACAAGAAGAGAACTACAACAGGTTCAGTGAGAGCCAAAAAGACAACAAGATGTGCGTAAATTGAATATTACTCCTGTAGCATACACACACTTGTACTTAAATGGCATCAGTTAGATTACTGATTTGTTGTCAATATTGATGTATTGCCAGATGAACAGTGGAAGGGTCCAGCCTGAAGAGATAATTCTAAGTTTTTCTGATCATAACTGACATCTATTTAGGTTATTGAAAGAATCAGCAAGGTATAATGTAAAAGATACTCTGAGCCCCCAAAAGGAATCAGCTTCACTTGTTCACAAAACTAAAGATGCAGTGAGGCATTTAACAGTGTGACAAGTGACAAGATGCAGAACCTGCAGAGGAGCTCTGAAAACAATCATCTGCCTCACTTTATCATTCTAACACAAGAAGTGACAGGCCTGTGCCAAACTGTGACTTTACTCTTTGGCTTCGCTTTGTACATCTGCACAGAGTGATTGCAGAGACACTTCTGGTTAAGATCAAGAGTTGGCAGTTACAATCCAAAACACTTTCTGGACACAAAAAAACTCAATTCACATGTCCGAAAATAGACAAAAACATCAAGAGGAATAAAATACTGTATTTATTATTCATGAAAGGTTTAGCCTGACTGGATTTGGACTGTGCTGTAAATGAGGAACTGGTATTGGGGCATAGAGCTGTAAAATGATTGCATTCCTTAAGCATATGTGGTGGATAGACCCCCCAGTTTGGGAGGAAGCATGACAGACGTTTGGGGCTCACGTTCAAAGACTCACAATAATCAAAAACAGGCAATTAGGATTATTCTTCACTGTTGAATCACTTGGTAAACATGCAGCCTTGTGCACCAAGGACAGGAGCTGACGTGGATCTCTGTTGTTTTAATCAACAGTAGAAGTAGAACAAGTGTACAATCATTCAGAGATACTGTGTGGACAACCAAGAACAATGCATTGTGTAGAAATTACCTCAACAAAAACATGCCTCTATTTATGTTATTACAAAAATTATTGGGCAGTCAACCTTAAACTCTTTTCATGAAGCCACAAATAATATATCTTCCTATGGTAAATAAATACTATATTTGGTTCTAAAATGGAACAAATGGTCGCACATGATGGTAGTGTGACTCACAGTGAGAGGGTTTATTTCTCAGTTATGGGTCAGTTGCATAAGACACTGTCTTCTCCTGAGGACAACTAACAGCATTATAACACCAGACTACAACATTGTACAGTAGAAAAAGGATAGTTGTGTAGTTGTGTCTTTGTCTGTGCTTGCTGCCCTGTCTCTCTCATCTTGAGTGTATCCCCTGCGCTCTATGTAGATAGTATAAGTTTCACATGTGTGTGTGTGACACTCAACCTCTCTCTCTCTCTGCCTCTGTCCCCTTACAGCATGTGATTGCCATCCCGTCGGTGCTGCTGGCAAAACCTGTAACCAAACCACAGGCCAGTGTCCCTGTAAAGATGGCGTCACTGGTATCACGTGCAACCGCTGTGCTAAAGGCTACCAGCAGAGCCGCTCGCCCATTGCCCCCTGCATAAGTATGTGCAACTACTGTATTTAGTCTTTACTATGTATGATCCAATCACTATCATACTCCTACTCTTTTTACAGACAAGCATTTAGTGTCCGACTGTGGCTTTTCTGGCCAGTGAATGTAAATGTTTCAAAACAAAGACCACTGAGCCAAAGTACTGGGTCGTCTTCCTTAAGCTGTGGAAAGACTAATAATTATAATGATTAATAAATAAATGCATCTGCAATCACATGTTGATCAATCTCTATAAATATCTTGTATGTCCAACTCCAAGAACAAAAACTCTACTTTTGTCAGTCCATAGTTTTTTTATTTTTTATTTAGTGTTTTTGAAATGGCAAATCAAATACTTTTACTATTTTCTGTCACAACTCTGTTTCCGACACAGTCACCTGAAGCTCAGTTCACCTGCTCACACTGAATATGTTGTTAGAAATAATAGTTCCCTTTCCCAGACACCACAATATAAAAGCCTTTATATTGTTGTACGTGTCTTTTCCTGTTAGAGCTCTTTTTAGTGTCTATTTTCTCAGTGTGTTACCTTTCAAATAGCCATCCAAACACAAAAAGAGTGCAACTCATTGTCAAGAGGAAAAATCTTGGGCAGCTCTTGCACTGGTCGATTGATGGTGCAAACTTAGAAACAAACTCAAAGTTCATTTTACACTGAAAGCTTGTCTGTGAAAACCTCATGCACCTAAATGATCCAATTACTTTTTGTAAGTATAATTAACCTTTTGTTTATGTGTTTTGTTCTTCATATGAGCAGAAATTCCAATTGCACCTCCAACTACAGCTTCCACCAGCCCAGAGGAACCATCTGGTGAGTCAAGACTACAACATTAGTTATATACAGTATTGTATATTGTTGTGTATTCATGTTACAAATATCACCCTCTCCAAATCATCTGGCCAACTACGAAATATCTGGAGAACATGAGGTGTTTTTGATTCAGGCAGGCATTACACGCAAATGTTTTTCCGTAATAGATAGTAGAAAAAAGTCGGCCTGAGATAAATTGGATCCCTGTTGACTTTCTCCAGTCTTATCAGGGCCTCATGAATATTAAGTCTATTAGCTGCAGAGCTGGGATGTGGCGGCTTTAATCTCTTACACATTCACCATTAATCAGACTAAGTGCAGCTCAGTGGGGTGTGGATCTGAGGGGCCCCAGCGGTTTGTTTGGACTGGCAATGCTTCCTACGTGTCCTTCTGCAACAGGATCCTTGTAATTAACTTATTCTTTCTGCCAAATGATTTATGTCGGAGTATGCAAATGGTGTATCACTTGGCTCAAATGTGCGTCTATTAGGGGTTTTGCTAAATAGGGCTTAGTAACAGTGAGTTTCACTGTATATGTATTCAACCCATGTCCTAAAGCAGAACTAAGCACTATTTTTACCTTCTTAAATGAATGCAAACTGTTTATTCATGTCATTTAAAGCATGCATCGTCTCGCTCAGATGTCACCTGGTGGAAATCGGTCCATGAAAAAATCCTAGCTCTTTTATTTTTTAATTTGGCAGTTTACAATCTGTCTGGATTTGTTTTTGCTGTCTTATTTCAATGCTAATAATATGCTAAAATCATGTTTTAACTTCAATTTAATAGTGTATTTACTCAATGAAGCTGTAGAAAGAGAAGTACTGTTGTAGCTGCTTGGTTCTGCTTAAAAACGTATTGCTTAATGAAAGGAGCAAACTCAAAAACACAGCTGCCAATTCGAAAAACGCGCACACAAATTTAACAACTCAAACACTAAGTCAGGCACTAGACTGTTTTATAACCCCCACAATCAAATTAAATTGACGTACAGTATGTAATAACTTGAAGCCATTCCAAATTGTGTTTACCTACGCTCATTTTAGTACCAGTAGTTAGTTATTCATGAACTACATTTAATTAATAATTGGGAACCACTGGTGTAATTCATCAGTACAGTAATTATAAACACTAACATTTCATAATGTGTCATTCCTTGTTCAGATTACGACTTATATTGTTATTTTTCCGTATTGATCTTATTGAAATTAGTTTTCAGCTTTGGTTTTAGAGTAGTATAACTTAGTATGCGGATTATTAGTCATTTTGCAATTGCCACATTTTGACTGTCATCACATGAAAACATTTATGTGTTTTATTTTAAGCGGAAACCATATTGCTTCAGTCCATATGATGCTGCTGTGTGCTCCGTGAGGCCTCCGTGCACAGCTGTTGTTTGGCCCTGTGCTCTCATGAATACTCCCTGGACAAAACTGTCAGGATATAGTCGGACCCTAACCCTCCTCCACCACTCTCCTTTTTCTGTTTGAATATAGTTTTCCTCTTCTCCACCTCTTTGGTCTCCCTCTGTTTCACGCTTTGTCTTCACATAACACAGTGGGTGGTGGCGAGCTGAGGATCGGCTGTTCCTCTGGGCCTCTTTGTCAGAAACCTGTCTGCTCTTGGGCTGTAGGAAATTTCCTTCACCTCATTCATACTTTCCAGGAGGGTTTCTGATACCAAATAAGCTCCGATTAGTTATTTATTTGCACCTGTGGGATTGTGAATACGGCTTTGAGATTGTACAATGTTGCTCTCAAAAATTGGCTTACATTGCCTGAAGATATTAAATCAAACACAGAGAACTGTAAAAAGTGTTTTTTTTTCAAGTTTCTTATCTATTATTCTCTTTTGCTTCATAAATTAATAAGCAATTTTGTAAATTAGATAAACTCAAAGGTCAGACAGACATGCTATAACAGTTTTCTGCTCTTTAAGTACTGGAAAATATAAGCAAATGAAATATGTTTTTGTCTTGACCATCTTCTCTAGCCTAGAGTGGTCTGGATTTAGCATTTGGTACATTTCTGGTGCACCTATTATAACAACATAGGCAATGTAATGTAACAGGACATATTCTAATCAAGCTGGAGTTCTGAGTCTTCCTGCTTGAGCGTATAAGAATCTGTAAAAGTGAGAAATCAAGCAGATTGCACAAGCAGGGGCTTTGATGGACATGTTGCTCTGGTCATGTCAGAATCCTGAGCAGCTCAGAGTCCCGTCGGACCACACAGACGATGCATACATTATCCTCACAGCTTCTCATGAGGCTGCACTGCTTCTCTGCTCCAGCAGAAATGTCAACAACCATGATTTCACCAGATATGAGTGCAAACAGATGTGCATCAAACCATGTTTTTAGCACACTTAAAGATGCTGTTAGAGTCATGTTATTAATGAGCCCAGTGGCTGTAAACTACAGCTGCCTCTGTGCTTGTTTATTTCCCTTTTGGAGTGTTGTGTTAGAGGACTGCCATGAAGGTGTTGATAAGCCAGCATTAGCTAATAGCACTAAATGTTGTAAAGAGGAATGGCACTAAAGGCAAACTAAAGGTTGTTTTAGACATATTCATTTTCAGGCGTTTAAAATCTTTTACACCAGTCTACAAAATAATACAAACCATTACAGTGAACAACACCGGACTACACTAGATTCCATACAACTGTAAAGTGTAAACCAATTCACCCTTGTGAAATAGAAAACTGTATTTTTATTTTTATCTTTGCACATTTTTGCATTTCCTTACACCATTTGCATAGATCGAGCCTGCCAAATCCTTTTTCAACCAGTATGTAAGTAATAAATTCACAGTGCCCAAAAATAATTGTACCACACTGTTGTTAAACAGTGTTATACTGTATGCTTTTGTCTAAGTGCAATAATCTTCAGGTTTATTGACTGACTGTGATTAAATCATTCTAAAGTGGACAAGCAGCTGGCGAACGTGAGAACACGCAGAGGCAGGTGCTTGGAAATGCCTCAATTGATCTTTGAGAGTAATGTTTTTTTGGAGTTGGGGGTAGTGAAACTTAAAGTAGTGAGAGGGCATAATGGAGTTGATATTAATTTGTGTGTGTCAGTCGACCACACGGAGGGCTGGAATGCATGGAGAATAGTGCGGATGGTGTGGCCCAGACAAAACACACATTGTGCCGGCGGGTCACGGATGGTGTGAGGCGACCACTCCTCCGGGTCGTGAAGGAGACGTCTGCAACACGCCGCAATGTGGAGCAGATTAACCAAGGCTGACCCGTCATGGCCGCCAAAGACAACTGATGATGATGAGAAGTGTAGAGATAGAGCACTAGAGGATACTTGTTGTCTTGGCAAGTTGAGTCGGACAGTGTTTTTATGTCATGTCTGTTAGGGCTGGGGCAATTTCTAAAATGTAAGTCTTTGCTTTAAGTAGAAGACCCAGTGAGTCACTTAAGAATAAAGTTGCAAATACATAATATGCTAAAATATTAAGAATATTATGATTCCTGATCTCTTACTGCTAACTTACAGATTATGCTTATTGTGAAAGTAATAATTCCCATTCAGATAAGATAGAATCAAATCAATTAATATTTGCAAAGCCCGAAATCACAACAACAGTTATCTCTGAGGACTTCACACGATTGTTGATTTAGAAGAAAAATGTATGTTTAAACAAATTGGAAACTGGCAGCAACCATATTTATTATTCATGTGGCTCATTCTGCTCAGAACCAAAACACCTCATTAAAACATTTACAACAAGTCCAATGTTCAATGTTTTAAGTAAGAAGTAAAATATTTTATAAGCATCATTACCTTTTTTTTTTTTTTTTTATTCGCTTAGCTTTAACATGTTTGCCCAAGTCATGTTTCTAGTCACAACATGGCTGTTGAAGCATCAGAAATTGTACTGTCAGACTCTCTAGTTCTCTGCTCCGAGTCGTACATGACTTATGTTTCTGGAAGTCATCAGTATGGGTGATGAAGCCGATGGGATATTTGGTCAAGAATCTCGTCTCACACACCCTTTTTTGAACTGGCGATATTGTCTGTAGTCTGGGGGATTTATGGTGCATTTTTGTGCCTCCTGGATGGTGTCGTTTTTTCAGTTTAAAAGTCGTTTTTCACTCATGGTGAACTTTAATCGTCTACTACTTAATCACTTTGGACAGTGACTAATGTTTAGGTTCTTGGGAAATAGATTGATAACTTTATGAATCTCAGTTTAATCGTATACCTCATCCGCTGTGCTTAACATTCTACAAAACTCTTTAAAACTTGATTTCATCCTAAGGCATATTGAAAGAATTGTTATTACTCTGTGTTGTACTTGTCCTAGAACTGGAGCCAAACTCACTGTTGTGTGAGCAAAGCAGGGCTCCATAATCTAATTACATGCTTTATTTGCTACAATTTGTCTCTAAATCGGTCTGCTGAGAGAGGCCCCCTCCTGGGTTGTCATTTACACTGCTTTGTTTGACCATACTGCTGATACTAGTACTGGTTCTAGTACTGCATTAAAATGTTGGATTTTTTTTTTAGGTATTTTCTTTATGCCAGTTACAATATGTCATTGGCAGGTTAAAACAGTGTCGTATCAGAATATCAGAACACAGCACTGTCAGAACATAATACTACACAGTATGGTACACCTCAAATGAGGACGATTAGTTGAAATGGCTGCAAAGCACTTTGATAGTGGGGCCAAAGGAGCAGCTCTCAGTTTCGTTGCAGTGAAAGAGTGCGGACAAAGCAGCGTAACTACATCTACTCAGAGCACATCGTGCTGCAGGACGGTTCCTACATCCCCTGCTTGTAGTGCACATACAAAGGGGACATTTGTCCTCCCTGCAGGGGACAGCCTGTCCTTAAATAGGGATCTGGGGGTGTCTCTGGGGTACACTAATGGGGAACGAATGGCTATCAAAGACAAGTATCATGAAGCGTCAGGGGGGTGATGAGAAAATAAAGCCCCCTCAATCATTTACATGGAAATGAGGTGCAGCTCATGTACACTGTTCCCTCTCATTTCCACTAATAGTTCAGCTGGACTAGCCTGGACAGTTGCTTTGGTACCTAAAACCTCTATTCTGTCTTTTAATAAACTTGACTTGATGTACTCTTTGTCTACATAATTGTTTGCTCAGTTTTCTCACTTTCTAGAATGCTTGTTTCTCTTCACATGTTACAATTGCTATGATAAATATAAGGGTGTTTATTATCTTTATTTTATATTTTCTGTTTGAATACTGCAATTTAAAAGTGAGTGTGTTCTATATAAGCACAGGACATTATTTGCAGAGTGAATGGTATATAGGTGTCATGTCTGGCAGTATGACAGCATAGCGTGGAGAAGCAATCACTGAGAGCTGTGCACTTTGTGGAGGGTGTCAGAGAGGTGCCTTCTTAACCTCTTGGTAATCGATCATAAGAGTGAAGGCATGTACAGTGCAACCTCCTGCCAAGATCCAAGGTTGGAGGTCATTGTGTAATCAGGAAGAAAAGGACATCTTAGTTTAGAAATAAAAGTAGCATGCAGTGAACTCAAACAAGTCTTGCATTATGTGATTTACATAAACAATGGAAAAAATAGTTTTTGAAAGCCATTGTATAGGGAATGCATGCAATATTAGCTTTTAAGTGTTTTGGCTAAATAGGAAAAATTCAGCAGAAGGACAAGGCATTTTTGGATTTCTGTAGTTGTATTCTAGTGTCTTGATTTGGGCCGACATTGTTTTCTTTTTTTAGCTAAAGATATTTGTGTATGAAGGGTCCTATGGCTGAAAAAAAATGTGGATAGCTAATTCTCCCTTCCTGACCTCTTTTTCTATGGCACTGACCCCTTCACAGCCTCTTCCCCCACCCCTCCGCAGCGTCCAATAAATGCAAAAGACTTGACGTGCTGCTTCTTAGTGGGGCCTTTTTGGCTGCTGTGACAGGCGAGGTGGGCTCTGCTGAGGGGCTGGAGGTGAAGAGGGTAGAGGGTGGTCTGCATGCACCATTCCCACAGTCTGTGGCAGAATGGGTGGGCGGGGCTGCGCAAATGGTAATTTGTACTACTAAAAAAGTTCTACATGCTTCTATTGCCAAGGTATCACTAATTAGTTCAATAGAGCTAACTTAAATTACAAATATAATACAAGATATGAATTCAGTGTAAATTTTGTGTTTACGTCTCCATAGTAAAATATTTGTCTTAAAAGGCAAATGGAATGGCGCAAAGCCCAAAAGATAATTTTATGTTTAGCCAAAAATCTATACAATAATGTATAAAGTAATTGTCATCTCTTAACGGTAATTTTGTCTGTTTGATTCCAACAGACTGCGAGTCGTATTGTAAAGCTTCAAAGGGGAAGTTGAAAATCAACATGAAGAAGTACTGCAAAAAGGACTATGGTAAGTCTCTTGGAAAATCCTGGACTGTCATCAATACTTCCATTAATTATTATATCATTGTACTTTAACATTTAAACTGTAAGACTAAAGCAGGCTGATTTAATTGTCTGACCTTATAGAACCCTTCATTCCTATAGACTCACTCCTCTTAGTGCGTTGTCAGGGAGTTGTGGTTTTATCCGATGCAGACCGTTTACTGATGGCTTACTCTGGCTTTGTGGAACACTGACAAAGAATCAAACAGGACAGAAGAAGCTCCCTGGACAGAGGCAACAGACAAACAGGGAGGTAAAGGAGTTCAGGATGAAGGATGAGCCAGAGCCCGAGTGGGACCACAGAGACCGCCACATTTACAGATCCTCATTAAGGCCGCTGCATTCCTGTGAGCGCCGGTCCACCACGCCATTCAGAGGTGTGGATAAGACGTATGACCCTAGACCTCTGCCCCACCCCTGTTTGAAGTCAGCTTGCTGATCTGGATAGAGGCTTTGCTAGGCACATTGACAGACAGGATTGGAAAGGTTTAAGGTAGATTAGAGACACCTCTTTTTCACCTAGGACTTCATACTGAGTAAGTTTGCTTAAAAAAAAAAAAAAAAAATAATATATATATATATATATATATACACACACATCATATACATGCTGTTGCCTTTGAGGCTTTTGAGTTTTTAGCCATGTTCTTACAAACCTCATCCAAAGCATGCAGCTGAAGTTTTGTCTATATTAGATAATATTCTAGTGCCTCCGCTCACTTTCATTTAACTCCAGCTACTTGTTTGGTAGTAGGGTTTGGCAAGACTGTATCTGCTTCAAAAAACATTGAATTTCCCAGTTATGTGATGTCTCTCTGAGATCATTTAAAAAGAAAAATTTTATGTATTTTTTGTGATGTTTTTATCCTTCAAACATACTTCTGAGCAACTCCACATTGAAATCCCAGGCACCAGAAGCACTAAAAGTGTAGTAAAGCATACAGTTAGGGCAAACTATCAAACCAATCTTAATTGATATGCTAATGCTGCAGAAATGCTCAAATGAACTTGGATGATTTATGGACACAGAAGATCTCAGAGAGCATCACAGATCAGGGACATTCAGAAGTGTTTCGGTAGAACAAAAAATACCTCTCAGACAAAACTTCAGCTGTGTTTTTAATGAGGAAGCAATTTTAGAATAGGATTAGAATCTAAAAAAAAAAAATAATAATCGAAAGTGCATAATATGTCCTCTTTAAGTCCATAAACCCAGCAGTATTAGCATCTGTGATTTTAATTCGATTGCAAAAAATGTGCCCTATTGCAGTGGAAATAAAATACAATTAAAAATGAATGTATCTTCTTCATAGTTGTCACATGCCAAGGCTGGTATATGTAGGTGCATAAGTAAAAAAAAAAAGGTGGAGAAGAAATAGTGCGTGTAGGAAAAAAGAGAAGCAAAATTCACAAAAACTATGATACAAAGATCGAAACCCAAGTTTACTCAGCAAAATTTAAGTCTGTCTGTGATTTTGTAGACTTTATAGACTCTAGTACTAGTGGTATAAATTGAGGTTTATTGAATTATGCAGAATTTCTTGAAACAGGAGCAGCTTGACAAGACAACATTCACATTAAGGTCACACTGTTTATTATTAAGTAAACTGACACTGACTCAAAATAATGATGAATGAAGAATAATATACAAAACTCTCCAGTGTCTTGGAAAAATGTACACTTTTTTTTAAAGCAAATGAAGTTGCTATAGAATATTGCATAGTGCCAATTCTAGAACTACTTTTAAAATAAAAATCCGTCTGAGAACAGATTTACCGTACCGCTCACACTACTGCGATCAAGACTGTGTAGGACGACGTGAGCAGCAGGGGGAGGACTTCCTGCTGTGTGCTTTCGCGTACACAAACGACAATACTGTATGTACGTCGACTGTTGTTCAAACACTAACAGACAAATCAGCAAATAGTGGCAGCAGGCTGGTGCAAGGTGCTGCTGGGGTCAATGAGGGGTCACCGTTAACTATATGAGCAGGGCAAAAGTGCACACGTTATTTAGTGTTTGTAAACAATAGGACTTTTTAAGGGAACTAGGACAGCTGCTTTTAGAATCTTTTCAATACATTGGCCTATAATAAAAATCCAGTTTAGGCAGGTGTAGTTTCTGAATTTGTATGTTATATATTGGTGTAAAATTAAAGGTTAACTTAAATCAAATATAAACCAGTAAAATATATAGTTAATGATTGTCTAAACTCCAGGAAATTGGCAGTTGTGTGTAAATTGTCTTGCATTTTGGTGCTTTTTGATGACACATTTAGAACTTTTATTTGTTAATTTATTCATAATTTGCAGCTTAAATGCTGTAAAACTGTGATAAATATTTACCACAAGGACCATCACACCAAACAAAATAATTAAAAAAGGGTATGATCTGTCATATGGGCTTTAAAGGATATGTTTTTCCATCTTTAAAGATTACATCACATGAGGATGGGTCTATTGTTCAAGTGAAAAAAAATGCTGAGACTTGCTGTTTTGCTCCATTAGCTTTTAGCTAAAGTGATCTGTTAGCACATAGCCACGTTTTACTGTATGTGATATATGCTGAGTTTGGGTCCTCTGAGGGGCTTCTTTCCTCTTCTGTCCATTCATCCAGTCACTAGCTCTATAATAGCGTTATTGCTATTTCCTAATCACATTACAAATCACGAGCTTTTGTCAAGACTAAGACTAATGCTTGGTGCGAAAGATTTTAACTATGAAAATAAACAAAACTCTAAAATAAGATTTGGCAAAATAACAAATAAGGTTTTTATGTGTATTATTACATTGACTGAGTAAGTAATCTTTATTTGTATAGCGCATTTCACAGACACAGAGTCACAAAGCGCTTCACAGAGAGACGAACCCCTTACCCTCCCCACTCAGTGACAGTAAGCTGCCTTGGGGCAACTCAGCAGAGGCGATTCACCTAACACCTGGCGCCTCAACCTCCGACTACCACCAAGTGTTCCCTAACATGCATGTTATTGGTTGGTGGGGAAACCGGAGTGCCCGGAGGAAACCACCCAGACACGGGGAGGAACATGCAAACTACACACAGAAAGGTCCGGGCCTGAACGGGAATCGAACCCGCGACCTTCTTGCTGTGAGGCCAGAGCGCTATCCGCTCTGCCACCGTGCCGCACTGACTGAGTGATAGTACAGTTGTGATAGTCCATTGGGTCAATATTTCTTATAGTTTCACATACAGAAAAAAAAAGATGTTTTCAGATAAACACTGGCAAAGAAATGTAAGGAACTCTTAAGCGTAAGAAATATTTATTAACTTTTAATAAAATGTGTTTTCTCACTTGTCAATTTCACTTTAAGAAACATTCATAGTTTGAAACGTCAATATAATTATGATAGTGGCGATTTCTGTATTAAACTCTATGACAAATGCAAGAAGTTTTTAGGGGTTTATACTACAACTTTTAGGAAGTGTCCAGTTTGCCCTTATCGGGCTTCTCATTATTTTAATTGCACAACTGAATAAAGCCTTGTGTTTGTTTCTGCGCAGCTGTCCAAGTGCACATACTGAAGGCGGACAAGGCAGGCGAGTGGTGGAAGTTCACCGTCAACATCATCTCGGTGTATAAACAGGGCGAAAGTCGGATCCGCCGCGGAGATCAGTTTCTGTGGGTGCGTGCCAAAGACGTGGCCTGCAAGTGCCCCAAAATCAAACCGGGGAAGAAGTACCTGCTGCTGGGCAATGACGAGGACTCTCCTGGACAGAGTGGGGTGGTAGCAGACAAGGGCAGCCTGGTGATCCAATGGAGAGACACTTGGGCACGCAGACTCCGGAAGTTTCAGCAGAGAGATAAGAAAGGCAAATGCAAGAAGCCCTGAGCTACAACGAGCAGAAAAGTGATTTTAAAAAGGACTACAGAGAAGAGACTGTTTATGTCGCTGCTTTTTGTGTAGAAGCATGAAGAAAGATATTTAGAATGATTTTTTTATTAGTGAATTTTTGTTGAAGGAGCTCAACCTGCAAGTTTTGTTGAATGGTTTAGTTTTATGTTGCCTTTTGTGGATTTGCCAAATTTGCACCCATTCCAACTACGTAAAGGTTTCTCTTTAGCTCATGTATGAGTTGAATTACCCTGTCAGAATTTTCTTTTGGATATACTGTATTTGGGCAACTACAAACACAGAAAGTGTCACATGTTACTGTAAATCTGTCTCTGCATGGCTATTATCATTTTGTTTGAATTTTCTTTAACCAAAAACATGTGTCTTGGTGCCATACAGTTTTATAGTTTAGCCTTGGTCTATCTCATACAATCAAATGCCTCAGGATTTCACAAACCTACTACTCACACACTAAATTGGTTCACTGTAGTAATAGTATTATGAATAGAATGTTATTTTTATAGACTGGTTTACAGGTACTATGAAATGCTGACTTATAAATTACATAAAATGGATGCAAAATGACTTTAATATGTGAAAATTGTACTTATGCTAATATGTTTCATTTAATATAGAGATCAACCAACACATTTTTTAATTAGAATCCACTGATCAAGCTCTGAGAATTTTTACTGACCTACAGTATATAGCAAGTCAAATTAGATCACTGATTAGAAATGACTTATCAGATATTGAGTTAATTAAACCTAAAACGTAAAAAAAACAATATAGATATGATTTTTTTTCTATACAAACCTATACAAGTGTTCAAACAAAGATTTGTGAAAAAGAATTACTTTGAGTTAATGTTTCTTCTTTTTCATAAAGAAGAGCTACATAAAATTTAAATCTGACAAATGTCACAAGCAAAGCAGGCTCATGTTTTATTGAAAGCACATTGTAAATGTGTTTGTTTGCAGTCGAGCTTGACGTTGTGCGTTTCTCAGAAGAATGCATGATAATAACAGCACTCAGGTTCTATAAATCCTTTCTAATGTTTCATAAAATTGGAGTTATCTCAGTCCAAACACCATCAGAAAACTTTTGATGTTCCTGGTATGCGCTGTGTGCAAACCGCATTTAGCACCTTTTAAACTGCGCACGCATGCATCTATAAAAGAGCCTTTTGATTCACTTTTAAACACACGTGGGTTTCATTCAGTGGGTTTACTTCTTACCCTTGTTACAAAATGGTAATAACAAAAAACCCTTAGTAATTTGTCCAGGACTTTTCTGAATGGGATGAAAATCACATTCACCTGGATTCAATCGAAACTACAAAGAACAGATGAGCTCGCGGGTAAAGCATTTCGCAGTATTTATGAGGAAGTTTTGGAGAGGTTTTCCCTGTACAATCAATCAAATCAGTGTTCTACAGGACAGACTATGGAGGGCAAATTCTGCTTGTGACACACACTTTTGACATGACTTCTCTTTGCTATAGGAACATTTCACCTGTAAATCCACCTGTTGTGTTAGTAACTTGTGCTGTAAATTTAAATTTAAACCTAAAAGCAAAGGCCCACAGTGCCATTGCTTTTTGTTCATACTATGAATTGTAAATGTTGTTTAGCTGTCATCATTGCAGACTTTTTTGCAATGTTGTTTTACATTGTGTACTAATATATTATGGTTATTATATATGAATATATTTAATGACACAAGGCATTGTTAATTTTTGTTTATTTTTCCAACAGTAAATGTTTGTGGTTTAGAACTTTTCAATAAAGAAGTAAATAATAACTACTGAACACCCCAACCTGGTAGAAAGTCAGATTTTCAAAATAAATAAACTCTTGAAACTTAAAAGAAATCTTTCCAGTTTTTACAGTTCTTCCTTGAACAAATATAAAATATATAATTGTTTTGTTGTTGTTGTTGTTGTTGTTGTTGTTTTTGCTTAGTCCGAAACTAAATATTTTGTTTGAAAAGGCAGATATGCATTTTTTTTTTTTATACACATATTTTGTTTATTCATTGCTTCCTTATCAAAACACAGCAGGAGTTATTTCTGTGAGATACTGTTATTTATGTTTTCCTCTCTAATTCACAAAAAGCCTCTAAACTCTAGAGATAGATTTGTTTTTAAGTCCAGAAATCCCAGATTCGTTTCAAGTATTCCTCTGTATTTTCCATTATATCTAAGATATGGAACCAAGATTCAATTCCAGACCAAACATTTTATCTAGTTGTAATACAAAAAACCCAGAGTAAAGGTTTAAAACAATGCAATGCATGTGTCCTTTAAGTGATTTATTAAAAAGTAGCAGCTCTGACCTTTACAAGGAAGTGTGTATTCATTACAGTACAGTTAAAAAAAAGGTTGTAATTTTATTGTAAGAACCATGTATGCCTAGAATCATTAGAAGAATTATCGTAAATGTATCAGATGAGAATACAGTACTGTTGCACTAAAAGAGCTATGTTGTACCATTTTAGACATAATTTTAGCATAACAACTTCCCAGTACAATTATGTGAATGCATGATATGATCATTACAAAAGAAAAAAAACACATTCTTTAAATATTCTGTAATTTACGCATTAGAAAAATGCTAATTTGTTTTCCTCACATTTGTCATTCTAGGTTTGCAGAAGAACATTCCTGTTAAAAAATAATGTGTTAAACGTTAAATGTGTTTGGAATCGATGAGGCTTCAAAGGTCCGTCCAACTACACAGGCCACACAGCGACCACTATGATGGCGACTAGCAGCAGCACGATCACCACCCACATCCCTTTACAAATAGACAAAACACACAAAACATTAGTAGAACTTTTACTTTTAAGTTTAACTCAATTTTAAATAAAAACAAATTATAAAATCTGGATTAGGCTGACTGGGATAATAAGATGATATTAAGTCTCTGAGTTATTTTGCTCGCTAACCCGTTCATCTTTGTAACTTTTCCCCAGTCCCTGGTGCCTCACCGTGCATCATCATTGGGCTTCTGATGACTTAATGCAGTTTACATGCGCTCCACAGCCACAGCGCTTTAACGGCCACAGATTGCACACTTTGATAGGCATGTGTTTCTGATTGTGCCTGGAGAGGATAATCATTGTTTTTCACTGATACTATGGAAGCAGACGAAAAAATGTGCACAAGCTCACTCACACTTCATCAAAGTCCCTTAACCCCAGACCTGAAAATATTACACTTTTTATTAAAGTCACCACCCAGAGACAAGTCGTGACACAAGGTTGAAGAGCTCAGTGGGAGCAGTGTTTTATGTGACCATCTTTCACAAAATCTGATCAAAGAAATTCAATTAACAGAGGTTTGTACGTAGATGTCACTGAATTTAAAATCACATGAGCATAAACTACAATTGCAAGGGCTTAATGTATTGGCTTTTTCTTATATAGTATGTACAGTAAGGGCTGTATTAAAAGTGTTGATATTTTATGATTCTGACGGACTTGTTAGCAATACAATAAAATGATATGGAGACAAGTAACTTATTCATAAATTATAACATTGTTAGCATTCATTTTGGAGTACATGTAGTACATTTCTAGAACATCAGGAAAACATATTGTACTGAGGGACATGGCAAAATCCAGCTTTTGCAATGAGGCGATTGGCAGTGTGTAGATTCAAAACAGAGTGAAGGATGAATTCATTTAGTCAGTACAAAAAAATTAAAATTACTTTTCTGTGGCAGTTGACATGTTTTGTTTTCTCAAGCATTGTCCAGACATATCTTTTCTGCTATACTGCTATACTATACTTCTATACTCTTGGATAAATGAGCAATTACATCCATTGGCATGAAATTTGAAAATGATGTAACACAATGTTTTTCATATTGAGATACACAGTGTGTACATAATTCCAGTTCACTGCCTATATTTCGTAATCAGTTAATATTTCTGGCAAGCAAGGAGTATTGGTCTGTTTACAAATCTGTGTCCAACCCAAATATAACCACTAAAGCTTTACAAAAATATGTATGTTACAGTTCATTGGATTACTGATGAGTAATAGTGTACATTAAACTAACTCACATGCTAACATCAACGTCTTAAACAAATAGCTCAAAGAATCAGAAATTCAACCATGGACGTCCATGGTCCCCGCAGCGACTCGATGTATCCCTAATTACTGAGCGGGCGCCTGGTATTCCCCTGCTTTCACTTAGAGTTTACATATCTCTCATTCTTGGGCTGTGCGTCTCCTCAGCCGCCTAATTGGTCGTGGTTCCCACACGGAGACAGACAGATATAAGCCATGTTGGTCTAATCAAACCGAAAGCTCATGTCGCCATCAAGTCCATATGCCAGCATTTACAGTCAAAACCTTTCTTGTCTAACACCGATGATCTGTTTTAGTCGACACTGCTGCATGTTTGAAATGCCATTACTCTTGATGCTCTTGATAACATGCACATGTAGAGCAAGTAAAAAAAAACAAGCTAAAATGATGACTTTTTAAGAGCCTCACTTTCAAGTCAAATACACAAATTCTCAGCAATTATCTTCATATTGCTGTAAAGTCCCACCCACAGTCACACTTGCAAATATCATCCAACATCTGTCAGCGACTCGCTTTGACAAAACCATGGCAACAACAGCAATAAATAAGGGCCTACTGTGTGAGACGTCATTTTTAAACCACATCCAAGATTTGATCTGCATCAGCACCAGACAACCCTAGAGACAACAGACAATACCGGCGTTTCCTGCCTGATAGATTAGCCTTGATGCTAATGGTCAGCGCTGTGCTCATCCTCTGACCACCCAGAGCGCTCCCGCCACAGCCTGGCCTTCAGCCCGTCTCAGTGATTTCAGACACATCAGGAAGACAAATCCAGATGAATAATTGGAGAGGGAGAAAAGAGAGCAGGTAACCTTTGAACCTAACCTCTGCACTTCCTCAATGGCCTCGCTCACGGTTCAGAGAACTTCTATATGGGGGCCTCCTCTGGAGTTAAAGAAACTGTTTTTATGTTAACAAGATTTGTAAGTTATTCATGAATCATTCTCTATACATTTTGGTTGTGTTACAATAAACAGTTATTTTATAACATAACACTCAACACAAAAACAACTGTACAGTCTCACACTGAAACACAGCTACTTTAAAATACTTCATTAACAGTTAAATGTGCTATTGTGTCTGCTCAAATTGCTCTAATTATTGTTACCGATAAACTGGACAGAGAAAAGACATGACATCGAATGTTTGGAATGAACTGATTTCTTAAGGTTGCGGCTATTTAATGTTGTGGGTTTCTGCCCTCCACCCACAGTATCAGCCTCCTTCATTATAGCTAGGGCACTTGAGATGCGAGCCACCTGCAGGATGTGAGAGGGGGCACAAGTGGTCCTCCAAACAGATTAGGCCTGTGAGAGCGTCCACTCAAGCGCCGCTGTTTCCTGATGCCTCTGCCTAAGCCCCAGGACTCTATTCAGGTCATCCACCTAACCCATCGCACTAGAGACGGCTTCTGATGCTGGCTTTCACACAATATCATGGCATTCTAAAGACCGACAGTGTTAAGTTAAGAAAGGGTATAATGACTATTCTCAACATGTAGATTTGAGCTGAGGCCACATGAGGATCAAATGTAAATTTTAGAAAGTACTTTTGTTTTATTTCTTTTCCGTTCTTGTTTATAAGTTCTACAATTTGAAACCCCCACATAAGACATTAGAAACAGTATCTGGTGCTATATATACAACTATAAAAACATCATAACAACTGCTACATTTATTAAAAAAAACGGGTTCACAAAAAGGCTTTTAAGACTTTTTTCAATTATAAGAATGGCATGTACCGGTAACCTCTTTATATTTGTGAAGTTTCTCTCACTGTTAAGATTCAAGACTGACAAGTTTACTTAGTTATTTTGTATATATGATTTGTTTTGTTTTTATTTTTATTTTTTTGGTAAAGGGTAAGAGATATGAAAAAGTAGAAAGAAGGCAACTGTAACCATTATTGTAGTAGTTTACTATTAGAGATTTATTAGAAAATACAATTAGAGATAAACCGATATATCGATATTTTGGGTCGATATTTTTTTTTTTGCCTCATTTTGGCCGATATCGATCGGCATTGTTTAGGCTTTCGACTGTGGAAAGTCCATCACTGATCACTGAGACTGAGTGGTTTGGAGAGAACGATAAGACTTAATTTATATCTCTCTTTATTCCTAAGACTCCAGTTTTGATTTTATCATTAACATGTCATTATGGTTTATTCTTCTTCTATGACTTTGGCTGCAGCACGAGCTTTAATAAGTGCTTGATTGTTTGTCAATATGATTGAACAATATGAATGTCTTTCATGACTATATGAAATGATTGTTTCTTTGGCCAAAATACAATCAAGCATCATTACGTTGTGTGAAAGAGAGTGAAGTATTTATTCTTACCTCAGATATGCTTTTAAAACTAATCAGCTTCAAAAATCATCCTTGAAAAAATCATCCAAAACATCAGACAAAGAAAAACTCTATTTACCAATTATATTTTTATTCGATTAGTCGAAGTCAAACTGTCAACATTTTTTGCTTTTTTTATTACATTTTTGTCTTCACCATGCAACTGTGTTTCTTTACCTTTTTTTTACATGGATTTTACGTGTATTTTGAGGATTAAAGTAATTTTTAATCACAATTAGTGGATTAATTGTAGCTCTATAGTAAACTGACAATATGTGGCATACAGTTCTACGAGACCAAGGCACTAATTGAATAATAACCAAAACTTTGAAAATCTTCTTTTATAGAGGGGGCTACAAAGCTCTATTTGTTACAACAGTCAATGTAAAGAAGTCCTCAGTTGAGACAAAACACTAAACTTTAGAAAAACAAGCAGAGCCCTAAAGCTGAGGAATTATAAACACTGCCAAGGAGAACGAGGGGAAAACCATGCTAGCGATTCATGGCATGTTGTATTTTCAATCTTTTCTCAGCTCGGCACAAAGACAAGTGTCAAACAACTGTAGGCATGAACAGGGGATGACTGAGAGGAGCAAAAGAATGAGACGACCGTGAGAGAATTTTCCATTTACTTTGAACGCATGTCACAAGTCAGTGCATTCAAACATATTTTAATATATCTTATGAAGGCATGTGAACATTGGCGTAACTACAGAAATGTCTGGATTTTAGGGTTAAGCAGCCACACGTCATGCTTGACAGTGTAGACTCTGGGATATTCAAACAAACCCACGCTCGGACACCATGGGGACCGCACAGACAAAACCAACTATTTCGGGGGCTGTCCTTCGCACTGCCTCACTGGTGTGTGACCACCTGTTAACCCAGTCCTCCAACACAATGATGCAGCCTTTTGCAATGTAGCTTGGTATTTCACAGGACAAATTGGATCACTATGAAGGCACCGATTGGCTAAAGATACACAATACACCGAGCCACAGCAGAGAAATCAAACAAGCTAAAACAGAAGCTTCTTAATGGAGAAGGTGTGGCGTTTGTATTCAGAAATACTTATACCCAATTAGCCTCAAAGAAGGCCCTTATATCACTGAAGATGTGCCAGCAGCCTGAGAGACAGTGCTGGTCCACCCACCATTCACCGGCACAGCGTCCTCTGCCAAACGGTCTTGTCCTCATCATGTCATCCTTCTGCCCCATTAAGCACCATTCTCATGGAATCAATGAAAACGCAGTCTGGTCATGCAAAAGGAATAATCTACTACTAATAGACAAATGTAGACTTAAAGGTGATTTTGCTGGTAAAGCTGTAGTCCTTTAGAGACTTAGACAATTAATCAGTCAAAGTGTCTTAGTTAACTAAATACTTAATTTTGATCATACACATTTCAGGGCATAGACAATTCAGGAGTTTAAAAAGCATTAGTCCATCGTTTCCTAGTATGGTTTGTATCGATAATTTTGAGTGAATTATCATTTAGCTGTAATGGTCTGATTACAGTTTATGTCTGTCTGATAAGCTCATCATTAGTCAACCAAGAATTTCTGTGTTCGACTACAGTCCTACTAGATTGTGTTAAACTGAGAAATTATTTATATATTCAGTATTATTTATTATGTGCTTATTGTGTTCCTATTTGCACTGGTGTTTGATTGGCTTTATTGTAATATCCAGCTGTCTTCTTACCACATGAAGCAGACTTGGTTTCAATCAGTTTGACCCGTCGCGTCTCATTACGGATTCGGTTGTCAGTTTTGTCCACAAGATGTGCCAGGTCATCAATAATTTCTGTATGAGGAAAAACAAACAGAATGCCATGGGTCAGTTAATTATAATTAGCAGTGGTTAGTTTACATAGATACAATATGGAAATGAACTTCAAACATTGTCTTAGAAGTTTGTTGCTGAGCTGAGAGCAATTTTTTAATTAATTGACTTTTAACATCTTAATGTTGTTCTCAAGAAAGTGTGTTCAACTTGTTTTAATGAGGGAAATAATGTGTGCATCCAGTCTGAATGCTACACATAATTAAGTTTGAGTTAAGGCACTGGTTTTCCTCAAGGTCTTCATCAAACATGCACATTTTAGTGAAGACTCTGAACAAAGTGCTTCATGGCTTCTGTGGTAGATCAAAGGATTTATGATATGATACAACTCAACACAGTGTGCATTTAAAAACGTATGTCTGAACTTAGGCCTGCTTATCATCTTTTCTTCTACTATGATGACAGCTCCTGTCCAGGTCCTTTAGTGACTCCATTAACAAAAAACAGAGCAACAATGCAAACATTTTCAACAAGCTTTAAACAGAAAAACTCAATTGGGAAGTTTGACTCAAAGGCCATTCAAAGCACTCAGCCAAAGTCATATAAGAGAAAATAAAACAGAGATGTGTTCAGTAGTGGCATATGAGTGCTTGACATGACAGCTCACTGCTGACTAATGCAGACACACAGCTAAAAACAGGACTACAGGAGAGGAGACGTGCGAGATCAGCGTGTGCTGCGTCTCGGGAGATTCCCACATCATCATCGCAGCATCAGGCAGCAATTTACAAAAAGAGACAGCACTTCCTGTGCTGGCAGACCGCTGAGCCAGTTGTACCGCGCACCACTCAACCAGACAAGAGGATGTTGTGGATCGCACCGTGCCAAGTCCTATGACTGGGTTCTGGCCTTGTAATAACATCTGAATTCACTGATGACTTCCAACCACACAAGGCAAAGCTGTGACCTCCACCTGCAGCTGCTGTCTCACATATGTTCATTTTTAATAGAGATAGCTGACACATGATTATGCATCAAAACACAATTCCCAATTTCCTCCGATGAGTTTTGTGTTCACTGACACAATGACAATGCTCTTGGAATAGACTATTATCTTGTAATCTCTATGTAGCAAGACCTGTCAATGGATATGCACAGAAAACAAAACAAAGCTTTGAAGAGAAAATTAAAGAAAGCTTACCACTAGACTAGACAATCAGACAGGACTCCCCTCTCAGAACCAAAAAAATCAAATACATATTTATATTTAGACTAAACTAATAATAAATATAGGTGAATATATATTTAAATATATAAAAAAAAATGTGAACGCAAAGGCTTGTAAATGTCTTTTTCTCTACCTTCTGAAGTTTTGTCAGAGATATATTTTGTTCCTCTCAGAGCCTCAGAAAACACGGTTCTAAAGGTCCCTAATCTGTGATGGAATAGGCACGTCTCTAAGATCTTCTGCTCTGTTTTAAGTCAATGAATCATTCAAACTCCTTTTGAGGATTTCTGCAGCATTAACATGTTAGGCGAGATCGACTTGATTGTTTCACCTGTGAAATTCTCTTTGCAGCCAGTAGATGGAGCTCTAACTAAATTTCTGAATTGAGAAACACATGTCTGCCATGTGTGCTTACTTACATGGTTTATATTGGTTCTAGTGCATGGGATTCCAAAATGGAGTTGCGCATAAGTAAGTTTCAAGCACTGAAACAACGCAAACAATGCATTTGTTCTTTAATCCACACTATTTTGGGTATATTCTGTACCTGTAAGAGCACAAAGGACATTGGATAGTCTAGATCAGATTAGCTTCTTCTGTTGGCTTTCAGGTCTTAACGTCAATCAAAATTAGCATGAAGGGTATCGATTTTTGGCAAAAGATAAAGTATACGTAAGTGCGATGTTATTCTTTTAGCTATTACTCACTAAAGACAACTGAAGGTTGAGCTGAATGTCAACTGCTCTGAAACTCTGCTTTCATTCCAGCAGATAGTTATCTAGAATATCCAAAATGGAAACCCTAATAGAGTAAAATTATGCAATGCTTTGTACAGCATATTTCCAGATCTGCCTTTATGCTGCTGGATAAAAGGAGAGATGCAGCCTGAAATAAAAATCCAAATGAAGATATCATAAGCCCTACTTTATTAAAAAATACAAATAAATAATAATAATTAATAAATGTAACCAACTAAATGTGTAACTGACAGAAGGCTTAATAGCTTTCTGCATTTATTCATACCACTGCTGTCATCTTTATAAAAAGGTATTTTACATGTTTTTTAGAGTTTACATTATCCAATTTATTATTATTTTTTTTTTTTTACAGTTGACTAGTAACAAAAAGTTACTTAAGTAACATAATTTTCTCTGTAAATACAAATTATGCTGTTTTCATATAAAACCTGGTTGATTGGCAGTTTATGTTTATCTTAAACTTCTATTTTCTTACCTTATGGGAATATTGTATTGGTTCAGTTGCTCAGATATGCTCTTTAGAGCTTGGTAAGAAACATCAAAAGAACAACAAATGTCATAGAAGAAATGTAAAGTTCGCCATGTTTGTTCCCAAGCTCCATAGTTGTCAAGGTAATCAGACGTCCAATAAAGCTTGTGAAGCTGCATCAAAATCAACGATGGTCATGGACATTATGGTAAATAATGTCAAATCTGCCATTTATGTTGCAGCTTTGTAAAATTTTCAGTATTTATCCACTTAAAAACTCTATTGGTATACAGAAAGTTCTACTGATGTGTGATGTCATGTTCCCGAGCTCGATAGGCAGGTAGCATCACAAGCTGTGACCCACCATTACAATGCAGTCTGCATGTTAGTGTTGGACATTTGCCCAGAGAGGGCAATGCATATAAAGGAAAAGTTTGTTTTTGTTCTCGCCAATCTAAATACGATCTGATCCAGTGGGGCTAAATCTGTTGTACGATTGATTTCTCCAGAGGATCCACAATGAGGGAGAGCATTTTTACTGTTGTAATTTGGAGAGACCTGAGCACAACTGTTACCAATTGGGCCTGGTGGGACTGACTGTATCTGGGGGGCTTAGAGCTGGACTGCCAACCAAACACGCACACTTCTAAATGTAACAAGAACTTCACTTGGCACATGCTCAGGCACTCAGCGTGATGATACAACTCAAGGCAATTATGGCATTTACAAGAAGCTGCACAGACTTAAATAACTTTCTTTAAACACGCCTTACCTTTTCACTGTTTTTTGCAAACCAACACACTGAGAGAAGCAAAGCAACATTACAACTACAAATGTGCAAATGAGAAAAATGTAGGATTTAGCACGTCCACTTGAAAATAAAATGTCTTTATGTTTGGCATTACTGACATGGTAAAGAAAAATACATAATTGATTTTTCATAATGATGAATGATAATGATAATATGATTAACTTTTAGCTTTTACACAACCATTACAGTAAAAAAAAAAAAAAAAAAAAGAAGACAAAAAGTATGCATCATGTCTTTCTGCATGTGTTTTATATCCTTAACGTCTTAATATTTTAAAGGAAGAGATACTGTCCTTAAGAAGTCGGACTGCAGAGGGCACTATCCCCACTGGCAGTAAAACAGTTCCAAACTGTATAAATCAGCTGACACGTCACAGAAACATTATGTGACATTCTGAAGAAGGCTGCAAGTAGGCAGCTGAAATTGTCAGGTTAAAAAAATAGGGACAACTTTGGTCTGGTAAAAGAACCCTACAAAATAAACTTTTCTAGCATCTTTATGAAAAACACAGCTGAAGTTTTGACTATGTGAGATCATCTCCATAATCTCCCGGGTCTGATGTCTTAAAGGGACTACTTGATTTGATTGCAATAAAACAAGTAAAGTTTTTAAATTTCTCTCTGGCACAGATATCTTGTTAATGTATTTATTCAAGTGGAAATTAGTCCGCAATGTCCTGATTAGGTCTAGTAATGGCCCGTTTCTTCACCAAACTGCACTACATTCATCATTGTTGTTATTTAAAGTCAATCTTTCATCCAGACTTGTTTGGAGCATTTCTGCAGCATTTGCATAATCAGGCAAGGTCGATTAGATTATTTCCCTGTGTAATGTCCTTTACAGCCAATAGCTGGAGCTCTAATTAATTTCTCTGTGGGAAACACACAATGTGTGCTTTACACACTATTTGTTGGTTCTGCTGCATGACATTCCAATTCCAAAAGAACGCAAATAATGCATCATACAGTATTTGTCAGATATTTTTTCTCTCATGTAAAAATGAATTAATTCCGAACTCACGGCAAAGTGGGCAGGACTTTTTGGCCCAGTGTAAAACTCCTGCACATGTCAGATTAGTCTCAGTACCGGACAGTGGCCTCTGTGGCCCCCAGTCAAACTGACAGACCTCCTGGGTCAGAACATATGCGAACAATAGCATCATGGGGTGTTTCCTGGCAGGCAGCGAATATTGCTTGTTGTTCATACCAATGGCAACACAAAGTTTACCCTGTCCCATGGCGTTAGCATATGAAGACACAGTATTCTGAAAGCAAAGCATAGAAGACTCATAAGCATCTGGCTCACAGTTTTAAGTTTTATCATCGTTTTGAAGCCCTCAGGGAAAGCCATGTAGACAATGTATTTTCTCAGTTTTTCTTGTGTCATAAAGTTGACACAAAACAAACTGCTTAACAAAATCAAAAGACATTTTACCTGTCTAGCTGATTTCAAGGTCCAGTCTCAAACATTTGTGTGGCATTCCCAAAGTAAAACCCTCTGTGTGTCCAGTGACATTTTCACCTTTCCAATCAACCAAGATCCATCACTTCTGGTGTCAGACACCATGAATCATCTGACAAAACTTACATCTGCTTGATCTGGAGCTTAAGCAAAACACACCACCAATTATTTTGATTTATATGTGTCTAAGCAGGAAATGATTTGTCCATTTCAATAAACAGAAAACAAGTGTGTCATCAAATGAAAAGAAACCCCTTCAAAGCAATGTATGGCTAAAGAAGACTGTAAATGTATTTATAAGTAGTACGCTTCAAAACAGCTGGAAACTTTCCATATGATAGCCACA
Organism: Mugilogobius chulae; assembly: GCA_038363315.1. Lineage (NCBI taxonomy): Eukaryota > Metazoa > Chordata > Actinopteri > Gobiiformes > Gobiidae > Mugilogobius > Mugilogobius chulae. The sequence continues at coordinate 29,848,377 of CM076398.1, forward strand.
AATAATAGGAGAGCAAGAGCTAGAACATAACAAATATCAAAAAACAATTGTTAACAATATATTGAATAACACTAGGGATGGAAAATCGATCGAAAACATCGAAAATCGATCGAAGTTCACAGAAATCGAATCGTAAGGCGAGAATCGATCCGTTTTTTTTTTTTTTCATGCAGCCACTGACCTACACACACACTCTGTACACACAATAATACAAAAATAGTCACAATGTTTGAAGAAACAAAGCCTGAACTTCTGCCAGATCTGACAAAATGTGCTTTATTATGTTACGTTAACAACTGATGGGTTAACGACTCTAGATATGGACACTAAATAGTACTGTTTACTGTTTGAATGTTGACAAAAAACACTAGTTCTAAGCTCTAACAACAGTGACTTTGTTTTAAATGTCATGCATAATGGTTTATTTTGTGTCTTTAAAAAAAAGTTAATAAAGATAAACAAAACAAACAAAATCGAACGAAATCGAAAATCATGGCTACAAAATCGAAAACTGAATCGAATCGTGACTTAGGTGAATCGTCCCATCCCTAAATAACACCAATAAAAAAAAGGCAAATTATATTAAGTTAAATGAAGTTACATTTTAAAGTTTCTGAAAGTTGTCTCGTGCTAATAACATGACCTCAAATACCAAAGTATTACATTTGAATGTCCTCTTAAAGTGTTTCCAGCTTGAGCCAGTGCACAGACAGGTGTCGAAGAACAATGAGTAGTGATGAGAATGAGGGTGCCCGCAGCAGCAGCATTAGCACTAGCAGCAGTAGTGGTGGTGGTGAGTGGACCACCCTGTCTCTGGCACAGCACCTCCAGACCAGCTTGGTGACACTTCATCACCAACTTCACACTTCATCAGCAGCAACAGGCAGGAGAGCCAGAAATGTGAAGGGAAATGCCTGTTTGGATGTACATTAAAGAGGTAGTGCAGAATTGTGAGAGATAAATGCACATTATGCATGGCAATGTTTCCCTAATGACATAAACAACAGTCTAACAATAGTGAAACTGACACAATAGTTTTGAAGAGGAAACGCTTTCCAATGGTCTGCAAGACATGTTAACATATACAGTAGATTTATAAACAACTCTAAGCACAAAACAATGCAAAAAAGTGTTTATATATAGTGCAACCTGCAGCATCATGAAAACAGTGAGTGCATTAACCAACGAACAAGCAGCGTGTAAGTGTGGTGACGCTAATAAAGCGTGCCCCCTGTGGACAGAGGTGATTCCCGGCAATGTGCTGGGTGCATGACAGCACTGATGGAGGAGTTATGGAGACTTTGAAGTCAATGCCAAACTCAGTTTGCCTTATAACACCCTCACACGCACTGAAACAAAAGCTCCCGCATAGACTTTTACACACACTGGCTGACAAGGGATCTACAAAAACACTTCAAATTTGAGGTCATTAACACATTTGGATACTAGAATAAAGATGAATCATTGCTTCAAACTGTTTATTGTCCTCAGCAGAGAGCCGTATGGAATCTAGTTTATTCACTCTTTTATTCTTGAATAATACAAGTGACAATAAAGGTTAAAAAAAATCTGCCTGCATTCATAAAGAATAATTTATAAAGTTTTGGACATTGTCCAAGCATTGTCTACATTCGTAAAGTCATAGTATTATCAGTTTTTAGACAGGATGAGAAGTGTTTTGTTCAAGGCAATGCATCAGTGATACATTTTCAAGATTAAAGTAAGCTGATATAAATATGTACGCAATATCAACACATACGTAATTCTTAGAATGGATTGCTATCACTTGTGTCAAGCCTTTAAAGAGTAAGAAAAAGTCATGTTATGTCTACAGATCCTTGTGTAACCACAACACATACAGTATCTGCACAGGTTTACGTGAGACCAAGATAAAACAATACAGTAAATTACAAAAGTGCATCAACTAAATATGTGCACAATAAATTACATGAATTATGGGTGATTGTTCAGTTTCCATTAAACAAAATATAATGTATCAAAAACTATTAATTGAGGGCTCAATAGTGACAAGTAATGCCTCCCAACTTCTCCTGAAGTCTGAAATCTGTGTGCCAATCTCATTGTGCCCACATGTGGAGGACATGTGGTGCACTCCACAAACACAATGATCTCAGACAAAGCACTTACGCCACAGAGACACACGCTAAGTGTGGCCTCCTCCAGAGCTAATGTATATACAGTATGTGGACATAAACACGTTCCAAATACCCAACATATGAAGGTACAATCTTCCCTACGCTTAAATAGAAACCATGTGCTGCTCCGCTCAAACGTGGTAAAGTAAGTCCTTCCACTCATTATGTGGGATGACCCACGCTGCCCCTGGGGCCAACAAGTCCACGACACAGTGCTGAGATGTCAGCCTTTGAACACAACCACCACAACGAAGCGGTTAGCAATTAAGTAAACACAGGGGGAGATTTGTTCTCACTGTCACTGATTTTATCCAAAAAGGAACCTGCTGGCCCAAGTCAGGCTGAGGAGCTGTTAAATGGCAGGGAATCCTGAGCCCAGAGCCAGAGGGAACTGGCAGCTGAAAGTAAAAAGAGTCCAACCACTAAACTACCAACATCCACGGCTCATGTGCTTGGACAGGCCGCTCTAAAGATCTCTCTGGGGACGAATCACTGCTCTGTATCAACACTGGGTTGCAGTTAAATTGTGCACATACCACGCTGGGCAATTGGCCTAAGAAAAGCAGAGCAATGACTTGGCTATGAAAACAACAGGTTATCCAGTGAAGTAATGTTGAATAAGAGGACTAAGCAATAATTGATACACCACTATTCTGAAGTCATAAATTACCATTGTTGAAAGCAACAGTGACATTAATGACTTTTAATAGCTTCATGAGAAGCAAACTTTTTACCCTCCAATAAATTCAAAAACATTTGGGAAACAACTATTATTATCCTATCCAGAAATATTCAAATAGATTTTGAAATGTAGTCATACTTTCTTAGATAATAGTGAAATATGCCACTATTGCTGGCTGAATTTTTAAGACCAAGCTCTCTGTATCTGATGTATGCATTTTATTGAAACAGGGACTTCTGCAAATCTGAATGTGATCCGGATCTGCTGACAGCTGACCGCACCTTAGAACTGCTATAAAATACACTCCAGCATGTTTGATTTCTCACATTCTTCAGACAATGGCTTGATTTACATAATCTGTAATTGAAACTAACGTTAGCATTGTTGCTGGGTTTTAAGGTTCTATCTTTTTTTTTTTTTTGTAGTAAACAACAGTTTTGCCCAAATACATTGTAAAAGCAGATCTAAGAATTAAAAAAGCAAGAAATAATTTTGGTGCGTTTTTAGCATGGCAGTTCTTGAAAGGACAAGAAAAAAGGACAGGAAATTTTAAGCATTGCAATTTAAAATAACTAACTAACTAACTTTAAAAAATTGTAAATATTAGCCAAATGTCCAAAAGGAAAAATTATAAAAACAATTGTCCACACTCATACATTGAATCTAAATTACATGGAACTAAAACATCTATGACCATGGCTTCTCTTTATTTCATTAAGTGTAGAAAATGTTAACTGAAACATTAGTCTTCCGTTCAGCCATGGCTTGTTTATCATTCATCTGTTACTTTGTTCTTTCCCTCTCTTTGTTGGGTCTGTCCTCTGCTCTGCTCTGTCAGTCACTGGTCTGAGACAGAGATGGATGCAGGAAAGGATAGAGGGAAAACAACAGACACAGTGATTGATGTGCCTTCTCTTCACAACATTTGTCCCTAAATCATGCCGCTAATACTGGCTTGCTGAAAATGAAGCATGGAAACTTTTAGCAATTTTCTGTTGTCCCTACTTGGACCAGAAAACTCTTAATTGTCTAAAAAAATCTATCAAGTATGGCAAGGAGATAACCCAAAATATTATCAACATTAATAAAAGCTACAGATCCTGTCACTCATACTTTGACAAAGAATAGATTTGCAGCATTTGAGGCCGCATTCTGCGGAATAGCTGAGCTAATAAAATTTAATTAATGTTGATTTTTTACTGTGGGAAGGTGGTTTTGCAGATGCAGGCCATTACATTTGGTATGTGTGCAACTACAGTAATTTGTTCAGCCTAATTTGAAGAAGAAAAACATACTGTGTTGAGCCACATTATTATGGAAATTATGGAAAAACAGTAGCTTATTATTGGTTAAATTGAAGAACTATAGTTTACATATGAATGCCAATCTAACTGACAGACTGTAGAGAAGCAGTAAGACATAATCAATGAGTTATGATTGGACATAATAGTCCTTAACTGTATAGTCCTCTGGAGGAAGCTACACAAGGGCTTTGGGTTCAAGTCTAAATCTTTGAAAAGGGTCATCTTCCTCTAGTGACCTCAGCCGGATTTGTTTTGCCGAAAAAGGAAATGACTGCAACCTTCACTGCACTTGGGTCATGAGTCCCACTACAAAGAGCTTAATCTATTTATAGGAAAACACTGCTACAGTTCAGTGATCAGCCGCAAAAGACAGTAGGATGCAGAGGTTACGCTCTCAGCATCAGTTTTAGCTGAAGTTTCTCCTTCAATTATGAATGAAATATAAGAGTAGGAGGCCCACATCTAAAGACCGCAAAAGTGACAATAGGCTAAAGACATAAGTAGCTGGACTTTTAGCAAACATTATGTTGGTGGCACATTGTGTACACACATTTATTGTTGTTTTTTGACATTTTTTTATATAGTGCAGATAATTTGGGATGAAACATTTTTTAGTCCGTATAGTCCACTTAACAATTGTCCAAATGCAATTCTTTTTATACTACTGCACCCGCTCCAGATTATTATTGTGTTCAAGAAAAATGTAATTCTTTGTAACATAATTTATGAATGCTAAAGGCTGTGCTTTATAGCACAGACTGTGCTGTAGCAACAAGCAGATAGAAACTAACACTAAAATAACAACTTCTGGTTACTTTGGGTGTCACAAAGCCCAAAATATGTACTGAAGGCATGGAAACAGTCATTCTAACCGGTTCAATTGAATTCACACAGTAAAATGGTCCTAGCAATAGGCTTAAAACTGCGCTCTGTACTCAGCAGGGATTTCCTTTCACCTCTATTGCCAATGGATGGGAGTTCAAATAATATTCATGCTTCAAAACATTAAACATGCATCGCTAATTAAGAATTTAATGTGATTCAAGCTAAAACAACACAGAATGGGGACTCAAAAAAGTCAAAGATTTATCCAAAGTATGCGAAAGCAAAACAGACACAAAACTATAATAAGGCCAAGGTTATGGAATATCACCTGATGTTCTTGTATGTTTCTTAGTCCTTAGCCTATTGCAAAAGAAATGTGTCAAAAATATAATGCTGTTTGAGGCCTGTCCTCGGGCTGTATTTACATACTACTACAAAATAAATGTATCAAAAGCAGCATTCAAAATAATGATTCTGCAAACACAAAAGAAAAAGTAAAGATCCACTTTTAGATGCATTTGAACGATGACATGTACTTACTGCTCATCTGAGAAAAGATAACTTTCTGTGTTTCTGTTTTCAATCAGATCATTAAAAACAACTGGCCTTTGAGTTTGTTAAAAAAGCTGATCTCGGCAAAAAGCAAATAAAAAATATAAATAAAATACAAAATTTTCACTGGAACTTTTATAGAGACAAGATTCCCATCTTCTCTCTCTCTACTGTGTATACAAACACATTCATAAAACAACGTCCTTAAGTGATTAAAAATAATATCTTATAAAACTACCTTAATGTAGCTATTCATAAAATGCCAATTCAATTAATTTTTGGTATGGATTTAAAGTGTCCCTATTGTGGTTAAAGAAATAATCCAGCACTGGAATTATGTTTCTCCACTTCTACATTTTTCTGTTTGGTCGTTACATTTGTGTTAGTTGTAGAGTGTTTCAGTGTCTGTGGTCTGAGAGAGTATCACAGTCCAACAAATTACATGAGGCAAGTCCTTCCATTGCAGAGCTCTGTACGGCTGATTACTTTGACACTGTGGTATGTCATGTGTCTGGTATTTTTGGACACACATCTGTGCATTGGACATTACCGTTCTGCTCATCCAGCTCATTGCCGATCTCCTGGCCCATTATCTTCTGTCGGCTGATGACCGCTGCCAGGGCATCCAAACCGGCATCTTGTGCTACAAAGAGGAGGGACAAAAATGAAGACAAATTGCAGACTTTGAGTAGATGTTGCAAGCTCTGAATAAAATCAAACAGTATATGATCCAGAAAATATGCACATATTTGGATAGCGGGTTTCTCAAACTTGGCAAGTTACAGAAGAAACAATGCAAGCAGTCCAAGTGTAAGAACAGAGCCATACCATTGTACTGGTACAGTGAAATGAGGCATCCAAAGTTTGATGAAATAATGTAGTATTTTGCCACAGTGTAGTTCAGCCTTTTGGTATTAGGACATTAGTCACAGAGGAGGAAAATCAAGGTCTCCAAATTTGACACACTCACTACCACAGGAATTCGTGCCTCAGACCACAGCTTTAGGCCCTCTGCATTACCCAACTCCAATAGAAATCCCTAGGGACACTGAAAACATCCATGTGGTTTTCCTTCCTAAACGTATTCTCTGATCCTGAACTGAAAATAACCAGATACAGTACATGACAGAGAGTCAGCAACGATGCATGGTGAAGTGACATGATGCCTTGTCCTGTCTGAGGGTTTGAAGGAAAAAAACATATACCGTAGTTTGAGCAATATTTATTGAAAATATAAACCTACATAAACTGAGGTAAAGAAGTTGTAAATTATGACTGTGCAGTGCACATCAAAGGTTGAAATAAATCCAATCACAGGAGCTCTACAAGTTGACAAAGGAGAGTAGCATAAAATGATGTCGAATCTAAGGCAATAATTATTTTTGTGACAAAGCGATGGCGGCTATATTAAAATAAAAAATTAAACATATTTTAGACAAAGACAGTACCTTCTATGATCCGCTGTTGTTGCTGTTTGATCTCCCCAGAAGAAAGGCCTTTGGTCTCTTCTGTTTCATTGATCAACCAAGGATTTGCTGCATTTCCACTTGTTCCTCCCGCCATGAGAGACGATCTAAGGAGTCACATAAATACATTTTATGAATTAATGGCATACAAATGTTTATTTATTTATTAAGTGTGAGGTCTATTCACTCAGGAATTTGCAGCAGCAGGACAACTTTATGTGTTGTGCTGCATGTGTACTAAAATATTAAATTTATAAAAAACAATAATACAAAGATGATTCAAACGGAAGCTTTTATTTTGGTCACTGAGTACTGACAATGCTGCCACCCTTGGCTTGATACTATCAGAGGGTAGATGAAACAAGATTTAATCCCTCTGACATGTTTGATTACCATGAGAGTGCATGCCAACTCTCCACTTCCTCCACCCAGGAGTCCAGTGGGTGAAGATCCAATTAACCAGTCAGAGGAGAACGCCAAAACCAGTCAGGCACATCTTTTGGCTGCCTCAAAGCACTAGGCCACCACCTCTAAGGCCTGAGCATCTCTGGGTGACTTGGACATGCAAGTTCAAACCAATTACAACTATTTCAAGATCAACAGAAAACAAATTAAATAAAACATATTTTAACATATGAACTATGTTAAAAACTGCTTAAATCATTTTTGACAAGGTAAAGTATTGGTAAGTCAGCATACAAATTTACAAAAGCATAGTCAATTGTACACGTCAACCACAATGTTTATTCCTCAAACATTCAAATGAGTTGCTCTATGGTTAATTTTTTCAAACCATTGACTATATAGTCAGATCAATTTTCAGGTTGCATTTACAATTTTCTGTCCTTTTAAATTAACTGGGATGTAAACCAAAATCTTGGCATTGACTATTCAGGACATTTTTACGGCTTCCTATGTCTGTCAGAATGCATTAGCAGTTGAGTACCTGCTAAGGTTATGTTGACTACATTTCTGTGTCTATTACATGTCATAACATCAAATAAAGTAGAGGATATAGATTGTGACACTCTTGCAGTTCATTCTTTCAGGGATAATTGCACAAATGTATACATGTGCACAAAAGGGGCCCCATGTTTGATCAACAGTGCGAAGCGAAGATAGCTCTAATGAAAAGGAATTAGCCACAAAGTCCAACCATCCAGTCCAAATGTCTGACTGAGAAACTTCTTCACGAATCACAAAGCAGAGGAGGGTCAAACGGCACAGGTCACACCAGCTAGTGACCGGTGACGCGCCATCAAAGAAAAGATGAAAACTTTTGTACCTTATGAGTCAAGTGAGTTTGGAATCATTATTTTAATTGGACAGTAACAACCAAAAGTAATCATAACATCCATCAAGTGATGAGAATGTTTTGGTGCAACCATGGTGACCACTGATGGTGACACATGTTAAAAGTAATAACTATTTCAATCTTTTAATCTCTTCAATGTTTCACATTTGTTTGTCTTGTAGGGCTGGACAATTCATCAGATGATTGACAGATCAAAACTGAATCATGTTAAATGGAAAGTTTTTGTTGGTGTCTTTTGAATCGAAAGCTCCACAGACATTAATCTATCAGTAAAAACATGTGGATTGAAGCAGAGAAATGGAGAAATGCGAAAATGAAAATATCCATATTCATACAAAGACTTTTCTCTTAAGTTTCCCAGAGCAAAACAAAACGTTGCTCCCCTTCAAACAACCCTCTTAGGTTTGTTTGTTTGTCTCATAATGTTTGACATTTTATTCAGATTAAGTTAAGTTGTGACTTGCACAATAAATAATTGTTACATAACACCATATGACCAAATGTCCAATGTTTTGATAGGAAAATAAGATATTTCAGTCCTTGCACTAAGATCGGTTGATATCGGGTATCGGCAGATACTTAAATCTAAAGTATGGGAATCGGTATCAGAACAGAAAAGACTGGATCAGTGCATCACTGCTCATAACCAATGTAACTGTGCAGCATTCAATAATCAACAATCTGACAGTTTTAAAATAAAAAAATTTAAGGCAAAAATCTGATTAACTTTTAAACAGTTTTTTGTATGTTGTATTCATTTTCTATTTGTATGGTGTACTTATTAGCTATTATTCAGATTATAACTACAATTATCTTTGTAGCTATAATTTGGCATATTTGTTCTCAATAGATCAATGTGCATGGTGTCTATCAAATAAATAAAAAATATTAATGTAAACAAACTTCCCTTAATTGAAATTGTGCGAAGATTACTTTACCTGTTGGCTTCAGCTCCTGGGGTTTCTCCTTTGAAAGTTGCATTTAGTTGTTTTTCTCTGCTTAGAAGATCATCAATAAGATTTTGTCTTCTGTCTGCTTCTGCTTGTGTTCTGGTGTATGACCATTAAAGACAGCTTTCAGTTTAAGCAATTGACAAAAAGATAAAATACTGTATTACCACAGTTAAAAAACAACAACAAAAAAACTCTGGCTCCCTCTATCGACAAGACGCTATCAGTACAGAGGATAATGTAAAATGTGTCTCGTGACCATCAAAGGATACATCCTACGTGACGAGGAAGACCGCAACAATCCTTCTTTCAATTGAGAAATATTCTGTTTCAACTTTTGTAGCGATGCTCGAAGAGTCATATTAATCTAAAAAATAAATTAAACACGAATAAGCATACAAGCTTTATAAGACCATGCTAAAGTGGTTGCTTACTTTTGCTGGGTTTCCTCCTGTTCTCTGCTGTCTGTTTCGTTCATGGATGTTTTCTGCAATTTCTTGGGCCAAGCGAGAAGTAGCATCATGGTTTTGCAACCTGGGAGTTTAAAAACGCTCATAAAATACATCCATTTTCAAATAGAGTAAAAGCAGTTAACTTATAATGTCTTGTGGTCACGCCTAAGAAACCACGTATAGCCAACACTGATTGTCACTCAAAATTTACATATATTATATTAAGATGACAGCGAGTTTAACAATTAGCTACGTGAAATTAAGAGGGGTAACACCATGGGGTAACACAAGTCTTTGCTTCAAATTTGTGTGTATATATAAATACTGTCTCACAATTGCAGTGTTACATACTAAAATTCAAAGCGATACTTACCAAGGATCCTGAGACATTTTTAAAATCCAACTGTATAAAAAGTAAAACAGTACTTTCGTTCCTGCTTCAGGCTAATCACCAGCAACCAGCTTCTTGTTTGGGTCGAACGTCACTACGGCAAGCCACATGCGACAAGCTTAGCGTCTCGCAATTTAGTGAAAAAGCGCGGCAAATACAGAGGGAGTAACTTGAAAGGTAAAAAACAACGTAACAAGTCGTTTTATCAAATTAGCTAATTAATATTATAGTAATTACAATTAGAATTAAGTATAAATAAATAAATAAAATTGTTCGCTTTGTCAAAATGTGGCAAACTCTAGAAATGTCTGTCTACCAAGAATATGAGAAATATATATATATTATATATTTATAATATTATATATATATATATATAATATAATATATATATATATATATATATTATATATATATATATATATAATATATATATATATATAATATATTATATATATATATATATATATATATTCTTCTAAGATCACAGCCTGCTAAGCTCACTTTTTGCATTGCAGCCCTCATGGAAATTACCAGATGATCCAGTTCAGGCTCATAGCAAGTGCTTTTCCTAAGGCTGCCAGACATTGCTTTGCTGCACTGTTGCATGTGGAGCCCTCATATGAGGTAGGTTCTTGTAAGGTTTTATGTTTTATAGCAAAACAATGTCTGTGATTGTTCAAAACATACACCTGTTTTGTAAAATAATAGGATTTTCTTGGAATGGACTGGGGTTGGCATTTTGATACTACTTATGAGGACATTTCATAGAATTTGACACTATTTTGGATTATGATTCCCGCTTTAAACATTATGTTTTGATTTGATCTGTGTTTTTATTGCAACCATTGGGAATCAATTTACAATTTAGGACAGCCCTACCCCCAAAAGCCAAAACACACAGAGGGTTGTTTGAAGGGCAGCAACTTTTTGTTTTGCCCTGAGGAAGTAAAGAGAAAAGTTTGTATGGATTTGGACATTTTCAATATCTCATTGTGTGTGGGGGTGTGTGTGAGTGTGTATATATCTATCTATCTCACAAGGCTGTGTCCCACCAACGTGGGGTAGCCGGGTGACTGGAGCCTATCCCAGTGACTTTAGGCCTCAGGCGGGAAACACCCTGGACGGTGGCCAACTCGTCGCAGGGTTAGACAGACAACCATTCACTCTCTCATTCATTCTCTAAGGGAAATTTGCAGTGATGCCCAATTAACCTAAACATGCATGTTTTTGGCGGTGGGAGGAAACCGGAGTACCCGGAGAAAACCCACGGTGACACGGGGAGAACATGCAAACTCCACCCAGAGAGATCGTGAGATGTTGATATGGTCCGACCCGGGAGTCGAACCCACGATCTCCTTATTGGGAAGCCAGAGCTCTAACCACTCTCCTACCGTGTATGTATGTATGTATATATATATTATATATATATATATATACATACATACACGGTATGTATGTATATATATATATATATATATATATATATATATATATATATATATATATATATATATATATATATATACACATATATATATACACATTTATTATTATAAATAAATAAATAAATGTTATTTATAATATTATATATATATAACGCAAACTTACTGTGAAGATACTGTATGTGCATGAATGTAGAGCCTCACATCAAGTCTGAATACCCTCAAAAGCAAAACAAAATAAGTGATCATCAATAGATAGGACCCTACAAATGGAATTCCATAAGTTCTTGATATAATTTTATCACTTTTAGTATCACAATATTACCAAAGATAGTACATCCCTCGCAAATGATTAATTACTTCTGAGAACGTGTTTCCAGACCATAAACAAGAACAGTGGAATTTTTCTTGTTTAACAACACCACAAACAAACAGCTATCACATGACTCTGCCCACACGCCTATAAAGGACAAGCACTCTGGACATGCTGTAAGTAACAGACAACCTTAAAGACTTTCCTACTTCTGTTTGGAGCAGGACTATGATCCATGTCCCAAGAGTGCCAACGTTCACAAACTATGGAAACATGAGCTCAGTCACAACATCTTCTGATCAAGATCTGCACAGTAAAGGAAGACAGAGGTCTCACTCCTACTATAGCTCTGAGGACAGTAAGAGCTGTGGTTTACAGTCAAAGAGAGAAGAAACTAATTCCAGGCCAAGATCAAGGTGATGTCATTTTTATGCTTTTTTTTACTTGCTATTTTAATCACAAATGTATTGAGTGTTGGTAAGCATTTTAGTAAGTAACATTTGCAACTTTGCTTAAAGTGTGTAGATTAAATGAAATGGAATAATGTATCTCTTACTAAAACTGAATACATTCAGAAATGTCATGTGAGTAAAAAGATATAAATGTAACTAACTACTAATTTAAGTGGTGGATTATAGGTCTTTTTACAGCTATGAGACATCCGGGGTGTGTTCAAATAGCGATGTTGGAAATTTCGATCGATCCAGTCCACTGAGACAGAGAGCGAGTTCACTGCAGTTTGTAGCAAATCATAAAAAGGAGAAAGCAGCAGACAATGGGAGCAGTGCACAAAGCCAAACTAAGAAAAACAGACCTAAGCCAAACAAGACAGGAAAAGATAGCTCAAGTAAGTATTTATATATACAGTATATAAAGATGTTATTTAACCAAGGTGTTAACAACTTTATGTGTCTGTGTGTGTAGGCAGCAAAACATGTAGCTTCAAGGCAGAGTGCATGATGACTATATCTGAGGCTGACAACTGGGAAATCTGCTCCAGTGCAGGCATGAAGTATGGACAGTTTGTGGATTGGGAAAAGATTGATCCTGAAGCAGCAGAGAAGTACAAGATAATCATACAAAGTGACCATCAGCACCTGAAGACCATGGGCAGACAGGGCTACTGGGCAATGCCCCACACTTTACGGGCCAAAGCCTACTACCACATTATACATAGCATCAACTCCAGGTGAGTGTATGTAACATGCAAAGGAAACTTTTTGTGCCATGGCTGTATGTAGCATCCTCTTTATTAATTTATTTATTTAATTATGTTTAACTTAACACACAAAACCTTGACAAATAGTCACACTTTTGAATACAAGGTGGCTGTTGTTGTTGCTGCTGCTGCTGCTGCTGCTGCTGTTGTTGTTGTTGTTGTTGTTGTTGTTGTTGTTGTTGTTGTTGTTGTTGACATTCATAATTGACATTGACAGAAATAGCATAAATACTGAGTTCCGAGCACTGACCGTTCCAAGTAGGAGATTACACATGACCATTTTTCTAAGAAAGTATCTCTCTCTGTAATTTCAGAATTTATGTTATCCTCCATACAGGTTACTGTTTTAAGTAACATCTTTTTCAAAAAAGAGAATAAATTAAATTAAATAATTTATTTTAATTAAAATTATTCAGGTCTAAACAGTAGCGGGATGAAACAAAGCAGTAGTACAGTACCTAAGCACAAAACAAAAACAAAAAACAACGCCAAAAAAAGAAATTGTTTTCTGTAGATTTGAGAGATTATGAGATTATGCCTAAATATAATAAATTAAAGATCATATTTAGACATTACTTTCTACAGTTACTTAACATTAAAACACTTTTATGTAGGCATTACATACGTACATCAGTGCCCTGTAACACATTTAAAACTCACTTTTTCTGTCAATCTGTTCAGTTTTAGTTGTTTTCAGTCATGCTTAATCCTAGAGGTGAACATTTTAAGATCAGAAATGCTCTTTCTTTTGCTAGGCAGTGAGCACAGCTCTGATATGAAAAGACTGTCCAAACGAAGTCTTTGACTGTGAGATTTTACAGTTCATGCTTACAATGGTTCTTGTTACTCTGCTGCTGTTTGGTCTTTGTATAATTATACTGAGTGATTCAGGAGTCAAATTGTAAATATATTTTAAAAATATTTCGAAAAAACATAAATTAGTAAACCCAAAACGTAATAAATGATATGCATGCGGATTGGTTTTGATTGTTTGGTTGTAAAGTGAAATGATGCGGTTTATGACTGAGGGAGTCGAGTGCTGTCATGAAGGCAATCCTGCTTGTACAGCAGGGCTGTCTGGTTTGGAATTTAGTAATTCAATACTTTTACCTACTTTTACGTAGTTTTTAATGTGATACTTTTACTTGAGTAAAATCTTGTGTCTGTATCTGCACTTTTAGTTCAGTAAAATAGAGTACATTCATTGATCCTAAACAAGGACTTTGCTAAATTGTTAACCAGGTTATAATGCCTTGCCTTTGCATGACTTTGCCCTTTTAGATATTCCAATGTCATATCAGATTATACACACATTCTCACAAAATTTGTGAATTCACCAACTCGTTTCAGAATGCTATACATATACAATACATCTGACATAAGCCCGGAAATGACATTTGGAAAAAAATACATGAATAAATAATAAAATCAACACCCAAAATAAATAAAATCAACACCCAAATTGAAGAGGGCAAAAATCTCGTCCTGAGTAATAGTAATCTATGCATCTAATTTAAAGGTGCACTGTGTAACTTTTTGGAGGTGAAATCATCTAACACAAATCAGTAAAATTATAAAGTTAAAACTATACTTTGGGACTTTCTGATTGGAGATAAATACATTTTATGCCATACAAAGGGCAAAAATCAACTAAAGGAACTACTTTTCTTAGGAAAGAAACAAATTCCGGCCCTCCTCCAAGCCACATAATAGACAATGCGGCAATGCAAGACCGCTCAAAGCAAAAATGCAGATTTTCATTAATTATTTTGTGTAACAAAGGCATCTAAATAACAAAAATATGCATTTATTCAAGTTTGTTTTTGGCCAAAAAGTTGTGCAGTGCACCTTTAAAGAACATTCTATGCTAGAAAGTATAAAAACGATATTTTATTATTCAAAATATGTTTCTTTGTCTAGTATAAAAACAGCGCACCCAGAGAGAGATGTCTACTATGAACTAACCAAAAAACTCTTTGGAGAACAGAAGCTGAGCTCTCACCCTGCACCAGAATATATGGAGGCAGCAGAAATACCAAGGTAAGAATACCTATCAAAACACATTTTGATTACATTATTTGACATAATGCAAGTCATTCTACCGGGTAGATTTAAATTATAACTCTTTTCTTTAGATACTGCCTCAACAAAGCTGGCATGAACTCTGTTAAGAAGATTCTCGTTTGTCTTGGCAAGTACTTTCCAGACATGAACTACTGCCCCATCCTGCCAGCTTTAGTCTCCCTCATTCTTCACTTCAGCATGGATGAAGCTGAGTGTTTCTACAGTGTAGCTCGTCTCATCTGTTACACTGACCCCAACAAACGCTACATAGACCAGACTTTTCTAACATATCGAGCCTCCTGTATGACCTTTGGAGATTTGGCAAACAAGTGCTGCCGCGGCATTCGTAAATTAATTGCCAGTTCACATCAAAACCTCTTTGAGTTTTACTCTGACTGGATAATGTGGATCTTCGCGGACCTCCCATTCACGTACGCCATCAGAGTTTTGGATGTTTACCTGCTGGAGGGATACAAAGTCCTATACAGGTTTGTTTCTTATTTTAATTATACGTCTAAAATAGCTATAAAGCAGAGTTTTAAAAAGTTATCAAAACCTGGATCTGGGAACCTATTAATTTACTTTTACAAGTGATTATAACCTAAGGCACATTTATGAGGCACAGGTTTATGTGTGTGTGTAAAAAGCAGGTTGCGTGCTACTGTTGCTGCTACTACTGCCACTATTATTCACACTATTGTCATAACATTTCTATTGTAACTACTAGCAGCAATTGCAATATTGACTTTTTCTGTAGGGTGGCTTTGGCTCTCCTTGGTCTCTACAAAGTGTCTGTCTCATCTCGAGTAGCAGATGTGGAGGACTTCAGGACTGACATGAAGAGGTTTGTGCAGAATGTAGCTCGCCACTGCTCTGCTGAGGCTCTTCTGGAAAGAGCTTTTCAGATCCCAATGGCTACACGTCGAGAGCTCAACCTTCTGTTCAACGCCAACAAGAACTCCCTCATGCAGAAAGGTGTCAGCTCGCATCAGAAGAGGTAAGCTGGAAGACAAACAAAACAATCCAGCATAAAAAGTGTGCATACAATGTTCTATGTATCCTAAGGCAATCTGTGGAGAGTGTGGACTTTACCAACTTCAGCTCGAGTGTTGTGACAGGAACGGAGATGCGAGTGGTGTGGGCATGGATACCAGAGCGCTTTGCTCTGTTCAGCCCTATCAGGCTCTACAGTACGACCGAGCACAGCAGGAGTCTGACATCGTAAGTAAAGTGACACAAATGCTCAGTCAGGTGATAGGCACTACTTTTAGAGGCCCTTGCTTGACGTCACTGTCACAGAGTTGAAAAATGTTCACTTAGTACATAGCAAAAAACTTCAGATCTATAAACAATGAAACTCACTGTAAGCACAACGAGTTAAAACAGCTAGCACAAAGGGTTAAAACAGCTCTGTAAATGTATTTGTCTTTAACAGATTCTATTCACATGTGGAAGGACATGAGCCTGCTGTTCTTTTGATCAAAACAATGGATGAAGAGGTAGAGAGTTATAAAAAGTAATTTAGCAATTTTGCACTCTTTGTGCTTTGATATTCAAAAAGCACGTTTTTATTGTTTTTCAGGTGTTTGGCGCTTTTTTATCCACAGACATGATAGAGAGACGAAAACATGACACAGAGAGCCTAACATATTTTGGAACTGGAGAGTGCTTTGTCTTTACGGTTGGTTTCTTTTTCACCATTATTATTTAATGAATGAATTTGATAAATAATACAATAATTAAATCTGTATGATGGAATTGAATAGCTTCGTCCAAGCATGGAGCGCTACCAGCAGGCAGTGATAAATATAATGACCAGAATAGTTTCTGGGCAGCAGAATGGACCCTGCCCCTGTGGCTCCATGCAACTTCCACTCAGCCGCAGTGCCAGCACCATTAACGGCACTAAGCTAACCTGCCCCGTGGGAACTCCTCAGGACCCAAGCTACCTCACTGTCCCTTATGCTGCACCATCAGACAAGTCTCTTTCTTCCAAAGAACCAAAAAGAGCCAAAGGACGAGAGGCCTCCAAGTTTATCGCCGGAAGTGAGAACCAGCTGCTCATTGGTATGATTTAGATTTTGTTGGATACAGTTTGTAACATAAAAGAACAGGTGTGGACTTCCATCTCTATATTTATGTCACTATTTTGATTACTTGAGACTTGACTTGATAAAAAGATTATAGCCTACAATAAACTTGTGAGCTACGGGGATTTTAGACTTTTTTCTGGTCAAGATTAGTAAGCAAATTGCAATGGTTTAAAACAAAGACATATGTTTTTGGTTCTCAGGTGGTGATGGGGACATGCACTATGTGTACAGCAGGATCTGCAAGAAGGATACTCTGAAGTTTGTGAAACGTTCAAGAGTGCACCACTTTGCAAGGGACATTTTAAGATCCAATCACTGGAAGTGTGGGGCATTCAAAACTCCATCTCATGTTCTCTGCATTTCCAAACAACCATGAAATAGACTCAGTCACCTTTTTTTTTATTTGTGTGTAATATTAAATATTTATTTAAAAGAATGTTTTATAATGTTGGTACAGTATGTTTGTCATTCCCAAAACACTGGCAACTTTTCAAATGTCAAACACAAGACTTTGTGCCAAAACTGCGAGAGGGTAGGTCATTTGTATAAATGTATGTCTACATGCCACAATCGCCGTCTGTTTTATTTGAATACTGTATCTATGCATCTCACAAATTTTATATTCGGACATACCACATTTACACACAGGATGGCGGTAGAGCAATGGTGAGTCAAACTGAAATCAGAAGAAGTGAGGTGAGCCTAACCAGCCCATTTGTCTGCCAACCCTGCAGCTCGTGAGAGCTAGCTACGTCGTCCACGGTCCCATCCTGGCAGGGTGCAACCACGACACCACAGAGGCAATCCTTGGCCCCTGCACGCGCACCTCTGCATTGGCCCAGAAGCAGCGTATATTGCACCGTTTGTGTTTACACAAAAACTGCTCCTTCGGTAAGTAAACCCCTGGCAACTGTTAGCAATCGAGATATTTTGATACGCAAATATGCACACAATTTACTATAGAATCAACATAATTATTTACCTGTAGTTTTACCATTTTGTCATATATTATTTTTGTTTAACTGTCTCTCATTTTGTCACCCAATTTAATCCCTAATTATTTTAGAATCACTTACTTTTATTGAACAAGGGTAGCCATGTTTTCAGTCCTCAAAATTAGAACAATTTGTTGATCAGTTGTGTTGTGTTAATTAAGAAGATTTTAAGCAAAGACAAAAGTCTTTATAAAAAGTCTTTATATTTACAAAATACATCTTGTAATTCTACAGTTTCCTTTTTTTGTTCATAAATTAATAAAAAATGTAAAATTGCATTATTTATTTATTTTAAGGGAAAAGCATCAAGTCGTCTCAGGTCACAAGGTAAGTCCAAGTCAAGTCCCAATAAGTCACTGACCTTTCCACTTTTTCAAATTATAAAAAAATGATCCAAGTCTGACTCAAGTCCAAGCCGTGACTTGCAAGTCCACACCTCTCACATTTCTGATTTTCCAGGATCAAGTTTTAATGTAGCCTATATTTACTGGATTGTATTTTAAATGAAAAAAAAAACAAAACAAAAAAACATGTCCCTAAGGGCTAAAATAAGTAAAATAAAAAAAAAAAAAAACTACTGTGAAAACAAACAAAATTTTAAACAGAAATATATTAAATTAAACTATTACACTATGACTATCTTTGATTATTAAGCTGTTGTATTAATTAAGATTTAATTTGTTAAATAAGCCCAATTCCTTTAATTAAGCAGCAAACTATAATTTTTAATTCACAAATCATTAACCAAGTATAATGATTCTTTAACATGATTATGACCTTTTGGTTTAGGCTAGTCATGGGTCCTGAAGCAGCATCTGTCCGGACTGAGAAGGGTAGGTCACATGTGACTTTTTAAATGCGTGTGTCTAAGTTTTATATATAATCAATCTTTATTTCTAATCTACTATAGATCCAAATGAAGTGTCTGATCCAATCAAGACTGAAGTAAAATCTGAAGATGATGAGTTAGAGCTACCCATGGATCAAGCTTCAAGCACTGGTCATACCTGTTTGGACTGTGGTAAAATTTTAGCAGACCATCAAGACTGCTGAGACATAAACCTGTTCATATGAAAAAATCAAAGCCTGTTTTCAAGTGTGAGCAATGTGATAAGTGTTTTACTCAAGAAGAAGCACTAACTAGGCACCAAAACAGTCAACACAGACCAAACAAGCATCCCTGTCCAGAGTGTGGAAAAATCTTCAATCGTCCTTCAAGGTTAGAACGGCACAAAAGAACTCACACCAAGAAAACTAAGTTATTTCAGTGCTCATTCTGCCAGAAACTGTTTTCTAAAAATAACAAACTTATACGACATGAACGAATTCACACCGGAGAGAGACCTTTCACTTGCTCTTTCTGTGGCAAAAGCTTCACTGACCTGAGTCGCTGTAAATCACATGAAAAAATACACGATGATAACCCAGAAAAACCATTTGAATGTTCCATTTGTGGCATGAGTTTTGTTCAAGCTTCCAGATTAAATCGACATTTCCGTTCCCACACTGGTGAAAGACCTTACCACTGTGTGGTGTGTGAGAGCAGCTTCTCTCGCTCAGAGGGGCTTAAGAGACACATGAGGAGCCACACAGGTGAGCGACCGTTCAAATGCTCCATTTGTGAAAAGGGATTTTATTCACGACACGAGCTGAACAATCACATGTTGACCCACTCAGGAGAGAAGCCACATATGTGTCCGATATGTGGGAAAGGGTTCGCCCAGGTTGGTAATATGCGAGTACATGAGCAAACTGTCCACTCAAAGAAAGAATGCCAGTATATCTGTAATGAATGTGGAGCTACATTTTCACAATACAAGTCATTGCAAAAGCATCAGCAGATTCACACAGGAATAAAGCCATACTCATGTGTAACATGTGGAGTGAGCTTTTCCTGGAGCCACGGCTTGAGCAGACATAAGAGGTCGCATGCACATAAAAGACTGTTGTCTGAGACTCTTGCATCTGAAGCAGATATGAAAAGCACATAAATGTTGTCTCAATATATGCATTTTATTTAACCACGTTTTGCCTGAAATTGTGTTGCAATCATGGATCTTTCAAGACGCTGAATAATGTGTTATCCTATACAAATGCAGAATTTTATGAACTAAAATGTGAGTTTTTGTGACAAAATCTGAAGTGAACAAATAAAGCACACAACTGACTGTCTGAAAAAGCACTCTATATATTATAAATTTGTATATTTTAGTAAGCCTGTAGGTTGAAACTAGAACTTTACATTGACATTTTTTAAACAATCTGCACCTGTGCGAGCAGAGCTGCACACCTGTTTGCTCGACTCCATCATCTATCTGATGAGGCAGTGAATATTTTGTCACTAATTATATTTATATCAAAATTGAATTTGCGTTGAAAAGCCTAATATGGTCAATGTTATTTAAAAGAGATTGGGGTCAAGTGAAATTGATAGCATTATTATGTATAAATTCCTCCAATAGAAGTTTCCATCAGAAAACATTGGAGTAAATTTAGTTAGCCTGTTTGTTAAGCTTTTACATGTCAAACTGCTATGTACAGTAGCCTAGGGAAAGGTGCAGCTGCTCCTCATTTGGCCCTGTGACATCACCAAATGAATCTGAAAAACGATCCATGCTGAAAACCACCAACGCATGAAACTTTTTTTTTATTGAAGCTACGACTAGAATTTGTCACACAATATCATGTAGGCTATATTAATAAATGTGTATTTACACGACACTAGCTGTACGCAGGCTACGTGATGGCTGCCGTTGTTGCTATGGGTAACGCATGTTTGGTGTAAAACGAAATCTCGCACGCTTTCAAGAAAAGAGCTGCCGTTCATTTGTGGTACAAGTTTTGACTTTTTTGGTGTCATGTCTCAAGAAACACAGAACTCGCTGGAAATAGAATCGGTTATTGGATTCAATGGTAAGTAAACATCGTTAGATTATTAGCAGATTAACTATCGCTTGAGTGCGCTCGTATCTTCACCTTTTAAATATGCACTGTGTTTTCAGGAGATGAAAAGTTCAATACACAATAAGTTAAGTTTTTGTTACATTAATTTAAGATAATTCTTGTGTTTATAGGCCATGTAGTCTCAGGTTTGAGGGTCCATCCAGGCAAAAACACCTCATCTATCCTCTGGGATGGACAGTCATTATAAAAAGGATTACAGATGGGAAGCAGGACTTCCTGCATGGACATAACAACAATGTATCTTGCATATCAGTGTCCAGAAGTGGACAGTACATTGCCTCTGGACAAGTCAACTTCATGGGGTTTAAGGTTTGTTTATTGCAAGGCTAGGAGGAGGACCACCCAAAGTCGGCTCCAAATCACTTGATTATTTGTAACTTAATGCTGTTTGTCTCTAGGCTGATGTAATTATTTGGGAGTTTGAAGAGAGAAGAATCTATGCCCAGCTTTCACTCCACAAAGCTAAAGTGGAGGCGCTGTCTTTTTCACCCAACAATAAATATCTTGTGTCTCTTGGTGGTGTGGATGATGGGAGGCAAGTATGCTTTTACAACAATAGGAAGAAAAACTTCCAACTACATTAGAGTAAGACTTAATTTTTTTCTTTTTTTTTTTCATTATACTTTTAGCATTGTAGTCTGGAACATTGAAACAAAGCAGGCCATCTGTGGAAGTCCTGCTTCTGCCCATAGTGCTGGTCACTGTCTTACAGTGAAGTACTCAAATCATGATGACAATATTTTTGTGTCCGCTGGAAGGTACGTAAATGAACTGATCTACTTTCAACTATGATGGGTATTGGATTTTTCTGTGTCTTTGTAATTTGATTACACTGTTTGTGCACAGTGGATCGTTGCGTGTTTGGGAGCTTGATGTTCTTAATAGGAAGATTCGACCTTTGGAATGTCAGACAGGAAAATTGAAACGAATTGTTAAATGTATTGAGGTATACAATTAATGTAAATGTGTTTTTAAATATGTATACATGAACATCCCTGCTGCTGTGTATTGATGGGTTATATAATGTTAAACATATCTTTAACCAGTTAGCTGAAGATGACCGCTTTGTTCTATGTGGCACTACCAGTGGGGACATAATGAAAATAAACATGAAGACTGGCCTTCTCTCTGACTGTGGGCCTGTCAAAACTAAGCACAGTTTGGTAAATCATACCCCAGTTCTTTAAATACCCCAGTTCTTTCACTTTTTATTATTGTAACTTTTACAGTAAGTTGCTGTTTATTCACAGGGGGTAACTTCCCTAAGGTTTTTGAACTCTGGACAACTACTGGTTGGTTCTGGATCAGGAAGTTTCACTCTATGTTCCAGCGTCAACTTCAAAGTTATGAAGTAGGTACTGAAGTAAAATGTTGATACCACAAAATATTTGTGTATTACTTGGATTTTATTTTTTTTTTCTCCACTAGGCAGGTAGAGCTGGAGCAAGGGATCACCTCAATAGCTTTAGGAGAAGGTCAGCAGTTCTTTGTTGGAACAGAAGCTGCACAGATTTATCGTTTCTCATATGAGGACTTTAAGGCAGACCTCATTTCGACCAGTCACAACAGTGCTGTAAAAGATGTGGCTATATCATAGTAAGTGGGTTACAACTGCAGAGTATTATTGCATTTAGGTTGTGCTGCACTTGTGTAACTCTCATTCACTGTTCACAGTGGCACATCAGAGCTGTTTGCAACATGTTCTCAAGAAGATATCCGACTGTGGTACATAAACAAACCCAAAGAGCTGCTACGCATTACTGTTCCCAACATGACTTGCAATTCCATAGATTTTATGATAGACGGACATAGCATCATCAGCGGTACAGCAGTTAAATAATTTTAGTTGTTGCTTCCTTTGATCATGTTATTATTTATCAATGCATAGTTAATGTGTGAGTATTGCTTTTTAGCATGGAACGATGGCAAGATTAGAGTTTTTGCCCCAGCCAGTGGCAAACTTATGATGACCATTCACAACGCTCACAAGCTGGGAGTTACAGCTATTGCAGGCACCAGAGATTGCAAAAGGATTGTAAGTGGAGGAGGAGAAGGACAGGTGGGTTGAGAATTCTGTACAAGATACATAGAACTCTTATTCATTGTAGAATTTTATATTGTAATTTGAAATAGAGGGGACATGCATAATTAGTTTTTGTTTCTTTGTTTTTTGTTAGTTAATGATTGTGCCTTTTAAACTTTTAATATGGCAAGTTTATGTCCTTTTTTTTTATAGAACTGTCACTGTAGCTTAAAGGGAAACAGTTTAGGGAACTCAATCTATTGCATACTGTATATGCAGGTAATAAGTTTGCAATTGATTGGTCCAGGTGAGAGTTTGGGAACTGCAGCCAAGAAGCCACCGGATGCTGGGGTCCATGAAAGAACACAAAGACACTGTCACTTGTATTAAAATTAAGAGTGATGACAAGGAATGTGTGAGTGCAAGCTCGGATGGAGTTTGCATTATCTGGGATCTAGAGTGAGTATGGTGTCCCATAAAAAAAAAGAAAATCTCAGCCTCTCGCTTCTGCATAATTCTTGCCATTCAGAATATGCTTTATACATTACAGATTAAGTCTTGCATTAAAATAAGTTTTTATCTTCTCTCTATAGGCGTTTTGTGAGTCTTCAGACTGTGATTGCAAACACATTTTTCAACACAGTTTGTTATCATCCAGAGGAATATCAGATTCTCACTAGTGGGACTGATAGAAAGGTATGTTTTTATTAGTATTATTAAGTAAAGCAACCAGCTAAAAAAGGAAGAGCGTGGTAAAAGTTGCCTGACAAAATCTTAGTCCACATTCAAGGTACACAAATAGAGTTTAAATAGAGTTTTGTGGAAAGTGAGTCGATGTTTAAGGATATGAAAAAAGGTGTTAAATTTAAAAACTGTTTACATGTTTCATGTTTTGTTATCTTCATAGGTTACATACTGGGATGTGTATGATGGCTCACCAATTAGAGAGCTTGAAGGATCACAATCAGGCGCTATCAATGGTGTCCACATTACTCAAGATGGAAAATATTTTGTAACAGGTAATTGACTATTACCTGTTATCACTTTATTCCGTGATTAAGCTGGTCTAATGTCCCTGATCAACTTAACTTTTTGTTGTTTTTGTAGGTGGGGATGAAAAACTGGTTAAAGTATGGGACTATATGGAGGGCACAGTAACTCACACAGGCATAGCACATGGCGGAAATATTACCAGTGTGAAAGTCTGCAACAACAGTCGCCACTTGGTCAGCACTAGCACAGATGGGCCATTCTGTGCTGGAAGTTCCCACATGCAACTTCTTCCTAAATTCAATGTAGCATGTTTAAGCTGTGCCCCTTCAACCTGTTCTGCAAAAAATGCATGCATTTTTAATGTGCTACATAATAAAAGTATTTTTAAACCATAATCTGTTAGCAATATAAAAATTACATTGATGATAATACAGAATCTTTGTGAACAAACTAATGAAAAAACAGAAGAAAACTGTATCATATTATGTATAACAATAAACTGTGTTTGATGGACACTAAAATGAGACAGGCAGAGATGCATGTACAAACCAGAAATATGTATTTTATATTTTATAAAGGTAATAGAGCTTGAGATAAAATTAAAAAATAATCTATCATGTAAAGCCACAATTTAAGCAGCAAAAATTCTACTAATTGCAGTTAGTGTGTCTGAAATTACAAACACGCACACTTATGATGTTTTTTGTGAATTAATCCACTGCGTTTGTCAGATGTGACTTCGTCTACATATCTCGACAGTGGGGGGCAGTATAACAAACCACGATGATTGTGTCAAAAATCACTAAACAGAAGAAGAAAGGGGACGTTTTTTTTATTTTTCTGCAGCACCAACACCGCTGGGTCCCCTGAATACATTTATGAACTTCTAGACAATCCAACTTACCAACTTGCCTTGCCCTGGATCGAAAGTTGCAGTGACAAAACGTTTAATGAGTAAGTTTTAACGAGTTGAGCAGCTCGTGTACAAAACTCAGCCCCACTGATGCCCAGGCCTGGCAATGTTAGCATTAGCCTGGTTAGCCCGTTATCTGTTTTTACTTTGCCGCCATGGGCCCTGACACAACTTGCAAAAGGGAATCTTCTGATGATGAATGTGAGTTAATTCGGTCATAAACTTGAAATACTTGCACGAGTGAATTTTCCATGTACATGTAATTAAAATGCACATTTTCCTCTGCAAATAGATTACGTGATAATTATGGTGTATTTATGATTTGTAGATGTTGAAGGTGATGACTCAAGTGAAGAATCAGCAGATAGTGAGTCTGTTTCAAACGAGTGTTGTGTTAAAGAAGAAGAGGAAGATGAAATGCCTATTCAGCAGAAGAGCACGCAAGATAATGGGGGCAATCCTCCATGTTCAGACTGTATGAAAGTGTTTGGCCCATCTTCAGATTTGATTTGGCACAGAACTAAATCATCTTGTGCCAAGAAGCAGCGTGTTCTTCATCAGTGTTCTTTCTGCAGCAAACCTTTTAACAGACACAGCCACCTTGTACGACATGAGAGAGTGCACACTGGAGAAAAACCTTTCACCTGCTCAGTCTGTGGAAACGTTTTGCTCAGCTCAGAAGTTGTAATGCACACGAGAAAACCATGAGCCCACATATGAGAGCAGAGAAAGGACACACAAATGTGACCTCTGTGATAGGGCTTTCACTGAAGCTAAAGTACTGCGGCGCCATTTCCGATGCCACACAGGAGAAAGACCATATGAATGCAGCGAGTGTGCAAAGTGCTTCTCTCGCTCAGAAGGACTCAGAAGACACATGAGGAGCCACACGGGGGATCGTCCATTTGCATGTACCATCTGCCAAAAAGCCTTTTATTCACGAACAGACCTGAACATTCATATGCTTACACACTCTGGAGAAAAGCCACATGTGTGTTCTGTGTGTGGCAAAAGCTTTGCTCAAGCAGGTAATATGAGAATACATGAGCAGACTGTCCACTCTGAAAATCGACAATACAGTTGCAATGAATGTGGATCAACATTTAAAGAGTATAGGACAATGAAAATGCATCAGAGGATACACACAGGAGAAAAGCCATATGTATGCTTACCTTGTGGTGTTAGTTTCTTTTGGAGCCACGCATTAAGCAGGCATAAGCGGTCAGATGCACACAAGAAAAAGTTAGTTGAAACTGGTGATTTTGAAAGTACATAAATCTTTTTAATGAATAATATTGTATTCTGGTTGTGTAAAAGTGGTGGAAGAAAACTTTGCATTGGTCAGTTTCCACACAAAAATAGTTCCGATTGCATTAGAAGAGCCTGTATGTTTTTATAGGTCAACACAAAAGCTCATTTCACATTAAACTGAAATCGTCTCGTCAAGCCATTTTGTAGTTTTTGTTGCTTTTTTTTCTTCGTCACTATTTTTAGAGTGTAATTTCTTAATAATTACAATAGAATTAAAATAATTATATGTTTATGATAATTACCACTGGCTAGCTGCTTCCTGTTTCCACAAGGGGGCAGCAAATGCTATTGTGTGTAGAGAGTTGTGCGAAGAGGCTTCTGACAATGGCTGTGTTTCGCGAGCAATCTTTCTAACGTAGTTGAGTGAACTGAGATGAACTGATGATTTGTGGCTCAAACATACTTTCATAATCAAACGCGACATTAAGAAACAGCGTATTTTGTGCGGCTTCAAAGTGAACTCTTTGCGTTAAAGATACAGCTAAAGCTAACAAGGCGGTTAGCTTCTTCTGCAGCCATGGATCTCAACATAATAATTAAACAGGAGCCTGATGATGATGATGATGAACGTAAGTCTGCACACTTTGATAAAACTCGAAGATAACGCTATTTCAAGATGTTTGTGTACCTGTGTACAAATCTGCCTTAGCTTAGCATAGAGTTAACTTAATGTTTTAATGATGAATCTTTCCCACCTCCCACAAAAATGCGCTACTAAACGGGCTAAATTCTACCTGTGAAGTGGGGCTGGTCGGGTAACCTCACACATCACTTAACATACAAAATCAAAAGAGTTATCTGAGAGTTAACGGCACAACTATGTGAACATTTATTGCAAGTATTTGTCATAACAGATTAGCAAGCTAGCATTAGCCATATTGTGCATAGGAGTTGTTTAGAACGCTTTGAACTAGGAATGGGCACTCAGCATTGTGTTGTACAATGAGTAGCCTGCCCTACCTCTATTTTCGGGTACATGTACTGTAAGCATCAAACCAGATATCAAATATGTTGGTTAAGCAAAAAAGTCTATGCTGAAATTATTTTAAGACATCTTATAATATGCATTGTTGATTTTTTTATACAGATCCAGGAGAAGAAAGTCACTCCAATGAGGCTTCAGTAAATACCATACAGACACCCTCCAAAATGAAATCCAGTGTGAAGTCTCATCCATGTTCTGTATGTGGCAAGTTGTTTACTAAACCGTCAAGAAGAGCCAGACATGAAATTGTTCACAGCAAGCCAAAGAAGACCCTCTTCAATTGCCAGTACTGTGAGAAGTCTTTCAGAGAACAAGACCTGCTCAAGCGACACGAGATAAGGCACACCAGGACTAACATACACCCTTGTCCAGACTGTCAAAAAGTATTTGATCGGCCATCAAAGTTGGAAAGACACAGAACAGTTCATCTTAAAGGGCCAAAGACACCTCATCAGTGCTCTTTCTGCAGCAAAATATTTAGTAAGCTACACAAACTTGAGAGACATGAACGCGTACATACAGGGGAGAGACCGTTCACCTGCTCTATTGTGGCCAAACCTTCTCTGACTCAAGTAGATGCAAAACTCATGAGAGAAATCACATTGTACAGCCAGAAAAAAATCACAAATGCAATCTCTGTGACATGGCTTTCACAGGAGCTAAAGATCTGCGTCGTCATTTTCGAAAACACACAGGAGAGAAGCCATATGAATGCATTGAGTGTGAAAAATGTTTCTCACGGTCAGAAGCACTCAAAACACACATGATGATTCACACAGGCAAGCGTCCTTTCACATGCATCATCTGTAAAAAAGGATTTAGCTCCTGTTCGCAATTAAAGATTCACAGTTTGGTCCATTCAGGAGAAAAGCCACACGTGTGTCCTGAGTGTGGCAAGGAGTTTTCTCAAGCCAGCAATATGAGAGCACATTTGCGAACTGTTCACTTCAAAAATCAACAATTGAAGAAGTCTGTCACAAGCGTGGAACATGAAGAAGACGGTTCAAGACTTCAAATGTGAAGAATTTGGCCAAACATTTTAACTGTTACTTTAGCAACCTCCAGCAAATGCAAAAGGAGAAAAAAAATGAGAAATTTGTTCAAGCTTTTCCAACCTTCTGTATAAATAAATATACAGTTTTAACAAGCATAATTTATTTTGATATTTTTCTTTTTTGGAAAATAATTTGTGAGCCAGGTTAGTCGTCGTCCATTATCATTCATTTTCCTTCAACCATTATTCATCATCCATGGCTTGATTATTTCATCTTCGAGTTTCGACCTGGATGGATCTGGATGCAAACAGTAGGTGGCGGTATTGCACTATGCCACGATTGAAGAGGGTGATAGAAGCAGAAAAATAGGGCTACAATTTGCTAGTCGGTCCATAAATGTAGAGCTATAGTGACTTTAACCAGATAGTAGCTGAAATGATAGAAAACGTTTTTGTGTGGTCAGTAACACCAGATTATCCCTGTGCGAGTTATTAAATTATTAAACCTTGATGGTGAGGTGTGACAGACTGCGTTAGCCTGCTGCCAGCCATGGAGCCAGTCTCATGTAAACAGGAATCTTGTAAACAGGAGTCTTCAGATGAATGTAAGTTAAATTCTGCTTTGTGCTTTAAAATGTAAACATGGGCTACATCTTTTAAATTGGAAATTAAATACTGTCATAAAAAACATTGAACTAAGTAATTATTGGTGCTAATCACTATCACCTTTCCTGAACAGTTCAATACTGTTAAAACACAGAATAAAAGAAATAAAGTTGTGTGCATAAATTTCAGTCTATTGTCTAATACCTTGACTTAAAAATAGCATTTTGCAATAATCACTAATTTTTATTTTATTTTTTTTGTCATAATATTACCACTTTGAATTAACTTCTACTCATAGATCAAGATAATTGTGAACCTGACTCGACAATAGTCTTGAAAACATTGGCTTTGAACATGTATTTTGTTGGCTGTTTATACTAATAAAAGACTACTGTAAATGTGTGTTTTCCATAAATGCTTGCTTTAGTAATATTAGTAAACGAGTACTTACTAGATTTTCCCGTTTTGTTCCTCCAATAGATATTGCAGAAGAAGTTCATTCTATTGAGGTTTCAATAGATAATGACCCAGAGCCCTCTAAACCCAAATCTACCAAAGGTCATCCTTGTCCTGTTTGTGGTAAGTTATTTGACAAACCATCAAGGCTTGCCAGACATGCGCCTGTGCACCTGAAGAAGCCAAAAATACTCTTTGAATGCCAACAATGTGATAAATCTTTCAAAGAGGAAGATCTGCTCAAACGACATGAGAGAAGACACACCATGACTAACATACACCCTTGTCCAGACTGTACAAAAGTGTACAACAGACCCTCAAGGTTGAAAAGACATATAAAAACTCATTTTAAAGAACCAAAGAAGCTTCATCAGTGCTCGTTTTGCGCCAAAGCATTTAATAAACTCTTCAAACTTGAACGACATGAACGTGTGCATACTGGAGAGAAACCCTTCACCTGCTCTGTCTGTGGAAGAGGCTTCAGTGAGTTAAGCAGATGTTTATATCATGAAAAATCCACATAGGAATCCCAGAGAAACCCCATAAATGTTCTCTTTGTAACAAGGCTTTCAGAATAGCAAAGGACATGCGCCGTCATTTTCGAACCCACACAGGGGAAAAACCTTTTGAATGTACTGATTGTGGCAAACGTTTCTTTCGCACAGATGACCTCAAAAGACATAAGAGAACCCACACAGGCGAGCGTCCTTTCACATGTAGCATATGTACAAAAGGATTTCGTGGTGGTAGTGAATTAAAACTTCATATGATTACTCATTCAGGTGAAAAGCCTTATGTGTGCCCTGACTGTGGCAAAGGATTTTCGCAAGCAAGCAATATGAGAACACATCTGCGAAGTGTCCACTTAAAAGGTCAACAAAGTAAAAAGTCTGTCACAAGTGTGAAACAGGAAAAAACAGTACAAACTAATGAAAACTCTTCAGATGGAAAGTCTTAACATCTTAAATACAAAAGGCTTCTTGAAAGACTACCTGTAAGTGTTGATGTGATGCAGGTTAGACTGCTGTACGTTGTGCTCTGCTGAGATGATCAGCTATAGGACTTGTAGGTCTGCAGGACTCTGGGATGAGGAGGTCGGATCATAAGCATGGCTGGACACGGACTGAGCCACTGCCCTCAGGCAAGAGTGTATCTGCCATAAGAACATTTTCCTCCTTTCTGCGACAATAGATAACCCATTATGTTTTGTCCTTAATGTACTGTATATAATGTGTGTGTATTGTAACATCTTATTTTATGCATGAATTTCAGCATATTTTTATTTCAGTTTTATTTATTGGTTTATATTACTTAGTAATGCCTGTTATGTCTATGGTTAAATTCTAGACACAACCAATATAAATAAGTCATAAAGAGATAAGGAGTCAAATGACGTTTGACCATTTTTATTTTGGAAAGTGTGTAGGTTATCAAAAAATAAACATTGTTGTGCAAGTAGAACATAACAAAGGCCTAATTGAGCAACACTGGACTAAGAAAAGAAATGAAGCAGCATAATCTAGTTTATCTAAACAAAGTCTTTGATGTAACACAACAAGCACTCAATTAAAACAATCTCCTAACCAAAACGTACAGGGCTAACACAGAGAAGTCTATTCTTGACAGAGTTTCTTTGTCAGGGTTCCACAGCTTCCTCATTTTCCAAGTTTTTTTCCTTGTTCTGATTGGCCACTAACATGAAAACAGAAGAGATAGGTGCAGCACATGAAAGATGCTTACATGAACATTGCAAAGCAAATTCCACTTTTGTCAATACTTTTTTACAATAACGACAAAAAACTAATCATGAGTCATATTGGCATTCTTTTAGTTTTAATATTATATTTTCTCTGCATGAAAAGGGGGCACCAGTTCTTAAAGGAAGAGATTCTTGCGACAGGAGATTTATGAATCAATGTATTATTAAATTATACTTC
Source organism: Mugilogobius chulae (assembly GCA_038363315.1). Taxonomy (NCBI): domain Eukaryota; kingdom Metazoa; phylum Chordata; class Actinopteri; order Gobiiformes; family Gobiidae; genus Mugilogobius; species Mugilogobius chulae. The sequence goes on from CM076398.1 coordinate 29,879,778, forward strand.
ATGACCTATGTGCTTGCTACCTACATTTATATCATTTAAAACACGCAAAGTAGATTCCAAAATTATACGAAAAAGAATAAATGAAATTAAAAAAATATCTGTTCACTGTAACGTGGAGAAACGTACAGTTGTGGCAAATGCCTTGACATGAAATAAAAGCTTCAGAAGGCTTCAACATGGTGATGAGACAGTTGGGTTTGCACATTTTAGGTCAAGCACTTCTCTCACTAAGCACACGAGGGAGTCCTGAGGTCTTTTTGAGTTTTTGAAGCAAATCTAATACTTTACATTACATTACATAAAATCATAACATGTTGCATATGCAAGAAAAAAGTTATGTTGGCATTCTCTTGTAGCACTAAGCAGAGGTATGGATAGAGTATATAGCCAAGAAACAAGCGAGAGTAGCTTTCCTGAAGTAACATTTGAGTTTTAAAATGGAGTGAATTTATTTAGATGCTCAAAACATGAAAATAGCATAAATATATATTTTCAAAGTATAAAGACAAACATCAGATTAGTTAATCGATTACTACTTAATCAATCAGCGAACATCAAAATGCTACAAGTGGACAAAATTCAGTAAAAAAAAAAAGTCTAAAAAAATCTGCGGACATGTAGCCATGGCCTAAATCAACAAAAAACAAACAGCTGGATGTCGATGTTCATTTCTGAGAGGGTAAAAGCATATCATTTTTGTTTTATCAAGCACATTACATATCAACCAAATTTATTTGAAAATCCACTGAAGTAAAATATGTAGATCCCTAATCACTAGCCCCTGTGTCCCTTCTCTGCAAGATTAAGCATAGGAAAGTTGCCCACATTACCAGTGCCAAAATATAATTCATATTTTTGTAATAATCAAATACTTTCTGGATTTGTTCAATCTATCCATTTTATAGCTCAAGTTCAAAACATTTTGCAGGTATTTTTGCCAAACAAAATCATAAACAAATATTTCTTGTTTTGATGTCTTTTATGGCTTTCAAAATGTTAAAATATGGCATTAATTTGTTTCATTTGATTTGTTTACAATTGTAAAAACAAACAAACAAAAACCTGATAAAGTAAGTTTAAAAAGATGTGGCTCTATTGCATTGCACGGCAGTCTTTATTTTTCTTGTGTTTTTTCCTCTTTGGAGCAACTTTCACTACAGCTTAGTCTTTGTGGAGCTAATTCAGTCTTATTTTAGAACAAATAGGTCCTACATTTAGACATAAAGTCTGGGTTTAGATCTTAGTTACATCACTTGGTGTAAAATGTTTGAGAACATATCATGATAAGATGTAGGCTACTGTGATGTCAATCGTCCAAGAAAATAATTATAATTTTTTTCTGAGTCGATAGTTTCGAATTGTAACATGAGAAAATGGAAATTAAAGAATACAGAGATGAGTATGTAAGCCAAACCTTTTCAAAAGAGAGAAGGGGAAGTAGCTACTTCAAAATAGCCTATCCTACAAGTCAGGGAAAATAAGCCTTAAATGTCCAAAAAATTACTGTAAATGTAACCGAACCCGTAGTACTGTACTACCCACTTCTGGAAGCGCATGATTAACTTTTCCCCTCTCTTCTGACATACAAACAGTAGGTGGCGATGTTGCAATTTGTCCCAGTTCAAGCAGATAGAAGAAGTAGATAAAGAGGGATCCAGTGTTGGTGATGTGATGGCCATAGATTCAACGGGCTTGACGATTTGTTCGAGCTATCGTGGCTTTAATCAGTTCTTAGAAGAAATAACGAAGAACGTTTTGTGTGGTAGCATCGAGATTATGTCGGTGCGAGTTATTCATTTATTAAACTTGATGTTGAGGTGTGACCACTGAGCGCATTAAGGCTGCAGCAGCTATGGACCCTGACTCATGGAAGCAGGAATCTTCGGATGAGTGTAAGTCACATGTTGCTTATACTTCAAATTGAAAACATAGACTACCCCCCTAAGTATAGAGCGTTTTCACGGATGCAACAGATCCGGCGGAAAACCGGAAGTGGCGCCATTATGGAGGTATCGATGTAAACAATGCGGCCGAAATATCAATGAATTATCAAAAAAAGACGAGTCAAATTGATCTAAAAATATCGAGACCGACTTGAAGCTTCAGAAAAAAGCGTTACATGTGTAAAATTGACTTAATAGGTGGCGAAGATCCTTACGAAATGCAATCTAGCTACATTATTTAGTGAGGATCTCCACAAGCTGCCCTCTGTAAGTTAAATTCTCTTTGGTATTTGTTCTCCTTTATGGAGCATCTGAAACACTATTACACCAGCACTATTTGTGTGATTTAACACTCACGTATTTGACGTGTATTGCCGACAGTTGATGACAAAATAGGCACAAACTGTGTAAAAGAGTGTAGCTAAAAGGGATAAACAAGAAGAAAATAGCTAACGCTGTAGCTGTGCTAGTAGGCTAATCTCGATTAGATACATGGATTGTTAAAATAAAATGAAATCTACAGGTCCTAAGCTTTCAAACAAGGTACAGCATGTGTATATGCCCTGCGTGTGATCAGTACAACATTTGATGTTTATTTGTGGCTATGTACCGCGGCGATCCGACCGGCAACGATTAATTAAATACTTTAACAGTCGTTTTCAAGCGATCCAAGAGAAGTATGCCTTGCTTGTTTATTAGTGCACATGACCATAGCTTATTTGGGAAAAATAACCTACCTGAAATATGATATTGCCGCAAGTTTTATCAGCAGGTTACTCAATGAAATGAACGGGGGACGAGCTGACCGGAATGTTTCCGAGTTCTGTGTGTAACGGTAGAAAAAGTGGGCGGGCGAAATAAGATGGATTAATGACAACCTACAACACGGCAATAGTTTACCATTTTTAATTTTTCAAACTTCGAACATTCACGTGCTTTGACGTCTGTGTTTTGACCATGGATGTGTTATGACAGCGGCCGCATATCGCCAACATGGCCGACTTCCGGTTGCTGACGTCACGTGAAAACGCTCTATAGGTATAAGTTCAAGTAGTGTAGACTACAGCTTAAAAAAAAACATTACAGTGCTGGGTGCCGCTTCATTTCAGGTGTGGGTGTATGCTATAGTCACACTGCGAGGTTTGTGTTGGGGCTTATTCGAAAGTTGGTTGTAACAATTCTTCCACATCAACCTTTCTACATGGCAAACGGGACCTGTTGTGTAATTTACATGCCTTCATTTCTTTCGGTTCTGCCCGTTTCCTTTTCATGTTGTTCGGGTGCACTATGAGTGTGGGTGGTCCTTCATAATTTATAATGTAAATTTTGTGAGGAGTAAGCAAGCCAATTATAGAAGTCTCTTAAATTGCGCACCTCATCAAACACACGGTGGATTCCCACCGGAAACTGGAGGGTTAGGCAAAACGTTATTGCTTTAGGCAAGTGGGGTCCTAAGGTTAATGTTCAGGGTAGTCCATGACATGAATGTCTGGTCCACACCATTTTGTTTAGTGCGGCGTTCGTTGTTGTTGTTGTTGTTGTTGTTACGTTGTTGTACTTGTTAAGTCTGTTGTTCGTTGTTGTTTTGTTCGGTCGGTGGGGACCGTACGGCTACGGTCACGCAACAACAACAACAAAGCTTTAACGAACCCTGACAATCACATGGCAACTGAGCAAGCATAGCGAATCAGCGAATCCGAGCTCAGGATGGTGAGCTGTAATATCATTGATTAACAACATACATATTTCACCGAAATAGATGAAAGATATTAAACATTCTGAATAAGATAATCGTACAAGCTATTATAAATCGTAATCACTATACCTTGTTTATGTGTGTCTTATGTAAAGAAGTTACATTGAACTCTAAAACATATATGGCTCACACCATCGTAGACATGGACTTGCAACTTAGAAAACGCTCTATGCCTAAACTATAACTAACCTCAGTCACTAATCCTAACCTTATTTGAATTTAAAACCATGGTTGCTGATCTAATACAAAGCGATTTTGGTGTTGTCAAAAACGATTAAAGAAAGTGGGAGGCGACGTGGACACCAATCACATGCATATTAGATTAAACACAACTTAATTAAAAAGGAAATAGAAAATTAGAATAAATCCGAACTTTTCAATTACATTTGAGAAGTGGGATTTTATGTCGATGTTTATCATGATGTTTTGTTGTGCTGGTAGACTCTTTTTTCTTAATTAAGAAGTATGTGTGTAACCTTGTGTGGTCATTCCCACTATAGATTGATGCTTGCTTCGGTAAATGCTAGATAAATACGAACATCGAGCTTGACACTAAATTAATTGTTTTTTTTCTCTTTGATAGAGTGTTATCCTCCCAATACAGCTATCATTGAACGTTCAAACGAAGAAGTTCCATATCTTGCAGCGTATTTGAGGTTTCTTAACTCAGGAAGCTGAATTCAGGCACCGACCGGGAGAGCAGTCGCGCCACTTAGTTGGCGATATGCGGCCGAACTGCATCACTTCTAGACCAAAGGATCCAATCCACTCCCATTGTTGCTCAACAACCTGACATGCTGTTCGATTGGAAGGCAAGTGAAATTGGTGACAAACCATTCAAGGCTTGCCGAGACATCATGGTCTGTCGCTGTGCACATCTGGATAGTAATCGAAAAAACACTAAATTTCATATGAATGACAAACAGTGTGATAGAATACTATCAAAGACTAGAATGGACAGATCTTCGCTCGATGTACGACTATTGAGTAAGAAGGACGACACTGCACTCATATATTACCCCCATCCTGTATTTCGTCCTGCCCACTTTTTTTTTACGTCACCCTCAGTTACTCATAGCCTGGGTCAAACAAGTATTTGACGCTTCCATGGTGCTATTCTCAAAAGTTGGACAGATATTCCAAAGAACTAGTTCATCTTAAAGGGCCAGAAGAACACGGGTTTAATGTGCTCCTTATCTGGCAGACAGAAAATCACTTTCCGGATAAACTACAAACAAAAACGGACTGACATTAACGTAGTGCATTACGGAAGAGAAAGCCCTTCACTTGCTCTGTCTGTGGTAGATGGTCCTATGCTAGCGTTGACGGCCTTTTTAGAGTTTATCAGTTTGTTTTAAACGTTGTAAGTTGAATAATTAGAGTCAAACATAGCGAACTGACATCGGAGAAACCCTCAATAAGAATGAGTTCTCTTCTGGCGTTGTGTAAACAAGGAGCTTTCTCAGAATATCAAAGGTACATACTTGTCTGCCCGTTATTTTTTCCTGGAGGTTAGACTCTATTCATTTCACACCAATAAGCTATGGTTATCATGTGCAGACTAATCAAATCAAGTCAAGGCATACTTTCTCTGGTATCGTTGAAAACACTGTTACTAGTATTTCAATTAACGTTTTGCTCATGGGCGGGAAAGATAACTCCTTCTGTGAGTAACTGGCACTGAGGGCAAAGCCGTGGTTTTCTTATCCCGCACAGATGTAACCTGTCTCAAAAAGTACCAAATAACTAATAAGAAGAACCCACACAGGCAAGAGCGTACACTTTCACATGTCACCAATTTGGTAAAAAAGGATTTAATTTAACTGGTGGAGTAGAGTTATAACAAGCTATTAATGGATTTACTCTCAGATCACACTAGGGCTGACTGCAGGGCTTCATGTGTGCCACTGACTATAGCATGGCAAAGGAATGTTCGCGAAGCGCAGGGCTCTCATCACTGAAAACACATTCTTGGCAAAAGTTGTGCCCACATTTGTTAAATTGGTTGAATCAAAGAAATAAATCTGTGGCAACATGTAAAGAACAAGGCACCATGGTACATATCTAAATAAAGAAACTTCTTATCATGCATTTGGATGAAGTCTTAAACATCTTTTAAAGGTTATCAAGACGCCTCATATGAAAGTACCACTATTCTGCAGTTGTCTTGAAATGTGGTCTCGTAGTAGACATGCTGTTGTCAGTGCTGGTTGTCTCTGCTGAGCAATGATCAGCTAGAGGCCGCAGGTTACTGCAGGAGCTCTGGGATTAAGCGTAAGGTCTAGATCACAAGTCATTCGTGCTTCGGATCTACAGACTGTGACCTATTCAGGCTTTCTCAGGCAAGATTCTATGCTGTACTCCGCCATATACAGGTACATTTGTCCTTCAGGCATCTCTTCTGTCTAACTTGAACTCTAGAGACATATTGGCTTTTGCACACAATATAATATTGTCAACTAGCCCGTAATTATAAGTTCCTTCTATATCGTATTGTCTGTTTACATATTTTAATGTTGATTGTTTTCACATTCAAAATACTGATGCGTGTATTTGGTTATGTTGTAACAGTTAAGAGTCAACACCTGATATTTAGTTCTGGAGCGTGTATTTGAGTGTTTAGCATGTTAGGTATTTGCCCGTTATGTTCTCCTATTTTACAAAAAATATCCAATTTCGTGATACTAGCTGAGATCACATTACTTAAAAGTTGACTGATATCAACAAATAAACCCAAGAAAACATTGTGAATTTACGTTAAAATTGTCCTAATCGAGCGCGAGTAGCTTAAGACCCTAACTAGAGTCGAGGAGCATATCAAAGCAGTACAACGAACAAATAAAGATACTTAATACTGGAGAAGTATCTGACCGCGGGTAGGGTTATTGCAAATTTATAGAAGTGTAAAAGATTTCTATGCGCTAAGCTAACGTATACTTTCCTAGTCTTATATTTAGTCTAAATAAACTTCTTTCATTTGCAACAAGATAGATAAGACTCACAGACCATGTTAGATGATACTTCCTGTGCCAGTCCATTATTCGAATGCATTAGACAGGTCGCAAGATCAAGCAGCGATGCCATTGCGTAATAGTAGTTCTCAGTGATGTTATTGATTCAATATTGAGACAGGGTGGTCGGCGTGTCTTTGAAAGGCGTAGACTGATAATAGGAGCTGAGCATTGTTTATTGTCGATAAATGAAATAACTAATAATCGCCACTTCGTATAAGGCTAGTGGCACAGTCGTTCCTATATTTGGTGTTCTTAGGACTTAATCAATCGAATTCATATGGTAACGACCAATAACATAGCTCACAGGAATGATTGATTGGTCGGCCACTATACCGAGCTTGCTAGATTTTTACATCTCTGGCAAACTACTGTGCGGTATCAAGATAGGTTGCATCCGTCGGCATATAAACATTACACGTATTCTCTCATAGTTACATTATAAAGAGGTAGAGTAGTATAAAATGAAATTCAAATTCGTAATATTCTTGTTGTCAAGATCATACTGTGATGAGGGATTAACTTTATATCACTGTGTTTCAGACGCACTTGATCAATGCTCATTACGGCAGAGAGGGAGAGAGTAGTCCAGAGGCGCTGTTGTGGCCCCATGAAGTCAGACGACTGTCCAATAGTTTGTTGGGTGCATGCCCAATCTCAAAACTTGCGAACTCTAGTTTGTGAAGTGACTATCAATACCTCACTTCAATCCAGCGCCTCATATTGCATGTTTATATTACATAAATAATCAAATAACAGTTAACATTGTTAAATAACGGCATGACACGACGTATACTGTGGATTAAAAATATATCTTGCTCTGATTAGTAGGAATGTTGCCCTTTACTCTTTTCAAAATTTTGCAGGCCGGCAACACATATAAACGAGTTAGTTTAGCGTCGTATACTTCTTCATAAGAACTGACCTTTAACGAGAGTTTATACATCGATCATATGCTCAGAAATAAATAACTGGGGCGCGATATCTAGGTATGCCGCTTCTGCCTATGGAGCCTAATAGAGGGATCTTAGGAACTTTTTTCGCTGTCAACCGATGCATGAATTAAATACACTAACCAAAAAATCATTGGATTCAGTACTCTATCAAAGGCGGAGCATTTATTCATCTGGTACTGGGTCTATATTATATAGATGTCCATGTCAAGCAATATATTTACTTCCTATGCTATAAGAAAAAGTCTGCTGTTAATCACATGATCAAGAGAGTGTTAATGATAGTTGCAACTTTCAGGTCGAAATAAGCACGTCCATGTCGATATTCTTGCTTTTTGGTGTGTATTTCTGTTGCTATGGATAGAGAGAGGGGACAACTGATCCTATGACATTTCATATATGCAGCACTCCTAAAATGTACAGAAGTTGTGTAGAGTGTAGATTGACTTCACATGAAAAATAATAACGGGGTGTCGTGGTGTGATTTACAGCTAGAATAGTGCTCCGCTATCAATGTTGATTTGGAGCAGTATTACATATTGGCTTATTGATATTTGTTAAATTCAGCCTGACCAGTATGTCACGTAGTCGTATGTCGATGTAAACTACTATACGATGGTGTGCAAGTTCAGGACGCTACTTATCTACAGATCTATTTCTTATACATCTTAGTGGATCTTGTTCTCCTGAAAGTGTAACGCGCTTTGGCTGGAGCATACTTATCTTTTTGTATTAAAAGTCTAAATTCTACATTTTCTTCATCCATATGTTACTATAATATTACAGAAAAAAGTCGTCTTGTTGAAAAACTATTTCGAATCATGGTCTAGTGAACATAATGATATAAGTAGACTAATAATATGTGTTGTCTTTTCGGTGTGATAGATTGGACCACCCTAAGAACGAATATGGTATAGTTAAATGAACAGAAGTTACAAGTATATTTCCATTGACGTTTCTCCTGTAGTGTTAACAAATATCGAGTTAATCATCACGCTAAATGCCTCCATATTGTTGGATTAGCATAGATACAAATGATAATGACGATACTAAAACCAACATCCAGTTTAAATGTAATAAAGTCTTAAACATGTATTGACTGCTAACACATCAATATAAAAGTAAGTATGCACTTGGCAAAAAAAATGGTAAAATGGAAACTGTAAATGTTTAATAGCTTTGGATAGCAGAATGAATGCTCAACGCAAAAAAGAAACGTATGTAATGGTGCGTTCATCATTAAAATGTTTTAGTTGTTGATAGATTGCGTCCCAAAAGACCCAAGTAACATCAGATAGACCTCATGAAATTACTGATGTTTCACAGTGACTTGTCCTCATGTTAGCGAAAAGAATTAGATTCAGAGACACAGACTCCAACAGAATGAACATTTAGAGTTATACACCACATCTAGGAAGTCATTTGCGAAAGTTCTAGTGAGACGTTCTTTGATTTTTTGTAGTATACTTTACGTGATGGTATGGTTGGATCAGGAATTGTTGTCAACAGAAGCATCATCTGTCATTATGGAACCTCACATTCTTTAAACCTGGCGAAACTCTAATTCTCTCATTCTATCACACCACACCATGATTAACCCTTCAGACATTCCAATGAACAGCGCTGATAACTTGACGATCAAAAAACAATAGAATATTTGTTTTTTTATTGATTTTTGTCTCTTGTTGAATTGCTCAAACTTCTTTACTATGTTCGCAACACCCATGTGATTCACATAGTTTTCAATAACGCTTGAGTCAGACGATTTACCGACTAAGAAGAGGTGAAATCGGTAACTCAATAGCTCAAATGTGACTTAAATAACTGCTCACTGGAAGAACGTTAGTTGGATGAATCAGTGCAGGGATGAACTAGATCAGAGATGGGTGAGCGCAGAGCCTGGGAAGAAATAAATATAGTTGGTGTTCGCGCTCATGGAGAACAGTGGTGAGCGACTAGCATTCCTATGCATTTACAAAGTTGCTAGCTAGGAGCGCGACACAGCTGCCGAGGCCAGCAGGACAAGCAGGCTCACTTACGTCGTTCGGGATTATGGGATCGAATCAATCACTCTCACTAACTACCCTTCTGTCTCTTCTCCAGTGAATGGAATGCCGTTGTTGGTATCTCAGATACTTATGGTACCTGAGAACGTGAATCAGAAAGTTGTGCAAGGGAGAATAAATATAGCAATTGAGGGTTCAGCGAGTAGGTGTGATCTTAGAGAAGATCTCACAGAGCATGGGATTAATCTCAAGGTCTAGAAAGCAGGAGTGAACTTTTTACTCTGGTGTTTTAAAGTGAGTATCAATTGAAGCTCAGGAGGAGTCAGCCTTGCTCGTGTAATTAAGTTTGCGGGTGGCTCGTATTGTGGCTATAGGCCAGGTTTCCAGAAACACAGATGGGCGAAGACAACTCACACAGGTGGGAGTCTCTAATAAGATGCTGAAATGAGATGAGACAAAGAAGGTGAAGGAGGCCGTGACTGTGTGTTCAAAGGAGATAACATTCACTGTGTTAGCAAGGATGAGTGGACAATTGATTTTTATTGCAAAATTATATTACAAATACCATTAAATACAATATTAAACAATATTTAATTTCGTACTTGCAATATCTTTGGGCCAGCCTGAGCCTAGAACCCAACCCATAGATCTCAATCCATACTGTATGTTAGGAGTCATAAGTACATCATAATGTGCATCTTGTGAGCCAGCTTCGACCTTTTTTCTGTTCCACTGCATGGCATGAAACCTATGATAAGCTGTTATTTACTTGAAAGAGTCCCAGGTCTGTATCCCATGTCCAGCAGAAATAGCGAAAACCACTTACTTTATCCAAGACATGTCCGTGTTTTGACCACGTGGGTATACACTTTTTTCACCATTTTTACTTTTATCATCATAACAACTTGCCAGTAGAAGAGCTCACATTTCACCCATTCTTGAATCTCTTGTTGGGACTTTTAGAACTCTGTATTGCCAAGCTTCTTATATCAGTGATCTGATCTGACTCTACAGATCTTTTTGTGCACTGAGGCATTTGGATCAGAAGCTTTGATGGTTCCTTGCACATGTTTTGGGACCAGAGAAGACCCATTCTTCCAAGCTGTTGCTTCTAGATTTTGAAATGATCAAAATCTACTTCGCCCTCCCTGTGCTTCATAATGCTTTTTTTTTGTTAGCCATTTTAATTGTAGTTGTTTTTTTTTTGTCTGATATGAGTGTGATTTGTGCGTTTTGTCCAAAGCAAGTGTCTTCAACCTGTAGCTCAGGAACTACCAGTAGCTCTCCACACCTGCTTACTAGCTCACCAAAGGATTTTGAATCATTTTATGCTTTAAACCCTATTTTTATTCATTACATTGCACCAATTTCCCTCATGAATGTTTTCCTAATTGTATCCATTTCTAAATGGATAATGATTAAGGTTTCATACAAGCATCCAACAATGCCCAATTTTACTTTCATTATTGTGCTTGTTAAAAGTAGTAGCTCATTGCCAGTTTTAGTTTGCAAAAGTACTTCTCCACTTCCTGACTTGGACTTGCAAAACAGTGACTTGGTTCCATGTGTCAAATTTACTGTAATAGATACAAGAAAGTGGTTTAATGACAAGCAGGTGAACTGACACACCAGTGGTAAAAGATATAACTTTCTACAAAATAATCAAAATATCTTGAAATCTATATTTTGGTTCTTTTTAGCCTTGCATTTTAACATTATTCATAACAATTTTGTGACTTTTTAAGATCTCAACAAATCAACCTTGTTGAATCTATGGGTTTCAGAGTAATAAAAACAGTAAGTAGAAAGATGTCTATGAAAAGAATAGGAAAATAATAATGGTTTTAAGTAATTGGCAATACATTTTTGGCAAAAAATATAAACTTGTAAGACTACATGCAGCATATGTTTGGACATGGCATGCAACAGTGACATTCTCTATGAAGTCATGGTGAATGAGCAGCAGAAATTACATGTCAGATCTCTTTTAAACTGCATGTACCTAAAAGAAAAGATCAAGTGCTTTGCGCATGTTCAGAGAAAAGGAAAGAAATTATACCAAAAATGTAAAAATGCCTTACTATCTATTTCAATAAATCAGCCCATCTGGTCCACTAATTTCCATTTTCAATATTGCTGAGCTGTGAAATTAAACTCGAGATGATTATAGTCTGCGTATAAAACAAAATGGGCTAAATCTCTTTAATGAACAACTGGCTTATATAACAATTCTTAAAGGCAGAGATGCTACAACGAAGAGAGAAAGAGGTCTATGAATCAATGCACTATTAGCTGTTGTTCTCCCTTGTGTTGTAGCTGCCAGCATTTTCACTGTGACCTGACATGTCCTCGAGTGAATGTATGTCATTGTCAGAGCATTTATCTATAGTTTTAGTCTTCATATATCAACCGTTTTTGCTCAGGCCCTGTATGGAGAAAATATTGTATTGACAAACACTGAAGAAACAGAACATTTTAGGGGATTCCGTTTGTAAAGAAGAAGGAGGTTGGTCGTAATGGTTGTCCACTTTCTTGTTTGTGAATATTGGTCAGTTTGCTTGTCTTTATTTGACTGTTTTGAATTTCAAAGTTTCTATTCTTAAATTTACATCTTTGTAGAGTTATGCTCTGAGACAAACATAATGAATTGAATAAAGACTGCTAATAAATAGTATGTGTATTTACTGTAATATAACAGGAGTGCAGCAAACATGATATTGGGTAAAGAAATTCTACTAATTGAACAAATGCTTTTCAGAAAAGACCAATATTAGTTTGGTAAAGTCGTTGACACGTCAGCAATTTATTTTTTCAGATGACTATTAACCTACTATATTTCCATTACAATTGGTCTGTTATCAAAAATCAAGAAACTTTTATTGTGTTTTAGAGTCTGTCTAGGCAAGTTACCTTTATCAAAAACACAACTACAACTTCCTTTTGACGACTTTAGTCACTGTTAATTGTGACTATTGCAGCTCTACTTTCAGAGATGAGATTTTACGCTGATTCTCTTGGGCTTATTGCAGTGTAAATGTGAATTAGCTGCAAAACAATTTCCCCACAAGAACAAAAACACCCTTCTCTCCACTTAAGAATAATTTATATCATGATAACCTAATTTATTGTTGTTGTTGTTGTTGATGTTGTTGTTGTTGTTGTTGTTGTTGTTGTTGTTGTTGTTGTTGTATTTTATTGTATTTTTTTAATGTGTGTGTAACACTCTTGGACAATGGTGGAGATTCTTCTGTTTAAAAAAAGTCACCTAGATTTTACACTGAACTTTTAACTTTTACTTCATTCACTACACTACACGTTAGAGCAGCTATCTGTACTTTGTACCTCACTACTATTAAAAAAACACTAAAAGGAAGAAGCATCTGGAGGGTTATTTTTAGCGCATTCCACCCGTCTAAAAGCTTTGAGTTGAAGCCTTCGCTTTTAGTCATCAAACATGTTGGTCTAACAAATGTGAAAAATTCATTGACAAAAAATATGGACAATTCTCTATATCAGCAGCAAACATTTTACACAGAATATGCACGAAGCACTTTGACTGAGCCTCCACTGCTCTTAACGAGCACTAGTAATGTGATGATACTTAATTGGTCCTACAGGGGGCAGTTTTGCTACTGTCTGGGACACATTAACCAACTTCAGGTAAGCACATGCTTCCTTGTGCTGACTTTTGGGGTCAACTAGAGGTTGTTATTATTACCTCTTCATTACAAGTTCTAGTATGCCCATTATGTCTTTTGTTGTGAATCGTCAGGTTGATCATTTATGTGACTGGGTTCAGCGGTCAAACTTAGGTTGTTTGTATCCACACACACACATACACAGCCACGACGCTGTGGGAGGAGGGAGGGCACACAGCAAATTCACCACACGCATTCAGCGCGCTATTCCAGCTATGAGGAAGTGCCATTCACTGTAACAGCATCTAAACGAGGGGAGAGGACAGAGCTTCTGAGAGAAACACAGGCGCTTCACAGATACTAGACAGATTAATATTATGTGCCTTATAGAGCTGGTATTCCCGCAGCGGTAGGTCTAATGTTATGGAGAGAAAAGCTGAGGAGAATAGGAAAGAGGAGGCGGGCTAGACTGTCTGGCGGACAGGTGCAACTCCGCTGTCTCTCTGGTTTTCGCCGACAAATCAACACAGAACCATGGATTCGCGAAAAGAAAACAAGGGAAGAAAACAACCCATGAAGCCCAACAAGCGCAAGGAGCAGAAACAAAAAACTGGCAGGTTTATACGAAGGAAATCTCTGCGCTCGCTGGGTAATTTCATGGGAAGAATCCTTAAAACTTTGGGCACTTTGGCGCACTTTGGCGAGCACGCTGACACGCAGGAGACTGAGGATGACGACGGGGGATTCGGGCAAAGCGGGACAGGGGGGTTCAGTAAGGACTCACACAGCACTTCCAGGGATTGCACATTGAAGAAAAGCAGTACAGCCTTGTCCTCATCAACATCTCAGGGCTCAGTCAAGGAGCGTCTCTCGCTGTGCTACGGAGACAAGACCCCGGGCGTACAGGGGCTCAAGAACCACGGGAACACCTGCTTTATGAACGCCGTGGTCCAGTGCCTTAGTAACACCGACCTGCTGGCGGAGTACCTGGGGCTGGAGCAGTACAAGACGGACGTAGGGAGCCAAAAGAGAGCGAACGGGGACCTGGACGCAGTGGAGGAGCGACGGGGCAGCGCACGGGACGCGAGGGGAGAGGTGACGGAGCAGCTGGCCTCTCTGGTGCGGGCGCTGTGGACGCTGGACTACACCCCGCAGCTGTCAGTGGAGTTCAAGGTGAGAGTGGGATTGGTGCTGCTGTTGCTTGGATCGGGGGCTTCATTGCATCACGTATTGAAATATGTTTTCTCCAGTCTATTGTTGTCTGGACGGCCCAGCAGCTGTAAGTGCTTGTTAGCTGTCTCACGCGCTCAAAGTTGAAGGCAGTGGATGATGTTGCCCAGAGGTTTGCTTATGATCACGTGATTGCTTTCTTTCTTATTTTGCCCCTATTCATGTGACGAAAACCAAGAGCCATGCCACTTAAACTCCAGTGAAGTTTTTCATTTTTGTCTATTAAAGACAAAAATGGCTGACTTACTGCAAATTGATTGGAACTATTTTAACTCTTTTCTTTTTGTCATTCTAAAAAAGTGTTGCTCTTAAAATTTATTATGATGTTGATTGCCAAAAAAGTTAGAAAACTGAACAAGCTTGAAATAAATAATTAATTGAATGTGGCTTGGAACCTTTTTGTGTTTTAAGTGAGAAAGCAAAGCAATATATTGGATTAACATAACTTAATTAATTGTGATTTTACATAGAAAAGGTTTAGACTGTTCAAGAAGAAGCCTAGATATTACCAAGCAGTAAAAGGCTTTTGTAGGTCTGTTTGGTGACTGATTACATTCAGGATGGTGTGACTCATCTGTCCAACAGTCCAGCTCTTTATGATCCTGTGTTTGTCTTGTCTGAAATAAATGTGTGTTATGGTCATAGTTTGCAGGGCCCTGGACTGTTTAGAATCAACAAGTATTGTAATAAAAACTGTGGCAAATAAACAATAATCAATGGGATGCAGGATGGCTTGTAAGATAATTCACAACTCACATGCAGCTCATGTGAGTTGTGAACTCACATGCAACTCACCTTTTTGTCAGGGAGTTGTAGGTGTAAAGTTTTCACTAAATGTAAATATCTAGGATACAATTTGTATTTTTCCTAAACTGAGAGAAGATGGCATTACAAACAATAGCACAAGCAATGATATTATGCTGAGCTCAAATGTCCTCAGTCTACATTTTTTGTTTGGAAAATTAAGTCCTAAAGATGGGCGAAGTAGCTTATCTGGTGGAAGTTTGCTAATTGCTTTGTCTGGAAATTTCCACAGAATGGCTTTAAATATATCTTGCATCAGATGTTTTCATTGCTACAATCAAAAAACATTGTTATTGTGAGTGGACTTGCCTCTGCACTGTCAAACTTAGCTTGATGGTGCCATCTGCATCGTAGAGAGACATTGGTTCAATGCCACAAGCACTGGCATCTTCAAGAACACTAACCCTTTACTAGAAAAGATACATATCTTTAAACCAATAAGTGTCTTAATAGGGTTTATCACTGTGACCAGAAATCAACCAATGTGCAATGAGTGTGTGTTTTTCATGGCTGTTGCTGATACTGTTTATGAATTCAATGAAAGCAATGGTCAATTTATGCTTTGCTGATAGTTTTTGGCAGATGTGCTTGTCAATTTTATCCAAATTATAGTTAAACTACTTCCCAACTCAGTCTCAGCCTGAGACATCAACATGTGAGACAAGAGAGTAGTGTGTAGTGTGTAGTGTTTCTTTTTCGCAGTAAGTTGTTCAAATTGAGCTTTATGTGTATTCTTTAAGTAGTTTGGCCAACACTCAATATTGGTCTTTCCTGCAGAAGAACGGACAAATATTTCCACCGCCTGTATAGATCAGGTATTGCAGAACTGCAGACGGTTCCCAAAAAGTAGGAAGCACGTTCATTCAATCAGCCAGCAGGTGCAGAGTGGTGCGTTGGCCAGAACCAACCAGAGTTGAGATAGAGCAGACTGTACATTACTCTTTTTTTTACCTTGTATCAAAAATTAACTTAGAATATGATATTGTACCTTTTACAAGTTTACCAAATAGAAACAGCACCAATCACTGCCCTACTTCTTCAATGACAAAAAAAAGCAAAGATTGGTTTAAATTAAAAAAATGTCCTGCTGTTGAGTGAACAAACTCCAATGATGCAATGTCAGATGTTTTCCACAAAGTGAAATGAAGCTGGCTGATGCATCAGACTACTGCCTATACAGATGATGCACCAGTGAAAAAAAAAAAATAATAATAATTTAGCTTTTATCCTAAATTTGAACATAATAAATGTGGTGCCATGTGCGTCATAGTTAATGTTATTTTATACATTACATTGTGTCTTGTTTGGCATTTGTCCTTCAGTGGCCCTTGTTCCGTCATAGCCCGTTGCACTGATACAATATTCTCAGCTCATCTCTGGGTAAAAGCAGCAGAGAGTAGTGGATGTTTGCTGTAGCAAGTGCTTTTAGCCCACAATAGATAGGGACCCCTGCTGTGGCTCCAATGACACTGAGCACTTTGAGGCAGAGTGAGGAAGAAAAGAAGCTTGAAGAAGTCAAATTATCTATAGCAAACCAAACTATTGTCCTCCTGTGATTGCAATACCTCTCCATACCAAACTACTCTATATCATGGAAAAAACAGACTCTGAGAATATATATTTTTAATACCAAAGCTTGACCACACTTATAGGTGTTAAACCATAGAAGAAAACTATAATATCTCTTGTGAAGCTGTGAGCATCACAGAACAGCCCCAGGCTTTTAGTAAACTAAGCAAATTGCACTGTGGATTTTCTATTCCCTTGTTTTTGTTGAGATCTTATCACTGTCACCTTATTTTATAATTTTTTCAGCTATGAATTTTATTTAACATTCACACTTGTATGCTTTTGTCTCTTACATTAGGCCCTAATATAAGGACATCTTGACAAAACAAATTTGCCATTATATTTCATACTTAATTAAACACAACAATACTGCAGTGACAAACCCTTGAATTCTTCTTGAATTTTCTTGCCTTCTTGAGTATCAAGAGTTCTAAAAAAGTAACAACAATCCCCCTAAAAAGTTGTAAATACAAGGGGCAGTTTTGTGTAATTATATCAGCAGTTTTGTGTAATCATATCACCTTATTTTGTGCACACAGGCATACAGTATGTTGTGTTTTCCGTATTTTATTGTTATTATTACATTAACTTATATGCAGTAGCCCATTTGGAATAACGTTTTGTCTTTTGTATGCATTGATCATATTTGGGATTTTGTATTTTAGCAAAAGTGGCCAGCAAAAGAGTTGTTTAAACATGCTTATATGACTTGCAGGAGTATAGTTATTCTGTAAGTCAGGTTTGTGTTTTGTCCACTTTTTTTGAGTATATTAATTTAAAGTACTGGATTAAATGACTTAATTAATAGTTATTATTGCTAAAACGTCCATTTTAAAGGTTGTATGGAGGATTTTCAAAAATTTTTTGTTGTCAGTCTTGGTCAAAAACAGTTCCATAGATTTGTAACAGCCGTGTACTTATGCCAAACAAAAAAAGAATTTTCAAAATATATTAACTGTGGACATGATGAGGCCAGTAAAACGTTGACCAATAGATAACGAGGTACCTCGTTATCTATTGGTCTGCTAACCTGTCAAGCAAACCCTCAGTGTTCCTAACTAACTCATTGGTCCAGTTACAGTTAAAGGGTGTGGCCCTGGGAGGAGAAACACATGTGCATCATTTGAAAAACAACAAGCAGCTGTTGGATTCGAAAAATCCTCCATACAACCTTTAATAATAGTAAATAAGTACTTATAGTTTAGAGTTACACCCAACACTGGTTAGACGTGACAGTTTTGGAGTGTTTTCATGATAGTTTGCTAATTTCTACTTTGTATCCAGCTGTTCAGCCAAAACAACATTTAAAGGTCAAAATCTCTTTGTTCTAATTTCTTCATTAATGCCCGTGACACCTGCTGGGATGCAGTGTCTTTTTATTGTCGTTAAAGTCTTGTCTACATTCATTTAGATTGATGACAGACTGAGCTCCTCTTTATCGCCTTGACAAACACAGTGCTACTTCACTTCTTTTCCTTGCTCACTTGGCAGGACGCTTCTTTGGGCCCAGTGCAGCTCAGTTCTGTAGGAGGAGGGTGAAGCCCAGCGTTTTAAGTAGCCCTGCTTGTTTGGAGTGAGGGACTGAGGCTGCCCAGTGAGATGGATGCTTTGTTTGTCTCAGCCTGTCTTTAAGGAGCGTTCGGGTTCACACTCAGACATGTCAGGATGCACACTGTGCGCTGGAGAGATGGAGGGTATAATAAGAGCCACCTGGGCTGTAGATGCTGAATGTGCACAGTTTTTCAGAATTTAAGTAAGCAATTTAGTGGTGCTGCATGTTCATATAGAAGATAAGAGCAGCATAATGTGCATATATCTATGTTTTCCATTTTGTGACATTTTGTCAAGCATATAGAATGTGTGTCACTAATAGCAAAATGTAGTTTCTCTTATACAAAATGTTTGCTAAGTTTTTATGTACAAAATGAAAATCCATCATACTAAAATACTAATAAGTTTAGATTTGTTTGTTTGTTTGATTTAGTTTAGCCAGATCTCAGAACATAGAAATATATACAGGTATAAACAACCAAAGACAAAAGTAAATAAATATACAAAGTTAAAATACAAACATTAAACATACTGTGAAACATGTGACACGTGAAAATAGTAGACACAAATATCAAATGTTGTAAGCGGAATAAAACCCAATCAAAGTCCAAGTTCATACCATTAAGGTGCTTTGTTCAGACTAGTTAACCCTTTAATGTTCACTCCATGAAAAAAACAAGGAAAAAATTATTTTTTTGTGCTTTTTAGGTTATTGGGTCACTAATAACAAAAATAATTTAAAAATATTTATATAGACCCCCCAGTTTTAAAAATATATGCCTCTACCAAATGGTCGAGATGGTGCTTGATGGTAAAAGTATCTAATAGATAACTATACATTTTTATTATCAATAAATTAATATTTAAGACCAACAAATGCAAAAAATAACGTAGAAATTGTAAAAATACCAGAAAACAATTAAAATTATATTCCAACAAATAAACTTCCCTCTTATTTCCTGCATTAAATTACAACACTTACACGACAATTGTACTTTCAAATACATAAGTGTCACTTTTGCTTTTCTCCTCTCTTAAAATAATAAAACATGACACTTGAGGACCTATTCAACTCAGTAAAATCTTCAAAGAACTCATGTATTGGCTGGAGTCTTCTACAGATGAACCAGCATGTCGGAGAGATCAGTGCCACCCATGTACGTATTATAGACAGCAATGAGTGATGGGGATTGAACAGCAATCTTTACTTTTGCATTTTTGCTCCACTGTTAGAGTCATGATCCCGCAGGCATTGCTGAGGAGAGTGACACATTTTTTATCATTTGACTGCAAATACATCTTCAGTGGACTTGTAATCAAGAGCGCTACATCCTCTCTTCATCAGCTCTTTATCTTTATCTATGAGGTGAGCTCCACTGATGCTGTGTAAACAAACTGAGCCGATACATTTAATGCCCAGATTTGCAAGCAGGTTCAGGAACTTCTAACCTGGCCAGTCAAATGGTTTATCTCACGATATTTATGAATTCACAAATTCGAGATAATCCATCTGGCCTTCCAGCAGCCTGATTGGTTTGGAGTCCGACACAGTGAACTGACGGCCCAATCACATCGCAGCAGGGGGGGTTGATGGGGGTTGGTTGCGATAGGAAGTACCGCTTGAATTAATCAAAACAAAAAAGGCAGCTTCAGTGAATTGTGTGTTTCTGCTGCGTTTGATTGTCTTTTAGCAAAAATACAGCGTATTTTCTTTTTGAAAGATGTGTGTGAGGTGTGTGTATGAGACACTTGTTTTATCCCACATGGACAATGCGATACGCCGTTATAATTGTTTGCTGTGATTGGTTAAGCACAAATAAGGTCAGCCGCTCACCCAATCAGCTCAATGATTTCATTAAACGCCCCACCTTTTCCCAAACTCTTTCAGCGAGTCAAGTTCCAGATGGATACTGTGTAAAAACTCAAATCAGAGTTCAATTCATCTGGCGTGAGCCAGGTCAAGAACCTTCTATTTCTTTGTTTCTAAAACAAAGAAATAGAAGGTAAAAAAAGAAATCAGCACTGAAAAAAGCGCTGTTATAGCTAAATGTTAGCATGTTTGTCAATTAAATACAAAAATCTCACATGTTAAGTAATTTCAGTATAATAACACTGTAATTATAACATATTGACAACAATGCATGAACAGAAGTGTTTTTATTCCATAGAAAATAGTAAAATATAATGAAATTAGCATAAATTCCCTAAACTGTTACCATATGGTTGAGATGTCACTCCATGCTAAATTTTACCATAGAGTGACGTCTCAACCGTTTGGTCAAGCATGTTTTTAAAAAATTATTTGACCTTAATAAAATGTTTTTCTGTTGTATCAAGTGACATAATTCTTTTAAGTAACTTGTTAGATTATGGAATATATTGAAAAAAACGATTTACCTTTAAAAATGCAGCCACAAGTTGCTCAAATATCAGAGGTATTTTTTTCCGTTTTTAACTTGCTGGAGTCATGATGAGTGAAACTCTACTGTCAAAAAATAGAGTGCCCTCTACTGGATATTTTATGCCTAGCATATCTCCACCGAGTGGTAGAGAGGACCCAATCAGGTTGAGTTCAGTTCAAAACATTTGTCAGTAAGATACAGTGTCTCAAAATGTGATCTACCAAATGGTTGAGCAGAACATTAAAGGGTTAAGCAGAATGGATTGTGTTATTATGTATAGAAAAATCTGAAATTAATTTGTTGTTCACACCCCAATGAGAGAACCATAATGTGGTCGATTTAGTCACATCTGAGATGTGCAAGCACTAACATATTTATGACCACAGCTGTGACTCTTCACTGCATCAGTCGGACAAATATTTTTCTAGCGTTTCTTAGATGTCTGAGGATCTAAGTCATACAGCTTGAACAGACCAGAGAAAGAACAATCAAAGATGACGCAAGATTATAGTGAAAAACTCTCTTAAAAATTTATGAAAAATAAGTGATATGAACCTGGAAACAGAAAATACCTATATTCAACACAATTATATTTCTGTTTTGTTTGGGCAGCTGTTGAAAAATGCTTGGGCAAAGTTGTAGTAATGACAGAGTGTCTTCAGTACCATCCTGCCACACCTGTAGGAAGTCAGTGAGCATAGTTTCTGTGTTTACCTTTAGGTCATACCCTGTCATAATTTGTCAGTATCAGTCTTATGTCCGCGGCTGACAAATGCACCCAAGCCTGTTTGCATGAGTGGGTCCTGCAGAACAACGTGTTGTAAATGGGATTTTTGTGTCAGAGAGCAAAGAAGAGAAGTCAGGGGTAAATGTTTAGAGTAGATTCCTGACCTGGTTGCCCGTAGAGCAGTCCCTGTTTACAGAGAGAGACTGGGTGACAAAGATGGTGAGGACGTAATAGTCATTATTCTTACGGGTAAATGAAACAGATACAAATATTTACTTCCATAGTCATACCAGAAGGATTTTTTTTAAAAGCAAAAAAAAAGATTGCAGGGATTCTCGATATACAGTATATACTTGATTCTCGATATCAGTTTTTATCAATATTCAATAAGTTTCAGTACTGATTAGTAACAGATTTTTTCAACCTCAACATGAAAGAAACATTGTAGAAAATATTAAAATAGCCTCTAGCTCTTCACTTTATGTGTTCTAAGACGCAACATTGTGCGTTATAACTAAGTCATGCGCGGCTGCTTGTTTGCTGCTTACTTAATTTACCTTTTAAAATACCTTTTTGTTACCTGCCAAAGTCAAGTGTGATTTTTAGCATGGTAACTACAGCATCTTTATTGCTTGTTCCTACTTAAAATGCAATAACATGCCTCACAACGCTTTGTTCAATAGAATTAATTATGAAGTCAGACCGAGACACAGCAGACAAGTTCTCCTTGAAATCACCCACATAATGTCCGTAACAATGCACTTTAGTCTGGGAATCACATCCGCGGCAGTCTAGACTGATCAATACCTAAAGCAGTGCTCCCTCTGCTTGAACCCTGCTAACGCCCACCTCATCTTTCTCCTTTAGCTTCAAGTGTTTGTTCAACAAGCACTAAAACACTGGTCACAAAGGTCAGGGCAATATTTACTGAAAAGTTTAACATCCCCCGGTATTAAGCTTGTGCCATTGTTTCAACTTGTTGTTCTGATTACTGTGTATATTTTTATTGCCTAATTTTTATTGGCCCATTTTTGCATGCCCTTATATTTGATTTTATATATTTTACATAGTTTTATTATATTTGATATTTTTATCTTTTTTATCTTTATTTGTGTTTTCTGTGTTACATGTTGCACATTAGCACCGCAGCAAGTTCCTTGTCTGTGAATTCTGTTTGTTCACTGACAATGACAATAAAATTCTTTCTGATTTTGATTCTGATTGTAAAACATCCCTAAATGCAAGGTTGATTCCTTCACTTGACACAAAAAAGCTTTCTTAAAAGAACTGTATGTAAGATTTTGAGTTCAGATTTCATGAATATGACATGTGTCACAGTTACAAGGTTAACATGTTCAAATGTATTTTTACTGAAAGTCACTGTAAAGCTGACTAATTATTAGTTTAAAAAGCAATGCACATAATGTTCTTTTGTTGATTTTTACATTTGGTGTTTTGGTTCTCAAGAGGATTGTTCAAATAGAAAGAAGAATGAGCCTGAAGCTGATTTTGAACCTTGAGTTAAGAACATGTTTCTTACAGTTCTCATTTAGGCTGCAGCCACATCATGAAAAATTTTATTCTTGGGGACAAACCGCGACAAAGAATCAGGTGTCTTAGAAATGGATCATAACCCACAATGCATAGCAAAGGTTGTTCATGATTGGTTAGAAGATTAGAAATCTTGTATGGACTATTTCGCAATCTGGCAACACAAGTTTGTCTGTGATTGTACTTTTTACCTTTTTAAAAAACACACTAGTTGTGAATTTTATATACGGTTCCTTTTTTTCACATCTTAATTTTTAGACAAGCAAAACTAAAACTAAGGCTTTAAACTTTTGCAACAGACCAAATGTTGTGTCTCAAATTCACCATTATGAGTTTTCACAGTTTTTAGAAGTTTCAGAAATCTGAAAAAAAAAAAAAAGCAACTATTCATATAACAAACAGCAAGAATAGCTAACAAACTATGTCAAATACTATTTTTATTTTGTTCAGCAACTGAAAAACGTATGATTCATTGCCTGCTACAAACAATTTTGTGCCTTTTTTAAGGAAGCTTTTCCTTGTGTCCACTTGTGTCCACTTTCAACAATTACTCAACTTTCTCCATCAGTAGACTTGTGGTTTTAAGCTGTCACTTTTCTGCTCCCAAATTTATTTGACTTCCTGTAAATTTGGGAACTCCCAATAGTGCCGGGATTTGTCACATTCAGTTTTAAAATCTGTCACTTGCTCGAAGCCACTTCCTCCTTTCTCATTTTATGGGAAAACTTGATGGTTCATTCTGCACTCTCCGTCTGCCCATCATCCTGTTCACATTGTCAGCATTCTCAAGATTAAAAAAAGCTACTTATTTTGCTGTTTTATTAGACAAAGTGGGGGTTCCTTGTTTCTACGTACATAGTGGGAGGCTGTTAGTTTGTTGTGCTGATTTGTAATGCGTTAGATCCTGTCAGTCACTGACAAACAGGTAAGTAGCCATCCACTGTTGTCTTAGTTTTGTCATTTTGTCTACCGGACTCATTGCTTCTACATTGTTGTAATTGAATTCTTGTTGCACTTGTCACTTTGTGCAGATCTTTGGAGTGAGTCATTGTTGTGTGAGAAGAGGGAGAGAAATCACATCTGAAAATAGGCAGGATTTATCACGGATGTGTCACAAACTTGTATTGATGTTGATACAAAACAAGTGCTATTAATAGTGAAGCCATAAAGTGTGCTTTAAACATGTTTCTTATGTGCGCCATTGAGTACCATTAGAGACATTTGTGTATATGTCAATCATTTTGATGTTATGAGAGGTTTTTCTATACACCAACGCAAACCATTTCCATTCAACAGAGTCACCTGTGCTGCATACAGATTTATTTATTTTTTTTATTTGAACATGATTTCTATAAACACAAACATTCAGTCAGAGAGGTGTGATTCAAAGCTTCCACATTGCACATCTTGACTACTTTGATCATATTCTGTGCACTGCTGCATGTAACAGCGCTCTCCGATCACGCTAGAAGAGGCTGCATTGGACAAGAAAGAGACAGGGAAAGATTTGACATGTGTTTGGATGTGTGCTCACTCCTTTTAGACCATCAGTGACACATTCGGTCTCTTCATAACAGACCTGCTTGTGTTGTTTTGACTTGCTGTGGTACAAGTATTAGAACTTTAATGTTTGATGTTGTGCAGAGCAAATGACATTTTTTCTCCAAAACTGGAATATGGACCATTCTGGACTTTTTTAGACACCAAACACACCTTAGTCCTTCTGGTAATGTTTTTTTTTCCTTGAGTGATTTTACACAAGTTAATTGATTAATCGCAACTAATCGATTATTGAAATAATTGCCAACTAATTTAGTAATCAAATAATTGTTGACTGGTCTTACTTTAGGTTCCAATCATACCATGTGCTGTGGAAAAGTTTCAAATTGAGCAGAAAACTTTGGGTTTTTGGTGTAAAAACTAGTCACTGGGATGGGCTCCAGTCACCCGCGAAGGAACAGGAACAAGCGGGTAGACAATGAATGAATGAATGAACTAGTTTCCTCGAACCTAGTCCTGTTCATTTTAATACTAAGAAATAGTTTAAATTCTTGATACTTTGATGCCACAATGATAATTTAAAATGTTTTTTTTTTAAACCAAATGTGTAAACAATAGACTGAGATTTTAAACAAAATACAAATACTTTCTTTATGAAGCACTTTGATTTTAAACTAACTTTGATAAAGCTCAGAATTATTCTAAAACTTCTCTCAAAATATACAATTTTGTCCTTTTGTGTTATTTTTGAGGTATCAATGACTATGAAATGAGTATCTACTTTCAATACAAGTTTTTGTATTGATTAGTGTCTGATTTTCGATACTTTTGACAACCGTAAAATCGGCATCTCCAAAAAAAGACGTAATTTTTGCATTCTAAGCCACTAATCGATTACTAAATAATTGTTAGCTGCAGCAGCCCTAATCCTAATCCTTTTCTTAATCTTAATTCTTAAGCCTGTTCCTCCTTGTTGGCATGGGGAACTGGTTAGTGAAGTTAAAAAATAATAAATCAATTGCTATTTGTTTACATTAATTAGCATGCCAAATATAGTAATGGTGTAGTAATGTTTTTTAACGGCATTCACCACAAAATGGATGTTTCTTTGAGTGTAAAAGAATTTCACAGATAAGGCTTTTCTATTTGTAAAGAAAATGTTTTTCTCTAGGGAAATAATAAGGACACATAGCTTGACCTTGAGCATCTTGAGCGTGTTTGGAGCTAATTGGTGGCTTTCTGACTCGCATACTGAAACAAGACAACTTGGATAAAACATAGCAAACAGGTTATAATGATAATAAAAATAAAAACAAATCAAAAGTCATATCATATGATAATATTTTATAGCGTATAGATCAACCCAAACAGCGAAACAATGAATCACAATATGACAATCTCACTAAAATAAGAGATTGACAAAGAATTAATTGCACAGTTGGGTTTTATATTGTCAGATTGTCTAGTTCTAACTCAGAGCAGCTTATGTGCATGTGAACATAGTGATTTTTCACGGGGATGTGATGTTATTGTGATTAATATATTTTTTTCTCCCTCTTCTTTTTGTTCCAGAGCATAGTGGCTAAATATGCCTCACAATTCCGGGGGAATTCTCAGCACGACGCTTTGGAGTTCCTGCTTTGGCTCCTGGACAGAGTTCATGAGGACGCCAATCCCAGCCACAACAATAACAACAGCAGCAGCTCCAAGGCCAAGAGCAACCCAAAGGTAAGCATGTATTTCATATCTGTGTAGTAGACTTGCATCACAAGTAGAGAGGCGGTGTTGACCAAAACTCAGTATATTTTTTAAAAGTTTAAATATCAGACAAAATAAAAAATGACCCACAGAAGAATTGTTATAGTTGTTAAGCTACACACAACACTTTTCACAAGTTTATGATGCCTAACTATATGTATAGGAAAAAAAATGTTTCCATAGATCCTGCCATTAAAGTGAAACAAATTCACTGTGTTGCTTGGTTCACAAAGCATTTCCTGTTCACCTTGTAGATAGGTCAAATTTATGAATCGAGATTATTACATCATCACATTCTTTTTGATGGTTTATAGCTGCCAAAGACCATAATTTGTTTCTTTTATTGTTTGAAGCTTTATTCTTGTCTTTGTTATCTAACTTGAATTATGACGAACATCCACACATGTCTCATTGACCTTGCAGTGTCGCGTTTTATTATATCGACGCAGATTGATTTGAAATGTGTCCTCAGCTCTGATCTGTCTGTATGACAAGTGAGATGCTCTTCCCTATCACAACCTTATTTCTGGAGTGGAGCCAGATCTGGAGGTGCAGAGAGAGACAGAGAGAGAGAGAGAGAGAGAGAGAGAGAAACAGAGAGAGAGATAGGAGAAGAGAGAGAGGCAGTGAAGGGCAGACGCCTCATGAGTGAACTGATGACTTTTATCACGGCACGAGTTTGACATGGACACCCACACACTGACACAGACTGTGAAATAGGCTTTTGATAGATGCACTTACTACATTGGCACAGAAAGCAGTTAAGTGTCAAGTGCAAGATAGATTATCAAGAGGAGCGTGACCCTATAATGAAATTACTGTAATCATTTTACAACAGGTCGTCAAAGTTTGCTTTTGAAGGAGAACTATTAATACAGCTTTTAGGAACTTTTTACCATATTATGGTTGTTTCTATTTCCATTTAACCACTTGAAGTTGTATTTAGACTAATTTGAGCAATCTTTATTCTCCTGTGAACCAGACAGCTTTGTTTACTTTGTTCTACATTTGTTCTACATTTGGATCAATTTAGTCTTTGACAGCAAGGTCATTTTGAAATAAATAAGTAACACACTGCAAAGAGACAACAAAAGACCATTTCTTAATCACTTCTTTCTTTTTTTTCTTTTTTTTAATCATCTGTGATAAGATTTAAAATATCTAAATTATAACATTATCATTCATGGATGTCATTGGTTACTATGTAGACAAAACACAATACGAAACTTATTTATAAATTAACTCAGAAATACATATTGGGTAATATACTGCAAGCCAGGGACTCATAGTTTGAAGTTCCATGGTACTTGGAATGGTTTCAAATTTTGAATTTTAAAATGGTAAAAAAGAAAATACATTTTTCATAATTGAGAACATTCCACTAGGAAACTTAAAATGTGTCAGACAAAGCTTAGGAGATACTTGGGATGAAAAAAATGGGTCAGTTTTTGCCCATAAGCTATATGTTCAAGTTTGATAAACAATCCAAAAAACGGAGTAAAAGGAAAAATAAACACATTTGTCGTTTTGTTTAGTTCAATGTCACCTCTGACATATAAGATGCTTAATGTGCAATGAAGAATTGCCCATGAAATTCTGTACTTTGAATTCCATTAATATTACCCTAAAATGTTTCCTTGCAGTGTTTCGATCTCTTGTCTTTGTGTTCCTTCCAAACGTTCCTCTGACAATAAAGAGGACTCTTCGGCCACTTCTTCCTCTGTCTCTGATAAAAGTGCTTATCTGCTTTGTTAAGTCACAGCGTGTGCCCACAATATCTCAGAGTGAGAGGATAATTAAAGTCCGCAGAAGGGCAGAGGAACAGAGAGGAGAGCGGAAATCTGATCTCCAGAGTTTGAAGCCCAGTTCAACAGGAAAGTCACTTTGGGGTTATGCTGAACTCACACAAACCCAACTGTCAATGCCGTCTTATTGTCAACGTTTCAACAGCGTACGACCGTAGAAGGTCTTTTAGCGACACTCAGTAATGTAAGGAAAAGCTAGAAAGTGGTTTTGAGTTTTTTTTTTTTTTTACTGAAAATATTTAAAGACATTTTGGAATTCACTGAAAAGGCCATGGTCAATTTAAGACATCACATTTTAAATTAGATACTTTATAGTACTTTGTGCTATGTTAATGTACCCAATTAATTACTCTTCGTTTAAAGGAACCGTATGTAAGATTTTGATGTCAGATTTCATAAACATGACCTATATGTGCCCAAAGGTACAAGGTCAACATGTCCAAATATACTATTATTTTTACTGAAAGTCAATGTAATTCTGAGGTATTCGTAATTAAAAAAGCAATGGACATGATGTCCCTTTGTTGATGTTTACATTTATTATCCAATCAGGAAGCAGAATAAGCCCCACATGACTCTCTCATTTGGGTTGCCAGTTTGGTTTCTTAGAAGCTGAAGTTAATTTTGAATCAGATCAGTAGCTTCCTATCTTCAATGTATGAGCCATTTCACACTCTGGCAACCCAAGTTCATTTGTGATTGTTATACCTTTCTAAAACCACTAGTTGTGGATATTACATACGGTTCCTTTAATATCGATGAGTTTGTTGTCTCACGTATTCTTTAAACTATTGCTTCAAACCGGATGGTGAAAAGTAGATCTGCACCGTCCAGTTTCTTTCTAAATCTTGTGCGTTTTTTCTCTTTTTGAGCAGACCTTAAATGAGCCTTGTTTTCCCTCAGTGTTAGCGCAGACTTCAGGCCACTGTACGTAACCTCTGACTTGGCTTGAGCTCCAGTGAATGAAGTCACACAGCACAACACTGTCACAGTTCTGGTTTATGGTAAACTAAAGCAAATCCAACTACACAAACTGAACAATGAGTTAGTTATTCTGACTTCAGCTCATAATGATGCCATGCTGGAGCTCTCACATTCTGTGTACATTGGCTGTTTGTCAGTCATTTTGACAACCTGATGTGTTTGCCTACACATGATTTGTTCTGTTCACTGTGTTTCAAGTATAAACACTGATTGCTCATTAGAAAACATACAGTATACTGGATTATTTTAGGGCTACTGCAAGTTAACTGATTAATCGCATCCATTCAATTATTGAAATAATCGCCAACTACATATAATAGTTGAATAATCGTCAGTGTAATCCTTCATTCGTCCAGGCATGATCCATAGTAGAAAGATCCAGATGAAGAGTTATCATCTGGACGCTGTATTCCAAGATCGAGACGTTTCGGCTCTCATCTGAAAATATTTACTTGCTGTAGAAATTGTGGTAAATTTTTTTTTTTTTTAATGTAAAACTGGTTTGTTTCAGACTCTAAGAAATAGACTTGATTCTTGATGGTAATTATGATTCCACAATGATTTTTTTTTAGTCAAATTTCTGTACAATAGACTTAGATTTTCTGCAGAAAATACAAATTCTTCTTTAATAAACATTTTGGGGTACCACTTTATAATAACTACACCTTAATACTAAAGCGTAAATAAAGCCTTAATTATTCATGAACTAATGGTGAATTAATTAATGAAAAAGTTTATTAATTCTTAGCAACTACTTAACTAAGGAGCTAAGGTTAGGATTTAGGGTTGGGGCAAGATTCGGAGTAATTAGTAGTTACTAAGCATTAATAAGCTTTTTCATCTATTCATTAATCATTTGTTCATATTAAATTAAGTCTTTATTAAGGTGTTATTAATGATTTATTAAGCCTAATTATTCTGTAGTTATTCTAAAGTGTTACCCTCTTGGTTATAAACTAGTTTTGATAAAGTTTAGGATTATTCAAAAACTCTTCAGAAACGGTACAGTTCATAGATTATCACTGTTTTATTATTTGTTACTCACTGTCCAACATCGTAAGGCAGCTTTAGGAAATATAAACATCCGAAGCTAGTGCCGTGTAGGGCTGGGCAATATGGCAAACATTTTAAATCACAATTTTCTTAAAGCCAAATTATGTTTTTGATTTTATTACGATTCTTAGATTATTTTCTGTTACCTTTGAGGTAAATAAAATCTAACACCTCAGCACTTCAGTGACATTTTTTTATCTAATTTTAACATTATGTGTCGCCTCTTAACAAGTGTTTATCCTTTTGTCATATTTATAGTTTTTCATAGTTTCATTTTACATTCATAATGACTTTTATGCATGAAAAATCTATGTTTCAGTTATTAATATATATATTTTTGCAAATCACACCAGAAAAACTGCTAAATTCATCTTTTTACGACACAAATTTCTTAAGAGACTTTAAAAAAGACAACTTTGAGGCTAAGAGAAGTAGATTGCAAAAAATACGCTGTATTTGAACAGACAGGTAATCACGATATAACGATTCATCAAAAAAATTAGATTGTCACAGAAGTGAGCTCTCGATTCGATTTTTATCACACTATTACCCATCTTTAGTGCCATGCCATCTCTAAAATCATTTACTGTAAATGTTTGGAATCAATACATTGGACTGTGTGTCCTTTGTAGCAGTGAGGAATGTCCCACAACACACCAGTGTAACCAGTTGGCTAGCTTTCCTCATGAGTGATTACGTAACAGTTGACATTGTGAGCACACATAAAGCACCTCAGTCATGCTAATCCCGACCACACCGGGAGCTGCACCACTCGCTCGGCTAACTCCTCGCTCCATTGGTGTCACATCAGCCACATTCCTCAGGCCTCACGAGATCCAACTCAGCCATGGATTTGTGCACAATTACACTTGGCTGTTGTTCATTGATGGAAGTGTAGTGATGTAGTAGTAGAAGAACAATATCAACCCTAGCATCTTCATTTACACTTAAGTCTCATTGTCCATTGTCTCTTCAGCTACTCACGTTTCTACTACAAACGTCTTACTCTTTCTACATTTTGCTCTACTGGAAAGAAAGTGTGATTTTTCTATTGCTATTCGTGTGCTGGAATTCTGTACATTTTTAAGTGCATCCAGGAGAATTGACAAAACAACTGTAATATTCAACCGACAACTTAACAAGACTCACACATATTTTTGGATCTATGTACCAGTTTAATCAACAGAAATACGTTTTTATAAAGAAAACCACAGCTGTACTGTATCTCTCTGGATACTATAGCTGTTTTAGGCAGAATCCTAATAATTATATATAATTATTAGAATTAATTATAATCTCATTGATCAGCTAAAAAGACTTCAGCCAAGTCAACTAACTAGTCTGTTTGGATTTGATAAATTTGTAATGACAACAATCATGACGGTTAGGTGCATGGAGAGCTTTGTTCTTAGCAATATAAATAGGATTGTTAGAGGGCGATTGGAGATTCTTCTACACTTGTCTTTGTTAATGTTAATGTGTTGAGTATAGGATAAAATTAGTTATTGTTTTAATATTGTTATTGCCCCAAAAGATTTAGAAATATAAATTTTTGTTGTCCAGCCCTAACAAGGATAGTATTTTTACATTAAACTAGTCAGAGATCTGCTGCAAGAAGAACCAGAAGTCCGATTTTTTTAGATGTTTGAAATTCTACCTGACATTTTTAGTTTCTCTTTTTCCTGTCTCAATTTTTCTGATAAATGAATGACATTTTGGCCAGTGCTGAGTGATGGTGTTTTTTTTATCAGCAGTTCGAACACAGTGGACTGGGTCAGCTAATCCCACAGTGCTATCCGCTTCACTCTAATAGGATTTACTCAGGTGGGGGTAGAGAAAGTTTGGACAAAAACCTTATAAATCCCTAGTATT
This sequence comes from Mugilogobius chulae, assembly GCA_038363315.1. Lineage (NCBI taxonomy): Eukaryota > Metazoa > Chordata > Actinopteri > Gobiiformes > Gobiidae > Mugilogobius > Mugilogobius chulae. Next base: position 29,911,891 of record CM076398.1, read on the forward strand.
CACACTCTTCCCTGTCATGATTCATGGATAATTCACTTAAGCTTGTAGGAATGTCTTTTAAAACTCTCCAACCTGATGTAATGCCTCCGTCTGTCATCGTAGAAGAATGAATCCAAGAGTCATTATTTAATAATGACTTTTAGCATCATTTTTTCAAATTCAATATAATTAACTAGACACAGATCATGGTTTTTGATCATTGAACTGATAGACTTTTTGTCACACAATCTGTCCATATTGATGCTGAATTTGTAATAAATAATGAAATTAAAATAATATAAAAATATCCAGTGATTTTTTTTTTACTTGGTAATGAACAGGTGTGATACAACATGATAAACACGCTGGACTGTGGTAAAAGCTAATTGTCATTCATTGTTCCAAAGGGGCAACTGTTGCAAGACTGATAAGAAAAAGTTCATTTCAATACATTTTAAATCATATCAATAAAATTATGTTGTTTGGAGCTTTTTTCTAAAATAGGTTTATGTTATAACCACTTCTTCTACTACAATTATTAATTGATTTATGTTGTACCACAGCAAATGTGTTTATTTACTGACAATTTTAATAAACCTATCAAAACAATACTGCACTGGTCAACATTTTACTTTTTCGTGTGTTTTTAATCACGTTCATTGCGTCATCAAAAACGTAAAAGAAGTTTTGTCTCTTCAGATGTTTTTTTTCCCCTTTGAGCCTCAGAAAATACAGCCCTGAATGCTGTGATGTGATCTCTTATTCTGCTCTGTCCATTAATTGTCCTGATTCATTTTGATCATTTCTACAGTATTTGCACCATATTGTAATATATAAAAAGAAAATTTGTACCAGTGCATGTTCTCCCTGTGCCTAAGCTCCAAGTGTGTAGCCTGCTGGAGAGGAACAGAATAGGATCAAGTACAGGACCTCTGTGAGGTTCTCAGTGATTTGAGAGGAGCATGAGAGCTTTGAGAGGGGTCAGACTGAAGGAGGGTATGAAAAATAGAAGATATCCACTTAGGAAGTAAAACAGCCCTTCCCTGAAAGCTGAATGAGCACGAGATATACAGAAATGAAACGCACATGTTAGCAGGGCTAGAACCGTGTTAGCCTGACAGTTGATCTTTGTGTCCTATGTATTGAAATATTGATAAATATAAAAAATAGATTAAAAGCTAATATTATAAACTGATCTTTCTGGATTGTTGTTTGTATTTCTACATTTATTTCACACGAGTCTGTAACCTAAAGACACAGCACTACAGTGAACTTGACATAACATTCTCAGAAGAAACATCGAGTTAGTCAGTTTTTTTATCACCCACTCCTAGGCATATGTGTTTTCATGAATGTTCAACAGAGTGAGTGTAGACTTTTCCCTTCTAATAAAAAGAGAGGTTTTAGGCACGTCTGGTGAGTGAGTCAGTTGAATTGTTCTGGTGTTATAAGAAGAAAAGAGCTCGCTTACCAGAAGTGCCTTGGACCCTTCTTTTTTAGAATTGCCTTTGGTCATAAGCTCATAAGAGACCTGGTACGCTACATGATTATTTTCAGATCCAGTGAGCACCCCTTATCTCCTATCTGCCTTTTCACTATCCACTTTGTTTTTCCACATTTCTATTGACTGTTCTCGTCTACACTTACTGAAAATAGGCCAAACCAGCCAACAGGTGGACGTCCACTTTAAGAGGCTTTTATGGATCCACAACATGAATCAAATATTCAGAACATTTCTTCTCAAGCATTTAATTAAATTCATGAATATTTCAAATGGTGTCCTTCCTAAAAATAAGTCATGAAAGATAACTTCTCTATGCAGAGAACAGAAGACGTCGTTTTCTAATCAAAGTAAAATGAGGACGACTGGGCGATAATAGAAGCTAGATGTTTACAACAAATGCAGTACAAGGTGTCCTTTATACCCTGGACATGAAAAGAAGCCTATTCTTCAAGGAGTGAAGCCGACTTTTGATTTAAATGACCTTGACGTCCTATAATTTCATTCCTTTTCATTATAAAGTGGTCGACGCAAAAGCTCGTCTCCCAGGAAATTAAAGGTGTCTTTTTAAGAGCATATCAGAGAGTGTAATGGTCCAGGAAAAATCACTTAGGCTCTTTCGCTACCTCAGAAAGCTTGAATTTAAACTAAGGTACTGAGACTTTTGAGAAAAAAATTGTAATTAAAGCTGAGATACATTCAAAACACTCAACACACAGATATACCAGGTGGTCATAAATACAGTTTATCCCGCACAAGTGAAAAGAATAAAGTATAAAGCAAGATTTCCAGTGACACATATTCAGATGGAGCATAGGGCTGCAACAAGCTAATCCATGAATTGCAACTAATCGATTATTCCAATAAGTGTCAACTATATTAGTAATCAAACAATTGTTAACTGGTCTTTCTTTAGGTTTTAAAACATGCCCTGAGCTGAGAAAAACCTCAGATTAAAGTGCATTAATTACTTTCTTACACTTATACTTAACAATATTTTAATTTGAATTGACTTTTTTTTTCATCATATGTCAGTCAGAACTCTAAACAAGATTATAATTTCAAGCACATCTGACCTTGTTGCCTTATTAAAATGGTTAATTTTTTTCAGTTTACCTCAGTGACTCTTGCTTTCTGAACAATTAGGCAAGTAATGGAAAGAATAATCGCCCATCTAATCGAATACCAAAGTAATCGTTGCTGCCTTACTTCAGCAAGTAGATCATCTATTTTTATAAGATTATTGCACAGAACCATGCCAAACCTTTACTAAAGACTGTTTTTCTTGATAAAATTACACATTTTGCCACTGATTTAACAACTTAATGAAGTATAAAATACACGTTCATCACTCTGATATAGCCATGTTTTGTGTCTCAGCTCTTGCTCTGTTTCACACCGCTCTGTAGTTTAAAGGTCAATCCACACAGAGGCAAAAGGTGTCTACATTATTTTCTGAGAGAGCAAACCAAACCCTGCGCTGGAAACTGCACTCGACCAGCTCAACAATATCTCCTCCATCGATGAACTTTAGTGTCTTTGTGTTCAGTCTAAAGTTGCTCAAACTGTAACCAGGGATAAATAAAAACACTTGTTACATGGTGTGTGTTTTTGTTGCCACTGTGGGCTAGGTCTGGCAGCAGGCAGTGAGATTTTCACACTTATTACCATCTGTTGTCTCCAATGGGAACACAGCTTCAAAAACAGGTCTTGTTGGTGCACATGAAAACTGAGCCATGATTTTTGTGTTCCCCACAAACAAACCAGAGCTGTCATTGTTCAGTGCCACTTTACCACACCCACTGCATAGAGCTTTCTCCTTATAAGGTCATGTGTTCCTGTCTCTTACAAACCTGTGGAACATGACCAGTGGCATTGATGCAGTCGGACCAGTTTCTGTCACCTGTTCCTCATTGTTTGCTTCTGAGAATGTCTTCACAGTTTATCTGAAAGCAGGCTGAATTACCAAATGGACATATTATACTGGTTATGTCAATGCATTTGTTCTTTCCAGTATGTGCTGTTGGCAATATTTAAAAAGATATTTACTCTACTTGCAGTCTGTCTTGTAAAGTTGTTGACCAGTCTAATTCAATCCAACTTTATTTCTAATGCACTTAAAAACATCAGAGTTGACCAGGATGCATTACTGACTCAATTAACATAGATCATAAACATACGACAGACAATGTAAAAAAAAATGCCAGGTCCACACACCGTATTGCTGTTTTGTTCTTGGTTGTTTTTGTTTACTCAAATTTCATTTTAGATTGATGTCAGACATAGTTCTTGACATTATATGTGTGAACATGAATACTGCTAACAGATCAACAGGTTAACGTGTGACAAATTAAAGTCATGCGTGATAAGACCTCCTAATATCTAACCTTGGGGCGCAGGTTTTGTGCCAGTTTAATCCCAACTTGTCAGTCTTTGATTCACTTGAGAAAATCAGTATTTCTTCCACCGCTGCGTTGGCTGCAGCTAGGCCAGTTTCCAGTTCTGTCAAGGCCTGTTCTTTTTGAAGATTATTTTCTGTACTCTGCCTTTGTTTTTTGGCAGTGCCGACATCTCCATAGTAACAGCTGAAGAGTGGCATGCAGGCTAACTCATAAGACGTGGGTATATCCAGTGGTCCTTCACTTCAAAGACAAAAATCACAGCTCTCTGAATCTTAAATGGAAAATGAATGTCCACTTGCTCTCACTATGGGGCAGTGACACAGGGAGTGACAAAGAGTTTGAAAAAGAGCATAGTGGGAATTAGAGCAGTAGAGGGAGACAAGAGGAAGAGGGGGTTAACATGCCTGTGCGGTCCAATGTTATCTCCCGACTGCCTTGTTACCATAAGCCAGCGTTGAATGGGCTGAATTAGTGCAAAGCGAGGAGCTGAAAGGATAGGCGTGAGTCAGCTGCTTTACTGCTCCACCAGCATTTGTGCATCACCTCAAACACACTTTATATGAGGAGTTAAAGGAGCGCTATGTAGCTTTACTTATGAGCGCTTCATCACCAGCTTGTCTCCATGTACAAAGTTACCTGCTTCATTTAAAGTCCTCATTCAAAAATAGAAGTAGCACGAGATATAAGCAACAGATAGAACCAACCGAACATTTTCACATGTTTTGTGTTTTGCTCATTTACCTAATGCACTCTGAGCCACCTGTTGTTCACCACAATAAGTTTATGTGCAATACTCACAACTTTAAGAAACTGTAAAGCTAACATCATTAGCATGCTAACTGTGCAAATCCGTGTATCATTCGTTCAATTGATTTTCAATTTCAAAACAAAAAAAAGGAAAAGTTAGACCTTTTTTTCCTTTTTTTGTTTTGATTCATAAAACAAATTACAATAAAACGGGTTGATTTTTGTTTTTTCCATTTGGTTTCAAAATCGAAAAAATAAACATTGAAATACTGTCTCTAAGCTGGTTTCTTTTTTAAATTTACCTTAATTTGTTTTGCGTGAACCGGAAGTTTGTCTCGACGGGGTGATGTGGGCGGGAGCGCAGCCAGCAGTGCCAGATAAAAGCCTAAAAGACGCGCTGCTACTTGGGGTTGTGTGCAGGGGAACTCGTTTTAAACTGAATGAAGAGAAGTGCCCTGCCCCGTACGTGTTTATACCACTGTACACCGCCCGTTTGCACTGCGTCCTTACAATGCAGTTTTAGTATAGATGTGTGTTCACCTGTAAGTGATAGTGGCGCACTCGGTAGAGCGTTGTGCTCTCGTGCGGGAGGTCTGCAGATTGATCCTCAGCACGTGATATTAAAATTTTTATGTGTTGATTATAATTTATTTATGTCACGTGATACAGCTTCATAGCAATTCATTTATGACAGTAGGCCAGTTTCAGAGTTTACAGCAAAGACCTCACAGACCAGAGCTCACAGACCAGAGCAAAGATCAGAGCACAGACCTCACAGACCAGAGCAAAGACCAGAACAAAGACCAGAGCACACAGACCAGAGCACAGACCAGAGCTCACAGACCAGAGCAAAGACCAGAGCACAGACCAGAGCAAAGACCAGAGCACACAGACCAGAGCGAGAGACCATGCAAGGACCAGTGCAGGGATCACCTCTGGGGCGCTCTTCTCTGGTCTTTGCTCTGGTCTGTGAGCTCTGGTCTTTGCTCTGGTCTGTGAGGTCTCTGCTCTGGTCTGTGAGCTCTAGTCTGTGAGGTCTGTGCTCTGGTCTTTGCTCTGGTCTGTGAGCTCTGGTCTGTGAACTCTGGTCTTTGCTCTGGTCTTTGCTCTGGTCTGTGAGCTCTGGTCTGTGAGCTCTGGTCTTTGCTCTGGTCTTTGCTCTGGTCTGTGAGCTCTGGTCTGTGAACTCTGGTCTTTGCTCTGGTCTTTGCTCTGGTCTGTGAGCTCTGGTCTGTGAACTCTGGTCTATGCTCTGGTCTTTGCTCTGGTCTGTGAGCTCTGGTCTGTGAACTCTGGTCTTTGCTCTGGTCTGTGCTCTGGTCTGTGAACTCTGGTCTTTGCTCTGGTCTGTGCTCTGGTCTGTGAGCTCTGGTCTGTGAACTCTGGTCTTTGCTCTGGTCTGTGAGCTCTGGTCTGTGAGGTCTTTGCTGTAAACTCTGAAACTGGCCTACTGTCATAAATGAATTGCTATGAAGCTGTATCACGTGACATAAATAAATTATAATCAACAACATAAAAATTTTAATATCACGTGCTGAGAATCGATCTGCAGACCTCCCGCACGAGAGCACAACGCTCTACCGAGTGCGCCACTATCACTTACAGGTGAACACACATCTATACTAATACTGCATTGTAAGGACGCAGTGCAAACGGGCGGTGTACAGTGGTATAAACACGTACGGGGCAGGGCACTTTTCTTCATTCAGTTTAAAACAAGTTCCCCTGCACACAACCCCATGTAGCAGCGCGTCTTTTAGGCTTTTATCTGGCACTGCGCTGAGCTCCCGCCCACATCACTCCGCCGAGACAAACTTCCGGTTCACGCAAAACAAATTAAGGTAAATTAAAAAAAGAAACCACGCTTAGAGACAGTATTTCAATGTTTGTTTTTTCGATTTTGAAACCAAATGGAAAAAACAAAAATCAACCCGTTTTATTGTAATTTGTTTAATGAATCAAAACAAAAAAAGGAAAAAAGGTCTAACTTTTCCTTTTTTGTTTTTGTTTTGAAATTGAAAATCAATTGAACGAATGATACACGGATTTACTGAAGCTCAGTACTGTCAATCTCTACTTTATTTTTTTCCCAGCTGTATCACGAAATTTCGTGATAACTATCACGTAATTACGTGATACTATCACGTAATTACCTGATACTATCACGTAATTACCTGATACAAAAAAAAAAATTTTTTTTTTTTTTTTTTTTTTTTTACATTGTTGGTATCAAGTAATTACGTGATACTATCACGTAATAACGTGATACTATCACGAAATAACGTGATACTATCACGTAATTACGTGATACCAAAAAAAAAAAAAAAAGTTGGTTTTTTCTTTTTTTTTTTTTTTACATTTTTGGTATCACGTAATTACGTGATACTATCACGTAATAACGTGATACTATCACGAAATAACGTGATACTATCACGTAATAACGTGATACCAAAAAAAAAAAAAAAAACTTTTTTTTTTTTTTTTTAATTTTTGGTATCACGTAATTACGTGATACTATCACGTAATAACGTGATACTATCACGAAATAACGTGATACTATCACGTAATTACGTGATACCAAAAAAAAAAAAAAAAAAAAAGTTTTTTTTTTTTTACATTTTTGGTATCACGTTATTACGTGATAGTATCACGTTATTACGTGATAGTATCACGTTATTACGTGATACCAAAAATGTAAAAAAAAAAAAAAAAAATTTTTTTTTTTTTTTTTTTTTTTTTGTATCAGGTAATTACGTGATAGTATCACGTAATTACGTGATAGTTATCACGAAATTTCGTGATACAGCTGGGAAAAAAATAAAGTAGAGATTGGCAGTACTGAGCTTCCGTACGGATTTGTGCAGTTCCTAGTTTTAAAAACAAAAAGTGTCTATAATTAAATCTGGACTAGGCAAATTTTCTTCGGTTATTACCTTTAAATGAATTCAGTAAAGAGCATTCTATCCTGATCTATTCAAATTCTGCTTTTTTTTTTATTAGAAAAAATAAAAAGAAAAACTGACTCTTTTTACTTTTTCCAATATAAAAAAAGAGTCAGTTGTTCTGTTATACCCTGTCTTACCCTTTCTAACCCTGCTAACTTGGAATAAAAAGGAAAATAGTCAAATACTTTCCAACACATGATTTCCAGTGGCTTAATTAGTCTTCGTGACTGAGATTTATAGACTAACGTGTTCTGTGGACTATTCCAGGCAAAGCCATAACATCTCCTTGGAGACCAGGCCCTCCAAAATAGTAAACTGTGTGCTTTTCACCATTGTGCCACAGTGTTCAATCAGAATGGATTAATAAAGTTCTTTATTTTTCAGAAATAGGAGAAAGTTCTGATGAGCTCTAACTGGCTGTGCTTGGGTGGTCCACTCCTGTTTCACTTTCCTGCTGTAAAATATGGTCAAAATTGCAGTCAAAATGTGCTGAAGGATTTGTGAGAGGAAGTAATTGAAATAGCTTGACATAAAAATAGTTCCAATAATGATTATATTATAATTTTCTTTCTCTGTTGTAACTTTCCCATTTTTCTGTATCGCTTCACTTTTACTATATTAGAAACAAATGCTGGTTGTCTGTGCATAGAGATTGCATCCAGTGTAATTAGAAAACATAGAAAACTGTGAAACATATGCTTCCTAATCTGCTCCACTGTGTTTCATAATGATGTACCTCTTTTTTGTCATTGTTTCCTTTGGCACTTCTCATCCCTCGTCTCTCCTTGACCACCTGCTTTTGTTCTCCTCAGCACACCGCTGTTAATCTGAGTGAGATTAAAGACTTCCAGTGCAGCTCTGTTTGTTATCTTTGTCTTGTGTCAGCCTTCTGTGTGGCCAAACACTGTACGATAGCAGTGGTTTGTCAGATTCATGCTCTGTGGGACATGGCAGCTCTTACTCTGAGGAGAAAAAATGACAGCATATTTACTTCCACAGCTGCTGCTACTGACTTTGAAAGGCACTGGAAGACCGAATAATGTATTTTCAGGCATTTCATACAAAGTACCACCACCAAAGATAGTATTTGTCTTTCTTGGGACCATCAGATCACGTTGGTTATTTTAGAAGAGCACGCTGTAAGATGAGACTAAACTAAAATGAAACCAAACTCCTAACTTAATAATGATGACCCAAATACAGTAATACCATTGCTGCTAAATAATAAATAATTAAGAAGAAGAAGAGTTTTTGTGTACAATTTCGCAAAGAACACATGTATCTATATTGTTCTGCCTGAGATGGCATTAGACTGATCTATCTTGAAGTTGTTTTATTGCTCATACATAGTTTTGAAAACATGGCTTGTCTTTCTACCTGTAGATTTGCCTTGTGGCATCATCTGCTTGTCCCTATAGATATCATGTATCTATAAATAATGTTGCCTACTCCGTTTCTTTTTTATCTGTCTCTGGAGTTAACTTTGACTGTGTTTTGTGGCTCAGTCTTTAGTCATGTCACCATGCGTCTTTTTTCAAATTAATACACTTACTACCTATAGGTGCTGGTCTCTAAAAAATGAAAGTCAATCCTATATATATATATATATATATATTTTTTTTTTTTTTTTGCTAAAATACATGCATTCATTTAGTCCATATGCAGATTTTGCCTCTATCATTCATATCTCCTTCTGTCAGTTTCATCAGGCTTACTCCAGGATCGCAGCCAAAGGCCATTTAATTATAGCCTTTCTGCGAGGACTAGACATTGTTTTGACTGACATTTGGTGCATGAGTGATTGTATAAGTACGGATGAGTCAGACTTGCTGCTGGCAGCTAAGGTGAGTGTGTTAAGCCCCTGGAGTGGGACAGTTGATTAGAAATGTGCTTTGAGATGATAACTGCATCTTTTCCTGCACTAGGGACACTTATTTTTAGACTCAGAAGTGCTTTACAGATCTACCCAGACTTTGGTCATTTAGGGTGCCACATAAAATGTCATACCTTTTATCTAAATCCCATGGAAGGAAAATGGGATTTGTAATGTTTGTCTGGTACAAGCTGTGGGCAGTTTTAATCACACATTATTGACGCAGATAAAACTTGAAGTACAGGAGCTGAGCCGTTTGTTTCAATAATACAGTCTCAATGAGACTTTTGTTTGAACCACTGACATAACTGACATTAAGACACTTCACTAGTCCTGTAAAAAGTAGTTTCAATGCTAGATATTGTGGCCGGTCAAATTTGTCAATTATCAGCTTAGTAGATTCTTAAACAGGCACAGATTTTAATCAGCTTACACGGATCAGAATTCAGACTCACAAACATTGAACTGAAAATACTGATCATTATAATGGAAACTATTTTGTTACATTTCTTTTGCGTCTTGTTGCATAAACTCTTTTGTCCTCATTGTTGTCTCACACATGGACTTGTGGGATTTACCCAATCTTCTGTTTTGCCATAATTCAGACTTGCAGCTGCAGCACCCATAAAAGCACATCAGAATATGAAACCAGACTCATCAGAGCTGATGCAATGTGGCATCTGTGAATTGTTTTTGTCAAGGTGTTTTCTCACTTGAGCATCAAGTTCCGGGTGTTAAACAGTGTTGACATTTATATAAAGATGTGATTTGGTGTAATCTTGCATTCTTCGTGGAGTGGTCCAGAAATGCTTCACTGGCAATCATCTGGACATGACTGTTTTTCAGTCAGCCAGTGAATTAGGCAGTTGAATTGTCTTCATTAAAAAAGGTGTCCAAATGACTTTTTCTATCATTAAAAATGTAGTGCTGTGAAGGGTAGTTTTAGCCACATTTCCACTACCCTTGCATTCCCTGGACTGGTTCACTTTGGAACGGTTGGGGTCACTTATGTTAATGATGGTGAGCGTTGACACCTGCTCACCGGTCTGCCACGTGAGCACTTTACATATATCACACAAAAAACATATTTCTTGAATAAAGCACTGATATCATATCTGGATTAAGCTTTTTCTTCGTGTTGTCATAATCCAAAAAGTCGTGTAATAATTCCTTGTTTGTGATTCTGTGAGACAAGTGTCAGACAGAAGTAAAAAGAAACTACTCCAGTTTATCTTCCTTTTCTTCACTTCTCTGCAAAGCCTCAGCTCTGTGCTGCATTTAATCTGGGTTTGCTTTGCACAGTGGAAACAGCATAGGACCGCACCGTACCGCACTGGCCCTGCACTGCCCCTGCACTGTGCTGGGAAACTTGGCTTTAGTAGTAGCTCTTCCTCGAAGACATCAATGAATCTGTAGTGCATTCTTGTAGTTTTGCTATTTTTGCATCTTGAAATGCTTTTTTATAGTCTAACTTGTAGAGATCTGACTCTTAATGAGTAAAAAGTTCTTGTTTGTCACTTACAAAAATACTTTTGCAGTTTATGTCAGATTGCTGTAAATGAAAGAATACATCTTTGTTGTTTAGTTGTTCTGTTATAGCTTACCTTTCTAACCCTGCTAACTTGTAATAAAAAGGAAAATAGTCAACTTTCCAACACATGCTTTCCAGTGGCATAGTTACGTTTGTACTTGTAGTCAGCCTTACTGTCTATATACTCAAAGTTAAAGTATGCAAATGTTGTACTTTTTCTATAATTAATTTACAGATTATCGTCCTGAAGAAGTGTGAATATAACTAGAATCCTCATATGACTCTTTGTAAACATAAAAACTTGGCTGTGAATGTACACCTGTGAACTAAATAGTATTTGAGCATGCAGAAAGAGCCATTGATGAGCTTCTAAATGTCTCCTCTAATCTTCTCCTCTCCACTCGCTGCACCTGTCACTTTTCAACCACCTCTTCATTTGTGCGAGAGCATCTCTGGTGGAGTCATTAGGAGAACAATATGGCCATTACTGCTGCATCACGCTGAGCTTTGAGGCAGCGTGCACGCTTGTATGTAAATCTAAGTCAGTTAAGCAGCACACAGAGCTTTATTGTGCTCACAGTAAAGAAACAACATGCATTGTACAATGGTATGGTCTTTGTCTTACATGTGTCATTTCTGCTAAAACTGGTGTAATTAATCTGCATTGGCATAGTTAAAAAAGATAAATTATAGCACATAGATGGGCTATAATGCCTTTTAAGGTTGAAACATTAAAAATTCTTTATGAGAAAATCTATTTCAGCATTTAGAAAATAACGTATTCTATAATTAAAGTAAAAGCTGCAAATCTAATCACAATCACATAGTCAGAAAATGTATCATTTTCCCAAATCATGCAGCTCTACTTACTGACCTGAACTATTTCACAAAGCAAAGCTATTAGCAAAGCAACTTTATTATTATTCTTTTTTAGTTTATTTGAAAGAGACAGAGCATTAAACATCGTTGCCCTGTTAGGTGCAGTATTCATAGGCCATTCAGAGCTACTGCAGACCCGGTCCCTTATCACAAAGACATACAATATAATATAAAACATTATAAAATAAATAACATAAAAAATATACAGTATTTATCCAATTTTTACAGTGGTAACGATGTAGTTCATGAAGAAATAACAGTGAGTTGAAAATTAGGAAGTAGTTCCCAAGCAGACTCCCTCCACTGCAACTGCAAAGACATAGTTTCCTGGAAGTTAAAGCAAATATTTCACAAAACAAAATAATACAGAGGATTTTTCCTCTTTAGATAGTTGTGGAATGACCACCACCCATGTCATATAGTCACAATGTATTAATAATTATCATCAAAATGATCTTCAGCATAATCACATTCACTATGTTTTACTGGAAAATGTAGTCAGACTTCTTTACAGCACCATCGGCTATTCTAGAGCCTAATTTAGTAAAAAAAAAATTAAAAAATGCCACCGAAAATAAAATGAATTAAAAAATATAGAAATACATATGTATTTTTGTGTGTGTGAGCGTGTGTGGTTTTTTTTTTTTTTTTTTTTTTTTTTTCATTTTTATTGCTCAGTCAAAAGGTTTAAATACAGTCATTACAATTAAACACAAATAAATACAACTTTTAATTTTAACATTCATGAACATGCAAACCTTAAGTGACACAATAATCCAATTTATTCTTCTAAAATCCTTTTCTGGCACAGTATTGTTGATCTGCAAAGACTTTAATCACAAATTGATTAACTGCAGTCTAACAATGTTTATTTCCATCTGAAGCTTAGCCAGCAGCCAGATAATATTAGTATTCTCCTGTTATTGTGGTGGCTGGCCCTGGGTCTATTTTTGGCATATGATAGCAGAGCAGAAAAAACAAGGCTGTGGTGCTATTCATTATTCCCTGGGCACTAAACAAAGAGCCCGGGTACACTTAGTACTACCTCTGCCTCCCTATGCGTGTGCGCACAAATACTATTCACTTAGTGTTGTGGCGTTCACCCCTGTGGATTCCTCTGCCCGCTGAGCTGCGTCAGCCTGAGAGCTGCTTGACCCGTTTTTGTTATTGCATTTTTTTTTCTCCGAAATGTCCATTAAGAAGCTTTTTGTTTTGTCGTGCAGGTCAAATTGCAACCATTAAGCCACAACTAAATGGATAATTAGTATATTATATATTTTGTATATAAATATCTCTAATTACATACTAGTTTTCACATGCTGTTCCTGTGCTATAAGCCTTGTTTCCTGCTTAAGGCTGTATTCAACTAGTGCATTGATTGATTAACTAAAAAGATTGTGGATAGGGCTATAGGCAATGTATCAATTTTTGCTGTGAATGCTGTTATCCAAAAGCTGAATAGTGTAGTATATCTTTTATAGTAAACAATCCCTCAGAAAGAGACTATTAGAGTTAAAAACAGAGGGAGCAGGATGAGAAGTGGGATCAGAATCAAAAACTCCCTTTCTCGGGATCAAAAACTCCTTTTCTCTAATTCAATATTTTTTCATATTGTGCAATAGGCGTAACATCATATAGGGATTATCAGTCGATGTCACTTTCTGCTCTGCTGCGCATGCCCATGCAGAAAGAGATGCTGTCCATCTGGTTAGCAGGGGAAACTTTTAAACAACAAAACTGGACGAGAGCAGCTGTTTTGGATCAGGTCTGAACTAGTATGACGGACGTCTGTCTCCTGAAGAATGAGACAGCGTTTTTTCACTCACCTGAATGTAACATGTATGGGTCGTAGGGTCACATTTCATTCACAAATGTTGAATTAGCAGCATAACTTTTGTTTTTGCACAGTGAGAAAGTCTTAGCAGTAGTGTTGTATAGTTAGCAACAGCGCTGGCTGGAGTTGTTGCTACAGCTTGTTCAATCAGCGGCTGCTCTTTCTGCATTCTGGGTGCATGCGTATCTCCTGTGTTGATATACAAATAATCCCTCTATATACACAAAAAAATGCTATTTATGTGTCGTGGTATAAATACGCTTTCTCCTGATACTGTGTTGTTATGAACAGGCTAACTGATGACGGAACATGTGTAACCGGTTCATATATATAGTATTAAATTACACAAAATGGTCTTTCTGTTTGCTGTTTTGGTTCTGCATACCTGCTGTTAATGTGTTGTTGGGTCATGTTTTCCCAGCTGTACACTGGTATAAACTGTGGTGTCATAACTTCCTCTTCCCTTTTGTGATCCCCGTGGTTCAAAAAGGTTAGTCATCCAAGCGTTGTTTATTTATTATTTCATATTAATTTGCCATTGTAGCACAGTTGTACTTGTTTTGAAGTTAAGATTGAGTTCTTACGTTGCCTCAATGTTTTATTAAATTGACGTGATCTGGGGAAATGCCACAGTTCATTGTCTCTTGTAGTTTGGACCGACTACACATGCTGAAGCTGTTTACTCTTGCTGTGATCCAAATTAAATGGAGAATACTTCCAAACATTCTGCAGTGTCTTGTAGTCAATTTCTACACAAATAGTCACTCACACAACACAGCAACAAAACAACGGGCAACAAAACCTAAAAATCTAAGCTAAAGAGTTAACAGTTTTATGCAAAAAACTGAGATGTTTGATTGTTTGTAAATATTGGTTTAAAAAAAAGGTCAAATTGTGTTGATTGTGCAGCTTTATTGCCCCTTTGTTTTGTTGTTTCTTCAGTGCGTTGGTCTTGTTTTGTATCATTTTATGAGTTGTGTGTTGACTCAAATTGAATTGTGCTCCAGTCTGCAGACCTGTACAACATGCCAGTGGCTGTAAAGCTCATATTGAAGCATCGGTTTTCATTAGAAGATGAAAAAATGTGGGGCTCTTTGTCTTTATTTAGGCCAAATGTGACTGATGAACAAAGTTGTCTATACACGTTACATGTTCATTTGGGGACCGGGCCAGCATCACCATGGTGATAGTGTAACCTGGTCCGTCTCTGAGGGTCTGAGACTCATTGTCATTGTCTTCAAGCAAAAGAGAAAGAGAGAATTGGGGACTAATGGGTCAGAGGAATGTGTGACAAACTGTGCACACTGCAAATGAAGGCATTTTTACTTTGATGAGCAATGCACTGTTTATAACATTACCGGTGGTTGGACAGTTTCCTAGATCTACACAAGTAAATGGATTTGCTTTTACTAACAGCTGAGTAATTGGTGATAAAAATCAAATACTCTATTCCAGTTGTTATCTACTTTTTTTTTTGTGAAATCGCCATATTGTGATTCATTACTTTTCTGTTAAATGCAGCTCTATGCCTAAAACCAAGCATGTCCAAACTGCGGCGTGGGGGCCAGATGTGGTTATTGACCCTCCGATCTCCTGCAGAAAACATCAATAAGTAATGCAATCTACACTGAGGTTTTTAAAATGAAATAAAAGTACAGTATAAAGCAGTCATTTTACTGTGGGTTTTAACGTTCTTTAGCTCAGTTTTACTGCTTCTAAATGCATACTTTCAAAAGACCCTCCATTTAGTTTGTGATTCAACATTCAGCCTTTGATGAAAAAAGTTTGGACACCTCTGCCTAAAATTTGATCGTTTTCCACACACACTCAAATTAGTCAGCTTTGTTTGATCTGAGTGATGACAGTATTTAAGGCAGTATAAATGATAAGTTCTTATGAATCATGATGAAATCAAAATCTTGATCTGGTGCCACAATGCAAAAAGCTATGATCCAGTCCTGGCTAGAAAGACTAAAATTCAAAATATCATATTTATCAGAACAAAGTTGCACAAGTTTCAGACTTTTTACAAGATATTTTAGCTTTACTCAAACTTGCCAATGAGATGACTGAAATGTCTTCCTCCATTGGCAAATATGTTGGCTTGAAATAAGAACAAATGTACTATATTAAAACAAAGCAGAAACAACATGAAACATGTTTAAAAAATCAGGTCCATCAAGCGATGGACCTGAGGTATGAATATTTTAGCAAATCGTCCACCTTTAAATTTTGGTGACAGTGTTTTATTTAGAATAACTTGACAATTTCAGATTGTACAACCACAATTAATTCACTCTCTTTCTAAAAACACAACTATTTCTCCTGGCTTGAGATTGACACAACAGAGTCGAGAGCCTTGAGAGCTGCTCCGGAGGTTTCCCTTGTCACAGTTGTCCATGAATGTCTGTCATTGAGGCGTTTATCTTTGAAGTCGCCTCCTCTCCCGCTGACTGCACTGCTGCGCGTTGAGGTTCTCAGCGGGACGCCTCAAATGTTTCTCAAACATGTCCCAGGACGGGACTGATCAACACTCCCTCATTGAAAGACAGATGGCATTTTCCAACTTGCACAGCACGAGTCAACTTATTTTCTATTTGTCAACTTGCTCAGTTGTGTGATGCATTCATTATTTGTGCTCTGATGGTATGTTCTGCAGCATGGCTATTGTTCATACATAAAGATTTGATACTATGCCGTTTGATTATTAGTGTTAGTATTGATTTAATTGGGTTGTATTTAAACTTTCATCCTTGATTTATTGGCGAAAATTACACTTCATAACAATATCCATGCGCTAGACACCCTTTTTAGTCTGTGGAACTGATTGTTTTTGTGGTGGTGTGATCTGTCTATGGTGTGTGTACTGACCCAAATGGTCCAAGAACAAACTTTATCCAAGGGAAACAAAAAAAAAAAAATTCAACCTTTATTAACTAAATATTGGCAGAGCTTATCAATAATTGAGTTTCAGAAACAATTGGCACTGACCATATAAAACCATCCATAGCGGTCAAAGTAATATTGTGTGATTTATTTTATTATTTTTTATTATTGTCTAGCACTCTCATGCGGCATTGAAAGATGGGTCAAACGTAGAGAGTGACTTGCCCAAAAGATTAATAAATATAAATAATAAATAAACACTTTAATCTTGTTGTTGCTTGTTCATTGCAGGGATCCAGTTCTTTGGAAGAGTCCCTCCCACAGCAGCCAAGAGGACGCCATAGTTTTGTCCAAGAACACTTCCAGGCCCAGTATAGGTGAGTTAGTAATATCTCTGACAAACTCTTCAAACAAGACAACAGTCAATCTCACAAGCTGCGTAAGACATTTTTAGGGGCTCTGAAAGTTCTGCCTTTGAGCAGCTCTGCCTCAGTCATAGCAGTTTTTATAGACATTTGGATTAGATTTGTTTTAGCATTGTCTATGTTGTTTACTTAAAGGGTGCATTTTATGCAAAATTAACTTTTTGAGTTTTTAATCCTATTCTAAAATTGCTTCCTCGTCAAAACAACTGCTGAAGTTTCCACCTAAACACCATTCTGAAAGTCCCTGATCTGTGATGTCATAGGTAAATCTTTTGCACTGTTTTAAGTCCATAAAGCATCCTTACTTGATTTTAAGCATTTCTACAGCATATCAGACATGATCAGTTTGATTCTTTATCCTGAGTAATATCCTTTGTACTAGTCAGTAGATGGAGTAGTTGCACAATACTCACCACTTTTGATTTGAGGTTGTGCCAAATATTCACAGGACTAGATATAGTGATCATAACTAATGCTGCAGTGTATTTTTATTGCTCTACAAAATGTCTAAATCAGCGTTAAACATAACCAAGTCTGAACCTGAAGTATCTCAACATTAAACCAGATCTAAACTAGAACTAACCAAGGTCTAAAGCAGAATTAAAATTTAATCAGAACTAGACAGTGTAGGAAACAACAATCTTAAATTGGATAATGAGTGAATAAGTGCTTAAATTAGTTAAATTAATTAAATTAAATATCTTTATTTGACCATATTTTAACTGTTTTCAAATACGTTTTGGCAATAATGGACATTGTTTCGTTAAAAAAATATGAAACATACAACATATTCTCTGTGGAAACAAGTCTAAAAATGCAACTGGAATTGAAACAAGAAAACACACTATCCATGTGACAAATCTTATTTTCAGGCCGTAAAAATATAATAAAATCAAAATAACTATTGTCTACACACTTATTGACACATTAGGAAAATTTAGGTTGGTCACTATTTCCAGAATAATTCCAGAATTAAATCTACAAAACGAAAAAATATGTTTTTGTAATAGAAGGAAAGTGAATTGAGGACCGGATCAGATTATTGGAGGGCCAATTTGGCACCCGAGCCTTAAGTTGAATAGGCCTGTTATATAGGATCATCTCTTGAGAAATTTTGTTTGCATTGGAAACTCCATATTAAACAGCCACCCACAAACACACATAACTACAAACAAAGTGACCCTTAATGCTGTGGTTGTTTTCCACACCCACCAGCCATATCTGACCTGACATCAATACCACTCCCTCTCTGCCCCCTCTCTCTCTCTCCTCTTACTCTGTCTCTTTCTCCCTCCCTCCCATCCTTCTTTTCAATGTGAGGAACAATCACAGTTATATTTAGTTGGGAGTTTCTCGTCATGGCATGTAATGGTGGAGTGTTGTATAAAGAGGTCTATTCTCATGTTTAAAAAGAGCAGAACATCAGTGTGTAACAGTGAGAGCTTTTCCATCTGGAGTCAAAGTAGGTTTTGAAGGATTTTTAAAATGTTTCTCTTTGATTTTTTTATTCATCAGTTTTTAACACATTGTATTTTGTTCTTATGATCTTCAGATAAACTTTACAAACATTACATCCGAATGCCAAATTATAGGACTTTGGAATTATTCAGATAAATGATAATAAATGTTAATATTTACTCCCATTTTCTACAGAAGTGAAATTAAATGCTGTATTTTTGTGATGTGTCGTGTCACAAAACAGAATTAATTCATATAAAACATCTATTCATAGGTTATTTTTAGTGTGTAATGCACCTGTGCCACCTTTATGTTATTATTTCACAGCTTACACTTTAATTTCATTTCATGTCAGATACTTTACCATCTCATATTTGTCTTCTTCTGTTGCTGCTCTCTCTCTGTGGAGGTGCCGAGATGCAGTTGTGTGTCTGATCTGAATAAATGTCTGTGATTAGTGCAGAAGCGGTGGCTTTGGGTACTGTCACTCTAACTGTGGGTACAATGTTTAATTAAGTTTGTCACTATGAAGTCCTCCCCACTGCTTTATCTTTCTCACACTCCAATTGTGACATTTATTTTTATTGGCTTGTAAAATTCACTTTCCTAATATATTCTTTGAGTTTAGTAGGTAATCCATTATGGCTTCTTATTGGACAGCATTTCAGAGTGACTAGGTAGAATAGATGATAGATGATGATGGGCATGTGGATTATTTTAATTTGAATCTCTATTTAAGTAGAGTAAATAGAGAATGTGCTTTCTTCTTTCATCCACATTCAATGTAAAGCAAACAATTCCATAACTAAATGTATATTTTAAGACTTAGGTCTATCCCAGTCTATGTCTTAATGTTTGCGTGAAGAAATGTTTTTGTGTGTTGGCTGCTATGAGCTCCAGAGCGCAATAAGTTTGTGTTTTTCCTTTAACAACATTCTGTTATGTTGACCTAAAGTTATAATAAAATTACCTGATGCGGCTGGCTATGAGATTTACCTTGATCTGTGCGTGAAAACTTTAAGAAACTCAAAGAAACTTTCAGCAAATAAATTTGATTATTACATTTTTTTCCTAACTGAAGCTTCTGTTCTACAGTTCACTTTTGCCTGTGATATTAATGCAGCTGCTCACTTGTCACAGACGTGAGCACATCTCAGGTTCAGTGAATGAAATGAAGCCACACCTCCTAGACTGACTGCATATAGCGCTTGGAGAGAGCCCACAAAACTAAGACTAGCGTTAGCGCTGGGAGGAAAATAGGGCCCATTGTATTTAAAAGAGTACCTATGTTTACAACTTGTATTAATTTTCATCTTTCCTTTTATCTTTATTCTGTTCCACAAAGTGAAACTTTCTCACATCTTCAAAGATGCTTGGTGGGGCCCCTGCCTCCCCTCAGAGGAACAGAAACAAGTTCGGGATTTGCTTGAGCTCCTTGTTGGTCATAGCACGCTGCTTCCCTGAGTGCCTGTTAGAAATATGTCCAGACTGTGACCTCTCTTACTTTGATTTGGATGCTTTCAACCTCCCACTGTGCAGACTCTCTAGGGCCAGCACCCACTCCCCTGGTGCCTCAGTGCACTTTGAAGTGGGTGCTAGCCAGTTTGTGCGGGCTATTATCAAGCACAAGTTCTTCTTTGATCTCTTTTTTTTGTTTTGCAAATACAAAAGTTGTAGGTGGATACTGTAGTTTCTCTGAATAAGGACAAGTGTTGCATCTTAAATAGCAGTCAGTGCTCTGTGGTTTATAACTATATTAATTTAAACACTGTTCTCTTATGGTGATTCTTAAAATCCCAGGATTTTTCTTTCCCAAAGTTTGTAGCAGTAGACAGACATCTTTAGCACCCTCTACACAGCACAGCAGGGTTTTCTCTCAAGGAAACATTGTTTTGTTTTGCATGCATTTTGTAATAAATGTCAATTAGATCAGTAATTTACATTTTGTTTGTAAAAAAAACAAAACACAAAATTTATCCAAAACAGCTTACAGATAAAAAGTTGAAAAAGGTTAAAGGGGTCCTATTATGTAAAATGTTTTATTCAAAGATTTTAACCTTGTTATAATGGCCTCTCTTCACCATTAGTTTACCCAAAGTTATTTTTAAATCGATTTATGCATGTTTGAGCAATCTTGTATTGTTCTTCTGCTGGAGCTCAGTTGCTCATAAAATTCCTGTTCTCACCTACCACCTATCCCCTCCCACTTGTCTGTATTTACTTGTTGTAATTCAAAAGATTAATACTCAAAGTGAAGCATATAGTTCAAAACTGTCCCATAGCCACTTTCCAACAATAAAAAGTAGTTATTTAAAATCTGCTGCTTCTTATAGTTAGATTTTAAAATGAAGAGGCGGGGCTTATCAGTTTTGCAATTTTGAACAGGAAGTCAATAGAGCTGTTTCTATTTTCAAATCGTTTTAGATCATTGTTTTACAATGAACAAATTAAATTACTGATCACATACTGTAGTTCTAGTTCTTAATAAATAGTTGGAAAAAACACAATACGTCTTCTTTAATCAAAACAGCAGAACTGATAAGCCCCAGTTTTGAACATTACATGCCCAGAATCTGAACCATTTGAATAATCACAAGTAACTACAGACACGTAGGAAAGTATAGCAAGTATTTTAAAACAGGACATTTCTTTGCACTCGAGCATCAACTGCAGGGCATAAAAATCTTATATATGAGACAGAAAATTGTTTGAAACTTTATAGTTTGACAATGGATTGCAGATGGAGAGATGTTGTTTGGCCAGCTCTACTTCCTGGTCCAGGTGCAGTGATGTTGAATCCATCCAAATACTGGTTGGTGGGTTTTGGGCTTGTCATTTCAACAGAGACTCTCTTTTCATGATGTTTTCTACCGACTGGAAACACAGCAAGCGGTTTAGCATTGGGCAAGCATTTCACAGTTTTGGTGGCTGTCCATGTGCATGTCATTTTACAAGAGCACATGTGGTTATTAGGAGGGAGGCATCTCACTGCTGGAGCCACAACCCCAACATTTTTCTTTTTTTAATAACATTTCCAGTGTGTCAACTGTCAATATAAGTTTTTAATCTGCTCATTTGGAGATAACTCATCTGGCAACAGCAACTTCAAATGAAATGAGCGCTGGCAGAGTCAATGTGACCGTGCACATAAATAAGTGTCTGTACCACATAAAACTTTGGGTGTTTTTTAAAATTATTATTGATTAGCAATTTGCATCCAGTGAGAGTTGGATAATTAATTAACTGTCACTGTTGTGTTTTCAGGTCCTCTTTGACATGCCCTCATTGCCTTAAGCAGAGTAACACCTTCGACCCATTCCTCTGTATATCTTTGCCAATCCCGCTGCGCCAAACCAGGTGAGCTGCAATAATAAATGTTCATTATTACTCACTACCTTCTAGCAGTACTTTAGATCTCATATCTGAAGGTTAAATCCATGTTAGTATTAGTTTATTACATTTGAATTTAGTTAGTCACATGTTCAAAAGTTTAACTGAGAACTGATGTGTTGTTATACTATCCCAAGCTGAGAAAAAAAATAAATATATATTAATCTATCCTAATCTATCTAATCTATCTATGAATTATTATTCTAAAAGTTCATTTAAAATAATTGAATGAGTCATCAGAAGACTTAAGCTGTACAACACCAGATCACTAAAATGACTTTCGCAGCATCACAGCTCTGCAGACACATGGATGTGCTAACTGTTCTTGGCTATAAAGTGTTAAATCCTGGTCATCACACAGACACTGATTACTTTTCTTATTTAAAACAAAGCATACGGCTCATGCCTCCAAGGTTCTGTGTATTGTCTGAAGAAGAAGGTAGTGACACAAAGATACATACACACGTAACTGAATCAAATCAATTGAATGAGTGACTGTGTTCAGTTCAGTTCTATGCAATTGCTAGCACTCTCATCTCACCACAACAATGTCACCAATTAATCCGGCACATGCACCATAGGCAAAATCATCGAGTAGAAGGACAAAGGATCAAACCCAACTCAAATTGTGGAAATGGGTTCCTGATGAAGTGAGGCTCACTGCTCCTGAAAGGTTAGCCCAGGAGCATCGAAGCGTGGGTCAAACGCAGAGAATGCATCTTTTTTTATGGAGACAATATACATGTAGTATAGTTAGAAATAGAATCAGAAACAAACATGCAAACAGCACAATTAGTTCATAGTAGCCACTGACATGTGACAACATGTGACAACCTGATCTGGTAGACCTTAACTCTTCCATGCACATTTGTAATTTGTAATCCATCTTTGAATTATGGGAAACATCCAGTGTACCAGACGACATTAGTATTTTAAATCCTCTATTTAACCATATCAATATGACTACATTACAGTTTTGCATGAGCCTATTTTTAACATATGCATTTTGATTTAGCGGCCTGATGCCACTCTGCGTCTGTGCATTTATGACCCTTTGTGAAGAACATGGAGGTTTTCTGTTGAAGTTAAATTGACACGCACCAAAGCTGTGGCAAAAGGAAATATGCTTTTTGAAGATGTCATTCCTATTTCCTTTTCCACTCAAGTGTCATCTAGCGTGGCTCATATCAGCGTCTCATCTCGGGGCATCTAACAACATGAAACACACTGCTTAGATCCAGAGCTGTGTGCCCTGTCACCACAGCTCACATAGTACTTACCTGAACAATGCAATATAGACATAGACACAATGTAAAGAGCTTTAGTTTAGCCATGACCTTACATTGTGTACATGCAGATTTACGTACTTTTCTTCCACTTTGAGTTTTATTTAAATACTGTATGCTGTGTTCATTGTAGCTCTGCATGTGTTGAATCAATG
Source organism: Mugilogobius chulae (assembly GCA_038363315.1). Classification (NCBI taxonomy): domain Eukaryota; kingdom Metazoa; phylum Chordata; class Actinopteri; order Gobiiformes; family Gobiidae; genus Mugilogobius; species Mugilogobius chulae. The sequence goes on from CM076398.1 coordinate 29,935,182, forward strand.
CACTGTGATTGTTTACATTTTCTAATGGTTGTAAATTGTTTATCTCTAGTTTAACCAATTTTAGGCCATTCAATTAACAGATATTCAGTTTAGTTATGTTGAATATAACCAAATAGCATTATAACAATAATCAAAATGACATAGAAATGTGATGTAAGAAGCAGCATGTCACACAGCCCACACTATTATAACATGGGACCATTACATATTAATGTCATTTTCAGTTTCTCATGTCGAATGCCCCTCAAGGGAGAGCAAAACAATCCAAAACATTATCATTAAAATAAAATATAACTGTTTGATATAACAAATCGGATCCGTATAAGCCCATCAAATCAGATTTCATCACCCTGGTATTGTCAGAGGACTATCTCCACATTATTAGGCTGCACATCACTCCGCTTAGCAGTGCATTTCAAAGTCCCATCTTATTAAATCTGCTCTGATGCTCTATGAAATACACAGTGAATACAATGCTAGTACTGCTATATACATGTACACATCAAGCATTATTCCCATACTTAACACACCAGTATACAAATGTAGACTGGACCTTATGTGCTGATGAAAAATGTGTCAGGGCTGCAGATGACTCAGACCTCACTGAGAGAGATCAAGATTCACAAAGAATACTATATGAGTAATTGCTTTCTGAATACTCCAAAGACTGAGAGACAGAGATGTAGCGAGCCCATTGAATGAGCAAATAGTCTTTCGTTTCCTTGTTGTTGCTAACCTCAAATGACCTCCTGACACCACATTGTAATGTCTCTTACAGGCCACTGTGTGTCACCCTTGTCTTCAACACAAAGGGTCAAAGGTACGTGCGTGTGGGGCTCGCTGTGCCTTTGTTTGGGTCACTGTCCTGTCTGAGGAGCATGGTGGCTGAAGAGGGCAGCCTTTCACCGGATCAGGTACAAAATAACACACAATTATATAGATTTATGCCCTAATTTTTGTCAAATCTTATCACTAACTTGCATTAAGTTTATAAAGCCATATGAGAGGCAGTGACACAGAGCGCTGTCCAAAATGCACAAGCAGTGGTGGACAATAAGGTCCTTCACAGTGAAGAAGCTGCAGGTGCCCACTAGACTGGTGTCACTCTGAGAGCAGCTCCACGTGAAACACACACCACATAAGTTTAGCTCACAAGGCTGTGAGCACACATTGGTAATTTGTGGGTAATAATAATGACAAACTGGTCATAAAAGAAGAAACTGGCGTGATTGGGAATATTTGGGAATGCTGAGGGAACTTGTCACTGGCAAGACAAAAACTAAACAAGAAACATTCAAAAGCTGCCCAGTAGGTGGTGATAAACATTCCTTCAAAGATAAAAAGACGTTCAAATGAGGGAAGTGTGTCCTTAAGTCAAGTGCTGTTCATGGGGATAAAGAGAGCTGAGATGGGTCCTTCACAGAGAGTAGTGTGTAGGACAAAAGGAGAGGGGACAGGGACTGCTGGTTTGGCAAAGGCTTTAGTATGGATGTGAGTACTGTATGTGAGTGATAGGCTCCTTTTTCCTTTATCACCACACCCTAAGCAGTGGGGATTACATTATTGCCACTGACTGTAATGTAAAAAAACATAGATCTTAGTGTTGTTTTTGAGAGAGCATTAATGAGCCTGTAATGCTAGTAAAACTAAAATAATGTTTATAATGATATAATTGGAAGCAAGAAGGTTGTGTGATGTATGTCCTACTCAAATGTCAGCAGCAGGAGAAAAGTAAAGGTTGCCAGTTCTGTGTGTGTGCTCCGGTGCCTTTCCTCCTTTTCGACTATAGGTCAGGAGAAGCACTGGACAATGAACAGTACCACATCCTGTCCAGGAAAAATAACACTGTTAAATATAGTCAATTTTTGGAAGAATAATTGCAATACATTGAACTGTATTCTGTTTCTTTTTCAAATCAGAGAGTGTATTTCAAATACATAGAATATTTTCATGTTAAATTCCATTATTATTATTATTGTTGTTTAGAGGGAAAAATATGTATCACTGCAAGACTTGTGTTTTCAGTTTTTCAAAATCGAAATGTACGTATATTAGAAAATCAATTAATTTGTGAAGACTATCAAATTCAAAGTTAATTGTAACTAAATAGTTACTCAAAATAAGTATTTTAAAAACGTATATCTGGTACATAGTTACTTCCTAAGACTGACTGTAGTATAATGTATTAATGTACTTCATGTCTACTCTACATGTGACAGTTGTTTCATCTGTTTTGACCAGCATTTCTTGAAAATGAGGCCTTTGAAGATGACATGCAAAGACAAGCTCGTATAAAAACATCAAGCCCTGTTGGTCTTAGTTGTCCATCGTTGCAGAAACCAAATCAGACTCAGAAGAAAACATTGTAGATATACAACAAAAAGTCAAAAACGAATGATGAGCACGTTTTTACACTTTTTTCATGTAAAGCCAAAATAATTGCGGTTGAAGCCAATTGGCGACATTTTCTTTGGTTTTTACAGGTAAATATTTACCAGCCCTAAGCCCCAGTCCTAAACGTACCCATTTTAGTCACTTGACATTAAATTTAACAAAATTTGGCCACGTGGCTTCAACCAAAGTTTGTGGTTATCTTACGTTTTAGCTTTTCATAGCAGGTGTGAAAACATGCTCATCATATGTTTTTGACGTTTTGTTGTATATTTACGTTTTCTTCAGCGTCTGAAATGTAATTCTAAAGCAAGTATTGTAACTAGACTAGGATGATCTTGAGCTTTACTCTTAACATCAAGAGTGCACAGTGACATATAAAGTACTATTGTTTGAGTTTGTTTTAATTATTATTTATTTTTTGTGTGTGCTTAATTTGGTATAGACTATGAAACATATTCCATATTATTAAAATCAAGTGTCATGACATCACAACTACACTTTACAAACCAGTAATATTTAATACAGTGGAGAGCAGTTATACAAAACTGAATAAGTAGTTTTTCATGGCAAAAGACAATTGTTGTTTATCGAAAAGAATATCTCTTGCTCGTCATCTCAGATGCTAGAACATGTATGCAGCCTATTGTAACTACACCAGTAAAAAAGCAAAATAATATCTTGATGCTGCTAATAAGACTCTTAAACTGTTGCAGGTGATTCTGTCTGAGCTGTACTCCACCGGGTTCCAGCGTTCCTTCTCAGACGACGATGACCTGACGGCCATCGCTGACAGTGATGTGGTCTACGCCTTTCAAGCTCCTCCTGTTTATAACCGCTCTGGCTCCACATCAATCTCAGGTACGCATGTCCACGCTGTCTCCATTTTGTGAAAACTCTTAAGAAAGGATATTTTTCTCTGTTTTTTTTTTTCAAAAGTTCTCAAAATCTACAACTCAAGTGCAGCTACTACATTCTCAGACCATTATCTCTTCACTAAAAATCCTGCCTCACAGATACTAAAATCATAACACATGTTCAAGAAAAGCCGTGGTCAGTTTTGTCCCAGAGCAACCTGTTAACGAAGTCGATAAGTTCTTCCTCTGCCCCTCCAGTAGAATGGCATCAATAATTCATATTTGAGCTCAATGAGATTCATAAATAATAAAACCAAGTCACTTTCTTTACACATTGATCTTTTTGATACTTGTGGAAACTTTTAACAGTCTGCTGGCTTTGTATGTTAACATCACGATGAGTTAAGAAGACACGTGTGCACCAAGTAGGTAATTAATCTATTAAATTACACTGGAGAGAGGCATTACCATAAAGCCTGCAGGGAAATTTCTTGCTAAGGAAATAAAAAGAGAGTGAGAGAGACGTAGTTTACATAAAACGCAATGAATCACACTTAAGCGTTGCCTGACAAATGCAGCTTGCTTTATGTGACTGATCTGGTACGAATGATTAATGCCCCTCTCTTCAGAATAATTTGCAGATTTGAGAGAGCTCGATTTCAGGAGATCATAACTCTATTCTCAGGGATTTATGTCAAGTTTTATAGTGCCCAGCGTGAATTTATGCACTGCAACAGCAAAGGCGATAACATGATGAATGGGGGACAGTAGTAAATGCAACCCTAACCAGTTTTTAAAAGATTTAAAAGAAACATGGGGTGTTTGCAACATATTGAATCATCTGATGCTGTATTATGTATTTGAATGTATGCTCTGTCTAAACAATATCTCGTAAATAGGAAATAAAGAAGAGCAAGTATGCATTTCTTTTAATTTATTACACTAACCTGATGACTCAAATATTTGCTATAAAGATGACAAACTTGGCATAAATGTGGAAAAGAGCAAGGGCGTTCTAAAATTATTTTTTCTGCCCTTGAGGTGAAGGAGAAGCTGCTGATGCTAAAGAAAAAATAGTGTTGCATCCAAAGGGCTTAGTTTTTTTCAAGCACTGTTCTTTAGTGAAGCTAAGTAAACTTTATGTCTGTACATTGCAGCTGATAGGGCACAATCTGAGTTGATCTTAAGCACTATTTTGGAACCAGCAACTTTCTTAATAATCCCTTACATTTTATTGTCAAGTCTGTTTACTGTGATGTGTGTGCAAAACAAGACAGAGATGAAGCAATGAATAGTAAGTAGTCATTTGTTTGTTGAACTGATGAGGAGCAAACACGAAGTCAACTGTCAAATACCATGACGATTTGGAGACACTACACTGTTGGGTTTGTTTGTTCAATTAGCATACGGTAATGAGGCAACCCAATTGTCACAGTCACACTTCACCTGGTTGTTTGGTTACATTATTTGTTTAGTGCTGTGCAGCTTATGCAACCTTTTTCATGTTTGTCTTTGAGTCTTTAAATGTAGTAAAATAAAAATGTGCTTGTTGAATTGTTTTAGAGAGATTACACATTGTTCTCAGTGGCATTATTTATAAAACAAATGCACAAAAAGTGTTTGCAATCTAAAAAAAAAAAAAAAAGCACTATAATGTCTAGTCAAAATATCTAGTCGGGTGAAAAATGGTTGCATTGTTCCATTTAGTAGACGATTTGTTCACAAAAATTTAGGAAGTGCATTTTTTTAAGTGGTTAGCATGTAGCTTCCAGCTCAGCTCACTGTGGCTTCTGAAAATTCTGAAAAGCACTTCAAAATACATTGTGGTAAATAAACAGTAATTAGGAACCTCAGAATGCAATAAGTGTGCAAAACTATCAATAAACAACTTTTGTGTTGTTTTTGTCCACTTTGCTTTGTAAAGCACTTTGAATTACTTTATGTATGAATTGTGCTTATACAAATAAATTGCCTTACCTTGCCTTGAATTATCTCTTGTTTAGAACTTCTACAATGATTGCTTAGTCGTGTTCTAACCATGAATTTAGTGAGAAAGGCTTATAATTTTCTTATTCAAATTTCAAGCAATCATAAACTTGTTACCTTAAGTAAATTTTTCCAGTATTGAAGTTACTCATACATTCTAAGCAACTAACAACTCGATTAATCAAAATAATAATCACCAAACTAATCGATTACCAAAGTAATCGTTTGGCTCAGCCCTACTCTAATGTTCCTCCATGTGATCCATAGTATTTTTTAAGCATGACACATGAAAACAGTAAACTACAGTCTTTTAGGAGAGGATTATTTTCAACATAAGAAACCGTTTTGATGGCATGTTCTGTTTCTGGTAGACAAAGTGTTGGGAGCATCAGGTGTGTGGCTTCTCTCCAGTCGTTTACCTAATCTCTGTCCCTGAGCTTTTGGCAGGAAGCTCAGGTGCTTGCTTCTTGTCTGGGGCTTTTGTTCCTCTGTTGTTTCATCCATTTGGTGCTTAGACCCCAGTCTTTTCCCAATGCCTTCTGGGTATTTTTAGTCAGGTGGCTGTGTGGCTCTGGCAGAGGTCACTCATTTGATATGGGCCACAGAGGATTTGTTGTTCCTGATCAGTATGCAGCCAGCCTCCCCTCTGTCCATTTAAATTTGTGCACGGCTTGCTCTTTTTTATGCACTACAAATCACCAAATGCAAAATAGCCTGAATATATCAGAATTTGATAATCTCTTAAATAGAGTGTTCAGTGCTGATAGATGTCTGTAGTACAAGTTTACAGCTTTCTGACAATATTTTATTTGCTTTTAGCCATAATTGCTGTGTTTTTTTCTGATTTTGACTGTAAGTTGTGCATCAGTCTCTTTTGTTTATGTATTGATATAATCATAAATTGCTGTATGTGATTGATTTTAACAGTGATTAGGGCATTTATACAAAAGCCTGAAAATAGTTTGTATTAGGTAGGAAATATTCTTGTTGCAGAATTAAAATATGTGGATAAATATAAATACAAATAAAATATATATATTGAGTGCCTCACTGTAAGGGGTTTAGTCGTATTTTATGTGTCTGGGCTTCACATCATGTATGACCAAGACAAGAGCAACCTTTAAATGAAAATGTGTTCATTATTTCATCGTTATACTAAAACAAATGCACTTCCTCATGACTATGTCCTTGCTCTCTCAGGGTACCACCACAGCCTCCCCTCCTCTCCTTACTCCTCTGGATCGGACAGACAGAGATTGCCCTCGTCTGGAGCTGTATCATCTGAATACCTAAACCACAGTTCATCCAGTAAAGTCCTGCTGCTTATCTGTAACACAGCTGGATCTGGACAGCAGGCCGTCAGGTGAGCTCACGTTTACATGAACTACACAGTGACTTCAGTGACTCCTGACTGTTTTTGACCTCTAAACTTTTGGCACATGTTCTTTGGACTTGGCCACTGATCCAAGTTTAGCACAGTGAGTTGACTTTGTAGAGACAGATCAAGTTTCAAAGTATATTTGCATGTCATTCAAACTTCAGTAATACAACTAGACATGCAAAAGTTACAGTTTTTTGCTTTGTTTTGTTTTCTCAAGTCAATTATCCAAATAGTTACCAGTATCAATACATGCAGGGATTGAAGCAATATGTTTTCACAAAACAACATTTTGTCTTTTAATTGTTTTCAAATCAGAGTGGACCTTAGTGAAAGTGTTGCTTTGAAACACCCCAGAGAATGTCACCATTTGACATTTACAAGTCATTTGGCTCCATGCCTCAGGACTGCAACAACATGTGACTGTCTCCACAGGTGTCCCTCAGTGACCCACAGCATAGAAAGAACAACTTTGGATCCAACATTAGACTCATTTATGATCTTTCATCCATCTTGGTTACTATTTCAGACCTTAAGCCTTCACAACTTTGCTATGTGACCAGGGTTTTTAATATACAAGCATGAAAAACAAAATAGTGTTGATACAGATCATTTGACTTTTGTCCCCTTGAATTGGTGTGATGTAAGTGAAAACAATTAATGGCGCATGGTGGCTGAAGAAGGTTGCAGGTGCGACTTCAAGATCAGACTGAAATGTTTGAGTTTCATTTCAACTTATTTTTGCCAAGCCCAAAATTATAACAACACTCGCCTCTGAGAACTTCATAAGATTGTTGATTTAGGAAACAGAAATGCTAGTGTCAAATCAATAACCAAAAAAGTCAGGTGAAAGGTTAAAAATACAGGAGCAAATTGTCCAACAGAATTTAGAAACATTAATTAAGCATAGGATTACCTTAATGTTTGCTGTATGTTTTGTCTATCTCTGTAACTGACAGAAAGTTGTTATGAAATGACTAATTGAAAAAGCTTACCTTCATGTGAACTTAGAGCTCTGTAATTCATGTTCAAAATAATTAATGTAGACTTGTGCTCTTACAATGACTTACATGATCTACTGTATATTCGCATGTTTAAAAGAAAATCTATATATTAATTCACTCAAAATAACTCCATCATTCATTTGATTTTTGTTGAAACTTGTCTACAAAATCAATGAGATTCTTTGAATCATAAATCAACACTGAAATGTCTGTCTTGTGATTTGAGAAACACATAAAGCATGATGATGTACTCTCTTTCTCCAGGTTTGGCCCGCCGTTCCTCATGCGGGAGGACAGGAGCATCTCTTGGGAGCAGCTGCAGCAGAGCATTTTGAGCAAGCTCTATTATCTGATGCTGAACGGGTCCCAGGCACAGGTAATACTAGGACCCTCCAAATGTCACCCACTTTATCCTGTTCCCCAGACACTTCCTGCTCTTTACATCTGGGCCCCACATTTGCAGTAAGCGCTGAAGATTCATCTCAAGTAAAATAGGTCATTTTCTTTCAGAGTTTTAGGAGGTTGAATTAAATATTTAGTGAGGAAAAACTTCTTCAAAGGCCAACAAATTAGACCACAACATTTACTTAATTTATGATTTCTCATGATTTAAAGTTACGATTTAAAGCACAGATTGAATCTTGTGTTATTTTGAATAGTCTAAGAACTGAGATAGACGGTAGTAAACAACAAAACCTATATTATGTCTGCTAATAATTTTATTTCAATCCAACAAACAAACATATGTCATAAGTAAAAGTAGAAAGAAGTCCCTTATTTAATGCTGTCTTGTACATGTACATTCTACATGTTGTAGCTAGGGATGAGACGATATTGAAAAAAGTATCAAATTGTTCAATAGCTGTGTTTCTAATCAGTTCTGGTGTTTTTCGGTTCGTCCATTTTTTTTTCTCACGTGGTTGAGGATCATTTCAGTCAGGGAGTAAGCAGCATTAGACATTTTTAGTAGGATGCACTGATCCAACACTGGATCGGTGCATCGGGAGTGCGGATTCAGGAAATTTTGCTGGATCGAGTGTCAGCATTGTACTTTTAATTTGACATAATTAGATTAATTTACAGACTTTTGTTGATCCAGATGTCTCATAATATTGAGCATTCTATTCAGATTAGGTTGTTAAGTAGTGACTTGTACTATAAATAACAGTTGCGTAACACAATATAACCAAATTTATTATGTTTTTATAAGAAAAAAAAGTTATTTCAGTCCTTACGCTTGTTTTGGTTGATATCTGGTATCGGCAGATAGTTGAAGCCAAAATACTGGGATCGGATTTTTAGCAAATTTCCATTCCATCCCTGTAACACAGAACGCAGTACAACACACTTTGGCTTGTTGTGCTCTAGAGAATCCTGAATCATATATAAACTGGTTGGTCACTTGTAGAAGCCCCAAATAAAGTCCTCTCACGACTATTGCTGGGTTTCAGATGACATCACAGCATTCTACCGGCCAATATTTTAATCAGACTGGGGGCAGCTAAGTGAGTGCAGTTTAAATTGAGTTCAAACTGTTTTTTTTTTGTTTTGTTTTGTTTTTTTTTTTTTTTGTAATACAAAAATTGAATGGGTCTAGTCACCTCAGAAATCACCACTTTTTAAATTAGTAGAATATTTTTTAAATATTTTATATCAAAGTACAATGTTATTAATAGGAAAAACTGCCTCTTGTCCTCAACATGGACTTTTGCTGCCATGAATTGTAGAATGTGAAACCCAGCCATTTAGATCATTTCAGATTATATTGGCTCTGTACTGTCAATTTAATCTCCTGGTGAAACAAACAAAATAAAATCAGTTTGTCTTTTTCCAATTCATATGGAGATCACATTAGTCCCCTCTGAATTTCTTCAATTTCTGTCATATGAAGACCATTGGCGCCATCATGTGGTTTTAACAGTACACTACAATTGTGTTTGAGATGTGTTTTATAGGGTGCCTACAGCCATCTGGCAGGGGACTGCCGATGAAAACTAGCCTTTTGGCTTATTCGGGTACATTTACATTGTCAAATGTTTATTAATGTGCACTGTCCCACTGAAATAAATAGATAAATAAATACATAAATAAAACAGTCACAGGCAAGTGATTCACGCAACACCTCTTGCTCATTACTTTAAGTTTCTATTAGTTCAGGCTTGTGTAAATTCTTGTAGGATGCTAATTCTTAAAAATCCAGTCAGACAAGTCTTTGCTCCGTAGAATTTCTTGTCCACCAGGAGTCTCAGCTCACCAGCAGAGCATGTAGAGGATGTTCCACAAAAATAAATTGTGTCTGTCAGAGCAAAGATGAAAGACTGACTGGAGGATAACCTGGAACACTGACCAATGGCTGTGGTTAAAAAAATAATAACAATAGAAGCATTTTTCAGGCAAATCATATTAAAGATTACTTACAATATTGTCAGTTCAATTATAGGTAGTACACAAATAATCAAAATCAAACTGAAATTGTATCAAAACCGCAATTTCACAGATCTGGAATGAAATAGATAGTAAAAAATAAAATAAATAATAAAATGTAATTAAATTAAATTAAATTAAATTAAAGCAAAAACTTTTATCACTTTATAATTCATTTTAATAAATACAGCTGGGATTTTTAATTCAATCAATAAATAATAACATTTATAAGCAATTAAATATATCTAATGTAGCACTTTTATTTGTTTTCAAAGCAAATGATGTCTGATGAGATCAAATTAAAATTAATAACAAATAATAGTGATAACAATAATAATAATAATAAAAATGAAAATGAAATAAAATAACAAAACTTTATATAGATTTTATAAAGACCTAGTCATTTTAGATAGGATTAGATAGGAAATGTTTTGTCATTTTATGTTTTGTATTGTTTGTTTACTGGGCCCCTACTTACAAGCCAGCCATGGTTTCTAGGGTGACTTATTTTACAAGGCCTAAACTGTAACATTTAAATGTGCTTTTAAATGTTTCTCTTATAAATAATTAATGTCATGAAAAAAAATTATAGACACAAATAGAAAACTGCAAAGTTTCATAATTTCCATCTCAAATTAAAAATTCAGTATTACAGTCCTGTCAATTCATAGACATAATTTTGTTATTTGTCACTTCCTCTGATTGTGTTTAAAACAATAACTTTAAATAGAAATATATAATTGAAACATAAATCTCAAACTTAATCACAATCACAATCACAATGTTAGTCAGCACAGCAGTAAATAGATATTTTCAAGTTGTGAATCCTTAGTACAATATAGCATTCACATACAATTACTTTCGTATGCTACATTTATGGTCAGGGTTGATGTACGCCAGAAATAGAAACATTTTTGAAATCGATAAAATTACAGTTTCTTCATACTTTAGGATTATGTACATTTATTGAGTTGGCCAGCTGTAGATAAACACTTCAGAATGATTGGGTTTCTGTTAGTTCTTTGTTCAAGGTTCCCTTCAGTCCACTGAATTGTTGATTGTTATTTACAATGTTCATTTCTGACATTCTGCATCGGTATAACAGCCCAACCTCAACCTATGACCTTTGCTCTTTGCAGAATGCCGGGCTTTTGTTTAAGATCAGAGTTGTGGGTGGCTCTGCATCCTATAGCTACCTTTCGCCGCAGGACAACAAGCCACTGTTCCATCCAGCTGTCGACAGGTAGAACTGAATGTCAAGTGTCTTTTGTTGTAAAGAAACATGTTTAATGTGATGGGGTTTGAGCCACGACCTCATTATCAAGCTGTTGGTCTTTTCAGCAAGATCAAAAAGATTTGGTAACAGAATTTGTCATCTTTATCTTGACTTGAAAAGCATTGGAGCTGAATACTGCTTTCAGAGAAAGATATTTTAAATGTTTGATGAAAGTGGAAGGTTAGACCATTCTCTAATGGCAGCGATAAATTCAGTTCATGCACACAAGTCTGATGCCTTTATTTTTAAAGTGATTACATAGATTCCTTGTTAAATTTTAATGCATATGGTGAGACTTTTCGGAAAAACTGTTTAAACATATGTTCCTCAGCAAAATAAATCAGTGTCTGCGTCATAAACAGCCATCTGATGTGGCACCAGTGGATTACTTTAATTGACCACAGGACAGCATAATGTTGTCTGTGCCCAAATGAATAACTTGTCCCCAAACAACATGGCAAATTCAATAGACGTTAATAACCATATTTTAGCTAAATTATGGGTTATTTTTGTCCAGAGTGAAGCACTGTGCATTTATGAATGGGGAAAATGTCAGTGCTTTTTTTTCTCGACCAATGTATCGCAACTGTGATGTATTCATCTGAATGGCTCACACTGAAAGATTATTATTATTTTTTATTTTAGAAAAAATCTTCCATTGTATTGTTCTTTCTGCAAAATTCACTCCTGACTGGCAAACTAAAACTTCTAAGGCAGTCATGTGCTAAATTATTTCTGTGTACTTACTAGACAAATTCAATTTCAGATTTTTAAATCCTTCCTCATGCTACCATACATCTCTCTGCCATTTCGATTGTAACATTATCTACCGTAGACCTTGGCTAAAACCAAAAATGCGTACATACGTTTTCTTATTTATTTTACTTAGATTGGTTTTTTCACTGTCTTTATTCTTGATAACACTGGACTTGAGCTTCATAATACTAATGTTTACTGCTTTATTTTCCTGTGTTTATTTATTGTTATGTCTACCTGCTGCTCTGAGAAGCTCCTTTACAAAATAATTCAACTCACACTGCTGAGCTTTGAGCATCTGATAGCTATTATCAAAATGATTAAAACAATCTCAGCCTTTAGTGCTTTTTTACTATTCAAATTCAGAAATATTTTTTATATGTAATATGTGGGTTTCATGGCAGTAATAAGAACAGATGGAGGCATAGATTAAAGAGTATTTTTGCTATATTAAAATTTACCTATTTATGGTTGTTATATTGACACAAACATTCATCATTATTGTGTTTACTTCACAGCTATTACAGTAAAAAATAACTTCATTAAAAAGTCATTTAAAAGTTGAACATCCTATTAGTTTGAATGAGACCTTTAGTGAACTCTCTCTACACAAGATGGCTGTCAGAACTGGACATTTGTTACAATAGGTTACAATGGCTATGCTGTCTTTAGTCATTATAGTAACTCATTAGTTGAAATGAAAACCTATGCCACGTGTAGCATTAGCACACAATTTGCGTTCTATTGTGTGTGTGTGTGTTTTATATTGTTGTATAAGTTCATCCAACTCAAGTGTCTCTGTATTTACTTTATAAATATTGGTATTCACAAACTGCCATTACAACTCTATGTGTGCAGTACACTCTGATAGTGAGTGACAGGCTCATATTATTCTTAATCTTAACATTTGATTTGTGTGTCTCATTCAAATGAGAGTGGCCTTGGAGTAAATAAAGATTTGAATGCAATATTATTATAAAACCAAGCAATTGAAATTTAGATTGAACACAGTTCTGGATTTCAGGGATTATGTTTTTGAACAATCTGGAACAATCCTCACTCCTAAATCTTCAGTAAGTTCATTTGCCTGAACCCCATGAAGAGTTACAAATTAAACTGTGAATGGTGCAACTAAAGTAGAAGCAAACAAATTTTCTTTTGTTAAATCTGGCATATGCCGCTTATATAAGATTTTTAACAAATATCAATATTTGAACCAAAATGGTCAAGGCTTTCCAAAACCCAGACTGCAATGTATTATGACTCAGACTGTGTTAAATGAGACAAACAACTCAATTATATCAAATTAATGAAATCTCCGGTGCAACGGTATTATGCCAGGAATGAGAAATTATTTTATACCCAAGGTCCACATTCAAACCCAGCAGTGATTATTAGTGTAGCAAGTTATCTCAATGAATACATTTTTGTAAAATAGGGGTCTGTTTGTTCTGTTAATTCCTTCGCCTTATGTAATCTTTATGAGGGGCACATGTGCAGAGTTGACCCTCGCTCCATAGCTAACAAATTAAAAATAAAATGCACTTCTCAGGCTGCATGATGATTAGCTCAGCACTAAACATTTAAATTCTTTATTAGCATATTCATTATTGGTTTTACAGTCAGATCATGAACCTCATTTCAGAAGGATGGACTGTACAATGCCTGAAAAATGTACACTACGTGAAAAATGACTGCATATAACAACTATAAAACAGATAAAATGCATGATACTAATACATGATTCTTGCTGTTGCAGAGCCCTGAAGTTTTGCGGCCCCGGTGGACCTCCCCACGTGAAACTCGTCATTGAATGGGATTACAAGACTAAAGAATGGTGAGTCTCCGGTGCAGAGATTTCTATTTTTGTTTTTGTGGGGGTTAGGGTTTTTTTTTTTTTCTTGGAGGTGATAAGCATTTTGATCAGGATGTTTGCTGCGTCACTTACAGGATTTTGTGTGTGTGATGTTCCACCACATGTCAGAAAATATGGACGGAAAAAAAAAAAAGAATATGCCCAATGTCATGTCGGGAGAAAGGTATTACACCGGTGTTACAACAGGAAAGGTGTTTTTTAAAGAGCAAATCTCCAAATGTCAAGTGTAGAAACAATGTTATGGTCTCAACAAAATTAGCTACAGGAACATAAATAATTGTTTGTATAATTCTGTTGTTCCATGTTGGTTCAGTGAAGTGAACATTTGTTTCCCCACAACAAGAATGTTATTATCTCCCTTACCTTACTTGCAAAACTATGTAGAGGCTTATGACCCTTATGAACGTTTGTTAAACATACAGTACATGAATCTGTGTATGTCTGACAAAATAATGTGAATTTTAAATAAATATATCAAAACTCTTCATTCAGAGGAAACTGGTCAGGATTATTGTGTTGTTTCCGAATCACTTCTAGCACAACTTACAGATAATGAACTGTAAAACTGTGAAAGTTATCTGCAAACTTTCAAAGCCCCGTAAAGCACTAAATGTACAATTAGGTTTGTGGTCACTTTTGACTCTTTTTTTTAATGGTAAAAGATCGTGGAAAACTGCCAATTCCTGATAATGAGATCGCATTTTATAGTTTCACAGCAACTGGCTTCTGAGTTCAACAAAAGTTTTCTTACTGATTTATTGCACTGGAAGAAGCTCTTTGCTACATTCTATTTACCAGAGGCCGAAAATGAATTATTATTTTGTTTTTGTGTGTGCAGTTTGTTTGGGAGCATTCAGGAGGAGGTGGTGAAGGATGCAGAGAGTGTGAGGAATCAACAACAGCAGCATCTGCAGCAGCACACGTGTACTCTGGATGAGTGCTTTCAACTCTACACCAAAGAAGAACAGGTGGGAGTCATATTTTTTATATTTTAATGACATTAAAATATACTGCACAAGATGACCTGATCGCTGCAAACCAGTTGTTAGTAGAGTCAAACTAGTGTGACTAGCTTGTATAATACAGAGATGTTAACACCAAAGTTTTGCATGTCACACAAAATATAAGAAGTAAATAACAATACTTACTTCTTTTCGCTCCCTTTCAAACCTACTTTTGTTTTTGTTAGAAGTATGCAAACTGGCAACAACTTGTAATAGGACAGGCAAGATCGAAATAAAAGGATTGATTGACTGACACTATAAAGCTCTAGTGAAGAACGTTATTTGCCTTGGTATTGTCTTTAGGATCAGTTTATAACTTTGTCTGTCTGCAGTGCACTTCTTTTGGTTAAACTAGTCATTGTCATTATATTCTATTAATGATGCAGCTAAAAGTTTGAGATGAACTGGTCCAGTCAAGACCTTTGGCAAAAATAGATTTTGGCTCATTTGCTTCTTTTGCAATGTGCTATGCCATCTTTTTCTACATCAGAAAACTTAAATAACTCAAATTAATTAACGTGACTATTGGTCTTTGTTGTTTTACAGCAATATGTTCTGTTCACGTTACAGCACAACAATTTACAAGACAATAATATTTAATACAGATGGAAGGCTGCTAAAATTAATATTATTGAAATGTTTTTGTTGTACTACGAAATGCTAATGGGTCTTGTTACTAAATGAAATCACCAGATTGAAAATGAGCTTTTTGATATTTCAAGGCTAAGTGCAATGCTTTTAATAGCAACCACCACCAATTGAATTTAAGATATCATCACATTCTAAAACGTGAACACAACTAAATACAAGAGACACATTGTTTAAAATATAAAAAAATAGTTTCACCAAATAACATCTGTCTACATCTGAACCTATGTTTAAATCTACTCTTAGTACACGTGGGCAGTGTCAGGTGATGAATCATTAATGTATTTTGACCTCTTGAATTTCACCTGAAAATGTTTTCTTATTTACTTTTTTCATTTCAAAGGTGATTGTTTTAAATAGAATTTCTTTAAAAAGTTATGTTGTGCTTAGAAATCTGTGATCACACCTTTTTAATTGAAATGACTCATGCATTTATTTGGAGGCTTAAGAAACAAAATACACACTCTTGAACTTTTAAAGATCATTAAAAGATCGTTTAAACTTTTAGCGTCTGCAAGTTTGTGGAAAGCTTAATTCTTATGAAGTCAAAGCTGCTATTTTTAAAAATGACAGGTTGATGTGGCTTACAGTTCAGAAGAACAATTTTGAATCTTTTGTGTTGTACTTTCCTCCCTTTTGCCTTTCTGAGAAAAAGCTCTAATTGTTCTCAGTAAAAAACTATGAAGTGTAGTCTCTTTGTCTTTGAGATTCAAGTGTTTTTATATTATAGATTTTTCAATTAAGATTAAAAATATATTCCAGAAAATTTGAATTTTATAATTTTTGTCTACAGCACTATCATTTCCATTTCTACTTACAAACCATATTTGGCCTTGAGTAACTTTCTGAATCCAGTTTGCATAATTAAACTCTTGTTCATGTTTAATTTCAGAGAAGATGTGGATAAACTCCGTAATTAAATTTTTTTTTTTTTTTTTTTTTACCTTTTTAGACAATTAAACATTTGTCATTTATAACTGACTTGTCACCAGCTCTATGTTAAACGATATGGACTTTTGGGTGTTCAGACGTCACATGAATGCAACCTTTTTCAGCTTTTCTAGTGGGCTACTGAGAAGTCAGCATAAAGCTTAATACAAAGGCATAAGTGTGGGAGATTGAATGCATTCTTTTCCACTAAAGTTATGGCTTTTCAGTGATCAGAGCAGTCTAGACTTTGACTGTCAGTAGGACAATAGTACATGAGATATGCTGGTGTGCATAAGCTTTACTTTTTCACATTTTTATGCTGCACTCCCAGGGTAATTGAGTGTGGTGTTCAATAAGGACTGACATGGCCTTAGTTTCGATTGTGCAGACACTTTTTCCTTTCATATATTGATCTCACCCAGACAGTCATTTGGGTTTCTGCTATCTGATGCAGAAGAAAAGTTTGCTGAAAGTATAAAAGTGCCTATCAATATTTTTTATTATTATTTGATGAGTTAATACTTGTTGTAAATATGTAATGTGTTTCTGAGGAAAAGTTACTGTAGTTGTTGAGAATTACCAGCCTGATGCAACAGCCAATTTCATTTCACTTCATGGAAACTGATTGGACAACCAGACTTTCTGCTTTTTGGGAACAATCTACAGTCCTGTGATACAGGTTTTTCTCTGTGTGTGTGACAGCTGGCTCCAGATGATGCGTGGAAATGTCCACACTGTAAACAGCTTCAGCAGGGCATGGTTAAGATGAGCCTGTGGACACTTCCTGACATCCTTATCCTTCATCTCAAACGCTTCCGACAGGTGAGGCCTCCTGCCATCATGGCTTTTGAATACTTTGAGGGAAAAAAAATTTTTTTCACTGTACACATACTTGTTCTAAGATAACAGTGGGTTGAATCAAAAAGCTGATACTAATCTATACAATTAGGCAAGAAGATAATTTATAATAAAGCTAGCATTGAAACAAGATACTCATTTACGCATAAACATGACTGACTCTGACATTCCTGAGCAGTTTTAAAATGGTTTTAAGTTTCATCAGACACCAGCAGATGACACCCTTATAATGACGAATGAAGAACTATCTTGTCAATCATCAAACAGCACTATGTGCATTGCTCTCTATTTGCATTTTTTTTTTTGCCTTTAAAAACTGATTTAGCTACTGCGCAGGAAAGCAACACATTAGCAAGCCTGTATGATTTATTAATTATAGTGTCTTTGAGAGTACGTGAATCTTGTCTCAGACCAACTTCTTAGACCAACTTTCTTGTCAGCATATTATAAGTTTGTTAATTACAGAGCCTAAGATAAACCCCTTTTTTTTATTCCCAAGGTGAATAAATTTAATTTACATATAATGTGTCACTTTCTGTGCACAACTTTGTATGCATGTACATTTCTGAAACATTTCAGTAAGCCAAGAATTTACATTTCCCACATTTTACAATTAATATTTCATGTATATATTCATATACATGTACACTTGTACATGTGCATGAACACAAATTTAACCTCAGTTGTTCACATTCACATGTGTCTCTGTAAATCACAGAGTGCTTTTGATATTCCCTAGGTCTATCATTTTCTAATTATCTCACTTTTAAGAGTAGAAAATCCATTCTTTGGATCACTGGCCTGGTTGTAATCTAATCTTCTGATATGTCAGTTTGAATGACATTGCATTTGTGCTCACAATTTCCACAGTTCTGGTGTTGAATCAAATCATAGAGATAAAGATTGGTCTTATTTTATCTTTCTGTTTTGCTAATGTTTTGAAGTAATCTAGTCATCAAGGTATTTTAAATATTGCACAATTGGAAGCAAAATGTTTCTGCACTTCAGCCTTCTGCCTCTGGCACTGCTTTTCTTCTTGTTTTCAATCTTTCAAAGCCTCCAGAGTGACTCTGCATAGGAAAAGCACATTTACACAAAATGGGTTTGGCCAGGTTCTCTAAACTTCTCTGGTATTCACAAAAAAATCACTTATTTTGTTTACTGTTGGTTTTCCTATGCATATGTGCATACATTTGATGAATGTGTTTTTATGCTCAAAAACAACAATGCAGACTTAATTTGAATAGAAACACATGCACTTGCCTTTCAGTTAACTTGTGCCATCACATGTTTGTGTAATTCAAGTAAACCTTTCTTTGCCATTAACATTGAAGTTAAATAATGTGTAGTTATATACTGTATAAAACAGTACTATGAAAAACAAAGCAATACATACAGTAACGATATTTAAAGTGTATGGGGCATATATGTAAAGCACAATTAGGGCTATTTATTTCAATGTCAGATATTGGCCCATTTTTATTTTAGAAGCCAACACCCGATCTATCTGTTTATATTTCAAAGCATTTTACAGGGCAATTCTCTGCACTTGTGTTCTTTCTTCTACTTGTTTCCGCAATCTTCGTTCTTCATATTAAGTTCCAAAAGTTAAGACCATCTGTCGCTCATTGAAATATTTTGTATTGTTGCATGTAGCAAGTCAAGAACGTCTGTCCCATTGATGAATGTGAGGTCTCGTCCTTCTCTCCTCATCTCCTCTCCTCAGTGTGTCTCCTCTTTTGTCAGGACTTCCTCACTTATTTCCTTCCAGGCAACTGAGGAACTGAGGACAAGAGTAGACAGAAAGAAGAATTGAAACCCCTGTGTCAATGTTTTAATCTGCAGGTGGGAGAAAGGAGAAACAAGTTGACGACCCAGGTGCACTTTCCCCTGTGTGGCTTGGACATGGCTCCTCATGTGGTTAAGAGGAGTCAGAGCATGAAAAACCTGAACAATGGACCATGGCCTCCATCATGGAGACAGAGCCAACAGTCCAGCGACCTGACCCTGCCACACGACTATCTGTATGACCTGTATGCCGTGTGCAACCACCATGGAGGCATGCACGGCGGGCATTACACAGGTAACACTGTACATTATATATACAGTAAATGCAGTCAGTAGTGTTACTTCTTCTCGTGATGTGCCATTCACCAGAAATGTTACAAGTCTGTGGAGAAACAAACATATTCTGCATGTTTTTTCAAAAACATTTGGTGCAATTTACTAATGTCTAAAGATGTTTTTTATCTGAAATTTTACTTTGTAAGGCTTTAAGCAAATGTTTTGTTTACACGTATTTCTGTGCGTCTAAAATTGACATACTTTCAGATATTATATTGTGTGTTTATACTAGATTACTAGCTTTTTGTGAATTATTTGGTGTTTTGTTCTGATTATTTTCTATGGAAATTATAAATCATTTGTGAGCCAAATTAGTTCTGACAATTAACCTATTTAAGTAGTTTTTTGTTTGTTTGTATTCTTTGCAAAGTAATCCTTGGGCCACTACTGTGTACTTCTACTTGAGTAATGAATAACAATACTTTTATGAAGAACAATGATAAGCTTCTCTACCCAGCTGTGCTGATATGCAGAAAGTCATATTGTAAGCTGACGTAAAACGAGCCTCAAGTACCAGTTCGCTCAGACATTAATGATTGCATATGAGTCATTCTTTGTTTTAGCCAGCTGAGCCATAACTTCAGGATTGAGGAAAACATTATGTCACAGTCACACGCTGATGCCAAGATCTGTACATTTTATAAATGTTTCATTTCCAAAAAAACATCCTCTTATTTGACACTAAAGGCTATGTTGAACCATTGCTGTGCAAAGGACACCCTAAATAACTAACCCCTTACTGTGTATACTACAGATGAGTATTTTGCTTCTACTTAAGTTGTGCTTCTGCTTTACACTGAAAACTACTTCTTTGGCCTCTGCCTTATTTATTTTTTATTTATTTATTTATTTATTTTGTAACACAATAACCAATTAAAATATATAACTTGACCATACTGTTATATTTCCACTGTTACTGTCCTGTACAATGTCTAAAATTTGTTAAGACATTTGGCTGTTATTTGGCTGTAGTTATCCATTCTTTGGAAAACTTGTGAAGCAATATCGTAGTCAAAAGCAAATATTATAAAAATGCATCATATGTCAGCATTAGTTCGAAAGGTGAAGAAAAGCCATTAATGGGAGTTCTACTGTTCATTGTTTTGTAAGTGAAGTGACCACACACAGAAGACTGCTTAGGGAAAAGTAAAGTTTCCACACACGAGCACATTAATAATCCACACTTTTGACTTCAACAAGCTAAATGGTTCAAAATTGATTTTTTTGTTTAAATTATTTATTTCTTTTCCCCAGATGAGGCAAATGTTTAATATTTTTCTTGCTGTTGTAGCTAATCAGTGTTTTTTGTGTGTCAAAGTCAATGTTTAAGCATTTATAAAAAGACCTACAAATCCAAGTAAATGATACATGAGCAAACAGAGAGAAAGTGTAGAAAAGGTATTCATACTAATTATCTGACATTTCTTTTCTACTGGCTTAGATATGAGCTTAAAAACACACAGAATAGTTCATCCTTTGACATTATGCTAATATCATTTAACCTAAAAATTAAGGTTACATGCACTATTTACAATAACACTTTGCATAATGAACATTAATTATGATTATCCATGTGTTGTTTCAAAATTCTAATTATCTACCTATCACATAGCCAAAGTTGTCTTGGCAACCACACATGGTGAATGTGTGGTTGACACAGAATGCAGTTCTTGTTATTAGAGGTTTTGCACAATTTACAGTATAGCTCTTGAGTGTAGAGCTGTATCTTTTAGCTCTTGTTCTTTTTAAAATTAGTCATGTGCGGATTATCTTAAAGTGTCTTTTAATGTTTCTAGTTTTCAAGCAATCTAATAATAATTTGTAATTAATAATAAATTGAAAGTATTTAACAATGAATGCATTGTGTAACTAAGCTATTTGCCATATTGTTATTGTTTGTATTATAGTTTAAACTTACCTATTTGAATTGGCTGGTAAGATAATAAACATGCTATATCTGATCCATTCGCTAGAGGCATTGCATAATTGTTTTCTTATCATATTATTGTTATATGCAGCCAAATAATAAGTTAACGTATTATTCATATAGATTTGTTTTTAATCTTCAACGACTAAATGTATTACATCATCATCATCATTGGTCTGACTTGTTTTTCTGACAAAATTCTGATGAAAAATTCTGATCATTTTGATGAAAACTGTAAATATTCAAAACCACGGCATTAACAATGATTTAATCAACTATCAAAGCATTTCCAAATGTTTATATGAGAGATTAATTTGCTATATATTTACAGAGCTGGTAAAAACAGACAGATGCAAGTGGGGAAAATGTTTCTTCTTCTTTTTAGGTTCTATGCAAATTGTGTCCAGGTGTTAAATTGAAAAATGACTAAATACTAAAAATACATAAACATGTTGTGTGAATCCAAGTTTCTTTTACCATTGAGCTGTTTGGACATACAGTGTATATAAATAAAAGCAACAGATTGGTAAGCTGCGTTATGTGGTTGGTGTCTGTTTGATAGGATTATGTGCACATGATCCATTATTGGCACCAGAGGTGTACGTGGTCTGTGCTGCTGTCCACGTTTTGTAGACTCATTCATGTTCATCTATCAGCTGGAGTCGGTGGTACGGCGTGCCGAGCGGCGAGGATTTTTATGGCTCCAGTCCGAGAACTGACCGGTCCCAGGTGGTCCGAGACCCAATGGTCTTTATGAAATTGAATGTATTCATAGGTTGTCATGTTTTATTAGTTTATTACCATATCACATAAGAATCTTACACTTGTCTTTGTATTTCTAGTGAATATATTAACTGTATATTTTTATACAATAAGTAGCATTTTAGTATCACCATTTTTTAAAAAGCTGTCAGCATTGCAGCACTGACAGTAACAGCAGAGGTAAATGATGACAGCTTGCTGTTGAGCAATGCTCTGAAAAATAAGAGAACAACCTTTACCGCAAATATAAATGAATACATATTTTGTTAAATATAGAAATAGCTTGACACTTTCTCCATGTATTTATAACCAAAACCAACACTATTTTGAACAAGCTGAACTTTGGGCTTTCAGAGAAGTTTAAAGTAGGATATTTTTCTGTGTAAAATTTTATGTCTCATTCTCCTTTCTCCTTCTTCAGCTTATTGTCGAAACTCAGTGGACGGGCAGTGGTACAGCTACGACGACAGCAGCGTGGATCTGGTTCCTGAAGAAGAAGTTTGCACCAGAGGAGCCTACATTCTGTTCTACCAGCGCAGGAACAACATACCACCATGGTCGGCCAGCAGCTCAGTCAGAGGTAACTGACATGTTGCTGAAGCAATACTAAAGACAGAAAGTATTTGTTTGTGTTTATTTTTATTTATTTTACATAGGGACAGTACATTTTTTTTGTGTTTTCAAGATCCATCCAATAATATTAGAATTACAATTTATTCATAAAGCGTCTTTCAAAACACTCAAAGATGCTTAACAGACAGCAAATCTACAAACAATATATAAAAAACAGTGAATTATTTAAAAAGATCAATATATTGAAAGAGTTGTAAAAGGCAGAAAAGGCTCGGTTTCACCAGGGTTGAAAAGGAGGGACAGGAGTGGCCAGGGTGTGGAGGCTTTGAAAGTGATGAGGAGAACTTGGAATTGAATGTAAGGGATGCCAGTGAAGGTTTTTGAGGACAGGGGTAATGTGTTCATGAGGGCATACAGTATGTGTGTGAGAGGTTTGCAGTTTATTGAGAGTTTTTGAGTGGGTTGTGCAAGACGAGGATGGATGGGATGAATGCATGGGTCAGAGTTTCAGCTGCTGAGAATAAGAGTGATGGACTGAGCCGGACAATGTTTTCGTTGTGGAAAAAGGCAGTCCGAGCTATTTTGTGGGATTCAAGTGAGAGATTTGGATAAAATACCAACTGTTGAGATGTTAATAAAAAACCTCTACACATCACTAGAATACAACAAATTACATACAGTTTGTCCAAACATTTACAGTGGAGGACAGTCTTACCCTGGTTACCCCTTGTGTTTTTATGACTTGTGTGCGTGTGGTGTGATATATAAAATAATGGATGTGGACATATTATAATGTAACATGTAATGTGATAAAAATCGAATTATGAGTTAATCTCTCTGACAATCTGCTTATTTGTTGAAATCGCTCTATTGTGATGACCATTTCTCTGAAATGCAGCTGTTTGTTATAGCCTAATAGCCTTTTTTTTTTCTAAAATATAACTTAATCAGGCGCATATAATGGGCACGATAATTTCGGCCCCAGCTACAAGTGAGTTTGAGATTCTGGTTTCAATTTTAAATGTTACTGAATTATGTAATAAATACAATTCCGAAACTGCAGATTTTTTTTTCTTACAAGTACTCCTGAGTGTTGTTAGAATTTCTTTTTACAGAAAGAAAGTTTGTAAAAACATGTCATGAATAAGGCCCATTGTTGCTATGTCTAAATTGCTACTTTCTACTGTCACTGAAGCATCACTGCCCTTGCGTAAGAGGAGTAGAAACTCTGGAAGCGTCTGCAACATGTTTACTTAAGTTTACAATCTTTTAAGAGCTTGTGGCAATATAATTCACTCACTGTTATATCTGCCTTTTTTGCATGGCACCTGTTTCCATAGCAGCTCCTCACAGTCTTTATTCATTTTGCAAACCCAGGGGGCTCGTTGAAGGTTTGCTGTAATGCTATTTCTCCTCCTGAATCAATGGTCCATGATCCAGAGAAAATGGGTCACGTAAACTTAAATGCTTTATGACTTAAGACTAGAAATAGGTCACTTTAAGCTCCCTAATGCAATCATACTTGGATCATTTTTGGTTAATCCCTGACTTTTTGGTATATTTTATTTTATAACATTAGGAGTTTAAAGGTGGACTTCACAACTTTAGTTGGCCAGACTGGTGTTTCGCAACAGCTTGCATTTAAACCATGCCGCAGCATTACATGGCTTGCAGATGATTAGATTCAGACAGAATGCAGCAGTCTCGTTCTGACTCTTAAAAACTGCTTTACTGAAACAAAGCAATTTTTTCTTTACTACATATACAAGTAGGATACTTGTAATATTAATATGCACACACATTCTGATGAATTATAAGCATAAAAAATAATGTATGTCACTTGAAATAATTTATTTAATTAATTTAATTAATTTTGTTCATAATATTGGTTCCTTCTACATTAAAGGCTCCACAAGTTCGTCTATGTCAGATCACTGGCTGATTCGTCTGAATGGAGACAGTAAGAGAGGAAGTCTAGTCTCTCGATCGTCCACTGCCTTTCCGTCTTCTTTACCAGACTCTCCTGTATCTCCAGTCTTCTCTGACAGTGACTCCAAGGAAGAAAGAGGTATCCACCATCACATTTATGCTAAGTACATTACACAAGTTGACCTTTAATCCTGTTTTGTTCAGGTGGATTTGAGAAGAGACCATTTGTGCGCGGCCTTCAGGGTCGTAGCCTAAGCATGAGAGCTCCAAGCAAAACTAAGGAAACATTAAGCAAAGTTCTTCCTCTGCGCTGGTCCCTGGGCTCCAAAGACCGTCGTAAGCCTGAGCCTACGCCCCCTTCAGTTCACGAGCCTGCACCTGTGGAGCTGGTCCAATATTTAGAGTCTGGAAGACGTCCAAAATGTACAAAAGACCCAATAGAGTCTCTCATGACTGGACCACCGAACACAAGAGAAGGTCCTCAAGGGCAGGCTGCTGGTGGTCGGTCCTCCAGTGTGGCAAGCATGAGTTGTTTGGCTAAATCTAGAGAGGATTTGGTATCTGAATCTCCACAGGTGCCCCAGGGCCAGCGCAGGCCGTCTGAAAAAACAGGAAGTTTAAGACGCTCCAAGAAGGAGCCACCCAGAGATGAGCCAGCAACTATTAGCAGTAGTTATAGTAGCAACACACTGAGCAGAAGAAAAGACTCAAAGAAACAGCACTCCTCCAAAGACTCTGAGACCAGAAGGGGCAGTGCAGTACATCCGAGCTACAGCACCCCCAGCCTACATGAGGACAGTTTAGGAAGAAACAAAGATGAAAAAGCAGAAAAACGCAATACTAACGAAGGACACTCAAAAGTGAAAGGAGATGCACCCAAGAACCAAGAAGGGCTGCTGTCTTTTCTCAAGGGAAATTTTTTAAAGAAAGACATTAAAAAATCCAAAGATGGAGATTCTAGAAAAGTGGAGGAAGTAGGTAAAAGGACCTTGTCTAGATTGTCTTTGTCCAATGGAGCAGCCGGAGGTGGAACTGCCGACAAAACCAGACCCAGCGCTTCCAATACAATGGGAGGTGAGCTTCCAAATGGAAAACCGGGAAGGACATCAGAGATCAAGCGTTCCCAAAGCTCATCGAACATCCCCACTAAAGCAGAGCAGAGTGTAAGGAGGACAGCATCACTACACCGCAACGGGATGACGTCAAGTGGCCACGCCTCTTCACGCAATCAAACCATGGACTCCAAGTCTTCATACGGGACATTCCAGAGAACTCGTTACAGCACAACTTCCCTAGGAAGAAAAAAGACTGTCCCAGAGTCCAGTTTTTAAAAAGTTTGCTTTTACCACATGTAGCCTTTATCTCTTTTTGTCTACACGTGAAAGCAATAGAGAGCAGAAGTGCACCTTTTTTACATGGAGAATACATGAAGATGTTCAGACTTTGGAGGACAAAAGCAGGGATTCACAGATAAGAGCAGAAAATCTCTGATGTGAAAGATTATTCCATCTTTTTATAGTATTCATTTTTCAATAACTCTTTAATTGTTCCAACACAATGAGTAAAGTGCCTGAACAACTGTAAGTTTTACCAATGATTAATAGCCTTTTTAGTGGTAAAACATACACACACATACATTGTCATACAATCTAGGCAGGATGTGATATAACATTGATATTTACATTTTGTATTTAACATTACAAGTTAAACAAGTTAAAAACACATCTAATACCTTATCTTATCTTGGTCTAAAAAACTGTAAGACTAGCATAAATTGTTCCCCCCAAAATTGTCTAATCATTTTCAAAGGAACTTTCATGCATTAAAGATAAAGTGAGCGCATATTTTCTTCAAATAGTTTGTAGAACGTGATATTGTTGCCCACAAGAGATTGATTATCATTGATTAAACATAGCAAATGTTAGGAATGCTTTGATAAGAAAACCAGTATCAACTGTCGCATCTACAAATACAGTATTTGCTTGATCGGGTTCAAAATAATGTTTCAGCCTTCATTTTGTTCGGGCATGTAAATTGAGTATATTTTGCTCTCTGTGGTCCTGAACTTATTAAGTGATTTTATTTATCTTCTGTGGTTAATCGGAGGAAAAAGAGGCACTACTTAGCACAATTGGAAACTTTTTTTTTTTCTTGAAAATACATTTCTTTGATGATGTTGGGCATCAGCAGATACTTAAAGCTAAAGCATTGACACCAGTACCAATTGTTTCTAAGATTTATTTAGGACAAGGTTGTCTCCATCTCCAGACGGATAATAAATTCATTTGTTCCATGACCTCATGCTTTTTCCTCAGTGAATAACTATATATAAAAAGCTTTTTTATCAATGTCAAACTGATCCTTTACAGTTACATGCTCACTCAGTATTTTGCTAACAGAAGCACAGAGCCCGATGAACACTGATGGTCTGGGCTGGGCTGACAACAACAAATTGAAAGTAATTATAGAAAAGTTATTTGAATATTAATAAAACTATTTTAAAAAAAATCTGAAAGTGGCAGCATAACAAGATGTAATCAGGCAATTAATATAATTCTATAAACACTGAATGATAATTGTTTTTTTTTAGAATCTCACAGTAGAGTAAATGCCATAATGGGTGTCACTGCTTTATTGAAACACTTTTATTCGTTACTGAAGAGTGGTCTGTATAAACAATCGCCACATTAAAATGCATTCATCTTCAGGAGAGTGCTTTAATTTTGTTTGCTTCACTGGTGACCGTTGCAGTTATGTAGCATTTTAATTGACATTACCTTTCACAATAATATGTTTGGTTTATGTGTGAAAACAAGAAGCCTGCATGACGTTAATTAACACATGAGCACTGCCACACTCAACATGTTTGCTTAATCACATGTCATATTTGCCAACGTGAAGTGACTAGTCGTTCAATGATAGATTGGACAGATTAGTCTTTTTTGTCCCCATAAAAAAAGTGTTCTCTGCATCTTTCCAGTTGTGCGTGGGAAACCTGTCAGGAGCAGAGCAGGGATCAGTGTTGGGAAGTAACTAAATACTTGTACCAGAAATATGGATTCACATTACTAAATTAAAGTAACTGCATCACTTTTTTTAAATCAGAAAAATACATTTTAGTATTTCAACACAAAATTTAGACTTTATTTTTTATTATTTATTTGTTTTCAGAAATAGTGATGCATTTGAAAAAAACAACTCTAATAGTGAAATCTTATGCCGTTTTTTTGTGTTGTTTTTTGTTTTTTTTTCAGAGCAAAAGTACTGTAAGTTCACTGCTCAAGTAAAAGTAATGTTACTTGAGTAAAAGAAAAAGTACTGCTTACGCTTGTTTACTTGAGTAACAGTATAAAAGTACGACCATAACTGGAGGATATTCTCTAATGTGCATGTTTTAGAAAGATGGGGTAATTCGAAAAGAAAACACCCACAGTTAAATTCCTGGATGACCCGAGAGTTGAACCTGGGACCTTCTTGCTCTGAGGCCAAAGTGCTAGTCACAGTGCCACAAAAATGCACCAAAGATACTTCCCTAAGAGAATTAAAAAAAAATGGAATTCGGGGAGAGAGGGACATGACTAATTCATTACAGCAAATGACATGGTGTGCAAAAAACATGAAGCAGTTCAGTGAGTGCTTCAGGTTGGTAAACAGGTAAACAAGGCATTGTTCACCTTGATTTGAGAGTTTTTAATTTTATTTCTTTTTTTTTTTTTTTACTAAGGAATGTTGTTCTTATTCTCATTTTAGATTAATATTTTTTCAACATTTGTAACAACCTGAATGTCCAATCAAGCCACCATGACTTTGAGCCAGGCATAGTTTTAATATTAGGGGTTTTCAAATGTTCTCAACAGTTCATCTTTTTGAGTGCTCTCGTTTTACATTAATCAATCATATTCTAAATTGAATCAGCATTTTTTATAGTTTTTTCTTCTGTATCAGACAGTTGTAAAAGATTATTTCCTAGATTGACATGTTTCAATGTCCCAATTCCAAAGTTGCAGTCAAAACATGTCAAGGTAATAAATATACCCTACCTACTACTGTCTTCAATATAAGAAACACTTATATTAATTAAAGACATGTTGGATATCCATAACCTGATGATTTTATTTTGGGTAAAGCTTTTCCTCCTGTCCATTTTAACTACATAAATACAAATATAGTTAATATGCTTGTCCTCTTGATTTGTTTCTTATTACTAACTGATCAAATCATCAGCTTTCCGCTTAAACAGATTACACCAGATGTAAATGTGGCCTTATCCAAACTGAATTATGTGATTTTGAAGTCTTCTTTAGCAGTATTTGTTTGTGGAAAGTCAGTGTCTGCAGGCTCAGGAATGTGTCATAACAAACACAAAACTGTTCATTTTAGTAAAATGCAATAACATCCATTACATTGTTGTCAGTCACAAGTGCCCTTACAAAATACAGACTGGCAGAGTGTACAGACAGCACAAAGAAAGATTTCTGAAATGTAATTTAAGACCATAGTCTATCTTAAGACACTTTGAATTTGTTATTTGGTTGTTGTCAAACAAAAGACAGTTCTGCTTTTGATTGTTGTCACAAGGTTGGAAATATAAAACAGTAATATCCTCCCAGCTTCAACCAATACTTTTTGGTTTTGAGTTGAAATTGGTTTTAGTTTTTATGTGAGCAAGTTTCGGTCAAGTTGTTTGAGACTAGATATTCTAGTTGAAGACGTCAGAAAATCTAGAACTATCCACTATCTGTTTGTTCTTAATCTTCCAACTGACTAACTTTCAGTCAAAAATTATGCATTTTACATTGATTTATAAATGTTTTTTTTCATGTTCACTCTACTTACTTGTCAAACTGAGCACTTGTGTGAGTAAAATATTTTTAATGTTGTGTACATTTTCTATTTTTATTATTGCAATTACCTTGATACTTCGCACAAGTTTACAAACTGTGTTTGTTGAAGGATGCACAAACTAAAAGGACTTCAAATACAAATGAAGAATGAAATAACCATTATTGCCTGATTCATCTGTGGAAATGAGGGTATATATTGTTCTATTTTTTGTAATAAAAGACAAATGGGGTAATTAATTTTGACTCTGTTGTTTTGACTTCCCATGTACTGCCACCTCAGATCTATGGAGAAAACAGTGTGCTTAATAGAACAACTCTCTCTGGCAGTCACCTGAGTAAAGAAAAGTAGTACATGCAGAGAGGAGAGAAAGCATGTTGACCCTGTAAATGTACAGTGTTCTTTAAAGTACATTTGAAAAATAGTGCTGAAAAGTAATCTTAGTTTAAAAATCTTGGACCTCACCAACTGAAAAAGACTGTATGTGAGCATTGGAAATAGTCAAGTGAAAAACAAGTGTCTAGAACAGTTTGGACGGAGAAACAATAGCTGTGCAAAGGAAAGGAAAAACTGACCAGTACTTTATACTGTGAAGTCAAACTAACATGGCTAAAATGTTTATCTTTTTGAATAGCAGGCTTTAGCTGGACTTAACTGACATTTATTATTTTAAATTTGGAATAGAGTGGAGCCAAAAAATGTTTGTGAAGCTAACAGCATCTAATGGCAAACATTGTTTGCATCATCATGTTGTTAACAAGTGTCAAAACGATCCCTGTTGGCAATGCTTTAAACTCCCCCACTCACTGCCACACAGACACATCATTAACTATCACACGAGGCTGACCAGCTGGATTTGTGCAGCTGTCTTCACTCAGTCAGATTCAGTAATATTCTTCCTGCTCATGACCATATAAAATGTCAGGTTTGCTCTCTGTTTCTTTCACCAGAATAAATGGTACTTTACCTCATGTTGTCTTTATAATCTGGACTTTTCTGGTGAAGGCTCCATTCTCTGCTTGTCTCCATACTGCAGAAGTCAGTGCAGCTGAATTAATAAAAAACCTTATTTCTAGACTTCTTCTACTGACGCTTCAACTAATCAGCTTCTGCCTTATCCTGACGACTTTCTATAGGAGCCATTTCAAACTGTCATTGTGACGGGTACAATTCAATTCAGAGTGATGCATGATATCAGCTGTGAGCCTGATTAGTACTGCTGCATGCATGTTTTACATTTCACCACTAACTCCAAATCAAACTAGTAAGGAGGTTATTAGACATGTAGCAACTAATTTAGATTGACTTTACAGTTTTCAAGAGATTTGGTATGGGAGAGAAGAGAGACGCACAGAGAGGTCACACTCACAGAGAGGAAAAGAGACCAAAGTCACGAGTCTGAATCTAAACCCAAAACAATCATGTGAGATTAAGACACACAAAAACAGGCTGCACTACTGTGATGTCGGCCTAGATTAACTCTCTGTTGGTGATGAGTGTGTTGCTCAAAGCATTTCTTGTCACAAGAATGTACCTTTTCTTTAAAAGTCTGCAGAACTTTGCACTGGAACATCTGTCTCTGTTAAGGTTATGTTTACACTTTATCATCTCTTTTGTCCCCATTATTTGTCCTCCGCATTTGACTCAATTCCACAACCATTGGGGACAATTGCGGAGCAGTGAGCACCACAGCACTTAGGGACCCATGTCCACTTTTCCTTGTTGCCTACTACAACCATAATTGTTGGAGGAAACCGGACACTTGGAAACCACCCAGACATATGATGTTCTACTTTCATGCTATGAGGCGAGGATGCTAGCCACCTCGCCACCAGTGGCATCAGATCAGTGTAGAAACTTTTATTTATTAAATAATAATAATAATAATAATAATAATAATAATAATAATAATAATAATAATAATAATAATAATAATAATAATAATAATAATAATAATAATAATAATAAATAATAATAATAATAATAATAAGCTAATTTAAATTTGTATATATTTTGTACAGAAAACTAATGGGCAAAGATTGCAGGACATCACAAAAAGCAGACTGCCGTTTGTTCAATAAAGAAGTGTCTTTTTTGTCAATACATTTTTAATGCTTTTTACTGTTAATGAATTACCAGCAGTGAGAATTATTTTTTTAATATTTAATTAGAGTTCTCAAGGATCAAACTATTTTGTGAGTTTTGACCGAAGCAGTGCACAATGTCCAAAATCAATTTAATATAACGCAATAAACAATATTTTTCACATCTGACAATCAAATGTCCTCATCATGACCAACAAACCAAGGTTTAGACCACATTCATAAAGGACCAAGGTCGCATTTGCTTGTGTAAAAATGCCCCACACTGATTTAAAATGATAAATTATTGTTCAGTGTTATTGCAGAAGCAGTGTGATTGACTTCACACGGAAACATCAAGTGACACTATACAAGTTTCAACATAACTGCTTTGAGGAAAAAAATACATCAAAAATAGATAGATAGACTTAAGAAATGAAACCTCACAAAGACAGTAATGAACTAAGACATAAATACATCTCATACACATATGTGGGTCTGGCAGATTCTTGTCTCAATTGAGATATTAGCTTTGACTAAAGCATGGCATTATTATCTATATATTTTACAGTTCTAAATACATTCAAAATCGGCATTCTTGTGGTCAGTGGAATCACCGCTCCACATTTTTGGGCCAACTAGTAATCACATCTCAATTGCAACAAACAAATGACTACAGTCAGAAAGTATTTAATGTCTTTATCATTTTGATCTCCATATCCAGTGTGTAATAGACATATTTGCCTTAGTTGTTTAACATAAACTGCAGTCTCCTGCATAAATATGCACAGCGGACATGGCTATGCGACTGATCCTCACATTTACACTGTAATTACCTGAACAAAAACTGCTTTCCAGGGGTTTAGTGGGTCAGTTGAGCTGTTCTTTATGCTAATTATATTGTATACATGTCCGTTCTTGCTCTTGCTCTAGCTCTAGCTCTAGCTCCTATCTCAAATATTTAGGCTAAATATCCAAGAGAGCAAGTAAGAATGTAAACCAGTGATCTTTTGCTGGCATTGGATTTCATTTCTTTAACTATTTGATAACAATGTAACACGACAAAATCTAGATTGATTTGCCCGCTATATAATCTTAACCCACTGTGAGCTAAACATTTTCTCATTGCAAATAAAATGATAGTTTGTCCACATCTTGGCTCTTTCTCATTCAGTCAGATCATGAAAAAAAGTCTTATCCCATTCTCAGTATTGTCATTTTTTTCATTGAATGACTTGAGGCTTAAGTTGGAGATGAAGCTATTGAAGCTATTTTATGATAAGATTAGAATGAATACCTCCAAAATCTCTTTTAATAAAAAACTAAACCATCAAAAACAAGTTTGTTTGAAAGACAGTCCTCATTTTAAGCTAGATGTGTTTATTTTTTATATAGATGTATTTTTGTTTTTACTGTTTATTGTGATTTTCCATGGTTACAACAGTAGTCCACAGTTTACATTAGAGGACCACAAAATCATGTTATGAACTAGTAATTAAGGTATAATAATGTTTTTATTCATCTTATATGCTTTATAAGTTCGTATTAACAAACTATTAATGTGTTTTTAAATCTTAAAAGTTGACTAAGGAACCTCATTTTAAAGAGTAACAAAACATTTTACAGAAGAGATTTTATTTTAAGTAAACAAAATTTTAAAACTGTTAAATAATGTTAAATTCATGTTTAGAAAGGATTTTCAGTGGAACAAACTCTTTCTTCAAAACCTTGAGTTCTAAATTGCAGTGTTCAGTGTGTGTTCAGGGGTGATCTTTTCGTGATGCCTTTACCAAAAATCCTCCATACTATACGATGGATGAAGTGGAAAAGGAACAGACTGGGCACAGTTTAAAGAGAAAAAAAATGATGTTAATTTTAAACTATTTGAGAAGATAGTGACTGCCAATGTTCAATAAGGAACCTTCGCCCTCTGATCATCTACAACTTGAACTTTCTGCAATTGAAAATCCGTTAAAGATCGTATCTCTGTCCCAGCAGACACTAGACTCTCAGCTATAACACCAAGACTCTGGACTGTGGAAGAAGATTTTAATTCTATCACACTGAAAATAATGTTTTGTCTCAATTTAATGCCAACAGTATAAATACTTCATAAGTTCAATGTGCATGAATAAAGACCAACAGTAACAGTACACAACAAAATGTATTTAACTCAAATAATTTATTTATGAATAAACAACTCTGATTATTTCACTTATGCAATTTTACACTTTTACACAATACATTACAAACCTACAATTTAACACTTTACAATCTTTTTTTAAAATAGTAAATGTTTCATTTTTTTAATCAACAGAGATACAGATCATTTTCTTTTATGTTCTCACTTTCAGAGTGGCTGCAGGACTTCAATTATGTAGGACATGATTGAGAACCAAACAATACACCTCACATTTCACTGTGGCAGGCTCTTCAACATATTACACAGTATAGCTCAATATACACATAATATAATTAAGTCACAGGCAAAAGGGGGCAAAATAGATTATTCATAAAAGCAGTCCAATTCACAATTAACAGGTAGGACAATTAAAATGGCTAATCTCACAAGCATGACTAATTTAAAGTAGCTAGTTCAGCAAGTAATTTATCTTTTAATAAGATAACTGGTTTCAACAGAGCAGGAAACTTAATTTGTTGGTATATTGGAGAAAGACATGAAAAAAAAAGATTTAATTTAAAATAACTTAAATTTCAAATGATTTGCAGCAAATTAGGCAGCTGTGTAGAGTCTGCTCACAGGAGTTCTGACATTTGAAAAGATTCACCAGATGCAAACAACAAACAAATGTTTTACATTTAACCTTGATGTCAGCTCATTTTCTTCAGGGATCAGTCATCATGATTGCAACAACAAAAGTCTAACAATATTGCTCAAAGTTCACAACAACTCTGATTTGAACAAATATTTAAAGGTGCATTATGTGGCCTGTCTATAACATCCTGGATTTCTATGTTGACAAGCAGGTGATGCCTCTATTAGCTCTATCGTAGCTGCTTACATCTCTTGAACCCACAAAAGAGATGTGTAATTTGCTTTATATGTGCTCTGGAATTATGTTCAATGAAATAATCTTCAAATGAGATGTATTTGTTTATAAGCAAACCGCAAGAGGGATGTTTTTCTCTTCAAATACAGTTGAAACACTATGGCTGACTAGTACTGTCAACTGGATTACTGGGGAACTGGATTTAGTGGGTTGAGCTCCCCAGATTCATTCTCTTGTTGTGCTCCTTCAGGGATCATCCGGACGCTCACGCTGCCTCCATCTGTGGTGCTGGGATTCACTTTAAACTTCCTGTTGATGGGACACACGGCGCTGAGGAACTGCCTTTTGAACGTTTCACTCAGGACAATGTAGATGAAAGGGTTGATGCAGCTGTTTGCGTAGCCCATGCTGATGGCGATGTTGTAGGCATAGGAGAAGGCTGCACTGGGCTTGTGCACTCCCAAGTGGACCAGCTGTAGGATGTAGTATGGAGCCCAGCAGATGAAGAAGGCCAGGCAGATAGCCACAGCCATGCGGGTCACCTTTCTGGTGCGCACTCGGAGACTGCGCGGGGGAGAGGGGCCACACTTGTTGACATGTGCTGGAGGATCTTAAAGAACACCAGACAGATAATGGCTAACGGTATGGCAAAGGCAAGAAAGAACTGATACAAAGTGAACCAGAAAGTGTCATTGATTGGGTCTGGTAGCAGCAGAGCACAAGCCACTAGTCCATCTGAGAGCGGCATGAGTCCAGCATACATCCAAACAGGAAGGATGGTCAGGACAGACAGTCCCCAGACTAACACAATGACTGAAGTAGCCACACACTGTGTACGTACATAGTTGAAGCGAATGGGATGAACCGTCGCCAGGTAGCGATCAAGAGTCATAGCAGTGAGGATGTAAGTGCTGACTATCTGACTGTTTGAGTCCAGCGCAGTAATAACAGTGCACATGGCCCCTCCAAAGTGCCAGGTTCCATCGCCAAGCAACTGATGGATTAGAAAAGGCATCCCAAGCAGAAATAGCAGATCCACAAAAGACAAGTTTAGGATAAAAATATCGGGCACTGTTTGCTTGGCGCGACACTTGGTCTTCTTCATTATGGTGTAAATAACAATACAATTCCCCATGATTCCCAAGAAGCAGATGATGCCAAAAATGACAGGCAGTATGGCACTGGAGTGAAGAGCCCCATGGATGCCTGTGAGAAGAACACATTTTATAAATTAAACGATTGTCAGTCATTATCAGCAAACACATTCAAATCAATTTGTCTTGGGGGAAATTAATTAACACAGCCTCGTTTTGTATTATTACCCGAACTGATGTTGCAAAGGGAAAACCTGCTTCAGTTTTCCCTATTGTATGCCATTTAGTAATTCAAATGGTTAAAAAATATTTTCTTGTCTTTTTCTTTCCCTTTTTGCCAGGGGCCTGTGGAATAGATAGAGAGCCATCAAAATAGAACTGGACCTTGCACCTCATGTCTGAATGTTTTGAAAATTTCCACAAATTATGTGTTTAGTATTAGGTTTACAGAGTTGAATTGGAGCAATAAACAAATAAATAAATAAATAAATAAATAAATACATAAATAAATAAATACATAAATACATACATACATACATACATACATACATACATACATACATACATACATACATACACAATACATACACATAACTTAAAACATTTCAAAGAGAAAATATTGACTAAAATAAAAAACATGTTACACGTAAATCAGGTAAACGTGTTTTGTTTTGTTTTTTGCCCTCACCTGTTTTTGATGAGTTGTGTCCACAGCTATAGGTGACATTACCATCATTTGAGTCGTTTAGAAAATCCATGAGCTACATCCAAAGTAAGTCCAAAGTAAAAGGAAAAAGGCGTGATACCAACCTATGAGGACAAAACCATTTTTAGTGATGTCAAATGACTTCAGTGGTTGGCCACATGTGCTGCAGTTTCTCCCGCTGTGAGGAGAGCGTTTTCCTCCCAACTCTGCGTCTCTCCGTGACGCTCCCGGTGTCATATGCTGCTAAAGCTGATCGATGATGGATCTAAACTACTATAGCTCATTTGTTTCCTATGACGCGAAAAACCCGGAGGAAGAACAGCATAAAAGAATAATACGTTTTGTTGAAACATGTTTAAAGCTGCATGTGCCCCCAAAACAGTCTTCTTATTTCTACACAGTGAGCCGAACGACGCTCATGACGGTCCGCTCATACATTTAAGTAGAAATAACAAGCGAAGTGAATCAACTTCAGCACTAATGGAAGAACAGTTCCCCGGCTGGTTCTGGCCTTTGACCGCTGGAGGGCGTATGCGTGCGTCTGCGTTAATAGATCCACTGTGTGCCTCTTCTATCTGATAAAACATGACTTCTAAGGTCATAACTTGTCCTCCAGGCACAGTCATGTGTATGTTCTGCATAATAATACCAACCAATACATGGCGAAGTCATTTGTAAACAGTCAGGCCGTTTAGTTTATAAAAAAGGAAAATTAGTGCACCTTTTAGTTTTTTTATTCGCTGTGATACAGCAGATAACTTGTTAGACTATGCATACAGAACAATGCTAATATGCTTTCTGCATTGCCAATTATCTGCAACTAGAACCACAAACATTAGGCCTATGCTTTATTTGACTTTAGATTTTACCCCTAAATTTTCGGCATATTTTTCCCAAAACGCCTGACTAAAACTGTCTCAAATTTAATCTGAAGCTATTTCTGGACTATTTGGAGCACAAAACAGCTGGGCTGTTTGTGAAGCTATAGTTTTGTGGCCTCAGATGTCTGAGAGCAAGCTCTGCACAGAAAAAAATGTAGTTTGTTTGTTTGTTTTTGCAAATATGCAGAGAAGTAGCTAGCCTAAAGCTGATGTTTGCTAGTAGTTTAACAAAAAATCTGTTTTAGGTATTTGTATAAAATATACACCACTGTAAAGTGGTCTGGTACTTCATGAACATAAATAAATAAAATTATATAATAAATCTTCACATTTTTATATCATTTATTCAATCGGTAGTGGCATTATAGCCACAGATGACCTTAGGCAAACTGACGGAAGCAGGGCTGTCCTTTTTTCGGCCCCTCACCATAGGCCACCAAGCAACATTTACTCCTCCAATCACAGCTGCAGACTGGAGGCTTCAAATTCAGAGAATATTAGAATTAAATAAATAGTTAATTAGAACTTGGGTATCTAGATCGGTTATTCTCAAAGTCTGGGGCCTCAAGGGCTCTGCAGAGGGGACTCCAAAGGTTGCCCAGTGCCCACACAACAAGCATGACAACTAACTTTAATCTTTATTTTGATTAATTTACTATTTAAATCCACACTAAGTCCACAGGTAATATCATTTTGTTGTGTTTGCATCTAAATCTGGAAGGAAATACATTGTACACTTTTTTGAGTGTGAATATTATTGGGCGGCCTCGAGCAATTAGCCAATAGGGGGCTTTGGCTCTGAAAAGTTTGAAAACGGCTGATTTAGATAATAATCATGAGTTCATATGACACTTTTATTTAGCTCAAGGATGACAGTTTACGCTTTAGGCAAGACAAGGCAAAAATATTTGTGTAACCGGTTTATTTATGTTATAATTAGTGCTGTCAAGCGGTTAAAAAATTGAAGAGATTAATTAATTATGTTCTGTAATTAATTAATCTATTTTTAATCTCACCTAAAACTGTCTGAGAAAAACAGTCAACTTAAGTATTTTTGTTTTGTTTTTATCCAATTTAATTGATTATATTATTGTTGCAGATGGAATATATAATATTTTGCAAAAAAGACTTTAGGAGGTTTTTTGTTGATAAGTTGTCAAGTTGAACAACCCTTATGTCCACTTTGCAACTCACAGATGGAAACAATGAAGTTAAAGATTTCAAAAATAGATTGTGATTAAAAAAATGTACTCAATTAATGCACCAATTTGACACCCCTAGTTATAATTACACAAAATTGTCTCTGTTGCTGTTTATTCTACATACCTGGCATCCAGTTTGTGCTGTTGTGGCCTGCCCACGTTTCTTCTTTGCGTGTTCCTGCAGTGCACTAGTGTAGATTGAGGGGTCGAAACTTCCTCTACCCTTTTGCAAAACCCTGTGATGAAAGAGGTTAGTCATCCAATGTAATCTCCTATTTTAAATGCATTTTAATCAATATTTAACCTTTATTTTGGTCATTGAACAAGCTTGTATTTAGGTCTATATTAAATCTTTGAGTTATTCTGGTGTTTTTATTTATTGACACAAAGAAGTCTGTACTTTACTGACAATGTCATTGTTTAGTAGTTTGTTGACTCTGTTCACTTTTATTGTAATCCAGATTAGGAGACCGCATCATATCGCTCGACTGTGTCCTGTAGTTCACTCCTGCACCAACAATCATAAACCAGCACACACAATGCAGAAAGAAACACACCGGTCATACTGAAAAATCACAATACAAAGCAAACAACATTATTAAAAAAATATATATATCATCAAATTTACTTTATAAGAAACAAAGAGTGAAGATAAACCTTTTTCAGTTTCAGACAAGTAGAAATGTTTTGAACCCTTTTATTGAAAGAAAGCTCCTTAAATCTTAAACAAAGACAGGAGTTTATGGATGCTGTTTTGTACAAATTTGGTGTGCCACTGCAGTCACTCAGAGATACTGTCGTCGCTCAATATCATTCATTTTTACCATAGGAACATTTTTATGAGTCATCTTTGGCTACTGTGTGTGCACC
Organism: Mugilogobius chulae; assembly: GCA_038363315.1. Taxonomy (NCBI): domain Eukaryota; kingdom Metazoa; phylum Chordata; class Actinopteri; order Gobiiformes; family Gobiidae; genus Mugilogobius; species Mugilogobius chulae. The sequence continues at coordinate 29,974,572 of CM076398.1, forward strand.
ATTATTGGGCTGCCTCTCTCATCTAAGGGGCTTTTGGGTTTTGGTGGGGCATGGTTTGATCTTGGGAGTAGTATAACAAATATGTGTTCAGACATTTTGTAGAGTCTTCTTCTTCTTCTGTATTCTGGCACTGTGAAATAAACTTGTTTCAGAGATGAACAAAAGATCAAGGGCCACGACAATAGATCAGAATATAAACTATTGTCATGTGATCCTACCTGTAATGGAACCATATGCAGTTCGTAAATGAAATAGAAATCACATTTGTTCCTCTGAGAGCAGAGAGATTTCAAACCGTTGTTGTCAACCAGATCCTTAGACTGTGTTGAGGTTATTACACTTGTGCAGTTCTGTTCTGTTGCTCATCTGTCCTAGACCGCATAAGACAGTCAGGATTACATTAGTACACCTACTGAAATTTAACCGAGACTTAATGTGAATTATAGCCCAGGTTGTGCTTTCATAGGAGTGTGGCTCTATGTAGAATTTACCAGAAAGCAATAACAATTAACCACTTTTTCAAAAACAAAAAAGAAAAGCTGCATAACTAAACTGTCAGTGTGTTATCAATCCACTTGAAATTCGTATTTGCTTGAACTGTGGTAGGACTGTCCTCACCAGATATTAGCCAGAGTAATGTCCACATGGCATTGTTCACTTTAAACTCTGAGTTTTTGCCACATTCATTGCATGTACTTAACTTTTTTGGGAAACTTTTTTTGGTTAATTTTAGTGTAACCCAGAGAAAATGCCAAACAGTGATCTGCCTGTTGCATATTTCATTCAAATACACTTTCTAAGCAAAACAGTCGTAGTCCAAAATATAGCAAATATTTAAAGGTTTTTTTTTTTTTTTTTTTTTTTTTTTTTTTTTTTTTTTTTTTTTTTTTTTTTTTTTTTTTTTTTTTTTTTTTTTTTTTTTTTTTTTTTTTTTTTTTTTTTTTTTTTTTTTTTTTTTTTTTTTTTTTTACAATATTAAAGGGTGATCAATACTTTATATGTACAAATTGGATTAGGTTAGAATGGATCTGCATGTGGCCCATTATTAAATGCCTCATAACACACCTCTATATCTTACTTGGCTTGGTCAGGACTACTGAAGGAAAGAAGATTTTCCCTTACGTGTTTGCATAACATGTTGGTTGTCATGCCACCTGCATAATATTCTGTGTTTCCACTACCATCAGGGTGCCTCACACTGCCAACGCTGAACAACTCCCCACCAAGACGGTTACACTATTATTTATTTATTTATTTATTTATTTTTTATTTATTTTCAATGGAAAACTTACTTTCATGCTCTGAAATAGCCTTGTAAGCTACAGTTTAACTGCCTGAAATAGCATTAAGTGTCACAAATTATTATCAAGAAGTATACACCTGCATTAGGTGTCTTTCATTCCTCTACCCCCCATACCAGCTCTGCCAAACCAATCAGGAAACTCTTCACCAATCACCATGTTACAGGACTGTCTCCACTGAAGTTTGAACCTGCAAATTGTTGATCCCCAGACACTTTCTTTGCCACACCTCTTGATTTGAAGCAAAGTGCCACATGGTAAAAAATAAAAAAGCCCTACAATTGTGCTTGTACAAAATCTAAAGGGGTTTATGAGAACATTTTTTATGCATTGACTGATCACTGCCAAAGAATATGTAGGTCTAATTCAGCCAAAGAGCAGGTATTAGTATACCATATTTAAGATGTTTCTCAATAGCCTATATTTCATGTATTTAGAAATGTATAAGAGAATATAAATTGTTAAGCAAATAAATTAACTTTATCTTTTCTCATATTCCGTAGGCTGTTTGACAACAGGCTGATAGAGTGTCTACATTTAATACAAATTTGTATTATTCCCCATGTTCGTATGCATGATAGAGCTGTGCAAATCTATTTTCTGAACACTTCTGCCACCTGTGGGTGCATTTTGGTATTGCAAAATGCTTTGTATTGCGCTTATCTAAACCCGTATATAATTGTGTGTATGATTATAAAAGATTTGGGAAATAATGTGCTCTTCGCCCGTCCCGCCTGCCTTGCATGTATAGTACCTGTTTTGGGGAAACACGGGTTGCAATGCGGCTGCGGCAACGAGGCGCGCTGAAATCATTTCACGCATGCGCAGTATCTCAGTCACAGCAGCGGAGCCAGACAGAAGCCATGGCAGATGAAAAACCAAAGGTAACATTTATGCTTGTTCCCAGGCAGACTGTTTCTTAGTTGTTGTAATAGTTTCATAAGCGGTTCTAAAAAGTGTAGAGAAGAAAATATCATCGGCAACATTAATAATTAGCTTTTACCATTTAACGTTATGTGACAAAGTTAGCACAATGTTAGCTAACTATAAAGCTAACGTACACAATGGGTCTAAAACTAGATACGAGAAAAAATATATATGATACGTAGTAATATACGATAGTTCTTAAATGTGTTTGTGTAATGTGTCCACTAAATCCACCCAACGACACCTTTGTTACTCTGATGGGCGATTGATTGAATGAATGAATGAATGAATAAATGATCTGGTTCAGGTTTATCGATGATCGTTCCAGTCCACTAACCTAACTCATTGTTAACTTTCTCTCCCAATAATAGGAAAACAATGAGCACATTAACCTGAAGGTGGCAGGACAGGATGGATCAGTGGTGCAGTTCAAAATCAAAAGGCTCACTCCACTCAGCAAACTCATGAAAGCCTATTGTGAACGACAGGTAAAGTAATCAATAACATCAGTGTTAACAAGACCCATTAGACTGCGAACACGTCCAATAAATAATCTTATGTGTCTTCTTTGTTTACACAGGGGTTGTCTATGAGTCAGATAAGGTTTAGATTTGATGGACAGCCCATTAATGAAACTGATACTCCATCACAGGTAAGACTGTAAATAATGTTATGTTGTCTGTTACTGGCCAAAGTTACTATCTTTCTTTGAACTTCAGTCAGTATTTTAACAGTGCATCTGAAATATGCTCAAACTTGCCTGTACATGTTTTTTGTACATGGGATTCCAAATCTAGTATGTGAAAGGACTATAAAATAAACCACAAAAGAACACACGAAACAACGATAACTTTAAGGACATAACTTATTTGTGGACCTTGAGTCTGGAATAAATAAATGACGGTAATGATGATGATGACTTTGTGGACATGTTGTTTATTCCTAGACAATAAACTGTATTCTAATTTTGCACATGTATCGCTAACGTCATGATAGGTTTGACAACTGCAATTTAAAAATTTCGATTGAACCTGACTGAAGGACAACTTGGTTTACTCACATTTGTAGTTTTGAAATGTCCATTTAGTTGTCAATTGTCCCATCTTTTTGGGTGGAAATGTCTAAGTGTTGTGTGCTGTAATTTTCAACTTTTAAAGCAGTCTTTCTTCACAAATCTATTATGCGTTTTAACATTTTTAATGGTCGGTAAGTGTTTATGGTTTTGACTGTAATTAGTTGTATAATCGTATAAAACCTTCTAACCCTGACATTATGATCTCTACCAACATGTCATAAAATGCATTTGATTATTTTGTTTGTGTAATAGCTCTTGTATTCTGGTTTTGATCATGCATGAGAGAATTTGTAATTTATTTATTTATTTATATATATTTTTTTTTCAGCTTGAAATGGAGGACGAGGACACAATTGATGTTTTCCAACAGCAAACAGGAGGCTCTTTACTTTGAAGATGGTTTTCTCCAAACATTTTCTACCTCCCATCCCTGAACCTTTTGTTCTTCTCACCATCGTCACTTATCAACATCTGGGAATCTGCCAACATTTCACGAAGAGGCAACATTTCTTTAGGTTCTTTTCCACTATGTTATTGAGTCATATTAATGTATTGTTACAGAGTTTTGATTGTTTCAAGGTTTTCAATAATGGAAATCATAGTTTGACATATCTGTAAGAAGGACTGCTACAAGTGTAACCATTTCTTGAATAAAAGTGTTATTGTATACTTATTACATAAATGATCAGTCTAAAAAAAGATTGTATTCAGTTCAGCTGACCTTACCTAGAAATTGTGATGGAAGGCAGCTAGTTTATCAACCTCTTAATTGTCTCCATTGGTAATATTTTGGAAGTGACTATTAGTCAATAATTCAGTCAACATGAAACCAAACTGGTTCAACGCATTCCTTTTGTGTACTTGTTGGTTAATGTTCTCACCATACTGGCTACAATGTTTTAGGCCTACCTTCACACAGTTTGTAATCCATTCATTCATTAGTTATGTCTCATAAAAGTAAAGCAGCTGTTTATATTATGATGGATCGATTCTGCAGCCCTTTATGTAAAAAGTTGATGCCCTTGATAATAAATTTTGTTTTAATTTAATATATGGGTTACTTTTTTTATTTTGTATTTTATCTTGTATTTAGTGGCGTACCTTTATAAAAGTAGTAATTAAAAGGAGTCTAGTTCAAAAATTAAACTAACCTGTTTTTATTGTGAAAGGGCCCGGATGTGGTACAGGCTTGTTTCCGCTAGACTCGGAAATACTGGTCAGCGGATACTTTTTCAGAGAACAAGAGGCTATGGTGAACAGATGAAGTGCAGCCTCTTTATATTTTGTCAGACATAGTGATAACCACGGTATTTTATTGCGAAAATGACGACGACAACAACATTTAAAGGGATGGAGCCCGGCGCTAAAAATAGTTCCAGGTAACAAAACACATTCAGTGGATTATCTTTATTTTTCAATAATCTCACAAGCATCTAAATCTTCAACCTTTGTTATGAGTGTTCCTGTGAATGCACATTGTGTTCCGTTTAGTAAATCTATAAAAGCCCAGAATTGGCCTTGGATTACATGGAGATGCTTAAACGGTGGTCGACATGTGCGGTGCCTTTTCTTTCCTTTTGTATCACTGCATCTATAGTCTGCATCAGGCCGACGCCCACATAACATACACACTGAAATAGCACAGAGGGATAATTGTTTAAATCGTAAATAATGTAAGATGTCTATCTATCCAGCACATCCTTGGGTGGGGCCTAGTGTAATCAGTTATTCACATCCATCTCTGATGATAATTCCACTTCTCTGTTACAGAGGCCCTGCTACATCTAATTCTCATTGTCATCATTATTTGAGATTTTACTTGACATGAAATATATAAATCCACCAAGAAGAAATTTTGACAAACACATTACATGAATGAGAAAGGAACGTGGATTGATCCTTTGCTGCCACCTTACTCCAATCAGCCAGACGCCTCAAGTGTGAAGCCTTGCTGTGGGTGAAAAATATTTCACAAAGGATTATGTGATAAATGCAACAAATTACAAACTAAATAAACAATTTACTCCCCAGCAATTGTCAAAAGTAAGTGTAGACCTATTAGAACAGCAAACTTACAATTATTACACAAATTGATTAGTCGAGCAATTATTTTTTCGATTAAGCGACTGCTTACTTTTTTTTAAAAAGTTACGATGTAGGCTACTGCCCACTTCTGCCTACTGAATGTTGTGATATCACATTGAAACTGTTTATTTATTCAAATCATTGAATCTCGATTAAAATGTCATTGTTTGTTCAATTATGGGCGACACGGTGCCGCAGCTGTTAGAGCTCTGGCCTCATAGCAAGAAGGTCCTGGGTTTGACTCCCGGGCCGCCCGGGGGCCTTTCTATGTGGAGTTTACATGTTCTCCTCGTGTCTGCGTAGGTTTTCCGTCCCACTGAATCTCAGTGGGACTTCCCTGGTTAAATAAAGGTCAATTAAATAATGTTTTATACTTCAGGGTTCTGCGTCCTCCTGGTGGTGGCTCTAACATCTCTTTTGGCACTGAAGAGGAGAAACCTGTTCGGGTAAACAAGATGGCCTCCAGTGTCTTTGCTGAACCTGAGGATCCTTATGCCAATCGCAGGAATAACCCCCCAGGTACAATTTCTCATGCTATATTTAAGGATAAAACATAACTACAGCCACCCATTCAAAGGAAAGCAAAAGTATGCGATCAGACTATTAGGATGTTGTTTGTAGGCTGTTCCCGGGGAAAGTGAAAGAATAAAATTCCCAGTGTGAATGGAAAATCCACATTAAGGAAATGTGAGGGAGTCGTTTGTTTATAAGGCATAGATGAAGCTAGCACACACAGGAAAAGCTATTGTGCCAGGAGAATTCAATCTTCCTCACTTTTTAGTTTGGATTACGTCAAAATATAATGTCCATCGAAGGACCTAATGAGGTCATAATTTTCCTGTTTGTGTGGGTTTGTGATTAGCTCTAAAATGTCTAATTGGGGAGAAATAAATCTGAGTTTTTACCTAACTTAAGACTTGTTTTTTGAGTAATTAATGCATGTAAGTATTCATTCATTCATTTTCTACCGCTTAATCCCGTTAGGGGTCGCGGGTAAGTAATGCATCTCTAATCTATCATCATGCTTTCAAGTCTTGAGGGCTCAGAAGAACTAATGAAAAATAAAATGGCTAGCATTTTTCCAACAATAAAAACTAACATATGAGCATTACCAACTTACTTGAGTGAAATTTTGAAAGCTCTTAGTAACCGACACTCAGATTTTCAACAGGAAGTCGATGAACTGGTTTTTGTTTATATTTTTTATGTATCAAAATACATATTTACCACTGAAACAACAGTATTCAAAGCAATCTTATATGTAGATTTTGTTGAAGTTTTTATTCCCCTTCTTTCTCTTTTGTGATTAATGCTTATACACAATTTTTTTTAGGTGGGGAGCCCACTGGTGTGCTTTGTGGGGAATCCTCTGCTCCATTAAGAAGACGAGACCAATTCAACAACTCAGGAGCTATTGTAAGCATATTATTTAGTGAGATGAATGATACTACTACTAGACTAATAAGTCAGAACCAAAGTGATATAGGCATTGAGGAAAAAGCTTACCAAGTTAGTGGGTTTGATTATCTCACATGCAGAGAAGAAACCCGTATTCCTCTATGGGTGGCATGTTTAAGTAGACATTTTAATTTGAAGATTTATTCACACCTTTTCACCTTGTTTGGTCTGTTACTAATAGTTCAGTTCTACCCAACTGTCAAATAATCATATTGAGACTTATCTGAAGATATTTTGACACGTGTCCAGTAGATTTTGCTGTTGTTTTATCGTTTAGAGCTGTAACAAATGTTCTATTATGGCACTGGTATACTGTTGCCATTTACAATGAACCTCAATGCATCCAGGCATTGAAATTATACTGTCTGATTAGATTTAAATAAAAGCTCACTGTTCTTCAAGTCTAATGCCCATAGACATCTGCTGCCTCAACTGAGACTGGTTTGAATCTCAACTACTTGCAGCTGTTATATCTTGAGACTGGGCTTGCATAAGCACCTTTTTTTGTTTTCACATACTGAAGCATTGTGAAACATCTGCATATCTAACAAGTTAATTCTTAGGTCACATCCTGGCAAATTGTCTGTACAAAAATAAAATATTAACTTTGTCGAGTGCAATGAGTCTGTAGAATTTACTTTTGATCTGGTTTACAATAAAGTGCATGAAGACTTTTTGCTTCTGAATATATCCTATATACGTATAACATAATCGTGATCTACAAAGTTACAAGCTATTCTCATCTCAAACCCTGCAGTTCCTTTATGCTTATTAAAAATGGATACTAACTTATTTCTCATGTTTCTAGGGGGAAGACAACCCCTGTGGTGATGCTGGTGAGTGTCTCTGTCAAATACTGTACATCAATTTATACATAAATATGGGGTAATTTCTAAAGATGTACTTTTAACCTCTGTTCAGAGACTGGTGCTAATGCCGAGGTGTGTCCTGAGCAGCAGGCAGAGGCCTCTCCTGCTGAAGAACCTAGTGCAGGTCTACCCTCTGGTCGCAGAAACCCTCCAGGGGGAAAGTCCAGCCTTATTTTGGGATAAAAACCTTACAGCCATTTGTTACCTCCGTCCACCTCTTGTTTCATTAATGTGTTGATTGTGTCTGTAGTTATTCTCTGAGGTCCTGAAATAGTGAAATCCTTGTTTACATCCTAAAGTGCATTATTCAGTACCTCTTTTATAATGATGATTTTTTTCTACTTTTGAATTATCTTGTTTGGTTAAAAGCACTTTATGTATGTCTTTTTTAAATTCGGAGTCACCTGTGCCAAACCAAGAGGGGTACTGTACTAGTATTATTCTTTTTATATGTGCCCAATCTTTAGTGGAAGAGCACAAGCTGTAGGTGATCAGAAACAAGTTGAAGTAATTTTTATGCTCTGCTACACGTTGCATGCAATCTTGTATGTATTGTGGGAATGTGATCAAGCATAGTTTTCAAATTTAACAATTCTTCTGTGCAGCTCTTGTCATTTTGCATGTATTTATTTTTCCATAGTTTTAAAATTCCTTTTACTGCCAAAAGTGGTTGTCAATTTGAATAGGAAGAATATAGCAGTTAATCTTTTAGATGGAAAAGCATATTATCTTTCACAATCAGAATAAGCTTGTGGTTTTGCCAGTATCTCATAAATGAATAATGTTTTTATCAGCCCAAAATCAAACTCCTGTTTTGTATTTTTTTAAGTGTTCTTCTGTTTTGTTTTGTTTTTTTTTTTTTCAATGAATGCTCTTACCTGTTTTAGTGTATTAAAAAAAAAAAAAAAAAAAAAAGTTTAAAGTGACCTTACTGCTTACTGTCCTTTCTGGCGGACTCTGCCCTCCAGGTGTCATGTTGTACCACATTTTGGCATTTCCACCTACTCTAATAAACACATTTCAAATGTGTTTGTTTTTTGCTTGTTCTGGTAGCAGATAGAGATTGTTCTCGGGTAAATGTACATAACAGTACATGACTAAAACTTTATGAAACCTCAACTGCCAACATTGGACTTATCGAGCTGGCTGGTTCCTGATTTTCATACCCCAAAACAAGAAATAGTTTTAAACTTTAAACTTGCTTATCTAACTTTCAAAAATCCTTTGCTACCCCAGCTTCAAGGGAACCTATAATGTAAAATCGACTTTTCTGAGTGTTTAATCCTGTTGCTGCAGTTTCTCTCATAATTAATTCACCCAAAGGTGTATTTGGATTGATTTGTGCATGTTTGAGTAATCTTGTATTGTCCTGCAGCTGATGCTCCCATACTCCGGAAATCCCTGTCTTCACCTACCACCTATCCCCGCCCACTTGTCTCTATTTACTTGCGATTATTCAAAAATTTGGATTCCAAGTCACATCTAAGGTTCAGTATTGTCATGTAGCCACTTTCCAGCAACAACAAAAAAGTAATTTTTTAATCTGTGGCTTATTAAAGTTAAATTTTTACAATGAAGAGGTGGGCTTACCAGCTCTGCAGTTTTGAACAGGAAGTCAATGGCTGTTTCTATTTCTAAGCCAATTTAACTCATTTTTGTGTTTTGCAATGAACACAATTTTATTTTTTTTTTTACATACCTATGGCATAGTTTCCTTCTAAATATAGAAAAAAATCATATATCTCCTGTAAGTAAAAATAGAAAGAGGAAAAAATATTTGAAATTGATTTAGAAAGTTCATTCTAAATGTTGAACAAATAACCTATGCTGTAGCCCAAGTTAATGTATTTAAATTATTTTATTTTTTTCAATGGCTGCAGGCAGTGCGTAGGCGACTGAGTTTAACTATGTGCATACTCATTTCGAAAGTGAAAGTATCAGATGAACTGTAGCACAACGATTTGGCACGAACCAGTTGGAACAAGCAGCCACACAACGAACTACTGAAGAGGAGCGTGTGATCAGGTCAGTACCAACGTTACAGATTATGGATTTACTTGGTTGATACCGTGTGTATTGTATGTTTCACAGAATAGCTATCGTTGGCTGAATGTACATGGATCATTTGAAACGTGTCACTGTCTTTGCTCTGTTAAGCCTTGTGTCGGAAGTAATTGCGCGACGTTTACAGAAAGCTACTACCCCCAACATTGATAATTGTTACAATGTTACTTGAAGACTCGATCCTTTTCTAAAGTTGCCTTTGGACAGCGTTCAGTAGCTTTAACTCCGACATTTCCATAAAATACAAATAGTATGCCTTGTCTGTTTCTAGCCTACATGTAGCCTACACACATGGCTCTTTTCTTCTTTTTTTTTTCTAACGTGAACTTTGGATGTAATTTAGTTAACAAGGACAGTTGTACAATTAAACAATATTGTTACTAGATTGATAGGCTAAAAGAGATGACATGCATAAGGCTTAATTCTGAAGCTATATTTATTTATTTGTTTGTTTGTTTATTTACCCTTATTTATGTTTTTGAGTGTATGTATTTATTATTTTTATGTCTGTAAGATACAAAAGGGTTATTAGGCCTTGCTCAAAATGTAATAATAATAATAATAATAATAATAATAATAAAACAATAATATAATAATAATAATAATGAATTTTATTTATATTGCACTTTACATTTGAAAAACAAATCTCAAAGTGCTACATTAAATTAAAATGTGTTTTAATTTAGTTTAGCAGAAATTACAGAGAGTTCAGCGTAAATTACTTAGCCTAAAATTACTATACTTATAAATCATACATTAAACTTAACATGAATTAGTAATGTCCTCCTTTGAAGGATTTTGTTGCATTGACCTAAGACAATTCCGGTAACAACTCATCTTCCAGAGGAGAGAGCGGTGTCTCTAAATATAGGACACATTTGCCAATTCTGCTTTTTGCCCAGTTGCTTTTAGTTTTTGGAACCAGTTGCCAACAGAGATTATTACTTACAAAAGTGGTTGATAACTAAACAAATTTGCACACGTTAGAGATCAGAGTGTCTTTGGATGTGTGAATGTGTGTGTGTATGAGAGAGAGAGAGAGAGAGAGAGAGAGAGAGAGGAGAGAGAGAGAGAGAGAGAGAGAGAGAGAGATTGTATATGCTTATGAATGAATGTTTGTAGATTTAGACAATGTTTGAAGGAAGTGACCTTTTTGAAATTAGGTATTTTTGCTATGTATATATTTAACCTGTATTTTCATTATTTAGTGCTAGTGGAAATTAGCATTTCATTCTATAACCTGACATCAGGATGTCTCCTATAACTTTTTCTTGGATAATGTATTGTTGTGCACTGCTCCTGTACAAATAAACACATACATACCATACCACACCATACAATCCCAGTTAACACATCGTTTTTGTATTTACAGAAGTCTAACATTAATGGATAGTGTCCAAAAATTGTACTGCAGATATAGCTTTTCTTCAGAATCTTTTCTTTAAAACATATTACCCTACTCAAGAAGAAGTTAGACAGTAAGTAAGTAACAGAAAAAAAATATTTGGAGAAACTGCGGTCAGAATGATTGTGAGATAAATTGGATGTAACATTTGATTTTTTATTTGAAGTTAAAGTAATTTGAGGAAACAAAGCTTACCAATAATGCTCTGGAAAGAAAATACAAATGCACAACATTTGGCAATAAACAAATATATTCAAATAATTGAATAATGCCAACCTAGGGCTTTTGCATGGTAAACACGGCATCTACTGACATTCACTGTTGCTTCAAACAAACGATTACTCTAGTCTTGAACACCTTTTTTTAAGTTACTCAAGTAAATGCAACACAGTAAATCTCTGAAATAATCTTTAATATACTATAGGCCTATTGCGCACTGTCCTTGTTTCATTAAATAAACTAAACTTGTATGTAGGCCATGTGTCGCCCATTATTGTTGGATTATTGTCTCCGATTATAGCTGTTTGCAGATGGTTGAACTCACACCGATTTGAGACAGGAAGTTTCTCCCTTGTGACATGACACAAAACAGTCACACGGGAGACATTTTATTGTGCTGAACTTGAACTGTAAGGAATTTGGGATTTACAAATCACACAAAGACCAAGCAAAGTTTGGAAATATGCAAAAATATGCCCACTGCCATCACTCTTGACTTTGAGAAAAAAAACTGGGGAAAAGTTGAGAGTCTGTCATCGAATAAAATAGTTTCTTTATCATAATGATTCAGCGAGCTATAGTAGAAAAGACGGCAATCATCTCACTTTCCAAATACCCAATATTTCATGTTCAGAACACTTACATGTCAAACCAGTCTGAAAACATTTTTTGGGAATGTTTTTAAACACATGTATTCTTGTTTGGGCTTGTCTGTCATACCTGTATACATTTGAGAGAGACCAGATTTGATTGAAAAAAAGAAATGCAATTTGATTGTCAGTTGTCAGATAGGTCAAGTAAGGACGTGTGCTTTCTCTTTCAGAATGACTGTACTGGTAATTGCAATGAGAATAAGCAACAGTCGCCTCTAAGTGCTCAACAAACAAAGACAAATCTTTTCAAATCCATTTAAGAAACAAGTCAAACAAGTTTCAAACTACTGAAATCTGATTGAAATAGATTGGCGTAGCAGTAAAAGTAACAACATTAGAATAGGCAGTGGTCCCCAACCTGGCAGGACCCCCCTGTTATTGATTATACAGTATAATATTTGGAACAATAATGTTTTAGCAATAATCGTTATGCACCATTTCTTTAATTAATGTATTAATTTAATTGAACTTTTTATTAATAAACAAGAAAGAGAGAGGGAGAAAAATATACATACATATACGCGTACATGATACATTACATACATCATTAATTATACATATGTATATTTACACATACACATATACACATGCATATAGAAGTATCTACAACTGGGATACATAAAAATAAAACTTTTAGCAGACATTTACCAAAATATTTACATAACATTAATGTTCAAATGAAGTAGGAGGAAGCATAGCTTATTAAATCCTACATCCATTTTACCTGCAATAATAGTTCACAACGACATATCTGCTTCACTCTGTCAACTTTCTCAATAGAAGCTCAGAAAAAAAAGCAACCAATATCATTACACAAACAAAGATCATAAGTGTCACATGTTTAAACGCCATTAACATTTACAATTTACTTTGTAGAAGATGATCTACTTCTATACTATGTTTCTCTAGATACCACAAAATAAAAGGAATACAGCAAAAAGGCCTAAATATAACTATGGCATTATGTTATTATTTTATGTTATTTACTATATATTATTATATTCTAGACCAGTATTATATCAGGTGCAGGTAGAATGGTTAGTGAGTTCCCAATAAGGAGACTATGTATTTGATCAAGCCAAATCAATATTTAAACATCTCTCGTGTGGGAGTTTGATTGTTTTGTCCGTGCTACAATGGGTTCCTCCCTGGTAGTCCACCAAAACATGCATGAATGGGTAAATTGGTAACACTGTAAAAAAAAAAAAAAAAAAACAGTATCTCTTCTTGAATAAACTTTTGAAATGCAAAACAAAATTAGGTTTGGCGGCCCTCAGGACGATTCAGTGTATAACATTTGAGCCTGCAGTGGAAAAAAGCTCCTAATTTTGGGCCACTTTAGGAAAAAAAGTTTAGGATAGGCCAATATTATGTTTTGACCAACACAAAAAACATAATTTTAACAGAATTGCAAAAAGATTGCCACACAAGAAATTGCTACACTTCTGTCTGACGTGTTTGTGGTAAAATGGGACAGAGTGAAAAGTAATTTGCAAAAATGATCAAAACTTATTCCAACATATCAGCCTCAAAATAAAAGCGTATTGGTGAGCACTTTTTAGAAATTCTGAGCAGTCGCAATGAAAAACTGGAATGGGAATTAAAATGGAAGTGAGAATAGAATAAGATAATATTAAAATGTGTTCTTTTATCTGGACCAGGTATGCGTTCACTTGTGAAATTACCTTTTGAGGCTAGAAACTGTTCATGTGCTGATTGGTTCTGATTTAAATGGACTTTGTAAATATACTAGTAAGCTAGGTTTTTGTGAAGTCACTCTCAAATAGAGCTGTAGTTGACTAAGGAAATTTGTTTTCAATTACTGTAAAGACATATCCTGTCGATTGATTAGTCAACTAAGAAGGGGCTTCTCAGATTAAAAATGTTCAACTGATCTCAACATCACCAAAATGTTGAGATCAGTGCTAAAAAAAAGTCTAACAATGCATTGAAGTTATGGCTGGGCGATATTGACAAAATGTAATATCTCGATAATTTTTTGACATATCTCGATTAAATATTCAGACGATCTTTCAAACCAAGCCTCAAGCGTGTCTTTAGCGAATTAGTTGAAGTTTAATGATCAGAAAAATTGGGCTTGACCGGGTTGACTATAGACATTCTTGGTGCTGCCAATCCATTAGCCGACTACAAGCAAAACTAGCAAGTGCCTCAAAGATCTAACCAAAAATCTGACCCAAACTGCATTTACAAGACTACAGGCTCCGATGTTTGCTACTCAAAAACAAAAAAAAAACAACAAAAAAATAAATTTGCAATGTGTTTTCTAACTAATAAAAGTATTGGTCAACTAAGAGACCAATGAGTGTTAAATTGACTAAAATATCACCGTCTAACTTTATTTGAATATTTACAATTAGAGAGGAGACTGGTGTATTGGCTGGCCCATATTTTTGTCACTGATCTTTAAGTGCTTGTTTGTTTGTCAATATGAATAATGTTTTTCATGATGCTATGGTTGTTTTTTGCGCCAAAATGCAATCGAGCATCATTACAGTGGTGAAAGAGACGCACTTGTACTATGGTGAATAATTGCTTAAGGTAGAAGGATTTTTTGGTTTATGCTATTCACCAGCTATGCTTTTAAAACAAAAAAAAATTGGCCTCAGAAATCGGCCATTGATATCGGCATTGGCTGACAAATTTGAAATTTTGGTATCAAAAAAAAACCCATACTAGTCGATCTCTATTTACAATGAGATTTTCTTAATTTGTTGTTTTTATAGCAGCTTTTGTTTCTTGCTTTTTACTACAAACGATATACTCAACAATCTCAAAATTATCTAGAGTTTGATGTATTGCACACACTTTTGGAGTTTAGACAAAAACATACATTAATATTATAGTTATACATCAGGTAACAGGGACACATTTGGCTATTTTGTGTAATCACCACCATGATCATCATCATCATCATCCATCATCTGTTTACACAACTTGTAACTAGCAACTTAATTTAGTTTAAATACTGTATTTTGTAATTGTTTTTTTTTTTTTTTTTTTTTTATTTTGTAAATAAACACATTGACAACATTGACCATTTTCTTTTTTTTTTTTCAGTCAAGCATGGCCTCCAGTGGAAATGCCCTCATATGTCTTGTCATCATTTCGCTAATGCTTGAGACAAAAAGTGAAAGTAGGTTTTTTTGTTTGTTAATTTATTCAATTTAGCTTTATATATTATTATTATTTTATTATTTTAATGTTTGACTTCCATTCACAGAGTTTGTGACGGTAACCTGTCAGTCGGACGTTGTTGCTCAGTATGGCACCAGCACCCTCCTGAATTGTGCCGTGCGATACAAAGCGGGGATTCCTGATGC
This sequence comes from Mugilogobius chulae, assembly GCA_038363315.1. Lineage (NCBI taxonomy): Eukaryota > Metazoa > Chordata > Actinopteri > Gobiiformes > Gobiidae > Mugilogobius > Mugilogobius chulae. Next base: position 29,989,972 of record CM076398.1, read on the forward strand.
CAAAATTAGGGTATTTCGCTGGAAATTCAAGGATTTCACTTTGCTAGTTTCCGTGATGGAAAATTCACAGTTGAACCTGGATATGAACTTGCTCCGAGTTCTTGGGATGAATCCAGCCTGAACGTGTCTCTGCTCATCACTAACACTAACCTAGCCCACACTGGAGATTACAAGTGTTCCGTAGTGGCCGATGTCGGAGACAATGATGCAAACGTGCATGTGACAGTTAAATGTAAGTAAGTTTGGGGTGGGAGGCATGATACTTTGGGGTGGGAGGCATGATACTTTTTTCTGAGAGATAGAATCTTATAGGAAACCATAGGCAGCTTTACCAAACTGCCACCTGCTCTTCTCTATAGAGATGTTACCTACAATGTTCCAAATTTTGCATTATACATCTGCAGGTGTTTCATTGCTTAAAGAATAAATAAATATATAAATCTATACTGCGATTGGGTCCTTCTGTTCACAAATAAGACTTGAAACGTGGCCTGGTTGCATTGTAACACTGTGAAACAATGGGACATGTCCATGGAGACAAGTAGGCAGCAACTTCCACCAAAAATATACGTGGTGCTTTATAGAGTCAACAAAAATAGTAATAATACAAGGACTCCACTGAGGACTGTTCATCTCTAAAACATTCAGAGCAGGGGTCTCCAACTGGCGGCCCGGGGGCCAAATGCCACCCTCCAGATGATTTCTGATTATTATCAATAGTGGCCCACCAATCAAATGTATCATTGAAATGTGATTATAAAACCTCTCAAATGCACTAGAATACAGCAATTTACTTACAATTTGTCAAAAATGTTCCGAGCAGAACAGCTGGAGCCTGGTTTCCCACCCTTTATTTAAATTTTCATGTCAGTTTATGATCATTTAAAACAATGGATGTGGACATATTCCAAATATATATGCTACATTAGGCTTTACATAGCCTAAAGTTTTAGAGTGAGCATACAATTTGTTTATAGTTTATATCAGTGTATATCTGCAAAAAATAATCATAAATATGTTCTACCAGATACGTAGGTGTACATGTTTTATATGAGAACTTTATACCGTATGCCTTGTGATTGATATGGCTGTTCAGTGTCCAAGATAATTGGGTTGTTTACTTTTTGTGCAGCTAACTACAGCAAGCCAGAGATACAGTCGGAACCGAAGGAAAAAATCTCCGGTAAGGGTTTTATGTTGACCTGCTTGGCTCACGGCGGCTACCCTCAAGGTGACATTCGATGGAAGGTGGATGACTTGGCATGGAACAACAACCCTGAAGTGAAAGTTGAAAAAACTCCTAATGGCCTCTACAATCTGGCGAGCACTCTGACCTTTGGACCCGAATCACTCTTCAAAAGCTTTGTGTGTGAAGTGTACAATGCTGAAGGGGTTAAAGAAAGCGAAGAAAAAATCCTCAATAATCCATCACCAGGTACGTCACTGTTCATCCTTCTCGTGTGGCTGATACTTGGCAGTAAATTGAGATTGAGTTGCATAATCAGTGTTGGCAGAATTTTGCACACACCTTTTTTTTTCAGTGTTTCCAATAACAAAACAATTTTCAAAGTCTTCACAATTTCAATTCTACATTTTTTGTAGCCATGAATCCAACATGCTTATTTTTTCGCACATGTATGTCTTCCACAACTTCCTAGCCCAGATAATGAACAGAAGACATAAACACACAACAAACATATATATATAGAGATTTGTAATAATAATGGGAATTGTTTCTGTTTTATTGTCCTGTTGTAGACAAAGTTAAAAATGAAGCTGACAAAGAAGAAAAAGCGAAAGTAACTACCCAGATTGTGGCTCCAGTGGTGGTCATTGGGTCACTGATTGTAGGACTGCTTGCAGCACTGTTGTTGTGCCGAAGGAAACGTCAACGTGAGTAGTTTTAATATATTCTAATACATTACAGATAAATAGTTGACTTCTACTGTATTTTGCCTTGTATGGGTAAGTTGATACAGTGTATTTCATGATTCTGTAAAAAAGCTTTTGTGCGAATTGTACTGGCTTTTGGCAGGTCTCCATGTTGTGCAGTCTGGGAAAGTACGCACTTTGTTATTGCTTAACTGGATTAACCAGTTTTACAGGAAGTAAAACCATACATGAATTGGACAAGAATACAGCTCTGTCTGTATGCTAAGATAAGCTGAGAAAGAAGATTTGAAAAAAAAACAACATCTCAACAATATCCATATCATAATACGTATATAGCAAAATTGTTTTTTAAACTTTTAACAACATACATAAGTTTACTGTCAGAAAACCTTTTTTTATCACTGTCATTGAACAAAACAGCTCACAAACAACATGGAGCAACCTAAAAGTCGCCATTTACAGTATATAAACAACAAAATATAAGATGGACAAAAAATACACTTTTAGGGGTATTGCTGAAGTGAGTGGAAGGTCACAATGTCTGTGTTGTATTTTGTGTTTTTAACAGAGGCTCGAAGGCTCTCTGCAGTACCTCTGATGAGTATGTGCTCTCTGTTAAATGGCATTACTGCTTTACCTTAAAGCTGCATTAAGAAACTTTTCTGGTGGAGGGCTAGCCTCACCTACTTGTCTCATACAGATGTTAATGTTTTTCTTATTAAATTTATTTATTTATTATTTCTGATGAGACAAGCAGATGACGTCACAAGGACTAAATAGAGGTCAGATCTGTGGAGAGTCAGTTATATACTCAACCCTTTTTGCTTTTCTGTTTTTGGATCTTTTTTTCTCCTAATATTTCAAATAGGGATGCAACAGGTTAATTGATTAATCACAAGTAATTGATATACAGCATACTCCATCAGGGTGGCTACTCTTTTTTATTTTAAACGAATTGAAAGAATAATTACTAGATTAATCAATTTCAAGACGTTTCGCACACCACCAGCTCAGGCTTTTGAATCACTGGTTACTTTTCGGACCTGCTGAGGAGCTATCATAACCTAATGCATAATGTAATATATAATATATTTTGTTTTACTCATACTCTTCTCTTTGTTTCTTTCAGCGCCGCCAAGTAATCCTGATGAATGTGAGTTGAGCCATTTTTTTTATGAATGGAAAAAAAAAATCAAAACAAATTTCACTTAAACTTTTTATTTTTTACTTTTTAGGCCAAGAAATGTGTAAAGAAGTTCCTTGATATTTTATTATGCCCCATCACAAAGAGCGTAGATATGCCTAAGCTCTGCTTTTCTCCAGGAAAATGCACTGTACTCTGAAGCTACTTACAAGAAGTGAACACTTCCTTGTTTGACTGCATGTTTCATAATCTGCCTAAATGGGTCAAAGTTTGACTCTGGACAAAATGGCAGCGTACACACTGATTATAAACACTGATTTTACAAGCAAATATAAGACTCTGTGTATTCAATAATGAGCAAATTTAAGTGTGGTTTTGCTTGTGTAATGCCAGGGACCTGCTGCACAAAATTAAGCATCTTGTAAATGTGTTGATTTTGACTGACTGTGAATCTGAATGGCTAAAATGATTTGCATCCAATATTTGTACTATTATGATTTTTTTTTACTTTTTGGAGTCATTATCTGTCAGTTGTTTTTTTCTGTTGTTCTTTTTAGGAATGTGAATACAGATCTAGAATGTTTCAAGATGATTTTATATCATTTACAGTAGCATACAGTGCAATTCAAACTAAAATATTATTATAGGAAATGATACCTGAAAGTCAGTAAAAACATGCAAACATATTTTTTTTCAAATGCCACAAGAAGCTTTTCTTGCTTAGAAACTAACTGCTCATCGCGTTTCTGTTCCTTGTTTTATTCTTATCGATGCTATTACAAGTTTATACAACATTTGCTTGTATCGCCAAATCAAAACCGTATATGGAAAAAAACATTTTGAGGGCATTTTCTTTAATTTGCTTTTGTATAAAATGTTAGGTGACACTAATGATTTTGTATTTATGTGATCTAAAACAATCTATTTTCTTGTGTTGTAAAGAAAAAAATACTGTAAATAGTTAAATTGTTTGTATTTGTGATTAGCCATCATTAAAGGTGTTTTTTTATAATAAACGTGTTCATAGCATCTCACAGGATTATTATACATCTCTTACATGAATTTTATTTACAAAGCACTTTTAAAAGATATGAAGTCTTTACAGTTACCAAAAACAAACACATCCCCCACCAGCCACATACTGATGTTGGTTGAAGCACAGAATTGGTCTTAAATTCCTCATTTCAGTTGGTAGACAGAATAACTAACACATAACTAACTAACATTCAGAAGTAACTTTAGCAATGATAAAAGTGGTATATATTGTATTCTCTAAAGGAATATTTGTCCTCCACTGCTCTACACTAAACACACAGCGCAGTCACTAAGTTAGTATTCTGTTTTTGGTATTAGTATTCAGTTACTTTCCAAAGCTACTACCTGTACTACTACTGTTTCTTCTAATATTTCTATAACTACTACACAAAGTTCATCTCCTAGAAGCTGAGTAGGGTTGGGCCTCGTCTGTGGTTGGGCCTGATTAAAACTTGAATGGGAAACAAGTGAATGAATGATGGAATGTGAAGTACTTAGGGTGTATTAAAGGACACTTTATAAATCAGACACAATAGTATTAATGCAGTTTCATAAAATACCATTTCCAAGTTAGCAAAGTATGTACTGTATAAAAAATAATAATAAGAAGAAATATTGTAGAAGTCATGACAAAAAGTATTGTATTTCAGTCACATTTTTAGGCAGGTGTCTGTATTTTTACAGTGCATACTTTTTACCTTTACTTCACTACAGTGACAGTAAAAATCAGTAGAAAAAAAATCAGTGGAAATTATTTTACTTACGCCAAAAGTACTTCATTACTTTCATTAAGTAGATTTGTATGTGTGATACTTTTGTGTGAGAAAATATTTTTGCTTTATTTATCTAAAGGACACATATTTACTTTTTGAGTAGGCCTATTTATTTTAATCTAACAATTCTTCCTCATCAAAATCACAGCTGAAGTTGTGTTTGTAAGATACTATTCTTTCCCTCTGAGCCTCAGAAAACACTCTTCTGAATGTCTCAGATTTGTGATGTCACAGGGGGCTGAAGCTCTAACTCAGTTCCTGACAAAGCGAAACACCTGCCTGTTATGTCTGCTTTACTTGTTTTTAAGTTCTAATCTAGGGAGCCCCTCCTATGACATTAGCAAAAAATAATATTATCTTGTTCCCTCGTGGTAATATTTTTGCTAATGTCATAGGAGGGACTCCCTACTAATCTAATACATAACATGTCAAAGTAATAGTGCTCAAGAGAGAACAAAGAAATTATCCAATTAATGCATTATTTAATTATGGCCATGATCATTGTACAGATGTTTGTGTACACAAGCAAACAAAAAAAAACAAAAAAAAACAAAAAACAAGTTAGATAGGCCAAGCAGGCAAATACCACAAGAGGGCACTAACAGCAAACAAACAGTGAAGCAGTGAAGCTGCCTGTTTTGATTATTATGAATAATAATGACTCTAAATATATATAGCTATGTTATAGTCTTGTTTGGCAGTGTTGGGTATGTTACTGTAAAATTATAATAGGTAGCACTTTAAAAGACCTCCACGGTACCTACCAGTTAAGTACCGTGTCAGTTACTAGTAACTAACAGTGACACTTACTAGTACTTACTCTGGTACTTACTGTGGTACTTACACTGGTACCTAGAGTGGTACTTTGAGTGGTACTTGTACCAGCAGTTACTGGTACATACCACTGGTACTTACTGTGGTATTTACACTGGTACTTACACTGGTACCTACAGTGGTACTTTGAGTGGTACTTGTACCAGCAGTTACTAGTACATACCACTGGTAGTTACTGGTACTTACTGTGGTACTTACACTGGTACCTACAGTGGTACTTTGAGTGGTACTTGTACCAGCAGTTACTAGTACATACCACTGGTAGTTACTGGTACATACTGTGGTACTTACACTGGTACCTACAGTGGTACTTTGAGTGGTACTTGTACCAGCAGTTACTGGTACATACCACTGGTAGTAACTGGTACTTACTGTGGTACTTACTGTGGTACTTACACTGGTACCTACAGTGGTACTTTTACCACCACTATTGGCATGCTGGTATGGTCGTAGCCATACCAGCATGCCAAAGCCTGATCCAGTCAGATCTCAGAAGCTAAGCAGGGTTGGGCCTCGGCAGTACTCGGATGGGAAACCACAGAAGAACCTCAGGTGCCACAGTGGGGCAACTTCAGTGGTACTTACTACAGTAGTTGACAGTCAACTACTGTAGTAAGTACCACTGAAGTACCAGCATGTGTCACTTTAGAACAGGTCCCGTTGTTACTAGTACTTAACTGTCAACTACTGTAGTAAGTACCACTGAAGTACCAGTATGTGTCACTTTAGAACAGGTCCCGTTGTTACTAGTACTTAACTGTCAACTACTGTAGTAAGTACCACTGAAGTACCAGTATGTGTCACTTTAGAACAGGTCCCGTTGTTACTAGTACTTAACTGTCAACTACTGTAGTAAGTACAGCTGAAGTACCAGTATGTGTCACTTTAGAACAGGTCCCATTGTTACTAGTAGTTGACGGTCAACTACTGTAGTAAGTACCACTCAAGTACCAGTATGTGTCACTTTAGAACAGGTCCCGTTGTTACTAGTAGTTGACTGTCAACTACTATAATAAGTACCATTGTAGTACCACTATTTACCATTATGTATCATGGTATTTATCAATAAATGTTGGAATTAAGCTAAGATTGTTGTAAATTGTTTTCTGTTGTTTTGTTTACTGAAACAAATAATTACTTTGGTATTTGTCAATACCCAATATTGTTGTGACTTAAATAAAGACAGTGGTGCTTTTTTAACACTTGCATTTTATTGTTATTCATAATTTATAAGCTCTACTTTTTAAATTTAGTACCAATAATACCACCACTGAAACATATGTGTGTGCCACAAATTATTAAAAGTAGTAAGTGTACTAATAGTTACCACTGTAAGTACCAGTCACTGATGACACAAGTACCACCTTAAGTACCAGTGTAATTACTACAGTAAGTACCACAGTAAGTACCAGTAACTATCAGTGTTATGTACCAGTAACTGCTGGTACAAGTACCACTATAGGTACCAGTGTAAGTACCAGTGTAAGTACCGCAGTAAGTACCACAGGAACTACCAGTGGTATGTACCAGTAACTGCTGGTACAAGTACCACTTAAAGTACCACTGTAGGTACCAGTGTATGTACCACAGTAAGTACCAGTAACTACCAGTGGTATGTACCAGTAACTGCTGTACAAGTACCACTCAAAGTACCACTGTAGGTACCAGTGTAAGTACCAGTGTAAATACCACAGTAAGTACCAGTGGTATGTACCAGTAACTGCTGGTACAAGTACCACTCAAAGTACCACTCTAGGTACCAGTGTAAGTACCACAGTAAGTACCAGAGTAAGTACTAGTAAGTGTCACTGTTAGTTACTAGTAACTGACATGGTACTTAACTGGTAGGTACCGTGGAGGTCTTTTAAAGTGCTACCTTATAATATATTAAATATTACAAGTTACAGGGAGAAAAATCTATGACATTTGTATTACAATATTACTGACTCAAAAATATAACTGAGTTACACTACTGTGAGTTATTTTGAGCTAATCACACATTTGTTAAGACATTATATAATACTAATCCTGTTACATTTACACCTGATCACTGGTTAATTTATGCGAATGTGATGTCAACACATTTTCCTCATAATATTTGATTCCCTTTAAGCCAACAGACAGTATTTTAGTGGTGTTTTAGTCCTGAAGTGTCACTTTAAATTGAACATAAAAGCAATAAATGTATATGAAAGTAACTTGAGTTACTCAGATTGTAACTAATATATTGTCAACATTTTTATAAGTAATGAGTTACACTACTTTGTTATTGAAAAGGGGATTATATTACAGTAACAAGTTACTTATTTATTGAGTTACTCTCAACACTGCATTGGTGTCTGGGGTATTTTCACATTGAAAGGACATATTTAAAGTTGTCGTTCCCATGCACAGGAAACTCGGCTGTGGTCTTTTGTTCGTAGAAGAAGTGAGTGGCGGGTGCTGTCTGTCACAGTTAGAGTTGAAGATGCTGCTGGTTTGGGGTTTGATTTGTCTTTCTGCGTCTGCCAATGCAGGTAAGATTACTTTGTAGCTCAAAATGATATGTTAATTCATCACATTTTTACTGTGATAATCTGATTTAATTTTAGGCAATTTGCAATTGAATGTTACCATTGAGTGTTCCAGTGGATGTTTGAAGAACGTGACTTCTGTGACAGGGATGTTTCTGTACCAAAACGATGTCAAAGTGGCTCACTATGCCCCTAATGACAAGTTTGTTCCTTATGGTCCACTAAAGATTGTTAAAACAGGCAGCTTCCAGAATAACTTTCTAACAATCATGAACGTGAATCATTCTGCATTTTACCGCTGCGTTTACTACAATTACAGAACCAAGAAAGAATCTTCATGCAACATGTACAGTGTGAACATTTCAGGTAGATATATGAGGAATAGTTTCAGTTTTATTATTTTGAACTGATCTTTAGTTTCTTCAAACAGAGGTTTCATCCCTGAATCCCACAGTTTTTCTTACCACAAGTTCCTCTATGACCATATGTCCTAAGACCACATCTTCTCCTCAAACTGCTCCATCTGCTCCAATCTTCATCATTGTCCTTACTGCAGTAATAAGCATTATCGTCACCATGATTGTCACACTTTGTGTTATTCCCAAGGTAAGTTGTGTTGGTTTGATTATAGTGTCTATTTGTATGTGTGTATGTAGATATGTAAGTATGTTTGTATGTATGTACGAAATGCATGTACCTATGTATGTACAAATAAATGTATGTATGTAAGTATGTTTGTATGTGTGTATGTATATGTGCATATGTACGTATGTATGTACGTACGAATGTATGTATGTATGAATGTACGAATGAATGAATGTACTGTATTTATGTATTTAATCATTTTTTCTCTTATACGTGTTTTTCAGGTAAAAAATATGATGCACAGGAAAGAATCAAGAAATGTCCAAGAATTTAATGTTTATGAAGTAATGACAAGAAATGGTGTGAATCACCAGGACCAATAAAAGTGTAAATTATGAAGAAATCTGTAAAATGATGATGACACACTTAAACAATGCAGGAATAATAATAGTAGTATAGTATTGTTATTATTATTATTATTATTATTATTATTATTATTATTATTATTATTATTATTATTATTATTATTATTATTATTATTATTTTTTTTTTATATTTTATTTTATTTTTTTCTGTTCTATTGTTTGTTTAGCCCAGGTGTGGGCAATTATTTTTCTCCGGGGCCACATTCAAACCCAGACAAGTGAAGGTGGGCCGGACTGAGAACATTTGTAGAACAAATTCTTATCATAGCAAGCACGCTTCTACAATAGAGTATATAGAAAAGAATAAAGGTTGTAGAATAAACTTCTAGCATTATGAGATTAAGCTAATAATTGAATTTAAAAAAGTTATAATTTTATGAGAAAATGGTCATAATTTTACAGAAAAATGTCATTGAAAAAAGGCAATTTTTTTGTAGACTAAACTTTGAGAATGAAATAGTAATTGTATGAGAGAAAGTCAAGTTTCAGAGATTTAGTAATTGTCTTGATTGCCTGTAAGTGATATAATAGTGTAATAGTTTACACTTGGTCTGACTCCAGAAGAATGGACTTCTCACGTCTGTGGATGGTAAAATTTACAGTTTGAATCTAAAAAAAAAAAAGCTACTTTTTATGGCTTCAACTTTATTCTCAGAAAAGTATACCTTTTTTCCCTCACTCTCGCAAAACAAGTTTATTCTGGTTAAATTATTACTTTTTTCTCACACAATTTAAAGCCTGGCACTATTTGAGTTTGCCCAGGACTGGTTTAGCCTATGTTGTGTTTGTCATTGTAGATGGGAAATAAAGTGAAAATTAACTAGACAGTTTGTTATCGTTCAGATCAGGCGGTGATGCTTTGAATGCTTTACCTCTGAGAGAAGTCTGAAAAGAGCCGGAAATGAACACAGGGCTGCTTATCAGTGTCAATCTCTTTACACACAACAAGTGCGCTCATTCTCAGTCTATTTAAATGCACAACTATGTAACATTGGATGGTCTGCAATAAATTTGTGCCTTTTAAACAAAATGTATTTATTTCTAGTTTTAAAATTAGCTATAGTCTATTTTAAGATTTTCTGTTTTGTAGGGATTTTTTTTATTTTTTGCAATATTTTCTGCCAAAATTTTTTTTGAAAACATTTCTTGGGAAGAGATAATTTGGAAAAGGTATGCTAACCAAGTCGTTGCAGGCCAACCTACGGTGGGGAAAAAAGACGTCTCTCATGTTCACTGCCCACTTCCTGTTTTTAGTTTCAGATTGCAGCTGAGAAGCAACAAGACCACTGTGGCTCATGTACTTGCCTGTGGTCCGAGCTCACATCTTTAATACTGAATCTGTAGACGGAGACTGCACGCTTTTAAACTGCGATCACAGGACCTTCTTTCTGTTCACTTAAGAACATTAGGAACACAGTGAGTTTGATTGAAAGATAAATAGGCCAATAGGTAAAGAGGCAGCCTTATTTTCTATTGGTTTTCTATTGGTTTCACTGGCTCACACCATGTCTACAGTTTATTTCTAACACTTTTTTATTTACCATGAGTACAAGGCTGTTACAAATACAGTGACAATGAAAAGTGAAAAATGCCCGTACAACCTTCACTCCTCCCAGTCCTAACCCTTGCCCCAATGTAACAATGAAAAAAAGATGAAACAAATGTAATCTAGCAATGTGTGGTCTCCGGTCTGCAGAATCACACTATTTAAACTGCTTAGTGGAGAGTTGGGCTACTTTCTGATAGTGTTTGTTTTTGTCTGATTGTTGTTTTTTATAAGCAATGTAAAATCTAAATTAAATAAAAATCTTCTACATACAATTCCCTGTCTTGTTATATGTTTCCAAAAAAATTTAAATGTTCTCTCTCTTTTTTTTTTAATATGTAACTTGGTTCAACTTACTCCACATGCAAGTTAATTTGGGACAGACCCATGGGAAGCATTTTATAAACGTTTACCTTATCCTTATTATTATTTTTTTCCGAGTGATTTTTACAACTACATTGTGACATGTAATGTTTTTGTAAATCTGCACCCCAGAGTATAACTAAAACAGTTTAAATAACTTTAATATACAGTATGTGACCAATGACTTTAATATGTGACCAATGACATCTTTGTGTGGTATTTTAAAACTTCATTTGCATTGTCAGGGTTAATTTGCTGGGATGCGTAATGAGCATAAAACATTTTATTACAACACTTTATTTAAAATCTGTTTCTGAAAGTTAACCTATGAAAGGTGCACTATGTACATGTTAGACCAAAACAGACTTCTAAAGTAAGTTTTTGTTATTTGTATGCTTTTGGTGTTTTCAGTTTAAAGGTGCTCTGTGGAACTTTTTGGAGGTAAAAAGTCAACTCTACTATTCACTAGAACTAGAAAGTTAAAACTATACTTTGGGACATTCTGAATGGGTCTAAAGACATAAACCCATACATTAAGCTATGATGTGAACAAAATACAGCTACACTAACCTCTTAACAACAAACATGAGCGGTCCTCCTCCAGGCCAAATAACCTACATGGTTATTGGGCCTACATTTTTGTTTAATTGCACAATATAGCGGGAGTAATGTGGTTATACTGTAACTGAGTTTCAGTGAAGTGTAAAGACACGCCCCCTCGGTCGTCGTTCCCTCTGCGTCATGGATGGATTCGTGGATGAGTTTGGTCCTTATCATAAAGTGGAGCGAAGCGCGCTCACGGAACGCTTCCATCTGCGCTGCTGCCTGCAGACACCGCGGGCCAACACGCGCCATCCTGCAAGTGCAGACAGGAGAGAGGAAAGCTCCCAACAAGCATCAGTCCACGAGCCTTCTCTGCGAACTGGAACAATCAGCTCAAAGCATGAAGAAAACTGCTAATTCAGGTAAGCAAATTTAGCAAGCTACATAGCTTTCTAAACTAGTTTCATGCTCAGAGTGGCTAGTGGGCAATAAATATGCACACACTAAACTGTTTGATTGAGATGATACAAAACTTTATCCCTTTTGACCTTATGTTGTCAATATTTCTTGTGCAGTTTTGATGGATTGCTTAACCTACTCCTCTATTTAACTACTTTGGATGTATATTTTGTATGCAATTCCCTGTATGGTCTATATTTGACAGTGTTTGGCATGTTCCTCTGGTAGCATCAGAACAAGGCAGTATACTGTATTTACAAATCTGTGTCCTCCTCATTTGAAGATGAAAGTGTTGATTTGACTGTTGGCTATTTAGGCATTGTGTGGTCACTAGGCTGGGACGATTCAATTAAGTCATGATTTAATTCAGTTTTTGATTTTGCAGCCACAATTTTCAATTTTCGATTTTGTTAGGTTATCTATATTAACTTTTTTTCTTACCTTACGGCACAAAATAAACAATAATAAGTTATGTTAAAAATAGCTGCTGTTTGTGAGTCAGAACTTGTTTTTTTTTATCAACATTTGGACAGTCATATTTGGGGATCCATATTTAGAGTCATTAACCCATCAGTTGTTAATGCAACATAACACTGCACATTCAGTCAGGTCTTGCACAAGTTCACACTTTGTTTCTTCAGACATTGTGGCTATTCTTGTATTATTGTTTGTACTGTATTATACAACTACGCAGTGGTGTCTTAAGTCAGTGGCTGCATGACAAAACAGATCAATTCTGGCCTTTTGATTCGATCGCTGCAGACTTTTCGAAGATCGATTTTCTATTCCTAGTGGTCACCAAGAATAAATGTGCATGGTCTCTGTCTGGTAATTATTTATTCATTTATTTGTAAATGTCATATCTCTGCACCTTACCACGCTGACTGAATCATTTACAGTAGACCAAAAAAGGACATCTCTTAAAGATACTTAAAATTGTATTAAAGTTATTCTGTACAACTTGTAGCTAAAGTTGGTGATACTGACAAAAATGTTTGCCATTGTGGGCCATACATTACATAGAAATTTGATTGAGTTTATTTTACACTCAACATGTGAAGGAAAACGTAAAATCGACTACAAAGTATATAAAAAGAATCACTTCATCAAAAATAGTATAATGCACTTTTGAAATGTTGCCAATTGTTTCAACAACTATATTTTAATCAGATATGCAAAACTAGTGTATTGTTATGTGCTACTACTCAGTATATGTTTGTAAATTCATTTTGTTTATATTGTCATATTATATCTTTGACCCATAATGTGATTTAGATTATGATGAGTTTCTCTCCTTCTGAAAATCCTATAGACCGTGGGTATTTTGATCCTTTTAGCCATATACTTGCAAACAGGCAATGTAAGATCTGTAGATATTAGATAAGATCAGTTTTTCTCGCTCTTGGTCAATAGCAAATCTTGTCTTAGTGGTTTGTAATGATCCAAAGCAAAGTGAAAAACCCATAGGAGAAAGTCTTTTCTCTTTACATTGTCCACGCATGAGAAATCCCAGTCAGCTGTGCTATATTCATCACAGCTCCTTTTATCTGCTCACAGATTCAGCTTCAGTAGATGGCTTTGTAGAGGCGACCCCGGTGTCAATGTAAAGCCAACATAAGAACAGCACTTACTTTCATTAAAACACTAGAATGGTTAGAATTATTCTTAAAATCTGTCTACCAATATATCATTGGAAAAACAGTTTAGTTTATAAAAGAGTGCTTTACTAGTTTCCAAAAATAAGAAAGCACTAGTAATGTAGTCCACATGGCAACTCTGTAAGAAACTGGTTAAGAGCTTGAAAACCAGTTGTGATTTCAGTATTTGTGCAGATTTATTCCAGATGCCCTTCGCTATACAACCTTAAGCTTCAACACAAATGAAAATTTTGACACTCTTTGTGTTTGTCTTTTCTAAAAGGGAAGTTTAAATTAGACTTTTATCATCCAGTATCTGTGCTTGGTGATAATAATGATGTTCAGAAAGTGTTTTGGATCAGACACATGACACTTTCTTACACAAATTTGACTTTAATACATGCCTACTTCTATTGCAAATATGTTTTTAGATGTCTGATTGTGTCCAATTTTAAACTGATAATGACTACTGTTTTATTTTGGCTTCAATTTCATGTAGCTCACTGCCAGTTTTGTTTTACAAAAGTAGCTCTTTTTTTTACAGAAGTGAAATGGCTGTATAATTAGACATAAAAATCTGGTAATATTGCTTTTTTTTTTTTTTTAGCTAATTTAGAACTTTACTTTTTCAGTTTTTCAGCATGTTGTTATTTATTTAATTACATATTTATTGTTTTTCATCAGCATACTTGGAGTTGAGATTCAATTTATTTTGATTTCATGTTTTACACCTATAATTCAGCCTAAAAACATTTTTGAGCATTAACCATTGAGAGAAAACTAAACTGTTTTGAATTAGATTAATTTTGTAGTTGATTGTGACACAGCACTGGCCTCTCTGAAAAGCCATGACACTGCAGTCGCCTCCGTCATGCGGTCCATCCTCCCACAGACCCCCACAGTCCCTGAAGCAGCACAAGATGAGACTCAATACTTGTCTTTATCTGACTTGAACAATGGCCTCTCAGTGACACCAGATCTGGATTCCCTTCAGTCTGACTCATACTCTGGGCTGCCACCACTTTCAAATAGTCTTTGTGATTAACTCAAGAGAAGAAAAGTTTGTATAATCCTCACTGTTATAATGGTTGCAGATTAACGTTTTATAAAGATAGGATTTATAATCTTTCCAGTGCATGTTATGGGCATATTTGACCAGTGAAATCAAATTGACTGTGTTAATGATTCACCCACAGATTTTGCACAAGTTTGCAAGGCATGCACCAGTCCAGCTTTTTATGTTCCAATTGCGTTTCCTATTCCTATTCCCAATATCAACCGACCCCAGTTTAAGGACTAAACACTTTCAGTTTCTCATGCTCACTTGAACTGTGGCAGGTAAGACTGGGAGTCACAGAAATCTATTATAGGAAAAGTGTGTAGTCTTGATGAACAACAAATGATTACAGAAAATGTAAGACTGAAAAGTGTAAGATTATAAAAAAAAATGTTTTAAGTGTAAGATTCAGTTGAATTCAATTTATTTTTGTAGAGCCCAAAATCACAGCAACAGTCGTTTCTCAGGACCTCACAAGATTGTTGATTTAGCAGAATTGAAACAGTTATTGGTCTAGCCTTCTGCAATAATGGACTTTATAAGCTATATAACATAATAGAGTATAACAAAGTCCTGACATCATCGTGGTAGTCGGAGTTGTGCTGAAAATAGCCGTGGTGATGACGTTTTCTGAGTGGAGCCAGCGGGCCATGGCACTGCTGTATACTGATGAGCACGCGGCCAGTCGTGAATGATGGGCTGTGTGCTCGCTAAACAAACACCTGATGTTACGGGCACATGCCATGGGGATTTCTGCTTCATATGAGCAGCTAGAGTCAGGTTTTTTTACAAACAATTGCCACACTTCAATAATAATATGTATCTGCCATGATCGTTTTATTCAATCTTAATTTAAAAGTTATTTGTACAAGCGTTTGAACCTTTAAATTCATAGAAAAATCAAATACTGTATGTTACTGTAAGTTACAGAGGAAGTTGTCTGGTTGTGAATTACTAAGCAACAAATATAATGACTAATTTTAGAGAAAGATTTAATTGGTTTTAACTTATCAGGCTTAATGGTCCAGGCCGATTTTATGTTTTGATCAACTTGATGCCTAAAGATTTCTCATTGCTTATACTGGACACTTTGGTGCAAAGAAATAACAGAATGCACATGACCACTACTGTTTGATACGTTAGTGTCAAAACAGGGCTGTGGGTGAGTTTATAGTTAGATTAACATATGTTTTTGGAGAAATTATAGCGCACAAACAAAATTATGAAAGTGCAAGCCTAATTTTGCTCAGGAGTATAATTGCATAGAAAAGCTGTCTTGTTTGAATGTGAATTCTCTGAGATTATTGGTCCCATGCAAAATAAAAACTGCAGTAAAAAAAACAAAACAAAAAAACTGCACTTCTTTCTATATGCCTGAAGGTAAGCAGCTGTCTAAGCTCATATAAGAGGGAAGAAAAAATTATCTACTTTCTGGATTTATCAAAAACCTACGTGTAACCTAGTTTATTTGTCTCGACTGTTACATCAACAAACTAAGTGGCTGTAAAAAATTAAACCAGCTTAATTAATAATTGCTGCAATCATTCACATATGTGTCACTGTCTGAGTTCTCAGCGGCTGCAAATATCTGCATGTGTAGTGTGTATTTCTGGTCCAGACAGAGTAGTTAAACATCAGTACTTTGGCATGCTGATTACAGATGTTTAAGCTACTCAGAGCCACAGAAACACACTCCCTCTTCTCTCTCTCTCTCTCTCTCTCTCTCTCTCTCTTTCCCTCTCTCTCATGCTTTCGCTCTCCTCTCTCTTTCTCTCCCCTCACTTTCTCTCTCTCTCTCTTTCTCTCCTCTCTCTCTCTTTCTCTCCCCTCTTTCTCCTCTCTCTCTTTCTCTCCTGCTCACTCTCTCTCTCTCCTCTCTCCCTTTCTTTCTCTATTCTCTCTCTCCTCTCATCTCTCTCTTTCTCTCCCACTCTCTCTCTCCCTCTCTCTCTCTCTCCTTTCTCTTTTTTCTCTCTCTCTCTCACTCTCTATTCTCTCTCTCTTCTCTCTCTCTCCTCTCTTTCTCTCCAGCTCTCTCTGTTCTCTCTCGCTCTCCTCCCACTCTCTCTCTCCTCTCTCTTTCTCTCCCGCTCTCTCTCTCTCCTCTCTCTCTCTCTTCTCTTTGCTCATGTTCTCTCTCTTTCTCTCCGCTCACTTTTTTTCTCTCTCTCTCCCACTCTCTCTTTCTCTCTCTCTCACTCTCTTTCCTCTCTCTCTTTCTCTCTCTCTCGTCTCTCTCTATTCTCTCCCGCTATCTATTTCTCTCTCTGTCTCTCTCTCCCACTCTCTCCTCTCTTTTCTCTCTCTCTCCTCTCTATTTCTCTCCCACTCTCTCTCTCTTCTCTTTGCTCATCTCTCTCTCTTTCTCTCCTGCTCACTTTTTCTCTCTCTCTCTCTCTCTCTCTCTCTCTCAGAGGTGAACTCAGACCTGCAGGCTGAACTGACCTCATGACAGTTGTTTTGCCTCCTTATAGACGTCTATCTTTGACTCGGTGCCAAAAAGCATTGGGGATGGATAGAGCACAATAAGTTTGGGATACGGTTCACACTCAAATTATTTATTAGCACTACTAATGTGCAGTCAATACACCATCAATCAAAACAGTCTATGAACCATGAAACTGTTGGTTACATTGTAATTTCTGATAGAAGATATCACAAATGTGCATTCAGAAATATTTATATTTGAGTCTCATTTATAAAGTCTACATACATACAAAATTTACTCTTTAGTTCAGTTAGAAAAAGACAACTTGCTATAGAAAAGAAAGGAAAACATCTAAACTCTGTCTCATAAAGACTTTGAAAGAAATTGATTTTTGCTTTGTTTAAGAAGTTTTTCACTTGACCCCCATTTGTGTACATTTTATTGGTCTTTAAAAAGTTGTGATGTCTTTTACAAGGGAAGTTGAGCTATGTATGACCAAGGACCACATTGGCATCATGGTTTTCATAAAAGAACTAATTGTAGCCATAAGAAGGTAATTAACCTTAATACTTTTTCATTAGGTTAAGACATCTACTTTACCCCTAGTGCTTATATGTAAGTCATGTAAGACTTTGTTGGTAATGTGAAGGGTTTGTTTGACACATGTTTCTTACGTATGTTTCCTAGACCAACTCTATTTCTGGTACAAGACCAAGATGGGGCAGTTTTTCCTCATTGTGAGATAAACAGAAACTATTTAAGACATGTGTAAAACTGACTTATTGACAGACCATTTAATATATAAACACTTCCGTCCACATACATTCCTACAAAGAGCTCCTTTTGAGTGCCAGGCCTGTGCTCTTTGGGCATCCCATATTACACAGCATTCCAGCAGCTGCCTCACATCTAATGGTTACCTTATGGTCATCAGGACAGAGCCAGCTGAGCTACCACAGCCGGGCGGGACGGACAGACAGGCAGACTGCCACACCAGCACTTTTTACAGTCTTCACACAGTCCACATCCAGAGAGGATCAACGATAGTCTGGGAATCCAGATATTTAGTGCTTTTGAGAGCAAAGATTTAAAGAATACATTTACCAGGTCATTTTGAAGGACAACTGAGTAATATCTGCATTTACAATAGGATTTAGGAATTATGTAGATGTTGGCATTAGTTTTGTACATATTATATTATAACTGTGTATTGCAAATATAGATATAATCAATACCGGTTTTTTATGTTTTACATTATTTATTTAGGTTGCTTTATATAATTTATCCTTTGAATATTTTTATTTTTTAATCAAAAATTTGTTTTGAGACATGACAGTTAACCTCACAGAGATCATATAAACTTATTGAAGATTGGTACTGAATTCTTAAACTGGAAGCTAGATGTAATTTCTCTTTTGCCACAATAGATCACATTTTTTTTCATTTTCAGGTGTGCTGTGTGCATCTTTTAAGAAAACACTTGTTTTGTGGAGATGATGTTGCTTTGTATCTAACACTCCACTAGTAACCTGGTTTAAACCTTTTTATTTATTTATTTATTAAACCATTCTTCGCGTTTGCACAGATCTGACCTGTGATTAGAAACTCGTGTGTCCTTAGGCGAGACACGTCACCCACATTGCCTAGTATGGCTCTGGTGTCGGAGGGTCAGATGGCGCAAAATGGCAGCCTCGCTTCCGTCAGTCTGCCCAGGGCCGCTGTGGCTACAATAGTGGGATGAATGAATAATGCATAATGTGAAGCGTCTTTGGGTGTCTTGAAAAGTGCTGTATGATCCAATGCATTATTGATATTATTATTATTAGGGTTGCTAAAAATGTTTGTCAAATTTAGACTCTACCGACTTTTTCAGCGTAAATAAATGGCTATTTTTTTGTAATTTTGTGATCTTGCCCTAGTTTTTGTTGTAGTTCATTCATAAACTGGCCAAATTTAGTGGTAAAAGTTTTGTAGGGGGAGTGATACTTTTGAAATTCATAATAGATTCACCTTTTCTTAATAAGTACATCATATATGATCAAATATTTTTAAAGACATTCCCCACCTTTTACTTGACCACGTTTAGAGACTTACAAAAACAGTCTTCCCTCTTGTTTTTTCTTTGTAAGTGCTGAATGCGGTTCTACATTTGCCCTGTGTAAATGAGAGATGTGAGGAGTTGTGTCATGCGTGCCCCTGCCCCTGGGATGCAGTGGCAGATAAAAGTGCCCCTGTGTGCTGCTGCTGCTGCTGCTTGTGTGCTGTAGTTTTTAATGGTGATGTGAAGATGAGTGCTATGAGCTCAGGGGTGATGTCATCTTTGTGGTTGGCAGAGCTGCACGTACACATCCCCATCTCTGCGTTATACCACTGTCCTTTCCGCTCAGATCCACTCCGTTTTTATGGGCTTATTTGGCTGTGCAGCAATATTTAGGATTAGTCATCTCGCATTGCTTCCAGCCAGAGCAGAGACTTTCAACAAGAAGTGACACTAGTGGATGCTGAGTAAACTGCAGTTGGTTGTAAACACTTCAAGCCAAATTCAACTTTACTTTTATGGTAAAAAAATAGTGATAAAATCTTATTCAGGTGAAGTCAGGCAAAACTTTTCAGTATTTCTCTGATTTAACCATGTTTAAAACACAACTACACTCAGGGCAAAAAAGTTTTACGCCACAAAAATATTAGAAAACAGTGTTATTGTCACTTAAAAAGGTTAATCTCAGGTCTTCAGCTAAGTCATGCTTGCTTCTTTTTGCGGATGTCCCTTGAATGAAATTTCAGTCTATATAATAATAAGTACTAGTTTACAAATAAAAATGCCAAAAGCCTGCGTAGATTTGCGACTCTGGTAAAATCATGTCATGACTTAAAAATTGTACATTTTTTCTCAAACATTAACGTCCGTCCCGAGGTCCGCTTCACTTGTCTTCATGAAGCTACATGACAAGATTTTATTTTTTTCCATATTATGGCATTAATTGTATCTTTGTGGAGAGAAGCAGCTGTCACCACCAGCCAAATATACAGGTCAGGTCTGTGGAGGAGGGGCAGTATCACTCACACAAATGCATGTCTTTAGCGAAGAAATAAAAACAAAACAAATACAGTTTAATGCCATTGTCTGTATTCTATGCCGTTTCCTGTCCTGTTTTGTGATGAGTGAGTGTTGTCATATTCATAATCATATTCATGTTCATATTCAGATAAGGTGAGAAAAATGGAGCAGCACTACAAGAATTTAGTCATTTTGTCGATTGGGGGCTGTAAAAAGAAAGAACATTGAATTTTATCATTAGGGTATATCTTATCTTTCTAAGCTTCCCAATGTTTGGAAATATGACCTCTTAAAGTCTAATAAACATACTTTTGATAATTTATTCATACTCGAGCAAACTAAAGTCTGATACAGGAAATCCCATTATACCTGCTGATTGTTTGCCTTAAGCATTGTACAGATAGTAGCATATGCTTTGATTGTAACACATTACCTTTACCCTTATCTCTTCTCGCTTCAATCTGACCCCCTTTGCTTTTATCTTTCCTACTCTTTGTGCAGTGCCAGCCTGCAGACATCCCTTTAATATTGGCTGGCTCGCTGGTGATGTTTTTTCTTTATTCACTTGACTCTTATATAACTAAATATAGCATGTCTGAGTCACGCGTTCGGCCATAGGTCACACTCTGATGTGACGCCTTACATTAGTGAGCACCCTAAGGCTGTGTGCCCTCTTGTAGTCGCTGTGTGAGATCAACTGGGTCTTTTTTAGGTCTGGGTTTTCTCCGCATGAGTGAATGGGCGCACGTGTCAGTCTGCGCCTCCCTCACGACCATCTGCCTCATCAACTGCAACTATATGGTTAGGCTTTGTGCTGGTTCTATGGAGATGTGTGTCAGCAGAAGCTGCATGCATGTGCAAAGATTAATTGTGGAAGAATGTGACCCACTGGATGAGCTATTTAATGTTTAATGAATTCTGAAGAGATAACAAAGTCTTACGTAGACAACGAATTCCTAAATGGTTATGTTTTAGCATTTTAGTTGATGCTGTTGCGTCTTTTACTACAGTAAATTTGTTAGAACAGGTTTGTTTATTATTTTGGACCACATGCTTTTTTCTGCCAAACAATATTGGCCATTCATGCTATGTTAATTATTATTATTTATGTTTTTTAAATATATATTTTTTATTTTTACAGTTGCGTGTCTAAATGTTATTGCAGCTACATCCAATCTTTATTATGGTGTTGTTCAAAGTGCTTCTGTGCAATGGGCGGGGCTTGTTTCTCACACGAGTGTGATGGAGTGCAGAGGTGCTGAAAGGTATGAGAGGGAGGGCCACATGGTCTGGTTTTGGGCTTCCATTTAGTCACAAAGATGTTTTTTTACTTGTTTTCAATGACTGTTTTTACTCCTAAAACACCTTGTGTGTTGTACAAACTCAATTCCTGGTTATGACAGGGTGCTAAATAACAGCAAAAACAGAAAGCACTGTTTTGAACTCTGGACCATGAAGGAGACTTTGTCTCAATAGCTTTATTGCTCTGTATAGATAAAACTTGCAAAAATAGTTCATGTTTAAGCATAAGACAGTTTGAAAGGTCAATGTCGCTTTGGATAAAACTCTGAAGCTTTGAGATGAAGAACCTTTTACTAACCTTCATTATGTATGAGATTATTCACACTGTAAGATTACCATAAATTAGAATACTTCAAATGTTAAGCCCCACAGACCCCACATGGACTACTTCCATCTGAAGAAAACTATCAATATAAGATTAATAGCATCATGTTAATAAAATATTTAACTTTTCTCTTTACGTAGGTATTTTTAGTGCATTTTTTGCTTATACAACATTTGTTTTTCAGCATCTGTCTTCACAAATTTCCACAGACCACTTTGCTGCTTTAATTGGAAAGAAATAATAAGAAAGGTTCTGATAATGAGGCTGTTTAACATTTAAACATTCTAATTGTGTCTTGTCAATATTTATTTATTTATTGTGGTGTTTTGCTCAGATGAGATCTAATTCTAATATTGGGATATTTTTTCTCCAAATGTTTTACCACCTAACCCCTCTCACACTTGTTGTGATCTTTTGCGACTGCATGCCAACCAGGACAATTTCTTTTCCCCCCTCTGAACTCAAAAAGTTAGAACAGAGAGCCCACAATCCATTCATATCACAGTTTATCCAAATCCTAGCCTCGCCCGTACAAATCCTGTTGGTTTAAACTCTGCTGCACCTCCCCGTCGCTGTGGCACTGGTCTGTGGGTGATAAATGCAGAGCCTTAGAAAAAGGAAGAAAGATGTGACTTCCTTTTTGCTCATCTTAGTGATGTAAAAACAACAAAAGCCTCTCTTTTCTGGGTATTTGACTCATGATCTTTCTTTCCGTACCAGTTGTTGTCTGCAAGCAGCTCAATTTCAGATTATTTGTGGCCGCTCATATTGCACCAAACCCACTTCCTGCTGTTGGTTGGACGATCTCACAGGTGTCAGAAGTGACAAATGAAACGACAGAAATGAAACTTTGATTTATTTCACAACCTTGAGTGTTTGAGGTTATATTGAGTTGTCCTTTTTACCTTTGCCTTGGAGAAGGACGTTTTAAACTAATAATAGCAACAATATACAATATTGAAGTGTAATATTGTTCATAGGCTGTCTTACCCCGGGCTCACACTGCCTCCAGTCCAACTCCGGTGCAGCCACCGGAGTCTTTACTTAACTTGAAAAGTCCGAGAGTGGCTCACACGGCGGTAGTCTAGTCCGGTGTCTCCGGTACGGCCAATCCGGCGCTCCGAATCCGTTTCGTTTGTTTCAAAATTTGGCCGGATGCCAGAGCGCACCGGAGCCCTTTTTGATGAAGTTGTGAAAACAAGACACGATAAACAGGAAACCAAGCGAGTGCGGATGAAGTGAATCTGGTAGTTTTTAAAGTAAAATCATTACGTTACCACTAATAATACAAAATACGACAGTTACACGATTATGTAACACATAGAATGTAAATAAACCTTCCGTACTTACCCATTGTGCGGCGAGAAATCCAACAGAAAATCAACTGACGTGAAACAAGCCCAAAACTCGGCGCATGTGTCCTTTGTTTACATTATATACATGTGCTCAGTGAAAGAGAGAGAGAAAAAAAGTGCTCAGCGATCACGTATTCTCCCACGTTGAACGTGAACCTTCGTGAGTTCGGGGTCTGGCGATGTCGGCAGCAGAGCCTGTGGCTGCAGCAGGACTGTAGACCACCGGAGCTAATGTGAGTCACCCACCGTAGCAAGACCAGTCCGGTGGCTGCACCGGAGTTGGACTGGAGGCAGTGTGAGCCCGGGGTTAGGTTTCGGGAATAATTGATCCCTTATGTCTTGTGCATACAAATTAGTAAAAAAATATTGTGATGGGATAGATTTCAGAGATTGGAGTAACAGTGATTTCAAGGCACAACAAATTAATAATATTATTATTAATTGCATTTTGTTAATAATTAATATAATGGTGAGTATTTATTAAATAGTAAAAACTACAGACAAAATACTAAAACTTACGTAATCAAATGTCTGTTGTCCTTTAGTCAGTGATAATTCTTTGAATTAGTCAAGCTGTTATTTGTTAATGAAGCTTATGAAGCACATAAGTTGAATTGGAGGGTTCTGTAATTCCATCGAATTATTACAGAATTCGATGGAATTATTTTTTGACGACTGAATAAATGAATGAATGACCTATTTATTTATATAGCACACAGACAGATGTCTTCCAAAATGCTTCACACAGCTCTTGCCTCACAAGAAGGTCTCTGGTTCGACTCCCGTATGGTTTGGGCTGTCCTGTGTGGGGTTTGCGTGTTCCTCCTCGTGTCTGTGTGGTTTCCTCTGGCACACCGGTTTCCCCACCAACCAATAACATGCAGGTTAGGGAACACTTGGTGCTGGTCAGAGGTTGAGGCGCCAGGTGTTTAGGTGAATCGCTTGTGCTGAGCGGCCCCAGTGCAGCTTGCCATCACTGAGTTTGGAGGGAGGTTGTTGTGTGAAGCACTTTGGAAGACATCAGTCTGTGTAAATGTGCTATATAAATAAACCATTCATTCAATTATATTTCTGTGTTTTTAGTAGTGAGCTTTACAATACATGATTACATCTTTGCATTTTTTCTCCAAATTAAGCATTTCAATATTATTCTGTCAGTCTTTATGTAACATTTGGTCACTATTTCATTACTTTTGGACAATCATTGTGTCAAAAAATCAGCACAATGTTGTTTACAGGCAGCTTTTGTAGAATCTGCTGCAGTGAAAGTCCACATGAGAAGCACATGGCTCCAGTCTCCACTCACTTGTTATCCTGACACACTGAAGACATTAAAAGTTGGAGGAAGTGAGCGCGAACGAGGGAGGAGAAAGAGAATGGAAGAGGGGGAGGGAGGTCTGCAGAAGGGGAACTGGATCGACTGACTCAGGAGAAAAGGGGAAGTCTCTGAAAAACAGGAGGGAATGAACCAAGACTCTGAATTACATGTGGAGGCAGCGGCTGAGGTATGGAGCGAGACAGGATCGCCGGTAAGTCAGGAAAATCTCCATCTTTCTTAGTGTGATTAACGCGAAAGAAACCAATTCCTTTTTTTTTCCCAGTTAGAATGAAGTTTGATGTGAGCCGAGAGGCTATGAGCAGCGACACTCAATAAATCTCATGTGATGTGCTGTCAGACTTCTGCCAGGAATAGAAACGCAATATGTAAAGTAGGCGCACTGCTGTAAGTGACCAAAGTTCAAATGTGGACTTTTCAGGCTGCTTTCTGTCCATCACATGAAGCGAATTAAAATAAGAGTCGTTAAATTGTCAGATTATGAGTAAGTGGCGTACAGAAGATGGTTTATTTTAGGATGGCTTGGATTAAGGAGCAACTGAGGAATGTGGATTGTGCTTGGATTTGTTGGAGAATATGAAATATTACCAGCTGCTTTGCATAACTTAAACTAAGAATCACATTTTCAAAACTGGGCTTATGCTATTGTGATATTTCCATTGATTTAGTAAATTAGTAATATCAAGAAGAGTTGACTGTGGTCTGGAAGCAACATTTTTAAGCACAATTCCATTTTAAAAAGCTGGTGTCATACATTTTTACATTGTGGTTTGGAAAAGTGAAAGAGAGCTAATATTCCTGTATATACAGTTTGCCTATTTAAGTTGTAGTTCTTGCTTGAGCATTTTATTTTTGCTTTTTTTTTTTTTTTTTTTTTTTTTTGCATACATAAATACGTCTAGAATTCTATAATATAACTTTTGCAGAGCTTGTTGAGTTTGTGAATTTTCCACTCGGTGGCAGTGTTGCGATATTGTTCCTTATTTTGGTCCAGACAGCCAATTTGAAACAGTGTAAAATGTTCCATGTGGTAGTCACATAGACAGTCTTTGTAGAAGCAGGAGGAATTTAAAAATGGTTGCAGGCCGAAGGTGAGAAATGAGAAGAGAAGTGCTGCTGAGGCAATTCTTTTCCTTCTGCTTTACTTCCCTGTGCATGATTCATGTGGAGGAAGTCCAAACCCGAGCCGCTTCCTTTGCTTTTGTTTAGACCCGTTGCCATGACAGCAGGTTATACTTCATATTACGCTGTACAGTGCCGCTCTGTGATCATGCAGACCTTTGCTTTCATGTAAGAAATACTAATGATTTCCAAAAAAAGAACTGCAAAAAAGAGAGGAAAAATAATAATCAACTGCAACTTACTGCATAACAGTGCTTGTGTTTATGAATGTAGCAAAAAAGTTAAAGGAAAGACAAAACACAAAACAATAGCATTATTATCCCATCTGACAAAAAAAAAATTGGGTAGGCTAATATCAGTTATGAATGTACTTTGTACGTTGCAGTGGTTGATAGTGTAACAATTATACTGTATGTATTTTGTGCTGATTTGGTCCAAATTGAATCAAGCAGCGGAAGCTGGTCTGTATAGCTGCATGTGGAGGCCAAATATATTGTCTGTTTAGTGTCTGTCACCAAAATATTTGAAACTTTGTGTATATGCTTGTGCAGTAGTTGGCTCATAAATGCTGCTCATAAACATTTAGTTTACAGCATTAACTCCCTATTTCAAAGAAAAACAATACCTTTAGGCCTAAATTTTTATTATACCACTGCCTGTATCTTTTCTTATTTGAAATGTTTTTTGTTTTTTTCATTTGAAGAGAACCTTTGGAAAATTGCCAGGGGACAATTGGAAAATATTTTTAGCAGTTTCCTAGAAGGAAAATCAATCTTTGTTTGGCAATGTGTTAAATTGTGTTTGTAACATAGTAGAGAATTATGTGTTGGCACCAGTTGTTGCACTAGAGCTGGCATAACTAAAGGTGGCCCTGGTTGTTTCACAATCAGCACATGATTGTTAAAAATTCAAAATTTGAGTTCAAATTGATTTATTGTCACCCTAAATGCACTTATAGATAAAGGTGTAAATGATAAATGGTACTGGTAAATGTCAAATATGGGTCAGCTCAGTGTGTCCCACAGAAAACCTGCACAGGATTTCCTCGTCAGTGAACGCCTCATGTTATCTCACCTCATATTGTTGTACATATAATCTTAATACAGGAGAGTGAGGTGGAAATGGTCAGGAAACCCCACCCATGGGTCCACCAAGGAGGCGCCCTGGAGGTGACATTAGTCAGCGTGTTGGAAACTCAGGCCGGGAGCAGAAGGTGACGCATGTGAGGGACCAGATTGGTGACACACAGTAAAAAAAAGTTATTTATGTTGGGATAAGAAAGTTTGTATGCCCAGCACTCACCACTGTCATTTTGACATGTGAAGGTGTCATTTAGATAAACACAGAAACCACAGCATTAGTTCTGCTGCAGAAACACGTGTGTGTCCTCATTTAAGAGGCTGTTTTCTTTTACTTCCTTGCAATAAATGTTTGTGGTCCAGTACAACTTATTCAGAAGTCACTTAAAATAGGCAATAGCAGTAGATGTACCTAAATGTAGGTCTTGGTATGGAATAGATAAGAAAATGCCATTATTTACAAAACTTTGGTGGTAAAATTAGGTTTTATAGTACAATCTACAGGTAGAGCTCTCTGTTTGTCTGTCTCTCTCTCTGTCTAAACAGTTTCATTTAGGTATTAACAGTAGAAACAAAACCCTTCATGAATTTCAAATCAATATTTGAGGACTTTTGTGATTCAAAGAATATACAGATTATTTTTGTAGAGCAATTTCATCTCTTTGAAACTCAGACAGGAGGAATTGGCGACATTTGCTGTGTTCGTGAAATCCTTGGATGCTCAGGTGTTGAGTTTATAACATTGGACTTCTGTCTGTCTTCTGTTTGTATTCATGTGCTTTTGTCACAATAATGAAATTGCTGAGTTCACTATAGGGCGGCAAATTTTCAATCATTTTGACATTAACTTGCTAACTTTCATCTGTAGTAATTAAACAATAGTATTTATTGTGCAAATGGATTGCTGGGTGTTTAGTGAAAGAGCTAAAATGTTTATGATACATATATTCACAAATCAGCACTTTTTTTGTTTTGTCTAGTGAGGTCAAGTGCAGCATTTTAATGAATTTACCAAGTGTTTATGTGCGTTGTTCGACAAAAAAAGAAAAATTCACAAATACAGCATAGAACTATGGTAATAAAATGGCAGTAGTAGTAGTAGCAGCAGCAGCAGCAGTAGTACTGTGTAGTACTAGTAACTGTGTATTTTGATGTAACATGCTTAATTTTACTACGTTTTTGCGTATCGTTAGAGTGTTGTTTGCAGCATTTTGCTAAGCGTTTTTTCATAGACGCTAGGACTCACCAACATCACAGTCGCTACAACCACACTTGTCTGTACTAAAATACACATGTACTTGGCCCTTCCAGATGTTGTTTTGCGTTGGAGCAGTCAGTCGAACAGTTTCCATGTTTAGATAAACACAGTAAGGGTTAGGTGTGTGTCACTGTGTTGGGTTTAATTCAGCACTGCACAGTTTTGTGGTTCATGGTTTAAGTGCTGCTCTAAGTGACTATACGTAGAATGAGCACCCACACTTTGTCACACTTAAGTTTATTTGTATAAGACATACATTTGTGTGGAAACTTTTTTTTATATAGGCGTTGGGATTGCAACTTAGTAGTACAGCAGGGAAATAGAAGCATGCAGTCAAACAAGATAATCATTTTAATATAGACTTCACCTATTTTATGTATGTTTTTTATTTATGTACTGTATGCATGTATGTATGTATGTATGTATGTATATATGTATGTAGGTATGTACTTTATGTATGTATGTATGTATGTATGTATGTATGTATGTATGTATGTATGTATGTATGTATGTATGTATGTATGTATGTATGTGTGTTATATTAGCAAATTAGCCAGTCTCTCCATCAACATAAAGCTGGAAAAACTCATTGCCCCAGTCACCTCTCTCTAAGGCAAATCCTCTAATGTTTCAGCCTCTACTCCTTGTTGCGGGACACCTCCACAGTCACCCCAATGTGCCCGACACATACCTCCACACTGTCTCATTGTACCTGTGTGCTGACCTGCAGGTGTCAGGGTTATTCTGGGGCCCACTAAGAACTGGCATCCTGTTTGTGGCCTTCAGAACGCAGCTTTCATTTTAGGTTTTCTGGCAGCTCTTGAGGGGCACTATTTTACATTGTGCTTTGCAATGTGAACTTATTGTTAGCACTATTTTAAGCTGCAGCGAGGGCACAGGACATGGTGGACAATACACAAGGTGAGATAAAAGTCCTCAAAAACAAGGCCTTCATCACCTCCTTTTGTGGTGGTATCTATCATTGTTTAGCTAGTGTTTTAATTGATTGATTGATTGATTTTTTCTTTAAATCACAAGAGTTCAAATGAAATTTTGATTAGTTCATGCCATTAGGACTTGTTTTATCTTAGAACCTGTAGTTATGAGAAGAAGCTTCTTGCTTACACACTTTTCTTTATCTCTCAAAATACATGTGATTGTGATTCATATATTAATTAGTCTGTTAGAAAAAAAAATCTATGTTGCATGTGTGCATTTGATTGCAAGGTTCTGCTGAGTGGAACAGTGACCAGACTGTATCCTATCCTTTTAAACTGCATTAGAAAAAGTCATCACGGACTTTTCAAAAGACAATTTGGGAGGATTTTGTCACTCATCAACAGTCTAATTACTACTTGATTTGATGTTTAAAATGGACTTACTTGTTGTATTCCAGGAGAGTGTCTTTGATTTGTCATCACACCCACAGCAGTTCATTATATTGACATTGTAGACATGCTGTAATGATGAAAACATATGCCAACTTCAAAAAACGATTATACTGCTGAAGTCAATCCATTGTAATAACTTAAATGTAACTAAATGATGATCAAAATAAAGTTTTATAAATGAACTTTCCTACATTACAAAGCACAATGATTTGCAGTAATGTTACAGTTAGCCTAATGATCAAGATGACCTAAGTGTGTCCCTGTAGGTCAATGCAAAAACAGCAGGAGCAAGTTGGTGCATGCACTCTGTCCCTACACCCTCCAGGCATTATTCAACTTTCTCCAAGAAACTTCCCACTTGATCAAAGCACAACCTGAATGACTATAAAATATGTTTGAAACATATACTCTATTCGTCGTGATATATATTTGACATTTAATTCAAATTTTTCATCTCCAAACCTTGTTATCAGATGAATGATTTTGCCTGCGCGTGCACGTTTGGGGGAGGGTAGTCCTAGAAAGGGGAGTAGATGGGAGGAGGTTGGCCTTCTCACTCTCCCTGTGTTGATCCTGAACATAGCATTATTGGCAGTTTGGAGTTAGTGAGACGTGAAGAAAGCACAGTTGATCCTTCAAGAGAAAGTTGTGGCTTTTGAGACGCTGTGATTAATTCTATTTTGGAAGTGACAGGAAGCCATAGTCACTGAAAGAGTTAATCTGCTGAAAGATGTCTGACTCTGGTGGCAATCCACACTTGGAGGGAATTATTTCGGATTTTGAAGGTCTGTTGAGATTTTAATTTAATTTTCACTTAGCTTCCCATGGCTGAATGGTTTGTCACCTGCTTGTCACTATGGAGATTAAACTGCTTTGTACTTGAGCAAAAAATCTTTTAAGGTCTTTATGTGAACGATAACTTAATAATAATACACTAAATTGATATAGAACTTTTCATTACATTCAGAAACACTATATTTTGCATTATCCATTCACTCCACACTGACAGATTTTGTGCCATCAGCTTCTCTGATCATCTCAAACTAAACACACACACACACACACTACAGATCCATGCTGGTCAATGTGGGTTTTACCTGAGGACAGTTTCTCCTTTGGTCATCCCTCTGTGGCACCTGAGGTTGCAGCAGTCTCCCATACAAGTATTGCTCAATCTGCCTAATTTAGCAGATTGGTCCTAAAATCTGATGGGATTAGGCATTGACAAACTGGTATGGCCATCATAAGGAATGAACAGCTTCATCTGGCTGGTAAGTGGTAACATCATTTGTTTGTCTCCATTGAGATAGGCAAGTCCCAGGAAAAAGTTGTGTGTAATGCTGTGTCAGTTTTGTGCTGTTTTTGTACCTGTATTTCTAAGTTGTTGCAAATAGTCTCATTAGGAAAAAAAATCATAATAAAAATAAAAAATTTGCAGTTGCATTAACTCTAACTGCCAAAAGAAAGTATTGGTAAATATACATGTCCTAGTCACTAGTTTATTGACTAAAATGGAATGTGATCAACTATTATTACTCTACTACGCAATTAAAGTCGTACACCTATTCAATGTACATTTTCTCCAGCATACACAAACTCTTTTGTCTTATGAGTTTACTGAACCACTTTTGTTGGCATCATCCCCATTGTCCCTATTTTCCGCTTCTATTCTGACTCTCTTCCTTCCTTTCCTGACGTGTTTCTTTTCCTGTTTCTCCTGAGCCTTGTCCCTACAGCTGCTCACTGTCACATGTGGCAGCCACACTCTGTTTACAGTTAGTGCTAATGGTGTCCTCTTGGAAGTACTGTGGAGTTATGGAGTGTGCAGAGAAATCTATACAGGACCAGCTGTTGTCACTGTTGGGGCTGCTTTGGATTTTGCTTGGCACCGTTTGGGCACTAAGGCTGGACATTATTAGGAGCATTGTTAATGTGCAGTGGTTAAGTGGAAAACTGTGAGATGACTTGACCTATGGGGGTGTTTAATATCATTGTGACTTTTCTCAATAATTCTCTTATGAATTTTAAACAAGCTGCTGGCCACATTGGGCATGCATATCTGCAAAGATTTAAATCAATTAGGAATATGTCTCAATGGATGAATTGACAGCATGCATGCAATGCTTCATGTGTAGCCAGCCTCACGGTCTTGAGTTACAGCCCATTGTACACACACATGGTATATTAAAGCAATTAGAATGCTTTTATGGTAATGATCCAGTACCTGTAGGGGTGTGTATCTGATATTATCAGTGGCGGTATTCAGACAATATATACATCAATCAAATGTGCTTAAGTCTTCCTGCTGTTGTTATAATTGATATTTACATAAAATTAACCTTGACTAAACTAGTTTCTGTACTTCCTACTCGTTTAAAATTAGCTTTCATTAGAAGCTGTGAAAATGTTTTCATTAAAGACAGTTAGGCCAATATTCTTTTTGCAAATCTTCAAAGCAACAGTTCTTTCTATTCTATACTATTCTTTTTAATGTACCTTGATCGCCTCACAGAAATTCCTCTTCCTGACGTATAAAGTTTTCATGACAGAGGTCATCTTTAACCTTATTGACTCTGAGGGGTAAATACTTGAGATAGATTGTCATGTGAACCAATTTTTTTCATTAAGCTATGAGACAAATAATAGACTAAACTTTTTGTTTGTTGGTTTATCCAAGCTAAAACTAAATCAAGAAAATCAGCGTCAGAAATCAGCCTTGAAAATCGGCCATTGATATCAGCATCAGCCAACAAATTAAAAAAAAATCAGTATCGGTATCTGCCAAAGAAAAAACACATATCGGTTGCGCTCTATGTTCATGTACATAAACTCATAAACTGGGGCCCAATCTCTTAATAAATGTATTGAATTTTACGGAGTGTGTGACCCTCAAGGAGGTGCTCACGATCCGCTTTGTGCCTCGGATCTATGCTTAATACCACAGTCTTAGACCTTGGATAATGGGGACTTAAAGGGACAGATTAAACAAAATGAAATCTGAATTGAAACAACATAATTGTCTCTGTACTTGAATTTAATCGGATTCCTTAATTAGAAGAATGGATTTCTACTGTATAAACCACAACTCTTTATGATATAGAGAGAAATCCATTCTAATGTAATCCCGCACATTCGGCATGGTTAGTCATAATGATGGCAGTGACCTAATCCTCATATTACCTCATATCATAATGTTTTCCACTACACCACTTTGCTTTTTTATCACTGTAATGGGAAAAGCACGAAGGGAAAAGACTGCAATGT
Source organism: Mugilogobius chulae (assembly GCA_038363315.1). Taxonomy (NCBI): domain Eukaryota; kingdom Metazoa; phylum Chordata; class Actinopteri; order Gobiiformes; family Gobiidae; genus Mugilogobius; species Mugilogobius chulae. The sequence continues at coordinate 30,022,697 of CM076398.1, forward strand.
TAGCTTTTAGGTCACTTGGGTGCATGTGTAACAAATCAGTTATGAATAATAAAATGAAATGACAATTGTTCACTTCACATTTATTAAACAGGTAAAGCACAGCACTTTGCCAAAAACGCATGAGTCACTACAGATTTATGCCATATTTGTATATTTAGACCTTGTACACAAGCAGCTTCTGAGCGGGCCAATCTAAACTGAACTCCTGTCCAAGCCTTTTAGAGTGATCGTTTGCTAAAATGTTATTCTCCAGTAACTGTTTTGACGCACAGAGCAAAATGATTTTTGAATCAAGCACACAAGTGGGAATTTATTATTCACATTTTGGCTGAGATATCACAAATGCCATACATAGGTTTTCTTTAGTCGCTGCTGTAACTGATATTGATTTATGTTTATGGTCTTTATTAAATACTCAGTAATATTTTTTGTATGTGAACAAAAATTTAAACACAACCTATGCGATTTGAGACTGCACTAATGACTACATTAATATGAAATTGGAAAGAAAGATTTTGTTGTTTTGTAATATTTCGAAAAGCTTTCAAAACATGTGTAAGTTGCATTGCAAATTGTACCATTTCCCATTGCACCATCTGATTCTCTACACCCACACATGCTGTGTTAATATGTTTTCAGACTGATCCTAACCCTCACCACCACTTGCCTAACATAGACCTCTCACTTTAAATTTACTCAGAGCTCATTTTCCACCAGAGGCCGAATTTTGTTCCCATAAAGGAATCAGGTCCAACTAATTGTGTAGACTTCAATCCTCACAATGAAATGAAGACGCTTCTACAAAGTTACATATTCATCACAATTCTTGCATCCTCATGTCTGCTTCCTTTATGTTCTGCCAAACTGACTAATGGATCCATGCTTGTTGTAGTTTGGCATTATATTTCGCATCCAAAATAACACATATTCTCTATACATTTAGTCTGTATTTCTTTCGTCAAACTGCAGATAATGTCTTTGGCATCACAGGTCTCCTCCACATTCCCCGTGTATGAGCGCTAAATAAACTGTGCTGTGTTAACAGGTGTCTAGTGGAATGCAGGACTTGTATCGTACCTACACAGCACTGTAAATCAAAGCAGCGTCGATCAAAGAGAGCAGATGAGGGCTGTCGGAGGTGGGGTCGACTTGTTAGCTAAAGTTTAATAGGTGATAAAACATTCTGACTTGTGCATAAAAAGGTTAAGTAGTTTAGTTTTTTCGCCTATGTCAAAGTAATAAAGACTCTTTGACAGATTTGACCATGTTTTCATACAGTCAATGTAATGATCACAGCAAGCATAGCAATAGATTATTATAAATATTTTGTTACACATAAACTAGTTGTTACTTGTCAACCAATGCAATAGTTCTAAAAAAAATAATAAAAAATAAACAAACAAATAGCATGTAATAACATGTTACTTTGAGCACTCAGAGAAATATCTATTTTGCCCAAACTGATCTGTGCTCTTTCAGACTAATCCAGAAATCTGAATTTTCCTAATTAACAAGAACCTGAAACTTGAAGAACCTGAAACTGAACAACACTTATTATTTAGATAAATTTGAATTTATATTGATTTATTCTTCATTTAAACAGGAATGCCTTTTTCAGTTAAATAGACCCAAAGATTCATGTAAACCAAATAGTGAAAAGTAGTCTTGAACTAATTAAGATGTACTTAAATCAACTTCAGTTGTGTAAATGGTGTAATAATTGACTGTGCAGTTACTGAGAAAAAATACCTCTGACCCCACTCTGACTTTTCCATCTCAGAACAACACAGTAAATCCGAGGCTCAGTGAACCCACCTCGGTCAGTGGTTACTAGAGGAAGCATGTGTTTGACAGTGGACCATTAGGATTTCAGGAGAGTCCTACAGTGTGGAACTGCAGCACTCCACTGTTTGGCCTTGGTTTGTCAAAGACAAGGTTCACTCAAGTTTTTCCTGGTTGGACCACATTGACTCGATATACTGTGAACGCTGACATCCCAAAACCACATGGGCTATAAACTAGTTTAGTGGAAGCAGTTTTTGACACAAAATAATATGTTTGGATGACTCGATTTACTGCCAGACCTAATATAGTGTAAAAGATACTTGTCATTACAGTTCAAGGTTAACTTTGTCGGACTATTGATTTACATACTGTATTTGTGTTTTATAACTCTGCGCTGCAGACCAACGTATTGGTCCAAGAAATTACTCAAGTAAGAGGAAAAGGTAATTGACAGGAAAAGTAATTGGGGAACTACTCATCAAGTAAGTCTACACTGTAGTGCAGTTTTCAGGAATCATTTGAAGTTTATACAATTTAAGGAGAATCTTTAAAGATATTAAACGACAACATGCAGATAATCAATTTATATTTTCTTTTTCAAAACTGCAAAATTGATAAGTGGTTTTGTGACATTTTTCAACTCTCCATACTGTATATCACTAATTCTGTTTTTTAAATATTCATCTCTGCACAAGAATGTGGGTGGGGGAAAGGTGCAAGATAAAAGCTGGTATTTTCTGACCTTTTATGCCTCAGTTGTTGAACTCAAATATGTATGAAACAATCAACAGATAACATCCTCAAGTAAACTAATGCGGAGAGAACACAGCTATAACAAAATTCAAACCTCATGAAATTTGATTTTGCATATTAAATTGCACAAAAAATCTGGTCGTTTCAAAAGGCCACCAAAATTTGTAAAAGGTCCTAGTTTTATTTCTTGTTAGCTTATTTCATTTTTCTCAAATTCCTGCTTAGAGCTACCTTAGTTTGTGGTTGAGTTTGACTTACTTAGCGGTAACATGTGTATGCCTATTCCAAGTGATCTGAAATAATGCTACTAGGCTATACTGCTCTGTTGACTTTCAGCATTATAGTATTGATTCACATCTGGATTCACTGTTTTCTTACAGTCGGACCCAGCCCTGTCTTTGTTCAGATCTCTTTCTCAGTTAATTTGCTCATTTGCCGTTGATGACGACTCAGCGCTTTCTGCATCTGATTCACATTACTACACATTCTGGCCGTTGCAGAGCCATTATTGCGTTCCCTCTCCCTCCGCTGGGATACATGTGTTGGGGTTATTTGTCATGAACTAAGCGTGTACGAGTCAGCCACAATGTATTTACTGACATTAAAGATCTATAAAGAGTATTTATAGCACCACACATGCGCACTTGTACGTGTTGTGAATGTGGTTGAAGTTTACAATGCAACATGTTTTAGAAATGCCTTTAATGTGGAAGGTAAAAAGACTTGATTACTGATGTGTTTTGTAGTTTGTGTCAGTTGATTTCAATGTTATGAAACATGGATCATTCTCACACTTATAATATTACAGTTTGTCTGCTTGAAATCTGAACCTCATGCTCATGACTAATTACTCGACTAAATGCCAAACATAGCAGTAACTTAAAGGTGCACTGCGTAACTTTTCTTGTAACGGGTCGGCCATCTGTTTGTGTTTTTGCTTTGTCTGGAATGTTTCACAGTATATTGCACTTTTTGAATTACAGGTGTTTCGCTGCTCAAAAATATTTTGACATTACAGGTATTCTTGTTGTAAGTAGTGATGTTTTTACACAAATATGACTTGGAACTTGTCCTGAAGACATCATAATCTTGTCTTTCGGTAGATATGTTTGCATTTCTACATTTAATGAGGGTTAGGGTTTCCATAGAGAAAATGAGGTGGTCTTGTAACTGATGCTTGAGTCCCCAAAAATGTTTGTCACCTGTCCTCTCTCTCTGCTCACATCTCATTGTGCACAGTATCTTTGAGTGGTAGGTTTTACTAATCACATGTTAGTCATTTTCTGTAACAAATACAGATACAAGCAAATACAAATCTGCTGCTTGGAGGGCTGGGTGAAGATCGATAGATCACAATTATGCAGGTTTGCTTTTTGAATCGGTAGCTCCACAACTAATCCTTTTGTCAATAAAAGCATGTGTTTTGATTGTTTTCTGTGTTAAGTGGCAGAGATTAAGTCTGTTTAGTTATAGAAATCATTATCAAAGGACATTTTCATCTTTTTTTGTTTGTTTGTTTGTTTTAAGCGTCAAATAAAATCAAATTGAAAATTCAGATCAATCAATATGAGGAAAAAAATTGCAGTAGCCAATGAAATTTCTAGTACTGGCATGTGAGATCATCATGGTCTGTGTGTCTGATCACATACACCTGCTGTTCTACCAATCACACTGCTCTTTCACCTTCACTTTCACCTTCTCTCTCTTAAAGTTGGGGTAACTAACTTTTTAGTTGTAAATGAGTAAAGTTTGTGTTTTCTACTAAAAATGTGATAAATGCAGCAGTTTGTAAAAAAAATGTGACTACTAACAGGTGTCTGAATTGAATAATCAAGAATTTTAGTTCTAATCAGGAGCCGAATGCAGCTCTCTGATTGGCTGAGCTTTTTGGGTTGTCCTCCCAGTTTAGCTTTGTTGTTTGACGTTTATTGACCATAATTGCAACCAAAAATAATGCATATTCATATTAACCATGTTTTGAAGGATTTAGGAGAGGAAGTTGTCAGATTTAAAACCCAAATCGTGTTTGCAGTGTAAAAATTATCTACCCCACCTTTAATTTTAGCTCTCCAGCATGGCTCAGTTTGCCGACTTTGTTTGAAATTAGGTATACAAAACAAAACTAACTAACTAACTAACTAAAGGCAGAATGTATTATTTTCTCATCTTCAAAATGATGGAAATGCAGATGGATTGCAGTTGTATTCTCACTGTAGCATTGTTTTTGAGCATTGACATGTTGCATGTGTGAAGTCGACCCCGCTGGAGTGCTCAATTGACCTCAAAATGTCTGTGCAGTATTTGTGCACATTTGTCCAAAATCTGAGCTTTCACGGAGATGTTACTGACACCAATTTGCTGTCAAACCTAGCACTCTGAAAAGACCAAAACTTGAACTGATAATCTTGAAGTCATTTTATACTTTTATACTTCAGAAAAATAAAACATGAAAAAACAAACAAACACATAACTGTATTCAATGCAAGCTCCACTCACACAACTTCAGTCTATAGACATTACATAACAGAAGAATGTAACTTTATCTTGTCTTGTTGTCCCGTCTGATACATGGAAGACAATAGCTGTGGACTGTGCCTGATCGTGTTTCGTGCCTCAGGGTCTGCTCCCTCTTCCTCCTCTATTTGTTTTCCTGCTCTGTATCTGCCATTAGCACATCTGTCCTGGGATGATACGCGGTGCGCTCCAACATATCACTGTCCTTGAGAAAGTGGTGACAGAGAGGAGCACCTGGGCCATGTTAGGACAGAGGACCGTGAACAAAAAGCTGTGTCCGTTCTTTTGTTGGAATCTAGTTAGAAGTGTATGCTGTAGCTGTGAGAAAGTGATGAGGAGGTAGACTGGACCAATTATTTCCACCTCATAGTCTGGGAATGTTTTGTAGAGAATGAATAACTCACATCAAAAATATAGCTTTATTATGATTTACAAATTAGAACAGAAAAACTAGGACACCACAAGAAATGTAAGCAATAATACCACAACCACTATGTTTTATGGCTAAAAAAACATATTAGTCTTTATTTTCTGTAACTAATATCATGAAATTGATGAACAACTGTGAAAAGAGTTATAGAGGGAACATTTTAAAGTATGTTATTGGATGTTAATGTTCGTGAGCTTTGTGTCCCAAATGAAAACTCTTTGTTTGCGAGCTCAGCTGCATCATGCAATCAGGTGATCCAAAAACACAGCTGTGGTGACAAGAATAGTAGACCAAATCAGGAATTAGGAGGTGATGCTTAAAACCCACATTATCCCTGTTCTTGAAACTACTATAAAGTCCCTGAGGACAAACAGTTAGCGCTGGAGTTTGAAAGCACTTGAGTCATCGAGTGTAGCCACAGCCCAGGGCAGTGAAATGCAAATAGGAACAGAAATACTGATCTGAGGTCAGTGAAGGGGTCACACCACACTAAAAGTCTTTGCTCTGTTCTGACGCTGCATGTGTAAATACGGTCAGCCATGTTTAATGTGAGGCCCTAGATTTGGCAAACACACAGATCACACTTATAAGTGCTCAAATGCTTTCATTTCAAGTCAACACACTTTTGATTTTTTTCATTGGGGTTACATGAGGTACGAGCTAAACTGCCGGCTAAATGCAGTCTCCAGATACTAATTTACGTCCTAAACATACTACTATTTTATGCTGCTGGACAATTAACAAAAGTATTTTACAACCCAGCTGTTTGATCCATCATTGTAAGGTTGAATTCTTACAGTTCTTCTAAATGATTCTCTTCTCTTTGCTGTTTTTGACATTTTATGTTGGTACATTGTTTTATTAACTTAAAAGTAGGCCTCTTTACAACTTCTGACCTTCTTTGCTCTGAACAAGTTTGTGGGAAAGAGACTTTGGCTGTGGATGAAAGTGTCTAATGCAGCCTTGGACTCCCACTCTGAGATAATAAAGCACAAAGCAGGGGAAACACAACTGAGAGAAACATGGCAGCTCAAACTCCTCTCACAAGTTTGTTGTTGGCCTCAAATGTTATTTATTTTCTTTTACTCAACTTTGTGCATGTAAATATCTTTTAGTTTCTCATACAAGGACAATGCTATCAGGTCTAGAGATGCTGAAGCTTGAAATAAACACATTCTTTTAACCAAAAAGTATAATGATGATGATTCCAACTCTATCATCGCTTTAGACTTTGCAGTCATTTTGTTACAAGGAAAGAGCATGTTACCATTTCTGTGTTGTTCATAATCAGAGACTGCTGGCCTAAATGGTTGGTTATAAACAACGCTTGGCTGGCTGCTCACATTATACCATGTGGCAAATAGCTCCACTTGGTCGTGTGTAAAATAGGCCTTTAGGTTTAGTGCACCACATGAGACAACACGACATGAAGCACCATAAATATATAATGTGCATGTGATGTAAGGGAACACTTTTGTTTGTTAATGGGGGCATAAAACAAGAAGATGACACAATTATTTTAACATGTTGTATCACATTGATATTCATAAGTAAACATTTATATCAGTCATTTCGTTTAAAATAGGACCTTCGATTTGAGCCTGATTTGTTAACGTGCCAAGTTGACAATAGCACTTTTAGTTAACTTAGTGAAATTAATGGAGAGATTAAAGTTGAACGAAGAACAAAGAGCAGATTATATCTTTTTTTTATTATTATTATCATTTGTTGGAATGTGACTACATGAAGCATAGATTTGACATTATAAGTCTTGATTTAACTGCACCTGATTTCTGTACAGATAACTGTTGTATGGAGTCATTGGTTATATATGCAGGCAAACTGCGGCCTGGGGGCCAGATGCGGCCCTCGACCTGTTTTAATCAGGCCTCTGGCATGTTTTTGAGAAACAGAAAAGTATGAAATAGTAATAACGACAACTAAAAATGAGAATAAACTTGTAGCATTTGGAGATTAAACTAACAATATTATAAGGTTAAACCTTTGAATCTTTGTATTTGTAAAAAAAAAATATTTTTTTTTTATAAAAAATATTTGTAAAAGAAATTTTTTTTTTTAAAACACAAGAAAAAGTTGCAATTTTATTAAAAAAAAAAAAAAAGTTGCAATTTTCCCAAAAAATAAAGTGAAAACATTTTCTTTTTTACATTTTACAAGATTTGATTTGTAATTTTATTAACAATGATAACACACATGTGAGACATAGTTATAAAAAAACAAATTATAAAGCTGACGTGTGCTTTTATGCGAAAGTTTAACTAATCCAAATTCAAGCCCTGATCATATCTGCTTTTCCTCTCATAAAATTACTATTTTCATCTAGCAAACCTTCTATAAAAAATTATACTTTTTATGGCTTCAACTTTATTCTAAAAACAATCTTACCATAATTATTATTATTTTTTAATGATAACCTTTTTGTTATAAAAACTAATTTTAGAAAATACATTTTATTTTTTATAACATTATAAGCTTAGTTTCGAAATATAGCAAATATTTTTGTTTGTTTGTTTTGCTTATAATGTTGGAATTCCGGCCCTCCACCACTTGTCTGGGTTTAAATATGACCCTTGGGAAAAATAGTTGCCCACCTCTGTAATACATTGAATACTATTGTTTCCAAGTAGTGAAGTAGAACAGTGGGTGAATTCCTAAGTGACTCTTGGCATGAATTAATGTATCTTTCTCTGGTTGCAGCTCTGAAGAGGTCCTTTGAGGTGGAAGATGTGGACACCTCAGCTCACTCCCCTGGCTCTCGTCGCACCACTGGCTCGCCTCATCGCAACGCCATGTCTCCTACCAGCATCTACTACCGTGACCTGGGCAGCGCCGCCTCTGCTACCAACAACAACAATGTCAACTACAGCCAGCCCCGCTCCATCATGGGCGGAGGGGGGTCCAAAACTCCTGAACCAGTGTCCCGCCGCTCTGAACTGTCCATTGACATCTCCTCGACCAGTAAGCAGGTTGACAACATTACCAGCCCAGCTTCTGCTCGCTCTGCTAGTAGCGCCCTCAAGCGTCCCGAAGCTTTGGGTCACAACAAAACACCTGAGATGGGACACAAGAGAGAGGTAACCTTCGCCAAAACCCCCACAGACTCTCCGGTAACACGCCGCAACGAGGGCAACAGCAATAATGGGTTTGGTCGTGAGCAACACCACTCAAGAAAGTTGGAAGCACCCAGTCCAGGAGATGTGCGTAAACCCGACATCAGCATCACCAGGGCCCCTCCGGAAAACAACGGACATAGTCATCCTGCTGTGCACCACCCGCACCACCCCAACCCCCATCACAGCACAATCGTCACCACCTTCCGCTGCTCCTCGCCCAGCCACGGACGCAAGTCGCCCAACCCTGACAGTAAGTGACATGTGTCGTGTGGTGTGTGTCAGCTCAGATGTGGTGAGGGTTAATGCTGTTTGTCAGTTACAATGTGAGTGACTTCTTTTTCAAAACTGCACAGCTGATAATCCTCGCCTCTCCATTGTATAAGGTGTTTCCCACATGAAAGTACCAAGAACTAGTCCCAACATTCCTCCAGCCCCTGTTTAGTCAGAGGAACTACCCTGTCCCCATGTTTGTGTTCGCATAGCATCAGTTTCTGAAAGTGGGTCTAACTGGCTTTAGCATTAGCATATCTGCATAGTCTATTTAAATAAGTCATTAAGTTGTCTTTTCCGATTCCACTTAAAATTCTGTTTTACAAAACCTAAAAACATAACTGAAATTAACAACAGAGCTAAATTACTGGTATTTATTGTAATTCCTGTTAATATCTCCAAATTAAAAAACTATATTTTGAGATTTACTTCTTTAATCATTGCTCAAAGTTGTTTTTCTTATCTAAGAATTATCTAAATGTGGAAACATATAAAACATGTTTCTAACAAAGTTAGTAATGTAAATGTGGTTGTGTCACCAAAAGTTCCAGGTCTAACTGGAAAGTACCTGCCCCAAAGCAGGAGCTAAAAGGTCCCTAATGTGTGGCCCCAGTCCATAGTTCTTGCTCTGTGTGAACGCGCCTATAATGTAACTCTAAAGAGCATGTGATAATAACTTACTCCTGCATGTTATAGAGTGCACATGCATGGAGCAATACAAATACAACTTATTAAATAAAAATGGGGCTATGTTATGACATGGTTAAACCTCAGAAAAGTGGATTATGTAGGTATTGCCATTAGATACTATAATTAGAAAATATTGTGTCACTGGGTGTGCTACTAATGTGGTTTGCAATCGAAACTGAGAGTGAAGTTGCATTGTTTATTACTTATAAAATCCATTTATTCTGACATTTTAGAGCATAAAACGGCCCTCCGTGAATAAAAAATGCATCCGAGGAGCTATATGGTGATGAAAGCAGATTATGTTTTGGGGGGGTTTAAACAAAGTTACCATTGTGTTCATTGCATGCCATCCCTGCCCTGTCTAGGCCTCTGGTGGTAAAATATAAATGAAAGTCGACCTTGGGCTGTTTTTTAACTCCACCAGCCTTTGTAATGGTTTTTGTGTGGCTTTATGAGCTCGGGGTGACAGTGTGATCAGTGGAAAAGAGAAATGTAATAAAGCAGCTAAATTACATTTTCTTATGTGTAAAGGGGGCGGTTGAACCCGGCTTAAAATGTTGTCACTGTTTCCAGGTTCTCTGTCTGACTTGGGTCTCTGGGTTGATGTGGCAGACTCACAGAGTATCATATCTCACACTGGGTAAAGACATGGAAAGAAGCAGCTTAATTAAGTGGGCATCTGTCTAGTGGCTGTGTCCTTGGGAGTTTTCCTGCTGTCTGGATTTGCTTCTTCTGTTTTTTTTTTTTTTTCTTTAAATGCACACTTTAAAATTAAAAAGCAAATTTTGGATCTTTGTAAAACAGCAATTGCAAATAAAAATACGATGACTATATGACAATAAAAGAGGCATTCTGCTGCAGGAAAGTGATGTGGATAGGATACATTTCTGCTTTATTTTGGTTAAGTATGGCTTCTGCATGACACGAGTAATAACATTTTGAAGAAGCACATTTGAACGCTTTTTGTAAAGTTTTTGCAAACAAAGATGTTGTAGGATAGACAGCAGACGTCTGTGTATTCCTGATGTAGTTATGGTGTCCCAGTGGTTTTATGTGATGAGTGCTGGCAGCACCACAACAGTAGTGTGGCAGTTAAACAGCACTTAAGTCGCAGCTGCAGCGAGAGGCCATGCACTAGACGAGGAGGCTTTGGAGCAGATTACAGGGTGGCATTATTTTCAGTTCGGCAGCTCGTAGTTGATGCATTTGGGTTTGTTTTCAGCTTTTTACTTTTTGTGGATACTTGTGCTTATTTGATCCTACAGTGGATTGTGAAGAGGTCTTAATTAAATGTGAACTGACAGGAAGCCCCAGGCTCGTGGTGAGACTTTTTATAGAACAGCACTGAGCTACAGCAGCATCCAAACATGTCGATGAAAAAACCAAGATAAATATATAAGGTTTGGCCATAGTCAAATCAAGAAGACTACACAGCTGGGGCAACATTTTCTCAAAACGATAGTACATTATGAAGTGGTTCCAGTGCCAAAGCCATAGTCTTAAACAAACTGATTTACTACTACTTGATTGTGTCTCATCCGCTTGCTTTACTTTTGTTACATACACTCTTGATGGACAATCTGCAATATGTAATATGTAAATGTTATATGTAAATCTGTCTATTGCTGTAATATACCACAGTTCCAAGTCACTGAGTTCTGTCTTTCCTCTCCACTGGGTTTTTTAGTGGACAAATGACATCACTCACTCGTAGTGCTTCCTTCCATGTTCTGCCAACAGGATTGTCCCTCTGCTCCGCTGTGACCTCACGCAGCATGCTTCCTCTCTCTGAGTCATGTGATCTCTTACTCCATTTCCCAGACAACAAACACTTTGACTTTGATCTGACAAAAAGAGAAAAGACAGTAGGGTGGTCATGCAAGAGCTGTTAAAATAATAATATATGAGCAGACTGCCTGTGAAGTCCAGTGAGTTTACTTAGGGCTATTAGTAACCGTTTTACGTTGATTTATATCTGTGTGGCAGACGCTTATCAGGGGAGGCAGGCCTGCTGTTTTTCAATCGCTCCAGCACGAAACAACAAACAACAGTATCTTCTACACAGACTACGTGCTCTTGTATTTTTACAAATAGCCTTCTACCACTTTACAAATCTATTTATATTACTACCAACACCTAAATACCTAACAACAAACATTTTACTCTTACTAAGGCTGCAATATGAACATATCATTTGGGCTTTTTGGACAGTGTTGTTATGTATCTGGCATTTAAACACATTGCTGTACCAAATATATGGATGAGTGTCAATTAAGCATTAAAAGTTTTGATAATAAACAGAATGGGTTAGTATACATTTCCTGCTCACAGAAACCCTATTTTTTCCTTTTTCTTTTACAATAATTGTGCTGAATGCTTTGTAGTTATTATATTTTATTGCTACTTAACATATCTTATGCATAAAATACTGAACAAAAGAAAAAAGTTCAAGTTAATTTCAAAGAGGTGGTCTTTCATCACTTCTGCAAATTTTCAAAAATGACAAAAGGGGGAAGTTGAGGTCAGAGGAGGCTACAGGCGGCAGTTGAGCTTGACATTTTGTTTGAGCCTGTCGGTGGGTCAAAAGGCTCTAAAAACTTGTGTTGTGAGAAGCATTTGGCTTCCTTGTTTTGCTTCTTTTGAATTCACTCGTTTTCTTTTTTCCCGGGGTAGAAACAATCCAACGGTTTCGAGTGTAATTAGATTCAACCACTCTCAAAATGGTTTGGTTTACCTTACTAATTTGACCTGGAAGACAACAAGAATGAAGAGATAAAATATTTTTGTATGCTTTCAAATAAGATTAATATTTTAACTGACAGTACATTCTCAAGTAGACACTTTCCCGCATGTTCAGTGTTCTGAACAGTAGAGGGCACTGTTGTCTTTGGTTTTGTGGTTTTGAGCTTGAGTTAAGAATAACATTATTTTTTGTCCTTCCAATGAAGGACTTTATCTTGCCTTGATCTGAAGAGAGTATAGATATCTTGTTGATTGCTTAAGTGCTTTTTTGTTTAATTTGTGGCATATAAAATATCATGTATGAATTGTTTTGAGAAACAAATTAAATGTACTTTCTGAACATATACTTCGTAGAAGACTCTTTGTTAAAGAACAGATGAAACAGAATTGACAATTTAGCTCTATTAGTTTTGTTTGTTTTGTTTTGTTTTTTCTAGTATTTTCTTTTTTCTAATATTCCTATCCAGTTGACAATTATTTGTTAATTGAAGCTTTATTTACTCTAGACTTTTTGTGTCTACGGACTTTCACATAGAGCCCTGCAGAAGTCAAAAGCATGATAAACCTCTAATGAAATTTGAAATTATGAAACACATAATTGAATTCTGAACTGCATTCTGTAAACCTGGATAGAAAAATGGAATGATCATAGTATTATGCACTTCATTACTGAACCACCAGAGGGCAGTATGTGGCAGTAAAGAGTTCCTGCTTGTCCATCTTTAAACTAAATTCACTGAAGTTTTGTGCAAGCAAATGAATAAACAGCCTAATGAGATTTGTGTTTGTTCTTGTTGGCTCTAGTTTCTTTTGAGAGACTGTAACAGTAAATATTGAGATGAAGGAAGCACAGACTCACACTGACACTGTTCTGTGGCGTCCAGAGGAAGGATCCGGAAGTTAACGTTTACATTGAGCATCTGGGGGAAGGTCAAAGGTTAAAGAAGTTTCCCACCACTGCACTGTGACCTTTGACCTTTGTGAGAAATCATGCCAAATCTCTCAGCAGCACTGCACCACTCCCTCTCCCTCCACTGTGGACACTTTCACTTTTACATGAATCTTTGTCAAACAGAATCAGTTCTTATTTATTTATTTATTTATTTATTTATTTATTTATTTATTTATTTATTTATTTATTTATTTATTTATTTATTTATTTATTTATTTATTTATTTATTTATTATTTATTTTACATGGCTGGTACAAAGCAAAAAAATGTTCTCAAAAATGATTGATTCTTCTTTTACTAAGCTCCACAGCTTTGACTTGTAACTTGCCCTAGTGCCTCCATTTGCTTCATGCCAGGAGATTTTTGGTGGAAGGTCTGCAATTACCTTTCTCTGTGGAGATGATATTGTTTTACCTATGAATGCTACACAGTATGGTGTTGATTTATTCTAGGAGACGACCAAGTGGTGCTACCAGGCCAAGTTAGAAGTAAGATCTTTGAAGAGATGCACACTGTAATAAAGTATGTTTTTAATGTGTTTTTGAGAAATAGAACATCTACAATATTTTACTACTGTAGGCTACTAGGTTGGAATAGTATTGGTTAGCCTTGATATAGGCATTGGTGTTTTTCAGCTTGGTATTCAAATTTTTTTTGATATACTTCATACTATTTTTTTTGCCCTTTTTTCTGTGTTGCCATGTATTCTTCCCAGTTTGTCCTCATTAGTCTTTGTCAAACAGACAAAACATAAAAATAAGAGAAATTGGGCTAAAAATCTTTAACTTTGTTTGTGTGCCTTGCTCTGCATTTTTTTTAAAGAGGCAAATATTGATCACAGCAATAAACCAAATACTGAACATTAGTGCCAGCTGAAAAAAATAAAATATGTTGTCACATCCCTAGTGATAGGGATAAGTCAAGGGAAAGCAATGTCATCACCATGGAGTCAGACCTGGGCGGACTCTCATTTTTATTATTATACAGTGGAACATTCTAGTCAAAACAATGAACAGTAATCCAATAATGTACCTATAAAAATTAATATTCACCCAGAATTATAAATTTGTCACTTTATTTCTGCAAATGTTTGTTACATTTTTTCAATTGTTTGTATTTGTCCTAATTCATATCTTTTCATTCTAACTCCTATTATAATCTTTATCATGCTTTTAATACTTTTGTGTGATCATGTTGCTTTTTTATTCATCCAGAATGCCAGAATGTCAGTCAAACCAGAATGTTTTATCAAATAGCATGAGACTATAAGAAATTTCTCTGATGTCTAATCAGCGAGCATGTTTCTGGTTTGGTTGTTCCGCTTCGTCTAGGCTAAATAAATACTATTTGACATTTTATACATTATCTCACATAAAGGTTAGGCGAGGTCACTGGACACATTTTTATCTAATGATGCTCACTTGCTGCTCGCTAATGGGGCACACACTGGAAATAACAGTCGGCGTGGTGCGTGGGCAAACAGATGGTCACCCGGGCCACAGTGCTGCCATCTGCTTCAATGAGGAAAAAGGGAGTCCAAATACAGTTTGTAGTGAACCCCATGTGGAGGATGATAAATAAATGAAAGCAGTTTATGTGTTCCACCATCACCCTATGTGGTTTGAATCCTCCATGTTCCTTCTAATGATTGTTATCTGTCTCTTTTGTATCTCAACCAAATTCTAAATAGCTGAATAAACTACTCGCTTATAAGGGCCATTCAGCATCAACAACTAATGCACTCTGCTACATCCTTTGTTTTAAACCTATCCCACTTGGGGAAGTCACAATATGAAATTTAGTGTTACGATTATTTCGAGACAAAATATCACGATTTGCGATTATTCACAATTATGACAAAATGTATTTTTCATTGTGACTTTTTCTCATATTTGGGACCAATTTTCTGAAATCAAATTTTCCTAATGATTTGATTTTTTTTATTTGACCTTTTGCTGTTTGTTGATGCCAGTATTTGAATTTTCAAATCACAAATTAACTTTTCAGTGCAAAATAAAAACAAAATGTATATATTTGGGACATAACATAAGAACTTTTGTGCATATGTGCTAAATATTAATGTTTTTTTTTTTAATAAACCTAGCTGTTGTTAAAATATTATATATTTTGTCCATTTCTAGTTTCTATTGAGTGAACTGTATGAATTTAATTTAACTTCTAAAATTGCCACGATACAATTTTTTTTCTTCTTACAATTAGATTTAGACTTGAATAATCACGATTAACGATTAACCCAATAATCTTGACATCCCTAATCCCACATAAAGTGTGTCACTGACTCATGTAGACAATATTTAAAGGTTTCTTGAATGATATTAAAAATCATAATATCAACAAATATTTTATCTAACACTATTTTCCATGAGTTCTTATAAAACCTGATAACCTTATAATTTAGATTTCTATAAAACATGTTCAGTTAGGCTCAGTATAAAGTCTTTGAATGGAAAAACAAATATAGTTAAAAGAGCTGTAGTCAACCAAAGAAATTCTTGGTCGACTAAAAAAAAGCAAAAAAGTATTTTTATTTTTTTTTATCTGACCAAACTGTGCTCCAAAAAACTAAAAATGCTTAGGATTTCATGCAAAAAAATATTTACAGAAATTAATATGATGGTGATTTGGTCTCCTAATCTTTAGCTAATTCACTAATTTTTGTTGCTGTTCAACATACACTGGTAAAATACAAACTTAAAATGCTAACAAAAATAATTTTCAGATATTTCCCATGATGATTTCTATTTGTGACTAGACCCATGAACTTGTTTAATTTCAACAAAAACAACATTACTAATAATTTTGACTTCCTTCATATTTATTAAATATAATTGGCTTCTAGAACATTGAAATGTCGCATGAATAATAACCATAAAAAGCTGAAACCTATGAATGGCATTACTGCAAACATTGTAGTAGTAATACAACATTTTTTTGTATTTTCCAGCTTGTTCCTGTTGGTTTTGTGTCTCTGCTCTTCTTCCTTCAGTGAGGCCGGAGGTTCCTTGGACACCAGCTCTCTGGAGACTCTGGTGTTTATTGTTCTGCAGGGAAGCTCTCCTCTCGCACATATTAATCAAACCTTGTGCGATGAGTTAGCTCGATTTCCTGCTTGTTACAGTACATCAGCTGCCACATAGGCTACACGACACTGCCAGGAAAAACTATTCTGGAGACACAAAGCGAGGGAAAAATAGAAGAATGGATCCTATTAGCAGTGAAGAGTGTAACCCTGACACGCAGCCCTCTTGTGAGTAGATCTGTTTTGCCGTGTTCTTTGGAGAGCTTGAGTGTCGACTGGTTCTCATTAAAAGTTAAGTCAAGTTATGCTTTCAGAGAATTACACCAATGTGCCATTTCTGGTTACCTTCATTATTTTCCCATAGATTTAGAGCTGGGGCTGATGATATCCTTATACATTCAGTGGAAGTTGTGTTGGAGGGTCTTGCGATTCAGAGCAAAATTCAAGATGTGCGGTTTTAGGATTTACTAATGTTAATACAGCTTGTTGTATTAACTACCAGTATTGCAAGCCCACCTCTACATTAAACATATAAAAAATATTCTATATAGTAGTTGAAATAAGTGAAAGTTAATGTGATCTTAGAAATAGATTTTGCATTGTAATTTATGTTTACTTAAAATACTTTGCAGCGTTTGTGGTGGAAAGTTTGCTCCACGTTATGGTGGTAAAGTTTCCATAGTAACAAGCAGATGGCGCATCCAGCCAGGTCAGATTTGTGGAGTTTATTAAGGTCAATAAAACAACTGTAAATGATTGAAAGTAGATAGAACAGCTAAGACAACACTGCACTCTAGATGACAACCTCCTGCATTGGGGTTGATTGCAGACAAATGGATTTCCTACTGGTATATTGTCAATTTTTGTCATTGTATATTCTTGTTTTGATGATATCTATGCCCACAATGAATCAAAAGTGATCACAACTAACATTTTTAAATTGAAACCTTAATAAATACCTTTTTTGGTATACTTTAGTAAAGTTTGTTTTTTCCACCATAAAGTATATGATAAATGCACCACTTTGTGAAAAAGTTAGACAAATGATTCCTATCTGGTTTGAACAATACAGAATTTTATTTTTTGTCATGAGCTGAATGCCGCACTGTGATTGGCTGTGTTCACTCCAGTTTCACTTTATTGGTTGTAAAAAGACATCTGTAAGCTATAATTGCTGATTTTGATATGTATCATGTGTTAAAGGATTTTTGTGAGCAAGTTGTCAGATTTAAAACCTTTATCGATTGCAGTGTGAAATCAGCTACCCACCTTTAAGTCAATTAGCATACATTACCTTATAAGAGCTTTTACCAACGCCACATCACAGCCCTTTTACTTAGGTTCACCGAGTTTGTTTTAGTTTTAAAAATTTGAGCAGTTCTACTTCCATCCCGTGCATCTTGTTTTTGCATGTTTTGTAAATTCACTGCAACCTAACTACACCACATATGCTGTCTCCATTTGAAGCATGGGGGAGCGCAACAACCACAGCAACACAAACATAACAGGAAGTTTCTGAGAATCCCAGCTATCTCGTGTACTAGATACCCGAGCCAAGCCAGATGTTCCCCTTCTACTACCCCCCTTCTGCCCCAGCGGACCCCTGTATCCATAACCCCTCTTCCTCTCTGCTGCTCATTGGCTCGTCTCTCCTCCAGTGAAAATCTGTGTCACCGACTAACCCCTCTGACTCATGGAGGTGACTTTTTAAATTACGTCAATGTGTGCTTTGTCTTGACCTTTTGGGCCAATCACGGGGCTCCGTAATGAGGGCTAATACAGTTCTCATTGGCCGTTAGTTATCAGTTACCTCTTAACCCCATCGGTTTTATTACAGCAGGAGAGCGGCAGATAGAGAAAAGCTGTCAGTATGTTAGCCAGGGTATTTCATGGTGATTGTTCGGCCACATTTTTGGCTAATCTATTTCTTAGTTTTGTTCAAAACTACAAGTACTACAAGATTTAAAAAGAAGCTTTATCACTTAAATAAATACAAGTTGAATTTTGTGAGTTTTATTATTCATAGAAAAAAAAAATCAAGTCACAGATGTCAGAAACATTTGTGATAATACTCATTAAGGGTGTGCTAAAATATTCAGTACCGCACCACATACTGAATCAATATTGTGAGCTTCTTTATTGATATATTGACAAGATTATAGTTATGGGAAACCATAGGAAATCAATTTAACTATGTTTTTATTCTGTTGAACAATGGAAACAAGATTTGAAGATGTAGAAATTTCGAGTTCAAGTGAGTTTATATTATTGGACATCTTTCCAAACATTTTATTATGTGTGTCCTTTTCTTCATGATGTGGAAAAAGATCTGACTGCCATTGTTTATGACTTTTCTTTCACTGGTGACCACTCAGTGCTATGTAGTTTCATTATTGCATCTATTTGCCCATAAATCATTTCTTCAAAGCCACAGTAATCCCATTAGAACCAACAGAAGTAGCCATCTGAAAAGCTTTTCTTTTTGATCTCTTGAGTTCTCACAAAGGACACAAGCCTCTCAAAAGCTTTACGCTGACAAGATTGTTTTATTGTTTTCAATGTGCTACATAAAATAAACTCAGCTCGATAAATCAAGAGTAACAGGAAGCTGGTGACTCTCTGCCAAGTTTCAAAAATGGAAGCACTTGTTCAGGCAATAAAAATAGCTTGCATTTCCAGTTAGAATGACAGCTGAATGTATACAGTGTAATAACTTGATACTTTTAGGTTAAAGTATAATTGTGAAAGTAAATCTGTATAATATGCATATGTAATTAGCAGTTATTATAGTATTTTTAATGTACTGTACAAAAAAACTGAACAAATGAGCCTTGTCAGAGTGTGAACCAGAGTCTGCTTTGACAGGAAGGAAACAGTTGTGCTGAATGTTCTGAAAACTGCTCGGAGGTTTTTGGCCTGATCGCTGGTGGAACATAACTATCAAGCCGTGTCAACAAAGGAACTAATTAATCACTCTCTTTTTCCACTTCTGCTGACGGTAAAGACATTTCTATGCTTCATCTAAACTATCAATTTGCTTAAACCAGTCCTCTTTGTGGTTTTAGCTGTGCAACCATGTGCTGTCTGTAACACAGGAAGTAGTAAGCCTATATTTGCAAAGGATTTTAATGTTTTGGTAGATCTAAAGTTGCACTGTGCAGCTTTTCTGGTTGAGTGTAAGAAAAAGTCACAGTATATCACTAAACTTACTCATTGCATACTTTGTTGCTACACATGTTAATTGCCTAAAAATACTTGTAAAACATGCATTGTTAGCAGGGTTACTTCTCCACAGTTCTGACGTGTAACTTGACCTGGTGACGACATTTGCTGGTCTCCATAGAGACCCACAGAGATAGAGATGCTATACATTAGATAAAGCAATCACATTTATGGAGACAAGCAGGTTGTATATCTTGTGATTTTGTTTAGAAAACTGTTAATGTAGTTTAGATCTGTTTAAACATGTTCCATTTATTAAATTATGTATTTATTTTGTCAGTTTAGATATAGTTCAGTTGATTTGTCAATTATTCAGATAGGTTCAAATGTAAAATTTGAACAGAATTCTATATTTGAAATGCAAATCACAAATCTAATCACGTTACTGGTCAGAAACACTGCAAGTACCTTGTGCATACTTAATGTTGTTTCTTCCAAAATGATATAAAGTTGATGACAGAAGGATTGTTTTGTTCAATGAAAAGATTTTTTTACTGTAAAACCTGAACTCAAAAACATTTTGGCAAGATGAATGTGCTAAAAAAAAAAAAAACCTCCCAAACCAAATAGAAATCACTTTTTACATTTCAGTCTTTTTCAAAAAAAAAAAAAAAAAAAATGTTGCTTAAGTACATTACTTTTGCACTTTGTTACCCTCATCACTGGTTGTTGAGTAAAATGAACAATCTATTCCAGAAAGGTGCATGAGGTGTAATCCTGAGCTGCTATGACTTTAAAGTGTACATCTGTAACCAGTTTGTCATGCAGAAGAGAGGCAGCCTGACAGCTTTTCAAACTGCAGGCAGTAATTTATACTGATGCCTAGCTTTGATACGTTAAGCCTCAATACCTCTTAATAGAACCACGATGGCAGATGGCTTTGTGTGTAATCTAAATGGCTATTTCATGCATACTTTCTAAAATGTAAGTGACCTGTGATTGATGTGACCCACTTTTGAAGTCTAACTCACAGCTTAAAAATTCTAACCATCTTCTGTCTTTTTCCTGTTTGTCCATGATGTGCAACTACTATACAATAATTTGCATTTGTACGACTGAATTTGACTATGGCTGTTGTGTAGTGTCCAGTTTGTCTCCCCGCTAAGAACGTTCACTGCCCTGAGATATTTGGTCCATTTTAGTCATGGTGTGAGTCATGAGTCAGATGTGGTTTAGGGGAATGCTAATGTGTATGTGCGTGTTTTGTGTGCATGAGAAAG
This sequence comes from Mugilogobius chulae, assembly GCA_038363315.1. Classification (NCBI taxonomy): domain Eukaryota; kingdom Metazoa; phylum Chordata; class Actinopteri; order Gobiiformes; family Gobiidae; genus Mugilogobius; species Mugilogobius chulae. The sequence continues at coordinate 30,043,449 of CM076398.1, forward strand.
GCATGGAGGTCCTGAGGAAAAACACAAGCTCTCACACATGCACAGTCTTTGAGTCGTGGGAGGATGGACGGGGTGACCGGAAGTCTGTCAATAGTGTGCGTATTGTAACCTCTGTTGGCCCAATAATTACACGTGGTCCAAGAAACATTTGCTCAAAGTTCCCCTCTGACTTTCTGTGAATGAGGGGTGTGGCTGTTCACAGGCGTCTCAGCCACTGGGGATGCTGGTCATGTGACTCCAGAGTGGGCGGGGTTAAGGCTGGGGCAGGCACCAGGCAGCAGCAAGGAGTTTCCCCAGCTGAATCTCTGATTGAGAGAGAGCAAGAGACAGGCAGAGCACAAAGCTGGGATTGCTTGGGTAAGTTGTGTGTATTTGCGTATAAATGTTTCATATTTTCTGTCTTGGGACAATATTTAAGTTTTTGGGAGTAACAAGGAAACTCATTTTAAGCTTTAAAGTGGCAGATGGTGTTGTGTTTACTAGCCAGATGGTTCTGAGGATAAAAAAGTTGCAGAAAGTTTTGTAAGAAATCATTTAAAAGTAAGTTTCTTCTTCTTTGGTCACAGTACTTTGCTTTTGTTGAGTTGTTCAGTGCAGTTTGGGGGGCTCTGTGCTACCTCCCTCCTTGTCTCCTCCTTTGCTCTATTGTGTCTTCTCCCCCAGAGCATGCATGGATAATCAATCTGCTCTAATGGCAGCACATGTGGCCAATCAGGATAGCCCCCTTAGTTCTTTTTAAACGCTCTGCTTTCAGGGGGGTCAGCCTCTCGTCTCTTTCTCTCTTCAGCAGACAAAAGTGTTCTTCCTAACTTTTGTCTGTATAGGCACTCACAAAGCCCACCTGTTGTAATCTTTTACTTAACTGTGGCATTTGTTGCTTTTGCTAATGTCCTAATATAAAGAAAAGTGATATCTATTTTGGTTTATGATTTAAAATTGAGTTTCTGTTTTGCCTTGGAGGTCAAAACCAAGCCAATTAGTGCTTTGAAGTGGTCATATGACGACACCCTTTCATCCTGTTTTTAGTTGAATGGCTGTTTTGTTGGCTGTGAAAATCCAAAGATGTAATCATGTTTTTGGTGTTACTGTGTATAAATACTTCTTGTTTTCTGAATACATATTGGCTTTTGCTACCGTTGTAATCAAATATATTCTTGATATCCTTAAACCCACCACATGCCTGAGCATTAGATAAGCATGACACTGTATTAATCATACACTTCCTTGTACTTTGAGGAAGTTCTCTTAAAAGTCATGCCTGCTATTTGCTCATTACATTGCTATGTGTCCGCATGAAGTTGCTTATTGCACAAAAATGAAGTTAAACTCATCACAGTGTTTATGCCACTAGTTGCAAGCATACCTAAAAGAAATATTGATCCAAGACAGGGGAGATAGACAGTTACAAATACAAATGCACAAAACACATTTGTTTAAATCAGTGTTGTAACTTATAATAAAATGTATACTCATTCTCTCATTATCAAACAGAGCTACAAATTCCAGCCTTAATGGGTTTGGAAATATGTGATGGCTGGGGAAGTATTATAACTGCTACACAATTTACCAGCTACAATGAATTAACTAACAAACTAGTTCATGAAATCATCTTTTACAGATTTTAAAGGCCCCTTTTTTAACTTTTAAATGTCAAATGCCTGTACAAATAAAATGTGAACAAAGTGAAAGCTGTTGCCAAGATTGTACATTTGTGGGTGACAATCAATTGGAAACATTTGCGTTTGCCTGACTGCCAGTCTCTAATAGTTGTTTCTCTGTCATACTGTAGTTCAACATCAGAGTTGGGGGCTGAACATGCTTTTCTTTTATGGTTCGAAAAGGGGTCCAGGGCCTTTTAAGGATGACTTTGCCCTGATTTATTTCCCAGCACCACCCCTGTAAAAAGTGTACCTGTTGTGTCAGTATTTGACAGTTCACTACGTGTTCATCTTGTGTTTTTGCCCTGAGAATGTGCCCCGAAGCTTACCAAGACAGACATAAAATGTTTTACAGTAAACAACTGCTGTCTGTTACTTTTTACATGAAGCTGAGTAGGTCTCTCATTTAATTGTGTCCATATGTTTTAAACTAGAGATATTTTGAATGTTCAAGTTTGTGGTTTTGTTCATCAGAGACTTGTAATCACTGACCATTGTTGAGAAAGAAAAAGCATGCATGGCCAAAAAGGGAATGTCAAAGGAATCTATGAAGTACTGCCTTTATTTTTGAGTATGTCTGCACTTCAGGAATATAGGTTTTGATCTTTATGTGGCATGTGTGTCATTAAGGTCAATATCTAAGTGAAAGCTGTAACTGACCAATGGTCAGGGAGTTGAAGGACTCTTATATTTCTAGGTCTATAACTTTTATTTTTTATCAGTGATGACCCTTCTAGCGTACATACTGTATACTTAGTGGTGCCTACCAAATTCTGTTTTGCAAGTTTTCAGCTGCTTTAATGTTTTCTAGTATTTACCAATTTATTTGTGTTATTTTATAAGGCTTATGATGTCTTATTTTAATCTAATGTAAGCACCAGGAATAATGTGCGAATCTTAACCTAATGAAATGATTTGTTTGAAACTGAAAATAGTAATTTCTTTTTCAGACTTATGCAGGTGTATGTGCGCTTGTAACTTCAATAAATATACAAAAAAAATACACATATATTATTGTAAAAGAGTAGTGAGGTTAACTGCCTCTGTTGACAACCATGTTGGCAATGTGTGACCCATGTGTGGGTCACAAGTTCAACACCGCTGTAAACAGTTTTCTTACCATAAAAATGTTTATATAATAAGTAAAAACTGGTCTTGTGAAGATTCATCATTGTTTCAAATTTCATTAGCCTATACCGCAAAATTATTTTTTCTTGTTTCTTATAAAACTTGTAAAAGAAGAATTTGCTCTTGAACAAAACATTTTTTAACTCTTTGAAGTAAACGGACTCAAATCATTTTAATTATCATGAGCATTTGGGTTTTGCTTGCTTGACATCTGAGAGCTCTTTGCTTGTGGTAACCCCCCGCTGCCAAACAAAGCCCAGCTCAAATCATGAAGTCATAATAATAAAATGTGACTCTGAAGTAATTAGTGGTACGTGTTTCCTACAACTATTGAAGTGCGACAAAAATTCTTACCACCCAACTCTTCATAATGTGTGAAAGTTAGCCACCATCCATCCCGCCCTGGGTCCTTGTTCATATTTTGTGGTGGCGATTTGACTTCCCTAGGCGTTGCTTTGTACTTTACCCATTGCCAGTTCCCTGTACTGTTTGCAGTTGTGGATGGCTCTGTGGCTGGACCCTCCTAGTTCCTCTTCCATGAACTGAATAGTTTTATGCATGTGGTTTGCTTAGTGCACAAAACTGAAAACGGCCCAGAACAGCGGGCTTGGACAATGGTACTCGACACCACAATGACTTTTCCCTGTATAAATTCTCATCTATCCCAAAAGTGTGTTGATTTTGTCTGTTATTTTAGACTTTTTATGGCCTTTTGTGTCTCTTGCTAAGCTGCCCACAACTTCAGGGTCTTTTAGAAAGCTTATTATCACTGGGCTGCTTTCCAAACAGAGAACTACATTTCAACACTCGCACCATCTGCTTTGCTCCGTGTCAGGCCACAGGTCACAGTGGGCTGGCTTCAGTGACACCAGTGAAAGATGGAGTGACTTTGTAACATTCTTCAAAACATTTTACTCTGAAGTGTGTTTCTGTCAGCTGTGCCAAGTGTAGTTTTTCTGTTGAAGGGGCCACCTGTGAAAAACGACATATTTCTGTTTGACTTAAAATTGTAAACACTGTAAGTCCACTCTTTAGTCAAAGACACCATGTGTTAACGTAGATTAACACAACAAGCTTTAAATGTTAAGTGTTTGGTACAGTTTGCTTTTGATCCTGTTTTTGCACTTTTCCTGTTTCACACTTCCACATTTTGAAGTTCATGACCATATCATATTGTCAGAATATCACAGTAAACTATCAACAGCACAATGAACCCTGACTTACAGTACAAGTCTGCTCAAAAATACTACCATAACAAAAAGAACAATATTGTACATATTGCATACTATGAGCAGTATTTTATTACAGCAGTTAGGAAGTAAAGAACACTGGCAGCCAACTGATCAATTAAAGAAGCACTGTTTTGCTCTGTCAGTAGCTTCTGTTATATATAATCTAATGATTTATGTCACTTTGAACAGGCCACACCTGCAACAGCTAATCACAACTGGACACAGCATGTTTTATGGCTCTAACACCAGGTCCTTCGTTTTCCTACATTTTTCTTTGACAACATATGTAAACTTGTTAAAAAAAAAATTAAGATCTATGAAAATATGCTTTTATAAGGGGTCAGCCGGGTTACTTTCCTGTATTTATCTAACTCTGCTGAACAGCTCATCAAAAGAGAACAGTGTCATCACTGCAGATGGCATGCTACATGCAGGCTTTGAAATGCGTTGGAAATGGAAAAGGCTACAGATTTAAAGCTGTCACCTCATGGGAGCTGCGAACATTGAAATTGCCTGCATTGAAGGCCGCTTGGTGAGAGTGAAGAAACAGACTTCCTTTCCCGAAAGCAAACTTCCTCATAAAACGACAGCTTCTAAGCTTTCTTAACTAAAATTTTACCATTGAACAGCTGCTAACACAAACCAAATGTACAATACTCTTCAAGACAATGGCATCTTTGTGAGGATTCACGCTTCAATACAGGGCTGAATGTGGCTGATGGGGCTTTAATGACGACCTTCTGTGGGATTGTTGAGTTATGTTGTTCATGTAAAGTGAGAAACACAAACAGACTAATAAGAGATGTATCCAGGTCAAGGAGAGAGCAAGGTAATTGTGATGGTTTTGGATGATTCTTCTTGCTTCAAGCCAGTAGGAGTATTTACATTCCTTTGTGAAACATTAGCAGCCTGTTAGGGCATAAATGTTTCTGGGATAAAACCAGGCGGAAATCTCGTCTGAAAGTGGGTTTGTTCTTCCCACTGAGTTATATATTTGTGATCATGATTTAACCAGAAAATCAACTTTTTAGGGGTAGAAGAAACCAGAGCCCCAGAGGGAAGCAATGCAGACACAGGGAGAATATGCAACTACTGCACTGAATATAGTTACACTGGTATGTTAACACTGTGTTTTCTACCCATGTATCATTCTTGAAATTTAATCTTTATTTAATAGCATAATGAATGATTTTTTTTTTTCATTTGCCAAAACATAAAAAAATATGCTAATACAGAGACTTCATGGTGCATTGTCTGCATGTTTGAACTTTAAAACACACTTAAAGTGTGTATCTGATCTGTCAGCTGCTTCATTTAGCTGTTCGAGCACTTAAGCCCAGTCTTTGTTTATGATCAAAGCTTGAAAATCTAGAAATCTGATGTTGTACTTTCAAAGCAAATGTGTGTGTGTGCCTGTTTCTTTGTTCTAGCTTAAAGTAAATGAAGAGCAAAGACTTAAAGAGGAATTCTCAGGGTTATCTTTCTGATGAGATCTAGTCATTCATGCAGATAAACACCATGCTCGTCTTCACCATTATACAACTGCTTAAGTAATGCGTTTGTGTGTCACACTTATGTCATTCTTTATTTAATACATATTTCATTAAAAGTTACGCACCATTTCGACTTGGTTAAAACACTTGAATGTAAAATACTAGTTCCCTGTTGTTTCAGTTGGAGTTCTTTACATTGTTTTAGTTTTGATTATAGATTGTGATGGGGCCACATGAGTCATCCTCACTGCATGAGCATGTTCATTTGTAATGTGCCAAGTCATCCAGAGGAGCAGGCAGTTTTGGTGATGAGTATTTTCTTATTTATATGTATGTTGTTGTTGTGTTTTTTAGATAAACAGATGGACTGATGTTTGAATGCCCTCGTGCCTTATGTTATTTTGTTGGAGTCTCCTCTTTGTTGTTGTGGGCAGTTAGTCTGGTCTGTACATCCACAGGGCAGATGGCCTCAGACCTCAGCGCATCATTACACTCATCTACATTCTGCCATTCACAACATCGCTGAGACATTTTATGTTTAGCTAATTCCATTGTTAACCACATAATGCACGCATTCAAGTAGATTCCCTGGAACACTGCTCTGTCACAACTTACAGCATCCAAGTCATGCATTTTTGTGTTGGGTTTTCTAAGAACAAACATGGCGTTGCTTCTGTGGTAGTATCATGTTGCTACATTCACTGAATTCTTCTTCTTCGTTATACAAGTCATGGAGTATTGGAATATTGTACTTTTGACAATATTGTAGAGATCTAGTTTTATTATTTAAAAAACACAGATGGGTACTTTTTCGCTCTAACCAGTCGCTGCATATACGGTACTTGAATCATTGTGGAGAGTAGTGTTGTGTACCATTGTTGCTGTATCTACGCAGTAAACTGAAGGTACAATACCACATTTTAAGTTAATATTTGACACAAGGTCGAAGGAGGACAATGCATACAGTCTACTATCTCCGCTTGGGTTGTTCTGACCAACACATTGTTTCTTTCTGTTTTCTTGGCCAATTATACTTTCTGGTTTTTGGGATCCGTCCGAGTTCTGCAGTGCTTAACCTATATTGAAGTGGAAATTGGAGATAGTCTTGCTATTATTTTAGATGTTTGATAAGCATGGCTGGCCTTGTCTCAGTTCCCTGCTTAGGCCCAAACATGCCTGTGCAGATTATAATATTAGTTGATACATTGCCAGGTATCATGATCCACTAGATTAGAAATAAGGTCATACTTGCTGTTTGTAATGCTCCAAATAACTATCAATTATCCAATTATCTCTGCTAAGCCAGAAATGATCCTGCTTGGATTAGTGGTAATCACTTCTTCACACTTTGCCTCTCTCATCTGCTGGGACGGCACATTGTTTCATGGTGAGTGAGGTAGCTGGCATGACAATGTATTCAGCTCACACAGCACTGGATGAATCAAAGCAGGTGGTTATTAGAAACACTTCCCAGGCCAAAGTCGCACAGAAACATGAGCTGACTCAATATGAGGTAATCAAAAGTGGAATAGGGATCTGCTTTAGAAGTACAGCTACGCTTTGTCTGCAGATATCAAGATTCAATTTCACTTGCGTCTGTTTTTGTCGCCTGTAGGTGTAGTGCTCTTCAATGAGAATTTGTCACATTTTTTTATGGCAGTTGTTGCTGGTTCTATTTCCGTTCAGTTTCAGATACTTGTGGTTTTGTAGTGACTTTTGCATCTACACAACAGGAAACTGCCTCCCCTGCTACAGAGCTTTAGTGGAAATGTTAATGTTCAGAAAAACACAGAACAGTTGAGTTGGTTGTGCTGTCACAGCCACAGGGCAGTCTTTGTTGGCAAAAACTGATACCTGTGTTCAGAGTGTTAAGGTAAGCAGTGATTTATTGTCCAGAGACATGATTCATGGCTTTTGCAAATCTGTATGCAGAAAACAAGGGTTTTACTTGTATGATTCTACTAGCTGATTCTCATATTTTTGTGTTGAACTTCTCTGTTGTTTATATCTATTAAAGTTAAATATGTGCTTTTGTAAACCTTTAGTAGAATGTCATGCATGAAGTAAATGTGCATTTGTTATAGTTTAAACAGAGGGCAGGGCCTATCAACTACTTTTTTGGAATTGAGTGAGGGATTTCTGAGGTAATTAAGGTTGGGAGGGGGAAATGTGTTTATTCATACTGACAGAACAGAAGACAAATTCTGTTTAATTTGGATAGCTCTAGTAATCATAACTTAAACTGACAGATTTATTGACCTGATTTAAACTCCAACACTAACTTTAAACTAAGATTTCTTGTTTGTCTCTTTGCAGTTTAAACCACAATGATTCTACAAATATGTGATGTCACGTGAACATATTGTCTGTATCTGTTTCACACAGGAAATGTCTGATACATTTTGACACTCGTTTCTTCATCTCTGCATTTTGTTTGCATAACTACGTATATACACATGAACTTCAAATTTGTATAAACTTTACATACTTAATGTTTGTGTCTTTTCTGCTTTAGGGTCAGAGGTTAGTCTGGGCCACACTATGTCTGAATCCGCCAAGCATCACCCGGCCAAAGGGGACAAGAGCCATGCAGGCGACTCGAGCTATGTGGGCATCGACGCCATTCTCGAACAGATGAGGAGGAAGGCCATGAAACAAGGCTTTGAGCTCAACATCATGGTGGTTGGTAAGCGAGGCGTGCCTACAAATATTTAAAAATGTAACTGGTGCCATTTTCTATTTGCTTTTGCAATGTTTGATCTTGCTTTGAGTAAACGGCTCAAGGTAAAGTGCTTTCTCTCGTTACCTCTAAAGTTAATAACAGGACTAGTTTCCTAAATACTCACACCATGCTCCTCAACTGCAAGATCAAAGATGCATTTCATCAGCCTTCATATAGAAACGAACTAGAGCTCAGTCTCATTTAGAATCAGTGCCACTTAAATGATCCTGCAGTTTGTCCATTGATTTATGTTTGCTGGCTTTCTTCTGTCTTTGATGCCACTATGAAAGCAAAAGTAAAATGCACAATAGACGTGTGTTTTTACTTTAACAATCTGCCAGCGGGGTATGTTTTAAGTGAGCGCTTTTTATATGCCCCTATGTAACAAACAAACACAGAAACACACAGCTGAGAGGATAAGAGCGGGCTGTGGACTCTCAAAGTGGCATAATCACAGTGATTACAGCAGCAGACTCAAGCACACTCTCTCTTTAGGAAGCACGCGCACAGCCAGAAGTAGAGAGGTTCTGTGTGCTCTCGGGCAACAAAGACTTAGCTGTTGGCTCCGATGTTCTGCATAAATTGGTAAAAAATATATATCTCTCTGTATATATAAGGTCAAATTTTACATTCTTTGCAGTTATTCGTTATTGTAAGGGTGAAATAGAGAGGGAAACAGTCGCAAACATTGCTACAAGTGAATTTTTTAATACTTGAAAAACCATTATTGTTGCCTCTTTTTTTCAATTGAACAGTACTAATTTGAAGTAATTGCTCAAATTGACTTAATTGCTATACTCTGTTGAGGTGATTTTAGTGCCTCTGCTGCTTTTTTATTGAATACACTTTTTACATAGCTTGAAGGCTGTTATTTTGTTCCAAGCCTGAATAAGATGGCATGTCATCACAGATCCATGGGGAATCATGCCAAGCAAACTTGTTAGAGAGAATTCTTGTCGCTTCTATTTCTTATTGGCAAATGTCACCCTGCAGAGCTTATGACAAGTAAACACATGCTTCCAATGAAACACGTGTTTTTAGATGATCTAAGTCATCTGTGTTGTGAAATATAAAGGCAAATCCGAACAAAGATATGCTCAAACATGCAAAGTGGATTTCAGTTACTGATGACAGCCTTCTCTTAGCTAATGTCTGTGCAAATATTTGCCTGACAACTCACTTAAATCCAACCTCCTACTGTAAGTGTGTAGTATTTCACTTGATCCTCCAAAGACATCTTATGCTAGAAGCTGTTGCTAATCAAGACAAAAATGCTTAAAGCTATTGGGCTTAATTTTAGCCCCAAACTAATTAAAGAAGCTCAAAAAAGTGTTTAGATTTGTAGGGGGTGGAATGTAATAATGTCAATTCAGCTCAAACTGATCTAGTGCAAACAACAGGGAAAAAAAAGCTCTAAAAGAGGATATGTAAAACTGTGCTAAGAAGTGAGACAGCTTGGAGGTGTAAATATTACAGGAAGTGGTTTGGCAATGCAGTGTTTACATGAAAGTGTATTGGTGTGCTAAGCTGTTAATTCAGATCAAGTTTGATCAGAAGTACACAATCATAACACAGTCTGAGGGCGAACAGAGTTGTCACAAGATGTTGTGGACGTGAAAAGTTGTAGCAGCTGCTGTCTTGGCTCTGTCCCCGGTGTATGCCCAGTGAGATGCATTTGCCTAATCCCTGCTCCCAGCCAGCTGACCTTTGATTCCCATAATGCACTGGGGCAGCTGTGGTATCTGGGTGCTATGTGCCAGAGTTAGAATTTGGAAGATTGTGTGGTTTGAAGGGTAAAAGTGTGTGAGAGAGTGAGTTTAGGAAAACACCTGTCATTGAAACATGCATGGCAACTTGAGATGGTTGTAGATGTGTAGATCCTGCATTGTCAAGAGACTAAACTAGCTCTAAAAAATATTTCTTTAAATTAAGGGTCGTGTTCTCGTCTGAAAATCTGTGTGAATAGCACTATTGGTCATCATTGTTTGCATGACAGATGAGCCACAATATTATAGTCATTTCAACCACAAAACAAAATACTACACTCTTAAATAAGATTTACATTTTATATATCTTGGTGCGCTGTTACATTCTTGAAATAAGAGTTGTTAATAGATCAAGTACTTTTGATTTAAACTTTTTTTTTCTAGTCCAAATGCGTCTTTTCCTTTTTTTTAGGTAAAATTTTTTTATGCTTGCTCTATTGGTAAATTTATTTTATGATGGTCAGTTTATACTCAACTATTCATTTAAAACACTTATATTAACATTATTTGAGATGGTACTTTTTTTCTAGCAAAGAAATTATTTATTAAAATGTACTGCTTTCTTATTGTCCACCAACCGAACTAGGGCTGGGCATTTATTCAAAAAATTGAGAGATTGAGATTCTGTTGAGTCAAATCGTCAATTATTTGGTTGAGGCTTTTAAATTAAAGGTTTCCTTTGTCAGTAAAAACTTGTGTTATGAAGAAGACGCCAAACTTTGAGGCAGGAAATTTGTAATAATATATATTTTTTTCCTGTGAAAGGGAACATATTTAATGTCTGTTTTATGTTCATAAATAATACAAACAGATTTGTTTTTGTTCTTGTTTTTTTTAGTTTTTGAAAAGCTAAGCAAAACTGAATTGAAAATCGACATTGATCAATATGAGAAATAATATAGTGACTATATTTTTTAACAGATCGCCCAGCCTTAAACCCAACAGACCAAAATGAATAGCCAGCACCAAGGTAAATGTGTTAAATACAACCATAACTAATTCCGTTGCGTGTGCTCTTCATCCTGTGTAGACTAATGTGACCTCTACATCTGCACTGTCACGGTTCATTTTGCGAATGTGACCTAACATTATGATATATGTAAAGTCACTCCAGGGGAAAGTGTATAGAAGTGTTGTAAAAATGATTGATGTTGTATACCCTCGGATACAAGCTGTCTTTTCTCTTTTGCTAAACGTACCTGTGATCCATGTGTGCAGGGCAAAGCGGTCTGGGGAAGTCCACGCTGATGAACACACTTTTTAAATCCAAAGTGAGCCGCAAGTCGGTGCAGCCTGATCCAGAGGAGAGGATCCCAAAGACTGTCGAGATCAAGTCTATCAGTCATAGTGGGTTGGCTTTTGCTTGCACTAACTGACCTAGAGACAGACCTTTAATGGAAACGTGGCATTCCTGTTGAGAAATTTATGTTATGTACTAGTTTTTTTTTAATGATAGTTGTTATTTTTGTCTTTTTATTTTCACAGATATTGAGGAGAAAGGAGTTCGAATGAAGTTGACAGTCATCGACACACCTGGTTTTGGAGATCAGATCAATAATGAAAACTGGTGAGTCAATATAATCAATGTGGGGGAATGCAAAAATATTGAATGTTTTGCCAGTGAATAAATTGGCAGAAGTGAGAGATGCATTGTCTCTCAAAAATTAGAATAAGTTTTGTGTAATATTTTTTTTACATTCCCCATGTCTGAATATAGTTGAAAAAATCTCCCCAAAAAAGGAAATATCCATTTTTGTCAAAGCAAGAAAAAAATGCCCCTGTGCTTTGTGTCTTAACATTTTGTTGTACAAAATGATATAATACTCGACTTACAAATTTACAGGCATTTTGGTGTAGTTTACGTCTAATCGTCATTTATTTTCAGCTGGCAGCCCATCATGAAGTTCATCAATGATCAGTATGAAGCATATCTGCAGGAGGAGATCAATATCGACCGAAAGAAGAGGATTCCAGACTCCAGAGTGCACTGCTGCATATACTTCATCCCTCCCACTGGGCACTGGTAAGATCGTCCTCCACCCTCCACTATCCTATTTCCCTTTGCCCCTCTACAGCCCCTGACATGAAGCAGGGCTGCTGGGAATCTCTGTGGTCCATTGTCTGCTGACTGTCCCTCAACCAGACACACATCTGCTCCATCTTTTGTTCCCCTCAGAGTCTAGTGACCACATGTGAAAGTCATTCTCATACTTGCTATAGGAATCACATTACATGAAAAAAAAAAAAAAATCAAGTGTTTTCCATGGGGGAATACGGCTGGTTTTCTTATGGCAACACAGTATTCATTAGGCTTGTAGTGAAGTGTTGAGATCTGGGAGTAGGTTGACTAAATACAGAATGTCAGGATAATTAACCTGATTTACTATGAAAAAGTAGGCTCAATATGAGTAGCTTTAGATTCCTCACACTAGTGCGCTTTTTCAATCACGTTTCCTGTGAGTTTTTCTGTACCCAAAACACAAAAAGATGAAGTAAATATCAAAAGTGTGTGATGTAGTTATTAAACACTGTGGCTTTTGGTGATATTTCAAAAATCTCTCAATTTTTCATTGTCGCATAAAATATGCATGACTTGACATAAATCAATAAAAAGTTATTGTAAAACGTCAGTCTCTAAAAAAAAAAGTTCCTAGACTTCTTAAGCTGTCAGTTCGAGCTTAAAGTTGAAATTCAAAGACAAACAGCTGTCAAGTAAAGTGCTCCAGTGCCAACAAAAAAATTGTGTATATATAGATTAGTATCTGTTTATTTATGTAAAGAAGTAGATGTTGAGCGTGAGCCTACTGAACTGTGATGTGCTGTTGTTTCCGCACCAATTTTTGGTACAAATTTTAAGGTTACAATTATTATTTTTTTTTTTTTTTTTTTTTTTTTTAAATATATATCAATATTACAAATATCATATATACATATTATATATATATATATATAGTTATCCTATTTATAGATAACATTGAGATTTTTTACCATAATTAATTATATAATTATAATAATATTTTATATATATATATTATTATTATATTTATATATATATATATATTATATTATATATATTATATATATATATTATATATATATATATATATATATATATATATATTATATTATATATATAATTATATATATATATTATATATATTTATATTATATATATATATATATTTATATATATATATAGAAAGCTGTCATAGAATTTGCACTGCAGATGATTTTTTATAGGAGATAGAAAGTGGACCAGATCTTAGCTAATTGCTAGAGCTAAAACCTAAAGGGAAGTAAACACTTGGACTGTTGAGGCTCTGCAGAGCTGAAAATGACAGAACATGAGTGGAAATACTGTATACTGACCAAACACAACACAGAGTGTCACCCTATCAGCTGCCTGGTCTCTGTAACAGTTGTGTTTTAACTGTATGTGTTTGACTGAGCCTTCAACACAGGCTCATGTGCAGCTGCTGCTCTGCTCAACACTACACAAGTCTTTTCTTTGTGGATCTTAAAATAGGTCACGCAGAAGAGTCTGATCAAAACAAACAGACACAAAAAAATAAAAAATAAAAATTTAGGCAGGACTTTTTTTTCTACCAAGCCACTACATCTTTTATGTTATTACTTTTCAAATTTTACCAGTTTTGGTGAATATAGAATGTTTTGTTTAAAAAGGATATTACGAAAAACACATTTCTTACATTAAGTTCACCAATCTGTGTTTTCAACTGTCTGCTGCTTTGTGCCTGTTTCCAATTAAACTCACTGCCAGTAAACTAATACTGCAGAGTCATGACCACAGTTCACCAAAGACCAATAAGAAAACATCATAGGTTTCACCAAACTGTCTCTGATAATCCCAACAGTCTTCCATCACTTGGTGTGAGAGCAGTTTAGTAAAGTGATCTTTTCCTCTGAAATTGCAGTGTGTATTTATTCCAATGGCTCTAATGTAATTTGAATGTTGGTGTTTTTGTGTAACTTCTATGGTTTGTGTGAGATGAACAGTGTTTAGTGGAGCGGAGCACAGCCTTGGCCTCAGAAGCCATTTCCGATAATGGCAGAGTCACTGTTTTCCCTCTGGGTAGTTTGCTGCTTCCTCATTGAACACAAAAAAAGGAAGGCTGCACTTTGACACTTCTCCACTCTGGACTTGTTTGTGGTCATGCAGCAGGAAAAGCCACTGGCTGTATATGTAGGTTGTTCCAGAAAGCTCATCAGTTACAATCCCTTGGTACCTGTTTACATGCGTCTGCATACTCTCATTATGCATGCAGAAATGTAAGACTACATCTATGCATGCACTCTTTCATATTTTATGTCCATATGTCAATGTGATCATTTGCATGTTATCTTTGTTTTTTATGTTTGCTCAGTGGTGCGTAAGGTAATTTATAAAATATTCTTGCATCTTTGTACTGTAAATGCCATTCAAAATGTAATAAATTCTTAAATAAATGTGTGTGAGGAAGGTATTCATCACATTGTGAGGACCAAAAGTTGTGTACATACTCACTTTACGAAGACCTGCCTTCCTTGTGGGACAAAAAAGCAGTCCATGTCCCAAATAATTAAGTTGGGGTTTGTGAAAATGTAATTAAGTCCCAATCACGCGCACACCTTCGTCAGCTCTCAAGCTCTTCCACCTCGATCATAACACCACATCCTCCACAGTGGCAGCTTTGGTCCGTCAGCAGCACAAAGGAGCAAATGGTTAAAGCAGAACACACACGGCTACAGCATGAGCGTTTACTTTCACAATACGCTTATCTCACAGTACAGGAGACATTTTGAAGCACACTTTCAACATTTCTGCAAAATTCAACTTTTTTTTCCCTGCTAAACATATCAAAACTCTGCCCCTTTCTTTCTCCTGCTGGTCCATGCCTTTATCTCCTCCAGGCTAGACTAGTCCTCCTCATCTTGAGTCTAAAAAGACGACAGTACATCCAGAACAGCGCTGCCAGGGTGAGTAAATCTGAACACATCACGCCCATCCTGTGTTCCCTGCACTGGGTCCCTATCCAACAACAAATACACTTCCTCATGAACCAGTGTGTGTCTATAAAACCTTCATACCTCGCAGAGCTCTGGACCACACCACCACCAGACTACTCTGCAGTGCAAACAGTCCACCCAAAACCAAGTGGTCCTTCTCCGCAGCAGCCCCACGAGCTTGCCTTTGGAATGTCCTTCCTGAACAGCTCAGGGCTCCACTCACTGTAAAGACATTTCTATTCAGTCATGCCTACCACAAATGACTAAATCTTCAATAGATTTTTAAAATCTTATTATTGGACTCTGTCTTAACTTAAACTCAGTCTTGTCTTGGACACAGAGACCACCTTTCATTGCCACGAGGCTCTGCTAAACCTCCACCAGGAATGTGATGACACGTCCCAGACACAGTTTACAAGAAGCACTTCACAATAAGATCATGTAAACACTAATAATTGTATGGTATGGTATAAAAGATTGTCTTGATTTGCTCTCGGTGGACGGCAGTCTTAGTCTCGTCTTGGTCTTGACCTATAAAGGGTCTTGTCTCAGTCTTGGGACTCTGTGGTCTCAGAAAGGTCTTAGTCTCGTCTTGGTCTTGACCTATAAAAGGTCTTGTCTCAGTCTTGGGACTCTGTGGTCTCAGAAAGGTCTTGGTCTTGACTACTACACTAATCTGTAGACTATCTTTAATACTTGAGTTTAGGGCAGAGTTGAACAAACTATGGCCCTCAACCTGGCATGTTTTGCGAAAAATGTTGTTCCTTTTCTTTGATCGACTTGAAAGTAGGGATGTCTAGATTAACTGGTTTTTCAATAATTGCGAATTTTTTCCCCCACGGTAGGTTATTCGTAGACTTTTTACAACTCACGGTAAACCACAAACACGTCTTTTACGTCTTCTGTGAGGTGCGTGCGCAACGACAGCGGAGAACAGCGTGTCTTGTCAACTCACCGTTAAGGCTGCTGAAGTTAGCGCTTCAGGAGTTGTATCCATCTAAAGAATCAAGTCGGGGGTTGTTTTAAAGATGACCAGGCACTGTGCAGGCTGATAAGTGATAAGTGTCCAATACGCAAAACGTGTCATTGAAAAGTTGCCGCTAAAAGCGCTAACACATCCAACATGATCCAGCATCTTCGATACGATCATCCCTCGCTGTTCGTCCAAGTAAAGGTCAAGAAACAACGTAAATCCTTTAAACGAAGTGCTTCAGAGAGAATCACGCAGCTCACGGCAAAAATAAACGAGTATTTATGCTTCATTTGACATAAACTCGACCTGAAAGTAAAACTAAAGCAGAGACGCTGCAGGCGTCACGTGACGACACGCTGGGAAAACAAATCGTATGGATGACGTCGCCTTCGTGAGTCACGTGACATATATCACACATAATATTTTAGTTAGCAATGGATCTCTCCTTGTAAGTATATTGAGAATATTAGAGCAATCATTAAAGGGACAATAATGTAAAAAAAAAAAAAAAAAAATCTTGTTTAAAATTTGTTATATATATATATATATATATATATATATTTTTTTTTTCTTTATGCCGATAATCGTGAATAATCGCAAAATTGTGATTTTTCCTTTTGCTATAATCGTGATTCTAAAATTTGATATCGTGACATCCCTACTTGAAAGGATAACACAGAAGAGTAAATAATCAATATTGAGAAATGTGTCAGAATTTTTAAAGTATTTTGAGAATGTTTTCCTGTCCTTTAATAGTACTACTGTACTTTGCCATCTCATGTATTAGACCAGACAAACGTTTGTCTATGAAATAGCATTTTCTATTTCAGAAATGACTTTAGGTTTGGTTCAATCTCCAAGCTTTAGAAGGTGAGACATAACGTATCTTGCCCTGACATGCTTACAGACACACGTGATTCTAGGGAACTGTAGTAGAAATGCTCAGAAAAAGACTAAAAAGATCACAGCGCTCACAAAACATTGAACTGGCTCAGAGGAAGGAGGAGTCCCCGAACATGAATGAAAGCTGGATTGTGCACACCGCATTGGTCCAAACTCGGGTGTATCTGCTTGATATAGCTCGTGTTTTCCTGACCGAGAGCTGGGTGGGGGCCGTGGGCTGTGAGTGCCGGGGAAGCCATGCATGGTAAATGTCCATAAAGCTAACCAGGTCACAAATACACAGGGACAAGAGGCAGGCCTGGCAGACAGTGGGCCGGGAAGGGTCTTAAAAGCCTGCTCCAGCTGCCTCGCTTTAGAAGGCAGCCTAAGGAGGTCAGGACGCACACATAACGAGGGACAAAGAGAAGTCACCCGCCTGCAGCCAGGAGGACGGAGGAGGATCAGGACAAGACAAAAGTCAGCTTCATCTTTAGTGGAGACTTGGCTGGGCAATATTGTCAAAACCTCAGATTGAATCAGCAAAGTAATTAAGAGCTCGAGCTTCTGAACAATCCTGGCATCTTCTGATCTGATGCATGTTCTCCTGTGTTACTGTGGGTTCTCCTCAGGTTCTGTGGCTTTATCCCACCTCAAGACATGTGTTAAGGTCAATAGAAATTAAGTGGCGACATCAATTTTAAGCGACTGTTTAGTAACGCAAGTATGATGTTAAACTGCTGGAAAGTTAAGATTCAAATTTCAACTTGTTTATGATGGATCCGCTTCAGCTGCTTTCATTTCGATCACTAACTAACGTCCACGTTTAGGCTGTACAAACCAGACTACAGCTGATGTGTTGGTCACAGTGCACAAGTAACGTTCAGTAACAAACAAACAGCAGTGATTGGTTAATGCAAAAAAGGACCCGCCCGTCATAGAACCAACAAGCTCCAATGAGACGTCAGACGGTTTCCATGGAGTCAAATGAAACCGGCTCATACATCAGGATAGGTGTTCCCCCATCTAAGGCCCAAAGTCACTGGGATCAGCTCCAGCCCCCTCGAGCCCAAACAGGAACAAGTGAGAGAAAATCAAAAATCAATAACAGTAAACATTCCTATACTAGACAGAGACTGTACACTCTTAAAACAGATGTGGTAAAAACAACACAAAACGTGTTTGTTTTTTTAACACAGTGATTGTGTTAGGAAATGTTTGTTGTATTAAATGATTGAGCATAGTTCAAATCTAAGTGTTTCTCTAGTTTGTTCTGTATAGTGCTTAACCAGCTTTAACAAAGCATCTCAGTTCATCCTGGGCTTGAGGGGCGTGGGAATCGAACCTGGGATCTTTGCTGTGAGACATGCATTGTACACACCCACCCACTGAGCTGAATGATCTGACTACATTTTATGTTGCTGTGTGTCCTACACTCTGATTGGGTAACAGGTTAACACAAAGAAGTGTTGTGGGTCCTGTAACATGATTGGTTACTCAATTCCCAAGATAATAACTCTAGAGGGGAATGTTACAAGGTAGGTAGGTAGTTTATTGCCATTTGTAGTTAATTAGATTTAAAGTAGTTTTTACTTTAAATCTTGTAACAGGTTTTTACTTCACAGAATGTAAGTTTTCATTTTAGATAATTGTTGTCCAGATCAACATTGAGAGATAAAGCACAGATCGAGAAGTATGTGTGTGTTTATTGGTACTGAGGTTAAATTTTATGGTTATATGTTCACGTGTACTGTACACTTATATGGATATAAACATGAAAAATTCAATGTGAGATGTGAGAAATGTAAATTATTGGCTTTTGCTTCTAATAATATTTTTAATGTATCTAATGTATTTCTGTAATGTATAGTCAATGTATCTAATGTTTATCTGTAATGTAAGATCATTTTTAACGATTCCAGGAAGAGTAGCGTCAACAAGACTGCGCTAATGGGGATCCAAAATAAACATAAATAAACACAAGTGTGTGCTATAAGTCCTGCAATGTGATTGGTTGATGGGTTAACACAAACATGTGTTGAGCTAGTTTACACAGAAAATTCTCATTTCTACACAAGTCTTCAATGTTTTAACACGTGTTAAAACAGCTGTAAAAAATCTGTTTTAAGAGTGTATGACCGATAAGGAGACAACTATTGCTATTTATGATTTAAAAAAAGAAAAACAGTTGTGCTACATTCTACAAACTGTACTTTCTGACATTAAGAAGCTTCTTTTTTCACAAGTTCCAATTCTGCAGTCTACGGATACAGCCACATGATAGTTTCTGATAGAGTCACTGCACAGTCTGTAGAACGACATTTTACAGTACATATCACTGGGTTTGTTTCTCATGTGTCAGTAGATTAAAGGGAAGTGCACGTTTGTTGCTCCACACACTGGACAAAGCACACCTCAGACACTTTCATTCAGATCCAGGGCTGGAGAGACAGAGACACAAACTGAAGCTACTCATCCCGCAGGATTATACAGAGAGACTATGGTGGCACAATCAATCTGCATTTGATGCGTTATATTTTGTATAGATTTTTTGGGGAGTCTAATGTAATTGATTGAGTCTACATATAAAAAAGCACTGATTACAAAATAAAATGGCGACTTTTATATGCACATGATAATCCGAAAGCCTTTATAAAAGTCTTTATCTAAATGTGAGGTTCTGAGTGTTACTGTAGTGCCTGCCTGCTGAGGGGTCATGTTTTTATGGTCGTCGTTACGGTGTTGTGTTTTTGGTTTCCTTCTGGACCCGCCCTGTACGCAGCCACACTCAGCACCACTTGCGAAAACAATGCCNTGGTTTTGTAGTGACTTTTGCATCTACACAACAGGAAACTGCCTCCTCCTGCTACAGAGCTTTAGTGGAAATGTTAATGTTCAGAAAAACACAGAACAGTTGAGTTGGTTGTGCTGTCACAGCCACAGGGCAGTCTTTGTTGGCAAAAACTGATACCTGTGTTCAGAGTGTTAAGGTAAGCAGTGATTTTATTGTCCAGAGACATGATTCATGGCTTTTGCAAATCTGTATGCAGAAAACAAGGGTTTTACTTGTATGATTCTACTAGCTGATTCTCATATTTTGTGTTGAACTTCTTGTTGTTTATATCTATTAAAGTTAAATATGTGCTTTTGTAAACCTTTAGTAGAATGTCATGCATGAAGTAAATGTGCATTTGTTATAGTTTAAACAGAGGGCAGGGCCTATCAACTACTTTTTGGAATTGAGTGAGGGATTTCTGAGGTAATTAAGGTTGGGAGGGGGAAAATGTGTTTATTCATACTGACAGAACAGAAGACAAATTCTGTTTAATTTGGATAGCTCTAGTAATCATTAACTTAAACTGACAGATTTATTGACCTGATTAAAACTCCAACACTAACTTTAAACTAAGATTTCTTGTTTGTCTCTTTCGCAGTTTAAACCACAATGATTCTACAAATATGTGATGTCACGTGAACATATTGTCTGTAATCCTGTTTCACACAGGAAATGTCTGATACATTTTGACACTCGTTTCTTCATCTCTGCATTTTGTTTGCATAACTACGTATATACACATGAACTTCAAATTTGTATAAAACTTTACATACTTAATGTTTGTGTCTTTTCTGCTTTAGGGGTCAGAGGTTAGTCTGGGCCACACTATGTCTGAATCCGCCAAGCATCACCCGGCCAAAGGGGACAAGAGCCATGCAGGCGAACTCGAGCTATGTGGGCATCGACGCCATTCTCGAACAGATGAGGAGAAGGCCATGAAACAAGGCTTTGAGCTCAACATCATGGTGGTTGGTAAGCGAGGCGTGCCTACAAATATTTAAAAATGTAACTGATGCCATTTTCTATTTGCTTTTGCAATGTTTGATCTTGCTTTGAGTAAACGGCTCAAGGTAAAGTGCTTTCTCTCGTTACCTCTAAAGTTAATAACAGGACTAGTTTCCCTAAATACTCAAACCATGCTCCTCAACTGCAAGATCAAAGATGCATTTCATCAGCCTTCATATAGAAACGAACTAGAGCTCAGTCTCATTTAGAATCAGTGCCACTTAAATGATCCTGCAGTTTGTCCATTGATTTATGTTTGCTGGCTTTCTTCTGTCTTTGATGCCACTATGAAAGCAAAAGTAAAATGCACAATAGACGTGTGTTTTTACTTTAACAAACTGCCAGCGGGGTATGTTTTAAGTGAGCGCTTTTTATATGCCCCTATGTAACAAACAAACACAGAAACACACAGCTGAGAGGATAAGAGCGGGCTGTGGACTCTCAAAGTGGCATAATCACAGTGATTACAGCAGCAGACTCAAGCACACTCTCTCTTTAGGAAGCACGCGCACAGCCAGAAGTAGAGAGGTTCTGTGTGCTCTCGGGCAACAAAGACTTAGCAGTTGGCTCCGATGTTCTGCATAAATTGGTAAAAAAATATATATCTCTCTGTATATATAAGGTCAAATTTTACATTCTTTGCAGTTATTCGTTATTGTAAGGGTGAAATAGAAAGGGAAACAGTCGCAAACATTGCTACAAGTGAATTTTTTAATACTTGAAAAACCATTATTGTTGCCTCTTTTTTTCAATTGAACAGTACTAATTTGAAGTAATTGCTCAAACTGACTTAATTGCTATACTCTGTTGAGGTGATTTTAGTGCCTCTGCTGCTTTTTTTATTGAATACACTTTTTACATAGCTTGAAGGCTGTTATTTTGTTTAAGCCTGAATAAGATGGCATGTCATCACAGATCCATGGGGAATCATGCCAAGCAAACTTGTTAGAGAGAATTCTTGTCGCTTCTATTTCTTATTGGCAAATGTCACCCTGCAGAGCTTATGACAAGTAAACACATGCTTCCAATGAAACACGTGTTTTTAGATGATCTAAGTCATCTGTGTTGTGAAATATAAAGGCAAATCCGAACAAAGATATGCTCAAACATGCAAAGTGGATTTCAGTTACTGATGACAGCATTCTCTTAGCTAATGTCTGTGCAAATATTTGCCTGACAACTCACTTAAATCCAACCTCCTACTGTAAGTGTGTAGTATTTCACTTGATCCTCCAAAGACATCTTATGCTAGAAGCTGTTGCTAATCAAGACAAGAAATGCTTAAAGCTATTGGGCTTAATTTTAGCCCCAAACTAATTAAAGAAGCTCAAAAAGTGTTTAGATTTGTAGGGGGTGGAATGTAATAATGTCAATTCAGCTATAATAAGAAAAAATAAGAAAAAAAACTTGGATAAAACCTGTGATCTGCTGTGATCCGTCACAGACATTTGCTAAAATAAATTAAGCTCTAAAAGAGGATATGTAAAACTGTGCTAAGAAGTGAGACAGCTTGAAGGTGTAAATATTACAGGAAGTGGTTTGACAATGCAGTGTTTACATGAAAGTGTATTGGTGTGCTAAGCTGTTCATTCAGATCAAGTTTGATCAGAAGTACACAATCATAACACAGTCTGGGGGCGAACAGAGTTGTCACAAGATGTTGTGGACGTGAAAAGTTGTAGCAGCTGCTGTCTTGGCTCTGTCCCCGGTGTATGCCCAGTGAGATGCATTTGCCTAATCCCTGCTCCCAGCCAGCTGACCTTTGATTCCCATAATGCACTGGGCAGCTGTGGTATCTGGGTGCTATGTGCCAGAGTTAGAATTTGGAAGATTGTGTGGTTTGAAGGGTAAAAGTGTGTGAGAGAGTGAGTTTAGGAAAACACCTGTCATTGAAACATGCATGGCAACTTGAGATGGTTGTAGATGTGTAGATCCTGCATTGTCAAGAGACTAAACTAGCTCTAAAAAATATTTCTTTAAATTAAGGGTCGTGTTCTCGTCTGAAAATCTGTGTGAATAGCACTATTGGTCATCATTGTTTGCATGACAGATGAGCCACAATATTATAGTAATTTCAACCACAAAACAAAATACTACACTCTTAAATAAGATTTTGCATTTTATATATCTTAGTACGCTGTTACATTCTTGAAATAAGAGTTGCTAATAGATCAAGTACTTTTGATTTAAAGTTTTTTTTCTTGTCCAAATGCGTCTTTTCCTTATTTTTAGGTAAAATGTTTTTTATGCTTGCTCTATTGGTAAATTTATTTTATGATGGTCAGTTTATACTCAACTATTCATTTAAAACACTTATATTAACATTATTTGAGATGGTACTTTTTTTCTAGCAAAGAAATTATTTATTAAAATGTACTGCTTTCTTATTGTCCACCAACCGAACTAGGGCTGGGCATTTATTCAAAAAATTGAGAGATTGAGATTCTGTTGAGTCAAATCGTCAATTATTTGGTTGAGGCTTTTAAATTAAAGGTTTCCTTTGTCAGTAAAAACTTGTGTTATGAAGAAGACGCCAAACTTTGAGGCAGGAAATTTGTAATAATATATATTTTTTTCCTGTGAAAGGGAACATATTTAATGTCTGTTTTATGTTCATAAAATAATTACACGGATTTGTTTTTGTTCTTGTTTTTTTTTAGTTTTTGAAAAGCTAAGCAAAACTGAATTGAAAATTGACATTGATCAATATGAGAAATAATATAGTGACTATATTTTTTAACAGATCGCCCAGCCTTAAACCCAACAGACCAAAATGAATAGCCAGCACCAAGGTAAATGTGTTAAATACAACCATAACTAATTCCGTTGCGTGTGGTCTTCATCCTGTGTAGACTAATGTGACCTCTACATCTGCACTGTCACGGTTCATTTTGCGAATGCGACCTAACATTATGATATATGTAAAGTCACTCCAGGGGAAAGTGTATAGAAGTGTTGTAAAAATGATTGATGTTGTATACCCTCGGGATACAAGCTGTCTTTTCTCTTTTGCTAAACGTACCTGTGATCCATGTGTGCAGGGCAAAGCGGTCTGGGGAAGTCCACGCTGATGAATACACTTTTTAAATCCAAAGTGAGCCGCAAGTCGGTGCAGCCTGATCCAGAGGAGAGGATCCCAAAGACTGTCGAGATCAAGTCTATCAGTCATGGTGGGTTGGCTTTTGCTTGCACTAACTGACCTAGAGACAGACCTTTAATGGAAACGTGGCATTCCTGTTGAGAAATTTATGTTATGTACTAGTTTTTTTTTAATGATAGTTGTTATTTTTGTCTTTTTATTTTCACAGATATTGAGGAGAAAGGAGTGCGAATGAAGTTGACAGTCATCGACACACCTGGTTTTGGAGATCAGATCAATAATGAAAACTGGTGAGTCGATATAATCAATGTGGAATTGTCTGCGAATGCAAAAATATATGTTTTGCCAGTGAATAAATTGGCAGAAGTGATGCATCTCAAAAATTAGAATACGTTTTTTAGTTTAATTTGACAGTCTATTTATATATTTTGAGTAATTTTTTTTTACATTCCCCATGTCTGAATATAGTTGAAAAAAATGTCCCAAAAAAGAAAATATCCATTTTTGTCAAAGCAAGAAAAAAGATGCCCCTGTGCTTTGTGTCTTAAAATTTTTAGTACAATATGATATAATACTCAAATAAATTTACAGGCATTTTGGTGTAGTTTACCTCTAATCGTCATTTATTTTCAGCTGGCAGCCCATCATGAAGTTCATCAATGATCAGTATGAAGCATATCTGCAGGAGGAGATCAATATCGACCGAAAGAAGAGGATCCAGACTCCAGAGTGCACTGCTGCATATACTTCATCCCTCCCACTGGGCACTGGTAAGATCGTCCTCCACCCTCCACTATCCTATTTCCCTTTACCCCTCTACAGCCCCTGACATGAAGCAGGGCTGCTGGGAATCTCTGTGGTCCATTGTCTGCTGACTGTCCCTCAACCAGACACACATCTGCTCCATCTTTTGTTCCCCTCAGAGTCTAGTGACCACATGTGAAAGTCATTCTCATACTTGCTATAGGAATCACATTACATGAAAAAAAAAAATCAAGTGTTTTCCATGGGGGAATACCGCTGGTTTTCTTTTGGCAACACAGTATTCATTAGGCTTGTAGTGAAGTGTTGAGATCTGGGAGTAGGTTGACTAAATACAGAATGTCAGGATAATTAACCTGATTTACTATGAAAAAGTAGGCTCAATATGAGTAGCTTTAGATTCCTCACACTAGTGCGCTTTTTCAATCACGTTTCCTGTGAGTTTTTCTGTACCCAAAACACAAAAAGATGAAGTAAATATCAAAAGTGTGTGATGTAGTTATTAAAACACTGTGGCTTTTGGTGATATTTCAGAAATCTCTCAATTTTTCATTGCCGCATAAAATATGCATGACTTGACATAAATCAATAAAAAGTTTATTGTAAAACGTCAGTCTCTAAAAAAAAAGTTCCTAGACTTCTTAAGCTGTCAGTTTGAGTTTAAAGTTGAAATCCAAAGACAAACAGCTGTCAAGTAAAAGTGCTCCAGTGCCAACAAAAAATTGTGTATATATAGAATAGACTAGTATCTGTTTATTTATGTAAAGAAGTAGATGTAGAGCGTGAGCCTACTGAACTGTGATGTGCTGTTGTTTCCGCACCAATTTTTTGGTACAAAATGGGTTTCAAAGGGATTACAAAGTATCATTATGGTAAAAAAAATCTCAATGTGTCATCTTTAAATTAGGGATAGACTATATGATATAATGATAGTAATATCTTGCAATATATATAAAGGGAAAGCTGTCATAGAATTTGCACTGCAGATGATTTTTTTTTAGGAGATAGAAAGTGGATCAAGATCTTAGCTAATTGCTAGAGCTAAAACCTAAAGGGAAGTAAACACTTGACTGTTGAGGCTCTGCAGAGGCTGAAAATGACAGAAACAGGAGTGGAAATATGACTGACCAAACACAACACAGAGTGTCACCCTATCAGCTGCCTGGTCTCTGTAACAGTTGTGTTTTAACTGTATGTGTTTGACTGAGCCTTCAACACAGGCTCATGTGCAGCTGCTGCTCTGCTCAACACTACACAAGTCTTTTCTTTGTGGATCTTAAAATAGGTCACGCAGAAGAGTCTGATCAAAACAAACAGACACAAAAAAATAAAAAATAAAAATTTAGGCAGGACTTTTTTTTCTACCAAGCCACTACATCTTTTATGTTATTACTTTTCAAATTTTACCAGTTTTGGTGAATATAGAATGTTTTGTTTAAAAAGGATATTACGAAAAACACATTTCTTACATTAAGTTCACCAATCTGTGTTTTCAACTGTCTGCTGCTTTGTGCCTGTTTCCAATTAAACTCACTGCCAGTAAACTAATACTGCAGAGTCATGACCACAGTTCACCAAAGACCAATAAGAAAACATCATAGGTTTCACCAAACTGTCTCTGATAATCCCAACAGTCTTCCATCACTTGGTGTGAGAGCAGTTTAGTAAAGTGATCTTTTCCTCTGAAATTGCAGTGTGTATTTATTCCAATGGCTCTAATGTAATTTGAATGTTGGTGTTTTTGTGTAACTTCTATGGTTTGTGTGAGATGAACAGTGTTTAGTGGAGCGGAGCACAGCCTTGGCCTCAGAAGCCATTTCCGATAATGGCAGAGTCACTGTTTTCCCTCTGGGTAGTTTGCTGCTTCCTCATTGAACACAAAAAAAGGAAGGCTGCACTTTGACACTTCTCCACTCTGGACTTGTTTGTGGTCATGCAGCAGGAAAAGCCACTGGCTGTATATGTAGGTTGTTCCAGAAAGCTCATCAGTTACAATCCCTTGGTACCTGTTTACATGCGTCTGCATACTCTCATTATGCATGCAGAAATGTAAGACTACATCTATGCATGCACTCTTTCATATTTTATGTCCATATGTCAATGTGATCATTTGCATGTTATCTTTGTTTTTTATGTTTGCTCAGTGGTGCGTAAGGTAATTTATAAAATATTCTTGCATCTTTGTACTGTAAATGCCATTCAAAATGTAATAAATTCTTAAATAAATGTGTGAGGGAAGGTATTCATCACATTGTGAGGACCAAAATGTACATACTCACTTTACGAAGACCTGCCTTCCTTGTGGGGACAAAAAGCAGGTCCCATGTCCCCCCAAATAAGGTTAAGGTTAGGGTGGTTTGTGAAATGAATGTAAGTCAATGTAATGTCCCCATGAAATATGAAAACACAATGCGTATGTGTATTTATTGTTATATAAATCTGTGTGGCATGATAAGAATTATCAGACAATTTGTTTGTTTGAACTGTAGTGTGCTGAAGACTCCCTGTATTTTCTGAGCGGTGACATGACTGTCAGAGTGGACTGGCAGCACTTGCCCCATGGTAAATGAACTCAGCTGGCCTTTGGTGGTCTGGGCTAATTGGAGGGCAGCGAACATCAGAAAATGTGCTTTGACAGGACTGAGGGCAACCCTCTTGGAACATATTGTATTAGGCCAAGAGCAATAACCAATACAGATGTAAGGACTGGTCGTGTAACCCATAAGTACATTTTACAAAGTTAGATTTATGGAATAAACTGATTTAGAATATTTGTATGGTGAAGACTTGTAAAATTTGTTCATAAAATGGAAAGTGGAGAAGACATAGACACAGATTGCCCTCTAGTGGACAGGGTGTATTGCATCATCCAATGGCGTAGATAATGTACAGGCAGATGAAAATATTGTCATTTACTTTTGTGCCCTTATCTTGGTTGCCTCAAGCTGTCAAATGATGCTGTATTTGTTTCTATTTGTGAATTGTATTCCTGAACTACTCCTGTTAATGTAGTCATTATGCTGTTGTCTTTTGTTTTTCAGCCTGCGGCCTCTGGATGTAGAGTTCATGAGGCGTCTGAGCAAAGTGGTCAACATCGTTCCCGTCATCGCCAAGGCCGACACGCTCACGCTGGAAGAGAGAGACTTCTTTAAACAGACGGTGGGTGCTTTAGAAACACATTTTAAATAAAAAAAATCTCACAAACCTGAGATTAGACGGACAAATACTATTAAATTGTTAAAAAAAAAAAAAATCAATAGGACTTTTATAGGGACTCTGATAGGCCTTTTAAAAATGATTGCAGGTTCATAAAGCTAATGTTTAATTAAATTACCTTCACCTATTGAAAACGAATTGTCAAACCCCAAAATATAAGTAACGTCAGTCACATCCCAACTGCAAACACCAGCTTTATGCTCTGCAAAACATTCAGCAGAAAGTAAATTATGTTTTTAATCTGTGCAAAACTTCTCATCTACCATTAGAGTCACTATCTTGTCCGTATTAAATAATGGAGTTTTAGAATGAATAAAATACCATGCCAATTCGATTGTTAAGAAGTATGTGTCACATTTGTTTTGACTATACTGTTTACCTGGTAACGTAAGTTGTATCTCTTGTCTGATGCATGTGTTAGTAACTGGAGAAAGCGTCAGCCATCTGCTTCTACATGCTTCACTGTAGCACACAGAACCATGGGAACTGGTGTATCATCTTTGTTATTGCCACAAAGTCCATTCCAGGTTTATTTACCCAACTGTGACCTGCACCTGTTCAGTCTGGCTGATGTTCAGGCCTCTGCCCAGTCACCAGCTCGGCACACAGCCCCTTCATTACCACCGAATTAAATGTGATTACACGGGTTCACTCAAGTTCACGGCTCTACTGTTTAGGAAGCTTTTGGAGACAAGATAAGTGTCTCTCTTAAGGTAGAAGTAGGAATGCCTGGAATTAAATAAATGTATTCTGTCCTTGAATGTTTCACCCTGCATCTTTTTTAAGTGGCACTTGGGGAAAAATAGAACTTGCATTGAATTATCAAGGAGAAAGAGGATAAAACATGAACGCTGAAGTGCTTTGGTATGCATATGCATAAAAAAAGGAATGTTTTTGTCTAGGGTTGTTGATGCAACCCTCAGCCACAAGGGGTCAGTCAAGCAATTTATATAGTTTAGTTGTTAATAATAAAAATAGCCATAGTTGAATTGTGACTCAAAAGTGGTTTGAGCATGTCGTCATATTATGGTGGTTGTTGAACTATAGTTATAGTATTTAAAGATGTGGCCAATAAGCCTAACAGCATTTGATTCTAAAATTGAAAACCATCACATTGTTATCATATCTTTTCCATTATGCTTCTACTGGCGTAATCCTTTGACGTCAAACTCTCAGTCTTAGATTTACTGCTCAAATTACTAAGATGAGACCACCCCCTGACATCCTCTATTACTCTTTTATTGCTTATACCTTAATGCCTTAATTCTATCATTTATGTTTGGATAAGAAGTCACGATGGCTGTCTGGGTTATCCTCACCAATTGTCTGCACTGTCCACAAAGTAACAAAGCCAGGACAGAACTGAGGGCTGGTGCAGTGCTGCTGAGCTCATGTTGCTTCTGTTTGAGTTGGCTGTCTCTGCACTGTGTGACCCTGAAGATTATTGACCAAAACATCTTGTGCCAAAATGTTTTTTTCTGTTTTCTTTTCCCTGCCTTGACGCATGAACCCAATCGCCTCACTCTGTCCAGCTGACTGAGCCGGTTCATGTGGTGTTTGTGGTTTAAATGTAATGTACAACGACTTTTTAAGACTTGTATATTTATATTTAAGACTGCAAAAAGACTCAAAATTTCCAATTCAGACCAAGGATTAATTAGCAAATATGTTTTGTACAGATATTTTTGTACTGCCGATTGTTTAAAATTCCCATTCTCATTATTGGTGAATTATTTAAAGAAACAGTATGCATTTACAATTTGTACATTTTGAGCTGAGCAGGGTTTTGTAAACCTGCCAGAAGCACACTTTTTTCAGTTTTGAATGGCAAGGAACTGCTATATTTGTGGGGACATTTGCCATAAATAGGCTTGTAAGAGTAAAGTTGAAAGTGGTAACACTGAATTGACATGAAAGCACTAGGTTAAACTTGTTGCTTTTGTGTGGACATGGCCTGCTAACTCTGACCGATTTTTTTTTTTAGGTTATTTATATTAAAAGTGCCCTAAAGCATAAAAAAAGTTTTTTTTTAATGCTTGGGTGCTCAATTTTTTTTTTTTTTTACTAAAATCAGTTTTCCTCTCAAGGAGTTTTGTATAAATCCTTTTCCAAAAAATAAGACCACTAGACTGTCTTTATCTAATTAGTAAACATTTTCCTTTTCATGAGTGACTGTATGAGTAACTATATGACTCTTTGGAAAAGGTGGTAAGCCTCACATCAAAAACAATTTAAACAAACCTTAAATACCTACTTTAGTTTGAAAATTAGGTGTTATATTTTCTTCCTGGATGGACAAAAAATGGTGCTTGACAATCACACTGTGTAGTCTGTCAGGCAAAGTTCACCTTTTAAGAGACATTTAACAAGACCACAAGTTTGATCTAATTTGAACATTTTGCCCAATCAGAGTGCATGTCTGAGAGTAAATAGAAGTGTATTGTCACTTTATGATGACGATCACTTTGCCGCGGGGCAGTGCAGTGCTGCTAGAAGATGGATTGAGGCTCTCCACTTGATTGATTGTTTTAGTTCACCAATCGGACTCTTTTTGTTTTCCAACCTTTGCCTCACTTGTCGTTATAGAAAACTTTGTCCTTGCTTTCAGTACTGTGGTCCTTGCCAATTTAAGCTGTGTTTATTGTCTTGGTAACATTGCTTTGCTGTCTTCGTCCTTGTGCAGATTAGAGAAGGGCTGCGTGCTAATGGAATCGATGTGTACCCTCAAAAAGAGTTTGACGAGGACGCGGAGGACAGGCTGATCAATGACAAGATCAGGGTAAGTCCAAACGCGCTTGTCATAAAATATTAGAATCATATTGTATTAAGCATGAAACTAAGTAACTTTATTGATCCTGTGTGTTGTGTGGTAGGAGATGATCCCATTTGCAGTGGTGGGGAGTGACCAGGAATATCAGGTGAACGGGAAGAGAATTCTCGGAAGGAAAACAAAATGGGGGACTATAGAAGGTAAGGTCACAAAACACATTGAAGGATCACTTTTTTAATTAAGGTACTACCGTTTATTCTAGTCTTTTTGTCATTAAGCAAAGTCATTTAATTGTGGAGTACCTGCTATATCAATCCCCCTGTGTGGGCACACTCAAGCCTATAGCAGATTGTCTTCATGTGGAGAATGTGTGGAGAAAGTTTCTGGTCCGGCGCTGTTTAATCTGTCCATCTGGTGAAAACGTCTGTGTGTTTTTCGAGTGCGTCGCTAGGGAGACTTTGCTGACAGGAAGAGCAGATTTACTGAGACTGTCCCATGTCCCAGCCCACATTACTGCGCAGTAGCTCTGATACACTTTACATTAGCGACTTGGCCAAGCCTCTGCACTGGGCTGCCAGAGGAGGCTGTAAGTGTCCTCATTTCACCGAACTGCACTGAAAGAGCATGGAGGAGTACAGAAAACATGGAAAACGTGCAAATAAAAGACAAGCTAAATAGTTTGTACTAAACCAAAATTACACTATGTTAAAATTTTTAGATAAATAGCATAAAATATACAGTATACAGACTGTAACCGTATGCCCCATTTGCAAACTTGGACCGATTAATCTCTTTGACATATCATCTATCAAACTAAAGTACTGTGCACTTGAAGATTAAAGCACTGGCACACGGTGGAAAAACACATCTAAAAAACAACTGAAGGCGATGTAACCAATTAAATGTGTCTTGAGTCAACAGTTTTTTTTGTATGTAATTGTATTTCTGTACATTGGGACATCCCCAGGCTTCCCTGTGATCGTGGCACAGCTTGCTTTTTTAACAAGTTATTAGAGCTCTCCCTGGTCATGACTAATCAGCGCTCGCAGACCCAGCAGTTATTTCACTTCACTCCTTTCAAAGTGAATTTAATTTCCTGCCCATGGATTTCAAAGCTTTACATAAATAGCTCCCTCCTCTTTTCATTTATGTCCTTGACATAATCTGTAATTTAAGCATGTGTTAGCCCGACTGGTGGCAGCAGCCGCTTGTCATGGGGAGTTTGTTAAAGCGCCTCACTTAAATTTCTCCAATAAAAAGGGAGAGATGCATTAAATTACTTGAAAGTAGAGGAGTGTGTTATCTAGGCTTAAGAAAATTGCTGCACATGTTGTATTAGAGTGTGTCCTTGAATTGACTTTAATGTGCAATATTACCATCTAGTGGCCATTAAGAAAATTACATTTTCCTGTTGTATGTTTAGAAATATTGTTCAGTGAAAAAAATTCTGATAATCTATTCCTTTTCTTTGCAGTTGAGAACATTTCACATTGTGAGTTTGCCTACCTGCGAGATCTCCTCATACGGTAAGAATGCCAGATCTAAGCATACATTTTCATATTTTTTGTGTTTGTGAACAAGGAGCAAAGTGTATTTTCGTAATTCCTTAATAAAGTAAGTTAGAATCCGTTCCAAGCCACAACATGTGAGGGGGAAATTGTCAAGAGTAGATATTTTTATATTTAAAAATACAACTATAATACTATTGGATATTTAGAATTGTGATGTTGGTGTGGCAGTCTTGACAATGCCGCTTATCTCTTTCCTCCAGGACTCACATGCAGAACATCAAAGACATCACAGGGAGCATCCACTACGAAACATACAGGGTTCGGCGGTTAAACGAATCAAACCATATCAACTCTCAATCCTCTGGACATCCTGTCCTTCAGCCGAAAACCAATGGTCAAATTGAGATACAGCCTGCCCCATCACAAGCCAACGGAGTGGCCACACAGCATGAAGTCATGTCCCATGAGATGTAGATGAAAGGATCCTAGGTTGAATTAAAAAGTAGATGCACAAGGCCATTGAGATGTTTGGTTTACATAACAAGTCCCGTTCTTATGCTGTGAAGTGTTCTGTTTTAGCTTAGATATACAACTACCTACACCACAACTCTTATTTAAGTTACAGGTCTGGATAAGATCACCAATCCATTATGGATTTTGTGTACAATCCCACATTACTCAATTTTTGCCCATGACTGCCCATCAGTTTCATTGTCTTCTGTATCTCAGTGCCAGAATTCATGCAGATGCACTGCACAGTAGGCTACATCTCATCATGGAGCTGTGTATAGGATTGTCATGACTGCAGTAGTGTACTGAGTGACTGAGTAAAAGTATTCAAGTGCAGCATTTGGCTTACGTAATTTAGGATTATATATTTCATGCAAAAGCAAATGACAAAGTTAGGTAACTAAAATTATCAATATCAACATGTTTTATACCTTCTTGTGTCCCAAATCCTACTGTTAATGTTGTGATATATAGTTTTGTATAGGATTATTTAGGCACGTGGACGTCAGAAGACATGTTTAGTTCGTTAGACATTATCGACACCTCCGCAGTGTATGCAGTTATAGCAGTGTGGAGCAGATTTTAAACAGAATGGTTCCTCACTTTTTATTGTCTTACATTGGTGTTTTTAAATCCCATTGCCAGTTCATTGTCTTTATATTGCAATATGTCATGTATTTTTACAGTGCTTGATTAGTATTGTATTTTTATTGCTGATGTTTTGATCATACAGTATATTATTGTATATGGGAGTGATTTGTGCCACCATTATAATTTTTGTCAGACTGTAAACCAAATAAAGTTTTGTTCAAAAGAGAAGCACACATAGTACACATTGATTAGGAATAGTATTTATATGTCTATGTTCAATTTAACTATTGTGTCTAGTAAATATCCTTTGACCATTTTTATGTTTACCTGTCAATTATGCATCACAAAAGTTCCATTCATATTTAATTGCATCCATTTCCTCACCTATTTAAACAATGTCCCTTTGAGTATGAGAAAAGTTGCTGAGATTTAGAAATTAGAGTTTCTGATAAAATTCCCTATATTTTTCACAACAATTTTATACACAAAAGATATTTTCTTTTTCCAAGAAAGATATTGGGTTACACTTTGTTTACTGTTGTATAGAACTTGTGTAATTTGTTATAGTATTGTAGAATAAGATTTATCTTTGATATATCTTTAAGAATAAAATTGATATTTTGTTGTTTAATTCTGTTTTCTCGTCTTATTATTATAATTATGCTTATTATTTTGTTATTATTTTTATATATTTTTTTAATTTAATTTTATTTTTTAAGATAGCCTGTCCAATCACCGTTAAAGTGGGCGGAGTTATACTGAATTGGCTTCAACACGTGGAGTTAACTGCCGTTGGCTTTTTTACACGAGCATTATAGATTTAAAATGGCATTGACACGTAATTATTCCATTAATTACTCCCAAAAAGCTGCAATACCATCATGTGGCAGCCTAAACTGTGACGCATCAAGACGCTGAGTCACATTAGACGTCACAAAATGGAGGTACATTTTAGAACAACTTTACCCGGGTTAATGCTAGATAGTTTGATTTATTTCTGTTCCTAAACTGGCCTAAACTGTTAAATATTGTTTATCTTAACTGTTTTACCCAAACCTTTTTCCTAACCTTACCCATCACCCTTTTCCTAAACGTAATCGTCGTCCCTCCGTACCCAACTATCTAGCAATATCTTTAGCCGGTGTTGTGGGTGTGGTACAGTACCCTCCTGGACAAGCGATCTTCTCCATGTACTGTGCATTTTTCATTCTTGAACGATCTTTTATTAAAAGTCTGCACAATTTAGACCTGCAGAATGACGGCAGTGGAGTAGGTAATTTGTCTGTTGATGGAAGCCAATAGTAGCTTCGCACAGTCTCAGTGTGTGGCTCATTTACACCTCTGTTACAGTATTTCTCAACCTCCTGCTGACTGTAAATGTGTTGTCTGCTGTGGAAGGTCTTTGTCACTCTTTCACACATCACACATGGCTCTCTCCAGATGATTCTGTCTTAAATGGATCCGTGTACACTCCTGTGATGATGGGGAAGACTGCACGTGATGAGTGATGGATGATGACACTTCAAGGTGAGAGACTGACACACATCCAACTCCCAAGTGTGCTCAACTCGTGACACTTACATTTAAGCGTTTTATTGGATTTTTCTTGTTAATCTTACTCAGTCTATATTATTTGCACATTAGAGCCTATCATTGGGCTATGTTAATATTGACATAATGAAAAATGTTTTAACTTACAGAATTCTGATTGAAATTAGGGTAAATCTGCATTATCTCAATAACAATAATTTGACAATGTGTATTTTTAAAACACAACAGAAATGTGCTAAAAGGTGTAAATGTTTTGATCAAGATTCAATCCAGCACAAAATGTGAATGCCTCAATTAACCACAAAACAGAGACTTACTCTCTCTCAACATTTTGATGTCATTTTGAATCATTTTCATTGAAACATGATATATTTTCCTCATGTCTAAGCCCTTTAGACTTAAAGAGTGAATGAAAGTTTGCTCTTCTTGATATATATTTGTCAATGTTTTTTTCTGTTTCTGGTAGCTTTCTATCTGCAACAGTTGCAGGCTGCAAGAAGTTATCCTTTAGACCCGGAGTTTTTCAATTGAAACACATTTCACTCACATTAACTCTTAAAATTTTCACCCCGGAAAATCCAAACTAATATTTCTCTGTATTTGTTCTTAATACCACTGGTACTGAGTTGAGCATGGTATTTTTTAATCTTCTGAAAGTCATCAAAAACAGAATCTGAGGTCTGAATACAGAGAGACTGAAACAAATTGGTGCAGAATTGCAACTTTGGCACTTAAAGGGTTAACTGAATAATCACACCTTTTTCATTATTAAATTATTTGTCAGCTAATTTAATTTATACATAGATTACAAAATGTGTAAAAAAATTGTAGGAAATATGTAAATTTTGTGATTTTTTGTAAAAACAAAAACAAACAAACAACATTTGTAATTATAGCACTGGACAGTTGCTTTTCCCTTTAGTTTGAAACCAATGAGGACAGTTTAGTTAGGATGTGGAGATTAGTTATTTGGATGTATTAATTAGAGCATGCTCTTTCACTTTTTCTAGGATCGTCCAGCAAATGTGTTGACCAACACAATGCCCTCCACAGTACAAGGTGTCCATCTGTTGAACGCTCCTCTTGATCCAGCTAACGCCGGTTGGTACACACACACACACAAGCTCCAGCTTCCTCTGTCTCCTCCAGATCTAGACACAGACAGTTATTCTCTCATGTCTCAGATCTGCTGCTGCCTATCTCAAACCCCAAAACAAAGACTTTCCTCTCACTCGCTGCCCCTCGCCAAACTGCAGACAACCACCAGTGTAATCGACGCAAGGTAATCTGCCGGTAATTACAAGGGGTTCGTTAATGATTTTGCATTTATTAAAGCGATGCATGCTAATAGTGCTTCAGTTTCCTTGCCTCCGATTTACCGTTTACGTTTATTGAACAAAAAAAATAAACAAATGCAAATCAGACAATAACCATGTATTCTCTTATCGTTCGCCCGGTTCACCCTTGAGTTCTGCCAACACCAAGCATGGCGCCCTGTTTGTTGTTGATGTATGCTAATGCGCTTCGTCCATCTGTTTCTTTGCTTAATTTGGCTTAGCTTGTTAGTAGCTATGTTCTTGCTCCTCCTGCCCTCGTCATTTCCACCCATTGCCCCCATCTACATGTCTGTACCTCCTTTGCTACCCTCCTGATCTCGCCAATATCCAACATCAGGGTGCCCGTCTGCCTGGATCGGTGCCAGCTCATTCAGGCAGCAAGAAGGAGGAGGAGAAACCCAGTCTGGAAATGCAAATGTGGCTTGTTTTGATTAAAAGACAGCTGCATATTTCATTAAAGTCACCAGTGGAGGTGGGAAAGGAGTTGGTACACCTCTCCGGGGAGGTAAAGGTTGTGTAGCTCAAGTGAATGTTATAGGAGCTGCTGTTTAGTGTTGCTGGGGGGAACAAATAGTACAGACAAAAGGGCTGCCCAGGGACAGCTTTGGGTTTAATGGGGCTGACTGGCACATCAGTTAAAGCCCACACTGAAGCATAGTGTGACAGAATGCTGGTTGCATGTTAACAACAACAATTGACAGTGAATTATAGAGCCCCGTCAGCCTTCAAGGTGCTTAGACGCAGCAGGACAGTTGCTTTTTCTTACCCACCACTGCCAAAGACAAAACATCTACCTCCAAATGTGGCAGTAAAACGAGCAACGACTTCACATGTCGCCATCTTTTACTGTGTAGCAGCTCCCTCGAGGGTTGTGTGAACATGAAAAAGATGGCTTTCAGCAATATATTTATTTTACCACTCAAGTTTATTCCTTTAAGTTTGACCTTGACCAAATTCTTCTGATGCCACTGTGCTGTTTAAGTAGTAATTGTAGTACAAAAACCTAAAGAATCAACGTGGCACTTAAGAAAGACATTGATCCTCTCTCTCAAGGACAGATACAATGTATGATTGACACGTGTTTTACAGTTCATTTGTATCTGACTTCCTTTACAGAAAGCAAAGAGGAAAGTTTATTTGTGTAGATTTGTCTTTTCTAGTTAAAATACAGATATTGATTATTTACATGCAATCAAATAAAACCTTGAGATATTGAGCAAAATAATGTAATGACATTGCTTTATACTCTTGATTGAAATCATTTATGTTCAGCTTTTAACAGGTAATTAAAATGTATCCTCAAGTATACCCCCTTTTTTTAAAAAAACATTCTTTAATAGTTTGATATCTTTTTCTGTTGGTTACTTTGTACTGTATGCACTTCTTACAGATAAGTTTCTCCCTTTTTAGCTTGACCTTGACCAACCACTCTTTGTTGCCTTGCGCATATTCATGAACAAACTCACTTTCCCTTCTTTCTCTTTTACATAAAGCTGACAAAAGGTTACACTCCTCACACAACTTGTTTCTTTGAGGGTTGTCCTCGCTGTGTCTGAGGCTGGTGCCTGATTTATAGTTGGGAGAGCCCTTATGAGGTCAGGAGGTGGACATAGGACGCGTGGGGATGGATCGGTTGGCATCAAGCCAGCTTCCTGTGACTTCAAATACACGGCGTTTGTGGGGGAGATTGAAGCAGTGGTTGTGCTGCATAATCAATCAGAAACAATGGGGGAGAGTGCCAGTGTCTTTCTTTACAAGGCTGATTGTATTTATGCAGCGATGGAATCGAGGAGGAGCCAAATTAAAAGGGATAGGGAGGAAGGTGTGGGCCGGGCCGTGAGAGCTGTAATGGGTGGACTGCTCTACAAAGCCAAGGACATATATCCAAGAGCAACTGATTGAATACTCTGCCAATAAAAGAAGCCAGTTTCATGCACCATTGACTGAGTTGGCATCTTGGTTGTCGTGCTGAGATGAAACCCCTGTGGAGGTCATGATGATGTGGCTCACATTTCATTTCTTTAAGAAAAAACCTCACAGCTAATTGTATTTCCGGTTTTGGTTCTTCTTTATACACAATGCACAGCATACCTACTGTTTTGATAACATGTCAAAACAAGTAGAAAACCCAATTGGAGTTTGAAAAGATCAAATTTGGTGGCACAATAGGTGGGGAACCTAATCAGATTTAAGGCAGCGAGGTACATACACCAAAGGATATTGTCCTTTTATTTTCTCTGTAGGTAGAACAGCATGTCCCAGAGCAGTCTAATAGAACGCTTGTCTTGTATCTTTTCAGCCGTGGACTTTCCACTGTCACTATTACAGTGAGCCTGTTCCTTCTAGCTAAACATATTAATGGATGTCACATTCTGACAAGGACGGTCGCTCAAATTTCATTTGAACATCTATATGTATGACATTGGACTGACAGCTAGCACTCTGATTTAAACAATAATTAACTGTACTTTTATTTTGTAATAGGTTTTCTAGGCTTAATTAGGTGTATTTGTTCTGTATGAGGCTATGCTGCCTCCTGCTGTCTATTTGTGGTAATGGCATGTACATGAGGCTAATTCTCGACTGTCACCCATGACATTAATTCTGATACTGATCTGTGAGCCCTCGGAGCCCTCTTCACTCCATCCATGTCTCTTCCTTCTGCTGCTCGCCCACTCATGTTATCAATTCACTGTTTTCTCAAGGAAAATATAAGTTAAGCTCACCTTATTTACATTTATATGATCAGATTTTCACCCGTATGGATGGTATGCAAATTTGCCCTTTTCTCTGCCTTAGCCACTGCCTGTGTAGATTTGTTGCCAGGCGTGAAAAAAATAACATTGCCCTCTAGGTGGAAGGAGACCAAACTTAGGATTTCTGGACCTCATGAATTTTGTAATGATCAATTTTGTTTACCGGTGCTGCCTTGAAGTCTTATCTGGATAGTTTGGGCTAGGGATATATAAAGAGATTGATTCACAGCTGAAATGTCATTTTTATATACCCCTTTATATACCCTTGGCTGTTGTGAATATGATTTCTCATTTCTCCATCTGATGGCCTCTAAATTCCACTCCCTGTTTTTGTGTTTGTGGCGTGTGGTGAAGCTGTGACAGGATGTGCTCAGGCACGGTCACATCTGAAATCCTCGGTGAGTTGGACCAGAGGGAAATGAAATGCAAATCTAGTGGTGGCAGAACGAATACAGCGATATTGAGCACATTCGAGAAATAGATCTGACTTGTTTGTATGTGCATGTGTGGGTTTAGATCACATTAAATCTTTAAATTACTACATGTCTTTATAATGTGTGTTTCCTTATGATCTATAAGTAGATGTGTAGATATTCACTTGTCAATGTTAAACGTATAATAACCAGACTTAAACTTGAGGGATAAGCGTAATCTTGGCTCTTATTCATGAGCGCTAAGTAGGGTAACAATCCATTTTACATAAGTTAAATTTACTTTTACTAGCACACATTAAAGAAGCTGTACCCATTCATTAAGCATAAATTTCCATCAACACAAACATGTTGTAAAAATAGTTCTTAGGTTCAAAATGAGACCGCTGTATTGTATTCACGTGACATTACACATTTACTGGTGCAATTCATTTAAGGTTGCCAAAAAAGCCAACAAAGCTAAAATAGAATCAAAATAGTTTTTTTTTTATTAGTATACTTAATTAAAACCCTTTGGCATGCCATGAATCGCCTTGATCTGTTTTATTTTACCTTAATTTCAAGTCTTTTTCACAGTCTCAATATCCAGGTTGATTTTTTTATTATTATTGTGACATCAATAAATTGTGATACACTTAAGTTGAAATGAAAAAAAAGAAAATCTTCATGCTTTGTACCCATTTTTTTCATCCAAATCTTTATTAGTAAAAGCTTGTGTGTGAGTGACCCAATATAAAATGAACAAGGCAGAGGGCATGCACCACTCTGCTTTTCTGTGTGTGTGTGTGTGTGTGTGTTGGCGATGTGTGTCCAGCAAATGCAGGAGAGGGACTAGCACTCGACCAAATTGCTTTCTGGCAGCATATTGCCAGCGCCAGTCTTTATTCCTTGGGATAGGAGAGGCATGTCTCACACGATTACACCGTCCAAATCAAACTGACAATACTGGCCTGCCCCTCTCAACCCCAGCACTGCCTACACACTCCTCATTCCTTCATTCTGAACCATGCTATTTGCTATACGTGCCTGGTAAAGCGCTGATGTGGAATATTTAACTGACACTTCAGGCGAAACCTAATAATATAATCAGGTAATAAGAAATTAATTTTCTCCCTGACTGCACTTTGACTGGAGTGTTGATACATACATACTGAAATGCTGCTGATGACTTGGCCTAGGTGCTGGACTCTCTTCACTTGCATTTCTCTGTATTTAAATGTATGTACAAAATCAGTAACAACACAAGTTCTTTCTGGTTTGGTTTCAGCCGATGTGCACGTGATGAACACATACTGTTGTGCAAAAGATGGATGTGTGTGACTATAGTGAACATGGGTGACAGTGACAATGGCCTGAAGTGTTGGTCGATACAGGTACATTATTTGTTCTGTTTCTGTCTTGTTTGTGGTTTGAAATCAAGATGTTTTTCTTTTAATAAATCAAAAACAGTAAAAATAGTGAACATAATATATAATATAATAATAATAATAATTAATAATAATAATAATAATAATAATAATATAATAATAATAATAAAAAAAAAATAATAATAATAATAATAATAATAATAATAACAACAATAATGCATTGGATTTATACAGCGCTTTTCAAGAAACTTTACATTATGCATTCATTCCACACTGGTAGTGGTAAGCTACTATTGTAGCCACAGCTGCCCTGGGGCAGACTGACTGAAGCGAGGCTGCCATTTTGCGCTATTTACCCCTCCGACCACCACCAACCAGTCATACACACACCAGACTCATACTAGGCAATGTGGGTGAAGTGTCTTGCCTAAGGACACAACAACGAGTTTCTCCTCCGTTTGCCCCACTGTGGCACCTGAGGTTCCTCTACGGTCTCCCATTGAGTACTGACCAGGTCTAACCCTGCTTAGCTTCTGAGATCTGACGGGATCAGGCTTTGGCATGACAAAGTAGTTAACCATTAGGTGTTGTCTACGTGGCAAAGCATAAATGGCGTAATTATGACATAAGACCATGGCCAAGATAAAGATTATTTCTACTGAAAGTATTGCACTTTGCTATGAACTGTCTAAAAAGTTATTTTACACACATTTTCAATTTGGTGATTTCTATGAGTGACTAGACCCATTAACTTTTTGTATTACTACAAAAAACTAAATTTCAAATCAGTATTCTATCTGTATTAAATATTTTTGCTCTGTAGAAGCTGTAATGTCACGTGAACAGAACTTTGTACTATCATGCTATTCTAGGAGCAAGATCACAATTTCGTTTTTAGCACATTTCATGTAGAATTTGTATTTTTCAGTTGCATTTATAAAATACAGGTAAGTAAAGTTCACGTCTCCCCTGCAATAAGTTAAATACAGCTGTCACTTACTTATAGACTTCTAAAGGCTAACAAATAGAAAGAGTTTTCAAAAAAGTCAATGTGAGCATCAAGTTACACAGAGAAATAGTGATTCTCCATATGATGATTGGTACCAGAAGCAGATTGTTACAGACATTACATTTTTATTGTCATATTGCCCAGTCCTACTTTGCCATGTGCTTACATTACTATATGTCTTTATCTTGGCAAAGCAATGATTTGGGCATATTGTTTGTTTGTTGTGTTTGGCAAATCATAAATACTTTTAAACAAGGAGACGTGGAATTGTTGTTGTCACACTAATATTGTTTATTGTCACTTGCGTTTTTGTGTGTGACTGTGTGGATGGAGCTCAAATTGGTTTGTCTTTTCTCACTAATATCTCAGCGTGCTCCTCCCCCTCTCTGTCTGCTGATGCCTGTCCTTATGTAGTTAATTAGGAGGCAGGAGTCCATCGGTGTCACTGCTCTGGTGTTTTATTGTTTCCCTGTCTTGCCTCCACAGCACCCAGCAGGGACACATCAATAACCCTCCCTCTCTGTGCACTGTCTCTGTGGCAGAGCTGCTGCGGCCCTGCCTGCTCCTGCCTGGCACGGCCATCCATCTCCATCCCGCCTCACCCTCCCCCTTCACGGCTACCCGTCCACCACCCCCACGCCTCTAATATCACCCCCTTCTCTACCTGAGAGCATTTGTCATCTTGTCGCTTGGTGAGCAGCGTCCGACACGATGAGGAGGAAAAAGGCGGGAGGTAAAAAAAACTCCAATATGCAA
The DNA here is from genome assembly GCA_038363315.1 of Mugilogobius chulae. Taxonomy (NCBI): domain Eukaryota; kingdom Metazoa; phylum Chordata; class Actinopteri; order Gobiiformes; family Gobiidae; genus Mugilogobius; species Mugilogobius chulae. The sequence goes on from CM076398.1 coordinate 30,085,815, forward strand.
AAATGCAAAAAGGTAGATGCAGTTGCCCTGGTAACGGCTCTGAGGTTATTTCCCAGCTCTGATGGAAATCAATGTCATGTGCCAGGCAGCCAGGCACCTCCGTCCTGAGGAAAATTAGAAAATGGGGGGTGGGGGATAGTGGGGAGGAGGGGAGAGGCAGGGCTGGAAGGACAAAGAAAAATGCACAGAAGTGAAATCAAGTTTTTCCTCTTTGAACTTTAAGGGTATTTGACGTTTCTTCAGAGCAGCTCGGAGCCTTGCACCCAGGGTCATTTTCACTCCCTCTGCATCTTTTTGTGGCTTTGTTGCTGTTATAAATCCTCTACCTTCCTTTGCACACTTAACACCACACCAGCCTTTGCTCATTTGTTTATGTATAGCGAAAAGCAAACTCAGTGGCTTTAAGGGCACAGAGAAGAAAAAGATAAATAGCTGAAGGGAGAAAAGAAAGGCTGCAGAGCACAGAGCTGTTTGTATGCATTTGAACTGGCTCAACAATCTGACTAATCTGCTCTGTGATAGCAGCAGCGGCAGCAGCTTCACACATCAACAATAAGCCGTGCCACATGGGAGCAGATGCTCTGATCTACTACAGGCGGCCAGCTTCACTGTCTCCTCGCTACCTAATTATTCATCATGTGTGAGAGCTTTTATTGAGAATTCAATACTTATTTAAACAGTCAGTGTGGACTGTTACAGTTATAGAGACCAATTATCTCCCATATTATGTTTTTCTTGAGATTCAACAATGTTGCACATTAGTTTAAAATCTACACTTAAGGTACAAACAATACAAATCTTTTGTATAGCAGTGACCTGCTGGCTTTACCGCTTTAAATGCATTTATATAGTTTATATGCTGTATGTGATAATTACATAACATGTATTTGACAGTGTAAAGTGGGACAGTGTAAGACATTCCTGACAAGTCTGGTTTCACCGTTGTAGGCTGCTGAATGAAAAGAAGGGTCACGCATGCCAAGCCAATAGGTTGAACTGTTCATTTGCATACCTAACATGGTGTTCACACTCGACTTGACACATTTGCAACCCGCCACTTATCCCATTATAACTGTCCTGCGGTGGCTGCATTGTTTGCTGCGTCTGCACTCTTCTCGCTGACTGACCAGCTCATTTCCCACAGTCCTGCCGCGACACTTGTTTGGATGCAGCTGAAGATCTCACATTGTGCTCCAGGGTATAACAGTATTATGAATAAACTCACATTCCAGCAATAGACAGAGCACAAACATTAATTCTCTTCTGTTTATTGTTGTTCATTATAAATCTGCTGATGGCAGAAAAATACAATCTCTTCAAGATCAAGCAAGCAAAAAGAAATTGGTGAATGGCTGTGGAAAATGTTCTTGGACAAACTCTTTTGCCCCTGGTTATGTTTCTCTCAGAATACTCTTTGTGCCAGTGCATAGAGTGGCTGGATGAGAGAATCTGAACAATTGAAACAGATGATTAAGTTTAGTGACCTGGACAACAAATAGCAAAAAGGATGAAAATGCTAATTGTAGCCTTGTGTTTACATAACCCTACATTCACTAACGCAAACAGAGAACCTTTGTGTATCTTAGTTTATAAAAATGTAGTAATTTCTCATTAAAGCATTCATTTGTAGTGTGCGCCTTTACTCCAGTTCTAATTTGAGCCTTAAATAAACTCTTTGTACCCTGGAGCTTCTTTGACTCCCTCACTTCCTCCCCCTCTGCTCTCCTTCTCACTATTCCATTTCTTACTTTTAAAAAAAGATGTAAAATGGATTTCCTTAGGCAGCACTTATAGATAGGTGTTCACGGATACGCCATAATGTTCACCTTTAACGTTGCTAAAGGATATACTTGTCCAGGAGACTCTGTATTTTTTTCAGTTACAGCTTGTCCGTCTTTGCATTGTTTGGCAGCAGGGGTCCAATATGAGACATGGCTTTTCTGTTCAGCTTCTGTTGTTGAAAATGCTTTGTAAACCACTTTTATTGAGAAGCAATTTCTCCATGGCGCAGAACAGAGTGCTTTGTGTCACCTCTGGCTTTGCTGATAAGATCATTTCCTTCATCTATTTTTGATGTTGAATGTTGGTGGTACGTTTGAACAGATGAATATTCATGAGTATGCGCTTATATGTACATCGCAAGGATTTCCAGCCATGTCATCACTAAATGCAAATTGTCTCTTCACATCTCCATACATTCACTTAATTTATCTTAATTAATGAGACTGAGAGAATGTTTTTTTCATCAAAGAAATGGACTTCTTAAAGACTGAATTCCTACTCTAATTAATAAGAACTGATAAAATATAATTGACTTTAGGATTCATTGCTAGCTTTCATTTCTTTGCATGGATAAAAAGGCTAGATGTCAATTGAACCTCTATTAGTTGATTTAAAATTGTGTTTACTTTCACATATACCTTCACTGACATATTTGTTCAAACTAAAGATGACACGAGAACCAATCAGATCTCAGTTAATGAGGTTACCAATGCAGGTCATATTAGTTAGTAAGTTTCTGAATAAATCTGTGTATTTATTCTGAGCTAATCACCAATCACATTATTATTATTATCCACTACTTCATTCTCTGTTTTCATTTACTTGCCAACTTGAGAATTTGTTGTAATTTTATTTGATAGAAAACACTGTATTTTTGTTTTTTAGGCCACAGTTGTTTGGTCAATTAATTCAAACTACAGCAAAAAGAAGAATGCACAAAGAAAATTGATAGAACCTGGCAGTGACAAAACAGTTTCATCTGCTTTTCACGTATGAAGATGCCATTTGCAAAGTCCTATAATTTGGAAACTTTTTTTTGCCTGTATCAGCCTTATTGGATTAATCAGTCCACATTCATGCTATACTTTGCAAGCAACTTTTGTCTATTTTAAATAGTTGGTATTAATGTTTTGTTGTGATTTGCACATGTGAGTTTAAATGACAAGTGACAAACAAACTAACTTTATTTTTGGTTAAATGTTATACCATTTTAATGAAAACCAATAATTAAGTAGCCTCATTGTACAAACTTGCTTAAATGTTATGCTTGTTAACTGTAAGTGGTTTAAATTTTGAACTTTTAAATGCTCTATATCAGGTTCTTAACTTTTTGACCCGAGGCCAATATTCATGTACAAAGTAACTGGGCCCATCTCATATTAAATATGTTGTTTTACTGATTTTGGCCTCAGAAGGTGCTCGCGCCACTTTGGCCCGGCCCATGGTTAAGAATCATATATATTACACTAATAATGTCGTTTCCTTATCAAAAACATACCTGAAGTTGTTCTCTGCTTCATTCACATCCATTTTAACACACAAATCCAGCATGTTTAGACTATCTTCTTTTCCTGTCTCCACATACTGTCACTGTGCTTTATATTTCCTGTTTTGGGTTGGCCATATTTTGAAGGTACAACTATTATATTAACCTTGTTTAAAGTGCTTCACTTCAGAACTTAATTGAAGAAATAAAAGTTTAGTTTTTTTTTTTGTTTCATATGAAATAAGATAAAACAAAAACATTGTTCACAAAAAGGCATTAGTTTAAAGTTCTTCTCTTATAGTTTTGCGTAAAAGTGTTAAATTGAGATTTGGAGATGTTGACATTTGTGAGTCAAACTTTGGGGATCTTTTGTTGAAGTAACATTAGCTTAACTAGAAGTCCATTTTACGTAACATGTGACGTCTGTATTGTTATATTGTCCATTGATTGGTTGAGCTGCCTCACCTCTGGTGCATCAGTATAAACAATATCACAAAAAATTACTTTGCTGTCTAAAGGACTATGACTTTCCTGAATGTTGTTAGAGGATTCTATGTTTTGTGTTCTGTCTAATGTCTAAATATAGTGCTAAAAATCAAATCAAGAGCTCATTTGATAAATTCCCATATTGTGATAAAACATTTCTCTATTTGATGCAGTTGTCTTTTCAAACCCACTTCTCTTATTGGACAGCATTTGTCATGCTCTGTGTGAAGTTGGATTTAACCAACCACAAGAAAGTGTGAACTTTCCGAAAAATAGGAAAATAGAAAGTGTACATGAATCATGAAAATTTGTATTCCGTATTCATGAAAATCCTGATATTAATGCTTTTATATATTTTGCCCATCCCTAAAATGAGATAACAAACAAAACACTATGTAAGGCATTTTACATGTTAGTCATTGATTGTGTACCCCAAATAGATTTTATTATTATTTCCAAATGTGTTTCCCTTAAAAGGATTGTCGTTCTCTGGTTTGTGGATGACATTGCTGGCCAACCTGGGTTCCTAAGGCCTGGTCCGGTTTCACTTACTGTATGTATTAGTATTTTAATTTTGATTTTTTTTTTTATGATTTGCACTGTTCAGCCTGGGTTCACTTCTGTCAGACTTTTCATTTGAATTTTGAAATTGTGAGCCTACATTTCATATTGTAGTAACAAATCTGTCTTTCCGGAGCAGAACCGGATACAAAGAGCCTCTTCGTCTGCGTATTAAAGAAGAGACATCTCAGACGGCATGCAGATCCTCTGAATTACAAGTCACGCATTGAGCTCATCCTCTGTAGCCAATGTGCGGGGCGCTGAATGCCGTTTTCATCTTGTGAGATAAAAACTCAGATCAGGAGAGAGGGGAAGAGCTCATGAAGGGGCGAATAAAGGGAGGAGATGAGGAAACTGACATTAGGGTCAAGTGCTGATCTGGCATCGCATTCCCACTTTCAAATCCATCTATGTGCATACGCACACATTATGGCCCTTAACTGCACATCTCCTTGGAAATTGCAAGAGGTGGGGTTAAGGCCTAGGCAGGGACAGAAAACACATGTCTATAATCAAATATCACAAATTATTTAAATGTAGGCTCATGCATTTGTGTGAGTGAAAAAAGAATCCCTTTCAGGCCACTGATAGACCGCTCCTCCGCGCTCACCCTGTTCATTGCTGTCATTCCTTACATCTTTTGACATTTTCAATTATGTCTTTCACACATGGCTGCGCACTTGTTTTTTTCCACTCCTCTATTGCCATTCTGTCTCTACTCTCTTTCCAATTCCTTCATTCCATTTCCTTTTTAAGTGGGAGCTCCCGTCATTGCTTTGTGTGGCAGACCTCTCGTACGCAAGGGTCAGGTAGCCCACGGATCCCATTACTCCCTCGCTCGACCGCGGACAGGGGAGAGAGGGGAGAGAGAGGGAAAGGGGCGCTGGAGGAGTGGAAAGGGGCCTGTCAGATATGTCAAGGACTCCTGTTCAATTTATCTGTGGATCCTGAGGGGACTGCAGAGGGCACGCAGAATAAAGTGGAAGTGGAGTGTAGTTTTTGGGAAGGTTGGGTTTTCTGAACATTTTTAGTGCATGTTAAATTGAGCCTAGATTTAGATGTTGGTAATTGTTAATAATGGCGCTGACATTTGAAAGTGTGATTGCTTTTGAAACTAAGGGCTTCATTTATCAATCCAGGTGCTAAATTACATAAACAGAAAGAAATTGTGCTCTTTCTAAGCTTTTTGAACTTAATTTCCTATCTCAAATTTAGCATTATGGTACCTGTATGATGTCAGTTGTGTCAGGTGTTTGTTCCCCTTTAGCCTTACTTGAAACATCAGCAAATGTTTGATAAATGAGGCCCCAAGTGTTGAAATGGAGACAATTTAAATACTTTTTATTTAGCTTCATTCAATGACAGTATTTCAGTCATGTGTTTTTCGAAACAAAAAGATAAATAGAATTTTGGATAAACTAAAATATATAATATCAAATTCCATATGACAAGGATGTAACTAGGAATGTAGAAGTAGTGAGAAGTCTTTTATTCTTGTTCTATATTGGCTAGCTTTATTAAAATACTGTGTAAATAAACTAGCATCCTTGTATTCACATTAATGCACACTGAGTAAAGTTCTTAAAATGAATATCATACTTTGGATTATAGTAATTATAATCTGTACAGACAGTACTGGTTTATGTACATTTCATATTTTTGTCAGATAATCTATGTACTCTACACTCTACAGAGGTGATGTCAAACCATAACCCATTATTCCATTTAGAAGCTACTATTGCGTAAATACTATATTTCAAGGGTCTTATGACAGCACTCTGAATATAGACTTAATAAAAATTATACCTCAAAAGGATTGCTCTGAAATTACACGGCTCCACGGCCATATCTCTAACATTGTCATTAAAATAATAATACATCGCCATGGCAATTTTATAACATGAATTACAGTAGAAAATGTGCTGGCATCTAAATTCAGTCTCTTGTCAGGTCTTGTAAACATACTCACTGATTGATGCTGATTGATGGGCTCTTTGACTAATTGATTGACTCATAATGAGGATGTGATGTTTTTCGTCACTATAACCATGACATCAATAATATTTATTCTGTATTAAAAAGCTCAAGGATATTTTTAACATGATGATCTGACGGATTTATGGATTAGCATGCTTGCTACCTGATTAGCCATGTAAGCTTTGTAAAACACATTTTTCTCCATTAGGCTAATGCAGAGGAGATCCCCCAACACTGAAACCTGTGATGTAATGTGTAGATCTAATGACCTCAGCATAATCACAACCATTACGAGACAACGCCTGGCTCTAAAATCCACTTCATCATCATAGCTTTGCCTACTCATTCTACACCCATCGCTCATTTACAACCACTCCTCTCACAGAAAGCCAACAACCACCAGACGACCACCATTGCCAGTTCTAGTGCCAAATCACACCAGACACTTCACACGCTGCCAACCAAACCCCTCTGTTGGTAACTTGTCTGAGATAGTTGACTTGCTGACTTTGCCAAAACTGGTCCTGGCCATATCCAGCTTACTGCAGGGTGCCGTGGAGGAGGTCGGAGGCTAGATTGCTATTTTTCCAGTCTAATTATTAAAGCAGGTTGCCAGGTCTGCTTGCCTTTAGCCTCACTCTCTCTTCTTTCTCTCTCCTGGAGACTCTTAACCCTGGCCCTACAGCGGGAGATCCTTCACTTGGCGCTTGGATAGTAAAAAAAAAAAAAGTAGGAGGGGATTCAGTGGTGCGATGTGAACAAGAGCAATGGGGAAGTCATGGTCAAGGGTTGATTAATGAGCCTTTAATTTAATCTGCAATTCCCATCCCAACAGGCCCACTCCACGTGGCTCTGTAGCGGCGTATTATTTTTAACAAGTGTGTGATCTTCCTCCTTTTTCCCCTCCTGTCTGTCTTCCCCACTTCCTCCTTTCTTTATAAGGCACTCTTATCTGCCCAAGAGGGTGCGTTATGAATAGTGGGCCAATGATTAATGGAGATTTAAGACCTATGAAGGATATCTAATCAACGCCCAGCCGCTCCCGCCAGCTCCGCCAGTCTCCCTCTTTCCTTCCTCTCCTTCCGCTGCTTAAACAGAAGTGACTGCTGCAGACAGACTCTCAGAGCAGGCAGCTGCTGTTATCCAGCCAATTACAGTGATGAATGCTTGAAGATGGCCCCTGACACATATTTTATATTGTAAGATCAGAGGTGCGATGTGAAAAAGGGTGTACGTGTGTGTGTGTGTGAATTATACCTGGATGAATCTTGACTCTCTACATTACTGTCTCCATCTAAAGTTTTTATTCACTTGTCAGATTGTGGGGCGATTGTTAACTTCATGCTGCTTCTTTTTTATGTGTGGGCTGTGTTTGAATGTAGAGCAAATATGCTATAGCAGTTTTCAAAATTAAGGTGCTTCAGTCATTGGCAAGAATAATATTTAAAATTCAATCACCGACTCTGACCCTTTGCGACTGAAAATTGTATTATATTTTGATTGTGATTTAGATCAGAGCATACATTTGAAAAAAAAATTCGACTACACTGGGAATTAACTGGGAAGGCACCGAATTAGCTTTATTATGTGGAAAAAATGAGTTGTCCTGGATCATCATCAGCCTGTAAATAAGTCCTACTATGTTCAATTTAATATTATTACCTTATTATTTCACCCTATATTTCAATATGCAACTTCTACTACGAAATTGTGGTGTTGCAGAAATTATAAATACCTTGACAAGCTTTTAGTGTAAATCATTACTCTCATATACCAAAAATGTTGTGTTCGCTGAAAGGGGATCATGCTCTGTGTATCTTACAATGTTTGGTGCAACTTTTTGCAAGAGCATAGATATTTTAGTTGTTACTTTCATAATCTGTGAAGTGTTTTGTTGTCTGCTCCCATATTGTACTATTTGCTTTGATCTCTTGGTTTTAAAATGTATGTTTCTACAAGAATTATGAATAAATACATCTGAAGAATGCAAAACAGTGAAGCTGGTTTAAAATACCTGGTAGACGCAGATATTTGTATGTTTCTATATACTGTACTTACTGTAGACTGCCAACATCCTCACTCACATTTTGGCCTGATTAAAATGAGCACACGCAGCAGTTTTTTTTTTATTCAAAAGCAGCAGCAATTCATTTATTTCCAGATAATTAGAAATGATGGCAGGTGGAAGAGAAAGGAATAAAAAGTGATGGTGGAAGAAAAGCTTTGTCGTGAGTCAGAACGAGACGAGAGAAGCTCTTTAATTCAACCTCTGATTACTAAGTGGCTCTGTCCATTATCTTTACACAGTGAATAGCAGAGTACCATAAAGGTAAAATGTGACTCATCCATCCCCACTGGTTATCACTCTCAATACTCTTATGCGAGACCCCCCTCCTGTCCCCAACACACTCACTCACACACAGCCCCCATCCTGAACCCCCCCACTCCTTCTTCATCCACTCTGAACCTTACTGCCTACTTAGCCTCCCCCTTAGAAAGTAATTTTAAACTGCACATGTCCAAGTATGTCTACATACAAAAATGCTTTGTCCATAGATTTAAAGCACCAAATGTGCATTGATGGATGTTTTCAAACCAAACTTTTGTGTATGTATGAGCGTTTGTGTATGCATGAAAATCTGGATAAATGCATTCTGCCATTCTCGATGTGTACCCTCTCAATCGAAGACCCCTAAGTGCACACAGGTCCCTCGTTCTCCTTGCAGTGGTCGCACCAAGAGGTATTGCCTCCGTTATTGCTGTTGAAAAGCCCCATCAGTGCCAGGCGCTCTGATTTATGTCTGTGATCCTCTCCACCTCCAGCTCCTTTCCATTAGGCTTTACAATATTCCCCCCATTGTTCAGCTAGCGGCGTTATCGGCGATGCCCAGGCCTGTCACCGCGACCTGCCCCGTACACAATCAAAAGGAGGAATGGAGTGGGGGAGTGGGATAGGGCGAAGGCTTATAGGACAGAGAGAGATGGAAGAGCTTGGTACAGCAGATAGGGGAGGGGGTTAAAATAGGAGATACCAAAGTGGAACGTATTGAAATGGAAGATGTTCATCTAAGTTTTATTGTCAACGGTGGGGGCTGCAAAATACACAGCAGCTATATAGGGGAATACCATTTGGTTGCATTACTGACCTCTATCCCGATATGTGTGTCCATTAAGAAATAGATTTTTATGACTTCAGAATTAGTTTGAGTGACTGTGTGTAAGTGATGGGGATTCAAACTGCATGCTGGATACATCCTCACTCTGTCAATTCCAGCTTTATGGACATTTTAGAAAAGGTTGGTTGAAGGCAGTGCACACCAATGTGGTCATTTAAATGTAGGTGCCTTTCAAATGAGAGTATACAATCGAGTGCCGGCAGATGCAAGTAGTTAAGTGTGGTACAATGAATGCTTGAAAGGCGGCATGGTGAAAGGTCGAGTGGGCGCCTGAGCAGAATGTGAATGAGACTAGCTATTTAAAGAGACTGTCTAGATGGTGTGCGGGAGAAGATGGAGCTTATCAAGGTTGTTTGTTAAAGATGAATCATGGCAAGTTATTTTTTCTCAAATTCAACAAAAAATAGACACTACTTGTGACTCACCAAAAGCATTGTTGGAAATTTTCACAAGTTATTGTGAAATATAAAGTTTCACAAGTTATAGTTCTTTAAGTTTTAACCATGTGAAAGTTAGTTCAGTTCAAGTAAGTTTTAGACCCTGAATGAGACAGAAATAACACTGAAGCAACACAGTTCATTAAAATGTAGTTGTGTGGCAAGGTTGACATTTATTTAATTTCTGTTACTTTTGATGATGCTGAATCAGTGTTGAGATGAAACATTTTAGAATGCCTACTCAAGTGCTGCTTTTGCTCCATTTGCATAAAACTACATTCATTACTACAGTGTAATAGAAGAAAAGTATTTACACAATGCTATTCTAGAGGAAAAAGAAAAAATATATATTTTGCAGCATTTTATTATTTTCCGCAAAGGTGGTTGTATCAGAAGTCAAATGTCTGATGGTGTGCAGTATGATTCTATGCAAAACCACCAAATTGCCTTCATTGCATATTCAAAGTCCTCCTTCATCCTTAGAAGTACCAGATCATTTGAGTAAAGGATATTTCTGACACTTACCTTTTAAGAAGGGGAGAAGATGAGAAAACAAGATGAAAAGCAGTGGAGGAGGGAGAGCCTGTGGGTGCAGGGAGCGCAATGATAAGCTTGCTTGCTTTCAACTCTGCAGAGGATAAAGACGAAGAAGTTTTAATATCTCTAAATCAGTGGCTCGATATTGAAAGTGTCATCTAATTGAAAATGATTTAGGACATAGGGCCCGCCTGGCAATCATATATAAATTCACTCCTGACACAGGCTCCAAACTCTCTCTATTTCTACTTTATGAGTCATTTGCATGGTGGGGGCCTTGGAGAGTATAAACCATGCAAATGATATGGAGCGCTGCGCAAGGTGATGCTCCCCCCTTCCCCTCCTCCATCTCTCCATCTCTCTCATTCCTCCTCTTAGCCTCAGGAGAAATGCTTTCTGCTTTGCTGCTGCCTTTGTCCAGAAAGTCATTTATTTTTCTTGTTGTTCTCTCGCTTGCTATTTTACAGCTTGCCGCATAGGTTAGGGGGAAAAGAACCCTGTGCTCCGTTCGGCTGAATAACTGTCATCTCTCATTTGTTGTGTTGTGCGCCCAAGTAATTTCCCCTTACTTGGTAAGAAGACCAATGGAGATGCAATACAAAGTGAAATGCGTATCCCAGCTGTAAATGTATAACTGTTCAGTGGCACTAAAAGCATTGGAGTAAATTTCTGTGCTCAAGACTCTAGTGTTAAGTAATGGATGTCTAACAATAGCTTGAGTAGATATTTTGGGGGTGTCTTTCAAAAACCTCTTCATTTATCATTAGTGCCATTAGAATCTGAAAAGTGAAGAAAAGTACTTATGAGGTACATTAGGCTGCATGCTTACAAATGGGAAGATCTTTTTTTGAACATGTGCAAATTTAAAGGCATAAAGGCAACTTAAACGTTGTTCCTACTTTTATTTCTCATGTGCGTCATTGTTGTGTTTTTTATGTTTCAAATGTATGTTGATGGCAACTATCAGGCAGGTAGTAGCTTCCTTACTTCATCTAGGGATGCTTCACTCACCTTGCTTTATATGAAAGTGGTTTGTGAGTGATCAATGGTGGTTAATGGAGCATATGGTACTGTGATCACAGTGTGTGTGTAGTGAACAAAAACAATCATAGTGTATAGTAAAACATTTATAGGAAATAAATAATAATAATAAAAGAAAATAAGACACAAGACATTATTTTTAGTTACTAGTTTACAAACTGTTTCAATGAATCACAACGCATTGAGCAATGTGTGTACAGGTTCTCTCAGTAACCATGGTTGAGCTAAGAATTATTTCATGTACAATTTACAATTGTGTACTTTTAAGATAACACAATACTGTTTTTGTATTTCTTTGTTCAAAATACTAATAATAAGGTTATGTTTTTAGCCATTTTTCATAAAAATGCCTCAACCCACCTCTCCGCTCAGATGGATATAAGGAGTTCAGAAGGGCCAACACTTGGTTTACCCTTTACAGCTTCTATAAAACTTTTATGACATGAAAATCCTCTATTTGGCTCTCTGGAGGGAAAACTTAGATTAAGGGATGAAGGGATGAGGGAGGAGCACAGCAAAAATGGGAAGAAATAACACAAGCTGGAGACACGGATATAGATAGTCACCCTTTTGGTCTTCCTTCGCCCACAAAGCTCTTGTTATTAGACATAAATAAAGTTGCATAGGGGGAATATCCTCTTGCACATTATCATCTAACACTGTGTGGCCTTTCCTTGTAGAAATGGGGCTAAGTTATCCCACTGGGTGTAATTTGTGTGTAAACACGTGTGCCCTGGTTTTCTCCCCCTGGATCTGTGGTTTTGGTCCATTTACCAAGAACAGGAGTACAGCACAATAATAATCCTCTGTGTATATTTATGTGCATATGGTGAATTTGACATGCATATGGGTGTCTGAAAGTGTTGCAGCGCCCCTGGAATGTAAGCCCACTGCTAACCTACACGCGCATATGTACACGCATGTCTATGGCCTTATTTGTGCGTATATGCATCAGCAAGTACATGCAAATTTTGGTGGTGTCTTGTCTTAGTTTGCATATCTTGGAGTGAATGACGGTCTCAAGTGTTGCCGAGGGAGCTGCTGTGTGCGTGTGTGGTGGCAATCTTGTTTGTCTTCCACTGTGCTCCCCAATGGCTCCCCCTGGGCCTGCTCTCCGCCTAATTGAGTGACTACTGAAAGAAAAGAAAGAGAGCTAAAAGACAGAGAGCAGTGATGGCGTGTGCTCAATTACACATACACACACAAACAGGACCACCAAAACACAGAGGAAAAGTCTCAAGCAACAAAAAGTGTTATGAAGCTACACAACAAGCCTGTTATATAGCACTGTGCTCCAGTCACAGTGAGTGAAAAGACGGCCGTACTTAATCCAGCTCAGGAGTCTCTCAGGGCAACACTGAGCAAACCAAATAGTCAATAAACTGTTATGTTGTGTCTGTGAGGCTTTGAAATGTCTCCATTGCTGCAGAATGAAGTTCTATCTCAAAATAACAAGTACACACAAAAACACAACAAAACTAGAAGTTGACAAAACATGGTTAAATAATAGTTGCAATGGGATTGCATCAGAGCACTCGACAAAGGGTCATTAATCTTAAAAACGGGCTTTTGTCTAACCTGTGTCTCGTGAGAAAAGGTATTGGATTTTTGTTTATTACCTCTAAATGTTTATGGGGGTCATGTGGGTGGTGTTTGGATCTTGTTTAAGAAAGGTAAAGAGACTAATAATGAACCTTTTATCATTTATTAATTGTAGAAATCGTATGAATGTGGATGATCTTTTATGCACATGCTCATTAACAATAAAGTTGGCCAATAATTGGATCAATAATGCAACTATTGATACCCTCCCAATCAGATTAGTTTATTTGCACGACACACATGAAACAAAGGAGCTGATTGGTCTCCTGTCATTTAGACCAAAAATTTACCTCTACTCACCTCGCATTAAAATTGTTATTGCTTCGTTCATTGATTCTGCAGAAATTTCAGTTCTACGTAATATCTTTTCCATATTTTGCCATGTATTTTTTTCTATGCATATTTTGTCTATATCCATCTCTATTTTTCTATCTAGTCAGTTAAACTTGCACTCAAACAAAACTTCTAAAATTGTAGCTTGAATCCAGAGTATTGTAATAACTATAAATGTGTCTGTATAATTGTGTGTTAGTTTGTGGCACTGAAAAAAGCTTCCCTCAGTATTATTTTTACTAACATACAGAAACACACCGTTTGGACACATGGGCCAAATAGTCTCTCTCAGCACTCCAAGACCATTAGAGGCAAAGACAGCCGGAGAAGAATGGAGAGGACGCCGCAGTGAGCTCTCTGGGCCCATTAGAGCGGCATAGAGTAGGGCCACCACCAGGAGAATAGACTGCCGAAACAAGTGGATTAGGACTTTCTAACGAGGACAGGCAATAGCTCTTGATGGATGACAGCCTTCACATTGTACTGCTGTGCATACAGGGTGGGTGTGCACAGGGGCTCAGTCTGCAGACATGCACTTATTATTAAGCTTGTGCGTATGTTATCTGCAGAATATCTGTGCCAGTGTTGCTGTAATGTGTAATATTGATCATGTTCTTGAAATTCAGGTGGATGGAGAATCAATCTGTTAAGGACCTATGTTGTTTTCAAACTACAGTAGAGATATGCTCTGTCGTATTGTAAAGCTCATCGATTTAAACTTTTTTACTATTGTTGTTTTTAATGAAAGAAGAAACAGTCAAAGAAAAAAAAAATCATTGCATTTTTGCTTAAAATGTGTTTATGCACCTTATTTCTTGTTTTCAGAAAAGCAAGACAGGAGCATATTGTTAAGCAGAACACCAGTGTTCCTCCAGTATCGTTGACACATTCACTTGGTAGTACAATAGAGCCCAAAGCCCACAAGCATAGAAGTGTCGGCCGCTTGTGTAGTCAATAGGGTCCTTTTACAAGCTATTTAAGAGGATAAAAAGCATGTCCTTTTCAGCGCGACACCGGTGTCACTATGTTTCAAAGGCGCTCCAGGGCCATTTAGGAGCAGTGGCAGCACCTCCTGCCTTGATTAAAGCGCTACAGTGCAGAAAAGAGAGAGGAAACACTTGCTAAGTGAATATGGAAATGACCTTCATCACTTGCTCCTACGCATACCTCTCCAAACATTCACACGGGTACTGTCCTGTTTATGTGCCAACATGTCAATAAACAGCATCTATATGTTGGTAAAATACAGACTAAAAAAATGTGTGTTTGTGCATGTGTGTGACCAAGGGGCATAGGGGACAATTAAAAGCAAGAGGGTAAAGGATGCTGTGCTAATTTAAATATTATGCGGTCACAAGCTTTTCTCAAAGCTATTTTAAAGTATTTTCATATCAACTGTAGCAAACATATACTAATACATATCTATCTATATACTCTTACCAATTACTTACTTACTTTTTATTCTCTAATGTAGGTGAACTCATTTGCATATGTGCTTTGTCACGTGCCATTGGCCCTCAAATGGATGTGTCTCGCCATTTAAAATTCCAGCAATTAACCCAACACAACATAGTTGTCATGCGGTAATTGACCTAATTGTTTGGCTTGTCAGCTCTCGTTCTACATATTAAGCATTAAATATGCTGTGTGTCATTAATCAAAGGATTATCATTTTCCAGAAAGCAGGAGAGCACTGTGTCTTCTTCTTGTTTAGCCTTGTGAGAATGTCTGAAAGGTGCTCCAGTCTCACTGCCCTCTCTGCATTTTAATCTCATCATTTTACATCCTTTAAGTCCAGCGTTTAAGCTAACCAGCACTCCTTGAAATTTCTCTCAGGCTTGCTGTGTAATTTTTTCAAAGACAAAGAACGTTTACTTGAAAACTGGATGAAACTGAAATTGATATGTTTACCCTGAGTAAACAACAAATCAAATTGTGTTACTCCAGCACTATGGGCACATTACTGTAAAGCTCCCACTCGAGCTGTAATGTGCTGTTCATATAGGTCCTTATGGGGAGACACTGTTGTGTGTATGTGCACCACCAGATGGCTCAGGTCCAATTCTCAGCTGATTCACGACTCAGGCGTATGTATTTAGAAGCAGATTGCCTCCAGGTTGCTATAAAAGGTGTTGAGCTGCCACTTTTATTGGATTTTTTTAAGTGAGAAGATTACATCCTGTATATGTCTAATAGTCCCCCACTCGCCACTTATTCTGTTTTTTTCCTCTCTCTCTCTCTCTCTCTCCTGGTCAGGTTTGGTATCAGCTGCAGCCACAGAGGAGGCACTGCTCTCTTATGCCTTGCGCACAGAACCAGTGCATTAATAACAATAACAATAAAAAGGTAATCTAATCTGTAAAAACAATATGTACTTAATGTTGGCCCGCGATCCACTGCTAAAAGCCCAGCTCATCAAACGGCAAATTAGTCTCAGCTGAAACTTTATTACAGCTTGGCCCAGAGACGGCTGGCCATAAATAATTCAACTTCACCGTCTGAGGAAGCGATGAGATTTAATTCTAGTGAATGGAGAGTATATGAATGCAGTGGTGAATGTCTGTTTGTGAATGCCTGGGAGGGAATGTTTCAGCCACTCTGTGTGTGTATTTGTGAAATTAGACAACCCCCAAAACACAACAGCCCATACTCCCCTCTGTTCTCTCATTGGCAGACTGCGGCTTGTGCCTCCCCCGAGTAGAGCAGCTCCCACCAGGTAGTGCCATGGCAACGGGGCTCAGACATCCATCACCCCACCGAGAGAGGAGTGCACCAGGAGAGGAACAGTGAGTAAGAAAATGAGAAGATATTAAAGGTTTTACACATTTTTGTACATGATCAGGTTAAGACATTATTTAATTTATTTTCCAAACTAGTGTGACTCTGAATAAAACGTATAAAGCAATAAGAATAATGTAAAAAAAAAATCTAAAGGTTTCAATGTACAAGTCACAATACAACATTGTCATGGGAATAAAACTTTCATTCAAGTAATCAGAAATTTGGACAAATTCAAATTACATCCACTTAGTCAGAGCTCAATAAACTAAGCTGATGTAACTTAAACACCTTTTATTCTCTCCCGCTAACAGCTAGAATATATTTCGTGTTGCTGACATTTTATTAGAGTACACTGTCTGACTGACAATAAAATTCCATGTTTTTCTGCTTTCTGCAAATTTGCTCAAATCAGAGCGCTGACAAGTACGTTACATGTCGACAGGTCGGGACAGATGGAAACTGTCTGCTTTCCATAAAATTGTCAGTGCTTTACCTGTGCCATATATCTTCATTAGCATAGTCTAGATAGGCATCGAGGGAAATGCCCCTCAATTTGATGTGAATACTCAAGTGTAGTGTATTAGGCACAACATAGAGCAGAGCAGGACATTTGAATTCATTGTGCGACGTGTCTGGAATTAAGCTATTAGAGACATTTAGCTTTCAGTCTACCAGACCTGGTATATATGTTTGGATTTGTTTTCATAAACAAAAGGAGACCTGAATTTGTGGTGCATTGTAGATATTATCATGCAGCACATTGGCTGAAAGAGGTAGACGTTTATCTAGACACTTTGTTTAGTGAAATTGAGAAGCAGTAGCGGCAAGGAGGTCCTATGAGAAGTGAAGGAGGAAGGTGGCACAAGGCGAGCTCGAGGTCTCACTTGTAATTGAGGAGAGGAATGAGAAAGTGGTCAGGGGATAGTGAGAACAGAGGGCGGCTGGGGAAATATGCAGTGGTGCTACGTCAGGTCCAGGGAAGCAAGCCATGGATGACTGAAGAAGCTCTTGAAAAGTTGGGCTAAATTAAAAAATACCCCCCTCTTTCTATGTCCCGTTTCCTGACCTTACATACTATATATACCATAAGGTCAAAGCAATAAAAAAAAATGCTTTTCATAGAGCATTTACAACATTTACTGCAATTCTGTCTGTGAGATTCTTCTCTTTCACTCTAACCCTCAGAAAACACTGTTGTGAATTTCCCAGTTCTGTGATGCCATATGTAGATCTTCTGCTCTGTTTTTAGTCATCCAGACATGTTTTGAGCATTTCTGCTGCAGTAACATATCAGGCAAGATAAATTTTTGAGCTCTAACTCATTTCCAGATGCGGGAAACACTTGACTGTCAGTGTGCTTATTGTAATTTGATAACATACCAAAGTAAAGCAACTCAAGAGCCTGGTTAAGACTAGAACAATGCAGATATATTACATATTTGTCCTGTGATATTGCCTCTGTCTTTGTTACAAAAAGGTCATTTCAGTTTTTCTTTTGCGTCTCAATAATCCAGATAGCATTTACAAAAACTAAATAGTATTGATTTTATAGTCATTTGTTATTTAATGGTACTTCTATATATATTTTTTTTCAACATAATTTCAATGTTACTCTTGGTTTACTTTTAGTTGTGTTTTTTATTGAGAAAAGTTACATTTTAATTACTTGTCAACTTTAAACATCCACATTTGAAGTCATAGATTGCATCGGGGAGCTGGGTCATGTCCTCACAAACTCGGTAAGACAGCACTCACCGCTCGTGTCAAAGGTGAGGTCGGAGTGCCTGCGATGTAGCAGCAATGCAATATCAGTGGCAATATTAGTGCCCTAGAAGGGGCTTGAGAGAACACGACCCAGGACTGTTTGTCTCTCCACACTGCTCTATATAAGATCGTGTGGGTGCATTGTACAGTATGTGTGCAGGGGTGAGAGCAGAGCAATCAGTCCCAGTGACATTCCAGCTGCCTCGCATGGCTTCACCCCCCTCTGCCCCGTGGCCCACTGAGTCCCAGCGTGTATGCGACGGGGCAAGTGATAAGGCCAATATTACAGTGGGATAAGAACTGAATTAGCTTCCTGCTGTGAAAAACGGCCACCACAAGCTGAGCCAGGGGTGTTTGTGTGCTCAGCGTGAGAGAGGGAGTGGTCATTCACATAATACTGTATTAGATCACGCACTGGAAAATGGCTTCACAGGGTCTATATAATATGGCCATGTAAGGTTTTTATCTACTTGTATTTTATTTGTGCTTCCATTTATGTTTGCTATGCTTTGTTTTTCCACAAGCCGAGTAATATTTCTGAAGTAAACATTTTCAATCTCCAAGAAATGCTGCCTCTGTGGCACAAATATCAGCTAGAAGCAAGTTTTGTTTTGTTAGTCTTTTCTCATCTCAGTTTTCTTTATGCCTGAACCAGATGATTGTCAATTCAACTCCAGTTTTGAGCGCTACATTCACTGGCAAAACAACTGCTTTTAAGGCACTATTCCTGGTTTGTAGTAAATGAAAATAATCTGTTTGTAACAAGGGAAAGAGGATTCAGAAGTATGTCGTTCAATCCATATGATAAGCAACTTTTGCCATGTTTTCCTGTGACTTTTTTTGGACATGTTTTAGGCATTTGCCACAACACATTTGCTGCCACACTTGCTTGTGCCGCTCTCCTTGCCTGACCTGGCTAGAGGGAGAGGATATTGGGGGTGTGATGTGATAAGAGTAAATACAGTATCGAGGCAAAGGGAGCTGAAATATTGATGAGGGACCAACACGCAGCCTGCAGCCCAGCCATTCCAGTGTGCTTCATCATCCACTGCTTGTAATTGAGCAGAAGGAGAGAGGCCCCAGGGCACCTCACAACAGCCAGCAGCAACACTTAAACTCAACCACTGACCTCCCACCATGCATTGCAACACTGGAATGGAATATTGTATAGAAATGTCTCATGACTTGACACCGTTTAACACATCTAAGTCCATCTGGGGATTTTCTGTGGCTGTGTTTTCTCTCTGTCTTCCTTTAAATTGTCAGCAGTCCATTTTTCTGCTGTGTAAGTGGGATAGGCACTGTTTTGATTTCTCCTGTAAAATGTGGGAAGGCAAAAAGGAATTATCAATTTTGTGCAAAAATGAAGAAATTGCCAAAGCAGAAAGCGCTGTTGGCAGGACTGTGTGTGAAACAAGCTGAGCTTCTCACTCAGCCAGCCTTTGTTTCATATTGTTTTATGGAAATGAGTCTTCACTTTTCCTGTTACCATTATTTTGTGGCTTTTTGCTCAGTTCAGCTCTTCAAATTGTATTTTTTATTTATTTTTTTTGCAAACATCTAACACAGTTTGCTTCTAACATCCTATTTCCTTTCTCGCGCTGTGTTGCCCAGATTTACATATTTGGCGTAATGCACTCTTCAGATCTGGCCAAGATAATGACCATGTTTTGTGAGAATAGTAGTTATTGGTAAAATGGGAAAGTGTTGATGCATGATATAAAGCTCAAAATCACATTTTTATTTAAATTTACCAACAGTTCAGTGCTTTTGGTGTTGGTCCATTGTGCCCAGTGCTGCTAAATATAAATGACTTGCAATAACAGCTTTCACTACAGTATGTTGCCAATAACCATGTGTACTTTCTTAACTATGCAAAGTTGGAACGTGACCAAGAGGTTAAAAAGTAGTCATGTATGTAATGATGAAACAGAAGTTGAGTAATCACTGGTCAAACTCCACAATAGTAAGATCTCGATAGTCTCCTTTATACAAGTATATTATTGCAAGAAAGCAAAAATGGTGATATTCCTGACTCTAGAAAGGATTCTCTCTAGAAACTTACTTGCCCTAAAACAGTTTGGTCGTGCAACTTTTTTCTTCAATAATCACTAGTAAGTAGAGAGAAGAGGTGAAAATATTTCCAGGACACTCGAGTCTTGATTTAAAGACAATACAAGATTATTCAAACGCACATCAGTCCAAATGCAACAGCAGGTAAGCTAACAATAAAACTGTATCAGCTGTGATTTTATATGTCCTAAATATTATTTTTATTTATTTGTTACGTACCTTTTACTATTTGCAGCTCATTGGCGTCGATGTTTATGGCTGACTTTCAGGACCTTAAGCCTGAATAATCTACTGTAATTTGGTCTCATCCTTTTTTGTAAAGTATTTTGGTGATTTTTGAAATCTGTAAGATGTGCCATAAAAATACATTTCACTTACTTACTTACGTATTTACTTACTTACTTACTTGCTTACTTCATTACTTACTTACTTACTTTGTAAAATCTTCTAAATTTGTTACAGTGACAAATCCCAAGAGTGAAAAGTTGTAGATGTACGTTACAAGGGGCCCTTTGAAGACATTGTTTCTGGGACTAAAACCTGCTCTGTATGTCACACTCATTTAAATTGGTTAATTAGTAGGAGCCTATATAGAGGGAGATTGACGAGCGTGTTGCCATGAGACGACTTGGCTGCTAATTAAGACAAGACGAGGGAGGAGTATAAATACGTGTAATCGCGAGTGAGTGTGCAATCGCTTGAATAACCTTTTGCATAAATCTGTGTGTGTTTTTTTGTCCTGGTGTAGTGATGTGTGTATTAGCATGTTGTTGAAGATTAGAACATGTGCAAGTATATGTAGCTCTGAGGAGGAGGGCTTGTTGTAATCTGTGGGGAAAGCATGTGGAAGGTAGAGTGGAAAGATTCTGCTATTCTGTGTAATTACCTCATAATTGTGTGCCAGCCACTGATTGCTTTGTTTATTAGTGTGTGATAGATGAGCTGCTGATTTGACTGTGCTATTTTAAAGATCATAGATTTGCTAGTCTAGTTTCTATGACTTCACTGTTGGCTGTATCATGTAAACTTCCAGTGCTTCAATCTGGACTACTAAAATAAATCCGATGTTCTTCTTGTTATATTGATCAATCCAGAGATTCAAATGCAATGTTTATATTGTTTTCTTCAGCAAATACATTCTTGAACATAAAAGGACATACCTGTATTCTGAATCATTGCAGTTTGGCACATTTCTCTAAATACAGTCTGAATGAACTCTACTCCATGCTTTTGAGGACACAGAAAAAAATAAAGTGAATCAAACCGATCATTGACAATTCGAAATGACTTGCACCCCAATGTCAATGGTGTTGATTTTCTTCCCAGCTCCTACCATTTGAGATTTATCTTTACATTTTCTGTCCCTGGTTCACTAAGTTCATTCAGATAAACTCTTTGAAAGAATGGTAAATAGGACAAAAACAGAATCATGATCGAGTTAAGGGAACCATTTTTTTCTGTAATATTATTTTTGGTCGTTAGAGCTTGTAGAGTTCCATTCTATAAGGACATTCTTCATTATCCGATTTTAAACCTGGCCCGATTTGACTTTTTTTTTTTTTTCAAATTCTGCATGACCAGGTACTAAAATTGCTCAAATTGCTATAAATACATGAGAAATTTTAATTTTTGAAATTTGTTTGATCAAATTACTCTTGGAACAGTTTTAAAGTCCACAGTCAATTAAAATTATTTTTTCTCTTAAAAATATCTCTGTCTCTCTAAGAATAAAACACAGTGAAAGTGTTAAAACTGAGCATTATTTAGGATCACATCGGACAGAACACAGGATAAACAAATTTTATAGAATTAAATCTATTGATGAATTTGTCTTCCAAATTCAATAATGACAGCATTTTTCACTTTATCAAAGTTTGACATGATCTCACACTAAACACGAGCAGGGCTAAGAACCAGGACTGGTCTACAAGAGAAACAAGTCTCCCAGTTTTTAGGGTCACAAAAGCTGTTGTTTAACTGTGCCCTTGTTATTGTTTAACATAGTATTTGATAGACATAGCTACCAACATGTCCCAATTAAAGATCCTTGGTTAAAAAATAAATAAACGCAGTCAGTCTGTTCTGTTTTAATCTCCTACGAATACACATTTCTGTTGCACTGTAAATAAGTTACATTGTGCAGCATTTCACATGCGGCTGAAATCTCGACACTGGGGACTTTAAATTACATCTAGAACAAAATAGTCATCAGAAATCAGGAGTGTATATGTGATATTGTAAAATATGATGACGGTGGAATTGAATAAAGTGTGGCTTTGTTCAAATTTGCTCGTAACCATGTTGATCTACTGTGAATGCTTGGCTCAGTGTTTCCGGAGATAAACAAATCATTGTCAGACACGTATCAAAGCAAGTAAAGTTTAGTGGATTGCACATAGACTGCAATCTCTGCACTGAGAGCATTTGTAGTCTTAAAACAAAGGAAAAAAAACCTTTAGTACTTTTTTCACTAATTAGACTACCATAAAAGTTCACATATACAAAAACTATTTATTTAGTAAATTAGGTTTGCAGCATCTGCTTATGTTCCTGATCGGCGGTCCCAAACTAGGAGCAGTTGTGGAATAATACAGGCAACAAGTCATTATCTTATGCGTTATGGTGTATGTTTATTTTAATGACAAAAAATGGGAAGTATTTAAACTCATTCATAGCTATTAACATGATTTACAAAACCACAATGTGAACTTGTTTACAAAGCATAAGCATAAGGATGTATGTGCTTAGCTCTAATATGTCACTTGGGACCTTGGCGCTCATCAGCCGCACACTGCCTCTCGAGTTCCCATTAACACATCTCTCTAAGGCCTGACTCATGACAACTTACAAACTGTTGCGCTGCCTCCCACAAATTAGCACTTAATGCCAGCAAAGCTATCCTCTGCATACATCCTCTTTCTTATTATCTGACGCTGCGATATAGATACGCTCAAAGTGAACGCGGTGTGTGACCTTCAGCTGTCTTTCTATTTGCTTCTCCTCTTCCTGTTGTCTTCTAAAAATACAACCCTGCTGCGTGGAGTGCCGCCGCTGGCCTGTGGGTGCTAGCGTCAGTGAGAGGGTGCCAGAGATGAGCCTAATTAACTCATTGAGGTGCACATGAGGGAGGGAGAGGTGGACAGACAGGGGGCCGGTTGAGTAATGACAAAGGAAGATGGAGTGAAGAAGGAGAGAACAGAGAGAAAGAATATAATGAGTAGGTGGGGTCAGAGACAGAGGGGAGAAAAGGCAAAGCTGGGTCTCTAGGGCACGAATGTAGTTCTGAACAAGGCTGGGCGAGAGTGATGGAGAGGTCCGCTAATTAGACACAGGACCAAAAGCTCCATTCTCACTTTACATGGAGCTGGAGAGGGATAGAGAAAGAAATGGAGATAGATGAGTCGAGCAGCTGCGGCGCCAAGATATGAAAAGGAAATATGTAATCTTCAATAGAAAGTGCGCAGCAGCGAGTGACGG
This sequence comes from Mugilogobius chulae, assembly GCA_038363315.1. Taxonomy (NCBI): domain Eukaryota; kingdom Metazoa; phylum Chordata; class Actinopteri; order Gobiiformes; family Gobiidae; genus Mugilogobius; species Mugilogobius chulae. Next base: position 30,109,328 of record CM076398.1, read on the forward strand.
CAATCTAACCAACTCAATTAGCCCACGTCCATAAAACAAACTGCTCTTAATCTGTGCTGTCAGACACTCCCATTCTAATGAAGTTCAGGAGGGTTAGGTGAGAAGAGAGAAAGACAGAGAGAGAGAGAGACAGCGAGAGAAGAGAGACAGAGAGAGACAAAGCGTTGAAGTTGCCCTTTCATCATCAGTGAATGCAACCAACTTAGCTAACTTTCAGTGTTCCTTTCATTAGTTTCATTTCATTAGTATAAATTCATAGTTTACTCTGAGAAAACAGCTTTTCTATTATTCCCTTTCTACTATTAAGTATACTTGTGTAATAGTATAATTACATTTTTGAAATGCAATGTTCTATGTTTTATAACAAGGGGCATTGCAATGAACAAAGAATATGGCAACACTAAACAAACATGCTAGAAGTAATTCAGTGCTACTTTTTTTTTTAGTTTTGCTTGTTCTGTGATATTTTAGAAAATGATTGTGTCTGGTTTACTCCTCCTACTTTTTGAATGGGTTGACATACTCTGCTCCACTCCTCCACATATGTCCCCATGTGAACCCAGTGTGCCCTGCCATCTTGTGCTCAGCAGTCCTCTGTGAGTGTCCTGGCCCGGGCTGGCTGTAATCACTAAACAGGAGGTGTGAGTAGGCTAATTAACACGCTAACGAGCAACAGCAGTCAGCCAACACTGTCCTACAGCCGCTCTGAGCCAGAGTATGACAACTCTGTTCCCATCTGTCACTACACAGATACGCACCTGTGCACCTATGCTCTATGTGTGGGTTTGATGGCACTTCTTCCATGTGGAAAGATGAATGAGGAGGTTGAAGAACACTATTGGAGTTCAGAGCCTTTTGTTCCAGAGATTGACAGTGTTGTGCCAGTCCCCTGTGCCTCAGTGCAGGGGGTCCAAGCTCAGACAGCTCCATACATCACTGTTGGCAGCAGCCAGGTGCTATAATGCTCTCTGTGCCAAGCCTGTGCAACATGCAGGATTTGGAATAAGTGGCCAAATGTAGCAATATGCCCAAGTTCATAAGGAATGACATGGCTACAGTGTTTGCCATGTCTTATGCAGGTCAGAATTGGTACATGTCATACCAAAACTCTTCTACCACCATTTGAATAGGAACAAACATTAAACAAGATAAAAATATATATATGTTGTGTTAAATCCATTAGTAGTGCTAATGTTTTGTGATATTCTAATCAGAAGTAGTCAGTTATTAATTATTATGATAAAAGTGTTATGGTATGTTGCATACAATGCCAGTTCTTGTGAAAGCTTAATGGCAGTCCTTCTCATTTGTCATTCTTCATCGGCGCTCATCCTGCGGGGTGCTGCTCCTCCACTGTTGTCAGGACAAACCATGCTCTGTGGCTCAACCTGAGTGTCCGTTTGTCTGTGCGCCCGAATGTCTCTGTCTGTTTTTTTTTTATGTCTACTTTATTCACAGTCTCCAAAATACTTGTCCACATCACTGCAACTGCCTTCACAAGTTTTAGAAGTGGCATCAACGTGTTGAAATCATAGAAAACTATGTTAAGTTCAGGCAATTGTGCCACATAGTGTTCACCATAAAATGTTTAACGGACACAATTGCCGGTTTTTCTTAAGTGCTTGATAGCAACAGCAGAGGGAGTAAGTAGGAGTGGTGAGTAGCTATGAGTCACAGCAAGCAGCAGTCAGCAGTGGATCATTTTGCCACACATGATGTATGTTTAAATGACAAGTTCTTAATGTGTTGCTTGAAATACTTCTAATAGTAGGAGTAGTGATGGTTTAATACTTATTTAGAATGTTCCCAGGTCAGGCATTTATTCTAATTTCAAATCATGTAACAGTACTATAGTACAATAGAGCAAACCATAGATATGAAGTACTTCTGATTTGTACGACTCGTTGTTGCCTCATCAACTCTTATTGTGTCTTTCCCTACATTCTTCAAAGCTAGGCATGCTTCATAACCCATTGATTTGATTTCCTCTCTTTGAAAGAATATTAGCCGTATCCCCCTCCCTACCCTCGCGCCCTATGAAGTGTGCTGGATAGTCCTTTCACACAGACTGAACGCATACTCCTCTCATTCATCTGCTTGTGTATTTGCATTTTCAATTAATTGCCACCGTCACGCGCTGAGGCTCTGAAAGCGGCTCGGGCTTTGTGTGTGACCCCTAATTGCAATCATTACGCAACGAAAGTAACCCGCCTTCGAGTGTTCAATTGTACACTAGGTTTAATTAAGGGAACTGAGTTAAAGCATTACTCAACAGTCTAATAGACCAGATACAGAATGCTGTTTTCTCTTAAAGTGAATGAAATGATAGTCCAACGCAGTACTGGTAATTGCTTCCAGTTGCTCATTTACATAACTGTGTCGTTTGCTTAAAATATATTTGACCACACAGCTGATTCTGTCCAAGGGTATTTGAGCATGATTGTTTATTGGTTTATGCTATGTTAAACATAAGCCAAAATGTGTGTAGAAGTCAGGGCTTTGTACAGTATTTAGTCTTTAGTTTTGAGTTCAGTTCTGGTTTAGTTCAAATGGTGATAAAATCAGGGCTAGGTTTTTTTGTTGTTGTTGTTTTTTTTTTTTTTTTTGCCTTTTTGCTCATTTGTGGTTATTGGTAAGATAATGTTAAAACAGGACTTGGATTTAATTATGAACTGTGAATTATCTGTAAATGTATCACAAAGTGCAAAAATAGCTTTTTGTATGTTTTTAAATAATGTTTATTATTATTTGGCATTTTTATTTACTATAATAATATAAAAGCTTTAAAACAACATTCAAAATGTAATCTGCTGTACTGCCCATGCATATTTGTTACTACATTTAAACACCACAGATTTAACTTTTCGTCTGGACTCTATTAACGTTGTAAGAAAATATTAATATTTTATATTGGCTGTACTTTTTCCTGGTGTGCTTATAATAAGGAAGCTACAAGTCAACCTGAACTTCACTGTTACTGAAATGATTTCATTGCCCTCTATATAATATTAAGTTAATCATTAAGTCATTTCAGGTGTCGGATTATAGTCGGTTTGCAAACATATAGCTGCTGATCTCCACACTCTACAGCCACTGTGATCCACATATTGTGTGGACACATATCTGAAGTGAATGCTGCATGAGCAGAAACACATCCGTGTGTGCAGACAGACAGACACACTCTCATTTACTCATATATATGCGGACACACACTCCTCACAAATAGATTTCACTTTTTGCATGTGAGCGCTTAGGAACAAAGAGGCAGCGTGATGCAGGGGGATGAAAAAAAAGCAATTATTCAGTGCTGGGCTGTGTACCTGGGGTTACAGCCTCGCCTCTGGAGTAAATAAGTCACTGCTCCTGTGTGTGCTAACGGCGCACAGCTCACACACGCACCCACAAATTCAATCTGGCTACAAATGCAGAACACACCCCCACCCTGCTCCCTGCTGCACCACGCGCCCTTGCACTCCAGTAATGATGCTGTGTGTGTTGAATTCGGCCAATAACAAAGGCTACAGCAGCCACTCCAACTCCCCCCATTCTCTCTCCTGTTTTTTTTTTTTTTTTGTCCCCTCAGCTCACTCCCACGTTTTTGCCCTGATAAGAAATCTCCATAAAAAACGAAGCGCACAGATAGAAAAATGGGTGCGTTTGAGGGAAGAAAGACAGGAGAAGGATTAATTGTGTACTTGTCAGGGAACAAGCAGAGTCTCCGATATAAATCTTATATCCTATTTAAGGCTTTTCTTCATCACAAGCCTCTGATTTATTACAGGGTTTCCCTTCAATTTATCAAAATAAACTATAGGCTTACAGTAGCACAAGCTGGCAGGGCTATGTAGCCAACAGCCGGCCCTGATGGAGTGTAGAAAGCTTTAGGGAATTTTGTGGACTCTGACACACACACACCAGCATCAATACACAATGTCTCACCATTTCCTCAGTTTCTATGACCAACCTTGAAAGTCAGGCCAGCAAGTGGAGAGGCTTCACCTTAGAAGAGGAAGAGGGAGAGGCAGGAAGGAGAGGAGATGTCATGATACTGAGGAAACAACGTCAGGGCAGGCTTTGTAGAAAAACTGGGTAAATTTGTTCAAGCATCTCCTGTGTATTGAGAAGGGGCAATCTGGAATTCACTCAATTAGTCTAATGTGCACATACTAATGAAAGTGTGGTTTGTGTGTGGACTGTTAACCGTGTTACTGTGGCATTTGTCTAATCTGAGTCACTTGAGTACTTGGGTCTTTAATGAGGATAAAGAGAGGAAACTGGATATGGATGATTAAAAGGAAGGATAGAAGTCAGAGAAAACAGAGAAAAAAGGCTACGGTGTGTGTGCTTTGAATACTCAAATAGCATGGGCACATTGTAATCAGTAAAACAAAGGGTTATAAATATATTCACATTTGCAGTCGGTAAAGTAATTTTTCAGGACAGCCGTGGTCAGCATTGTATATTTGTCTGTCAATGCTTTCTAAAATGATAAGAAAATAGGGCTCAGTTAATTTATTTTTATTCAGATCTTCATGCAGTGTTCAAATTATCAATGACATTCTTGGGTTTTGATATCAAGGGGCCTGCAGCTGATCTTCTGTTAGTAAAAGCTTCAAATCGAAAATGTATTCTTTTGGTGTGAGTAATTCAGCATCACCAATCTGACATTGTTCATACTCAAGTAACTCTAAGTGTGACAAGACAAAATATTAGAGCCAAGCAGCAATAGATAAAGACAAGACAAAGATTCAAAGGCAACAAACAACACTGAAAAGTAAGGAGTGAATGTTTAGGGCCAAAGATCTACAACTCATTTTGTTGGAAAATTGAATATGGGGATAGATGTTTCTTTAATCTTTTTCCATCTCTAACCATCATTTTGAAGGGGGACAGTTGTGATTGTATGAGCACTGTGATTTCCCAGTGGATCACAACGCCATATTGATTTAAGAGTCTGGTCACTCAGCTTGTTGGTAACTGATCACCCGCCTGATGGTGCGAAGGCTAGATGAGGTGAGTGACCTTTGATCTTGTACTTCTGACCTCTCTGTTGGTCTGGGGCAGTCTGGCGTTGGGACGCAGACTTAATCTATTGGATGAACAGCATGTAATAAAACGAGCGCTCCCTTGGGAACAACCTAAAACAAACCAATGTTGTCCTAAACATCCAGATGTCCTGTCACTCATCCTGTCATGTACAGAGTCATGATCTTTACAACTGCAATGGAGTTAGGTTCAGTGACTATGAAGGACGCACAAAAATTTTATTCAGTGCATAATTTGGCTTTTGTAAGCTTTGGTTGAAAAGGTAGATTGACTACTGTAGGTAGTCACCTGTCTTTTTGTTATGAAGACACGAATCCAGCACTGGTCTGAGGAGCAAGAATTAATCAACACCTCTAGTGAACTTAAAAAAAATGTGGCACACACTCAGTTTCCACAGTGCAAAATCTTATCTCAACATTTTCATTTTGGTTACAAGGAGCTCAGACATTCACTCTTTCTCCATTTGTATTCCAGACGCACTATTTCAATTCTTGATGCCATTTTTAACATGTACTCCCCACTCCTATCAGACGACTGTTTCCAGGCAGATTTCCTTCACACAGCCACTCTTGCCATTCTAACTCATTTCAAGGTTTTCCCCAAACACAGCCTTTTTTAGTGTTATCATGATCAAACCTGGGGTCCCACCTCCCATCTGATCCTTGTCTTTCTCTTCAACTATCTGTCCATTCATCTTCCTTTTATGTGGAGGTGGTCTCCAATGGGAGCTGAGAGGTGACAGGCGTTCGTCAGCTTTGCTCCTGCCGTCTGCCTTCCTAATGAGCTCAAAACACAGGGGGTCAGCCTATTATGGAGATGAGCCGATCCAGGCAGGCCAAAGGTGCTGGACCTCACTAATAGAGGAGCCCTTTACACTTCTTGCCTCCTCTTTTCCTATATTTCAGCTCATCCTCCCCCATCTGTAAACTTGAGCTGTGGCCCTTTAATGTTTAATGAATAGGCTAATATGCTAAACAGAAGTGCTGGCCTCATTCGTCTTCAGCAGTTGTCTTTATTTTTTTGACTGCACATGGCTTGAAGTTCCTCACTAAAGAGTAAAGACCTCCGCATGTCTGCTTGGCCTCAGCAGGTGCCTACTACTGTTGAGGGGCGAACGCACACACTGAATCTCTTGACTGAAGAGATAGACTTATCATTAAAGAAGTACGCTCTCACTACACTTACATCCACGCAAGGAAAACCTGACAAGTCTGAATTGAACAAGATTTCAAAATGTATGCATGTAAACCTGCAACCTTTAACCAGATCCCAGAAAACTACTGCAGAAATCTGATTGTGCTTTGTTGCTTTGTTGCATAGCAGGAGCAGAAGTTTACTGCATAAAACAAGAAACAATCAGGAAAATTCTAGACATATTGACTAAATTTAGATCACCAGCAGTGACACAAATTACGGTCTCTCCACTGTCTGTTTTGCAGGAAATTAAATGCTAAATATCAATGAGATTTAACCTTTTTTTGCTTATTTTTCTTTTGATAAATCGATTAGTTGTTCAGAATCATACACAACAATTTTTCCATAAAGTGACATAGACAGTGGATTTCCCGGAGCTGTACAGAAAAACTAGTGATTACCCTTAACCTAGGGCGCTTTTTTTTTTTTTTTTTTTTTTTTTTTTTTTTTTTTTTTTTTTTTTTTTATTTGAGTTTCAGATTAACAGCCCTGACGAGCCCGCCCATGGCAAAAAAAAAAAAAAAAAAAAAAAAAATTCTGTAACAATGACACTGACAGACATTAAAAATTAATTTAAAAAAAAAAAAAAAAAAAAAAAAAAAAAAAAAAAAAAAAAAATTAATTACTTGGATCATTTTTTTGTTTTTTTTTTTTTTTTTTTTTTTTTTTTTTTTTTGTCAAAAAAAAAAAAAAAAAAAAAAAAAAAAAAAAAAAAACTCAACATAATATCTTTCTTTTATTAAAAAAATACATAAGAAGTTAATTTCTATAATTATTTATTATTTTATTTTTTTAGAGAATGATTTTATTTTTTTATTTTCATATAATATTTTTTTTTTTTATTTTTTTTTTATTATTTCAATTTTTTAGGATATATTCCTGAGTCTATTGGTGGTTATAGACACCAAGATAATTTTGACAAGTATTTGTCTAGTATTCTTGTTACATTTGGGCATTTTTTGGGTTCGCACCAAAAAAGCTCAGGCTAAGGTAATAAAAAAAAAAAAAAACTCCAATATATGCTTATTCATACTTTTGTGCTCAAAAACCTATTTTGCTCCTGGTATGTTTTGGAACCTATGTGCATAATTGATTAGCTTGTTGCAGCCCTAAATGAAATCCTACTTATCTATGTTTGTGAAAGTGTGTGATAGTTTTGATATTAGAAATGATTCCTACAATGTATGAATTACTAGACACGCCTGAATCTTTTATTCTCTTGTTTGCACTCTTTGATTTAAATACTTTGGACTTAGAGAGGCGTCTGTCCAGAAATAGCACTGTTGTATCTACAGTATTGCAGACTGAAATTAATATTAAATATGTATTTAGTTTAATAGCATGAAAACTTTTAGTATTACTGTTATTATTTACAGGATGCTTCATGATTTTATGTTGCTGAAAATACAATGAACTACTGCATTCATATCTTTGCTGTTAGACAGATAAAATAGCATTTAAAGGTGCATGTAGTTTTTCTCTTACTTTACTATGGGTGTTTTTATTTTTTACCGAAAGTGTGCTCCTCTCCACAAATCTGACTTTTAACTTGTTCTAATAGCATCACTTGTCTCTCTGAATATTTCAAGTTTAAAGCCGTACTATGTTTTGTTCAGACCCTCCTCAAAAATTGCACGCAGAGGACTTTGAAAAGTCTTACAAAATGAATTTAGATTAAAATGATCACAAAATAAATAATGGACATGAATTGGAGGTTAGGTCATCTGTATCTTATATAATGCCCGAGAAGCGACATTGTTACCATGGAAATAAAGACAAACCCGCCATGTTTCAGGTTAGCAGAATTTCCATAGAAATACATTAGCAAAAACAGTATTAAAAAGTAAAGAAAACAGCCCTGAAACAACCCAATAAACTGCTGGGTCAGTACTGGTAATTGTATCTATCACTATGTAGTGTCAAAGTATGCTTTAAATGCTATTTTTAGTATTCAGCAATGTAAAATCTCCACTGGTTTACATTAGACCAACTGAACAATCTACTGTTGTGTGATGTCACCTTCCTGAACCTTATAGCAATTTAGCTGTTCCTTTTCCCCATTAAAGACTATGGAGTGTAAATGAACTCAGAGTAAAATCTGTAGCTTCGTCTTCACAATATTGAGTTGTAACTTTGATGACTCCATAAGGTCTCAGTTCAACAGCCCTGGTGCAGTGTGAACCAGCAGGGTCACTCTCATTGGTCCACAACTCATTAAAAATGTAAAAAAAAAAAAAAAAAGAGTAGCTCTGGAAATTTGCCTTGTTAGCGCTTTTCCTCTGTTTGATCTAGCTAGGTCCTGGGGATTCATTCTATTTTACTGTTTGCCAGTCAAAAGCACACCGGGTGATTTCGGTTGCTAGGTCAAATAGGATGATTAAACGGGAAGCGATTCATTGGTCAGATCAGGTGATATGCAAATGAGCTCTGCCAGTGTCTGGCAAAAAGCAAGCTCCGCCAAGACGTGCCAAGAATATCCTGAGCTTTTGTTACCAGTAGAAATTGAAATGGAGATTGAGCTCTGAGCAACGCACCTGTGTTTTGTTTTTTTTGTTTTTTTTTTACTTGTATGAAGGCAGTGTGGATTGAAGTTTTATTATCATAGTTGTATTCTGGATAAAACTTTGAAGAGAAAGTATCAGTATTAGAGGATATAAGTAATTAATATGGACAAAAGAGAAATGTTAGCACTTGGCCGGCCATTCAAGTGTCAAATCAAATCACACGTACCTCAGCTAGTTCAAATATTTGAGGGAGTTTATTGAAATTGTATTAATCAAATGCTCAAGGCTGCTGTAATTATCTCGTTGTGTGCGCCTGTGGTCTGTGCCTCTGAGGGCTATTTAGTGTCATGGGCAGCCTCACAGTTAGAGGTGGTCCTGATGATTAGCTCCTGTTAACGTCAGCTCTCATCCACTTCTCTCTGTTATCCCTTAGCATTAGGCTAATGGCCAGGAAACACACATAATGACTTTCACCACTGATTAACATCCTCCAGCACACACACTAACACACGTGCACACATAGACACTGGCTGACCAAATCTACAGATGTATGGAAAGGGACAATTACATGCACCATTTAGCCAAGAATGCCTACACATGTCTGTCTTTCAATTGGAAGGAATTTGCTTGTTACCTGTGAGTACATTTGTAATGTGGACTTTCCTGTTGGAGAGTTGAATTAAAATGGTGTAGGAGTATTTTTTAACTTATATATGGATATATATATAAGCTTGTCGGGGGGAAAAATAATACATATTTTTACATATCAGATATAATGGTGAGTAATAATCATTGCACAATTAAAAACAATTTAGTTTGTTTGTAAATTGTTGATTATTACATTGTTTACTACATTTCTAATTAACCTTTAGCTGTTTTACCTAAAGATGTAAACAACTATTTAATTAAAACATTTACAGCTGTCCACAAGTTTATGTACATAATGTATTCAGAGCCTCCTAATTTTTCACCACCATGAGTTTTGAAGTGCTTTTCTTAACTTTGAGAAGCCATCGCAGGTTGAACTGTGTTAGTATGCACAATGCACTTTTAAGGAAACAAACCATCTAATATTAGACGCAGATTGAACAGTGCAAACTAATTTTTAAATAAAAAGATGGTATTGTTTTCCAGGCACAATACATGTGAGACACTACTGATTTTAAATTATCGTCTTAAAAAATTAGCTTAGTGCTTTCTTTGTACCCTCAAAAATCTACAGATACAAGTCAACATGCTGTACTCTTTGCATCTTTTTCCATTTCACTCACACAAAAATACACAGTATAAAGACATGTGCAACAGTGCTTTGCCCAGGGGCGTTCTGAGCCTGTATAACCAACCCTTTCATCTGAATGAAACATATTCCATAGTTAATGTACTTCCAGACCAATGGACACTGGCAATTGCCCTGCTGTTGTGGATACAACCAAACAACAAAACAAATACGAAACATATTGTGCTTTATGCGGATGCCTAGAGGGGCCCTGGGCTTTTTCTATGATGTGATTGTTGAAAAGCGTTCCATGCATGAGTATCCTTTACTACTGTGTCATGTAGATTTTATATGTTTACTTATGTCTGTTTTCCCATCCATACCGCACACAAAGTGCCCTGGTGGGAGGAGGAATATGCTTAGAGAAGCGTGTGCTTTCACTGGGCCTGTCTGAAGTAAGGACAGCCTGTGTAAGGAGCCCTCTTCACATGCTGCTTTGGTGATAGATTGTCACTTATGCCACAGCTGACATCCAATCTGGCATCAGCGATTATAAAGCCCTCACCTCTTGATGTGTTCCTCTGTCGCCATCGGACCCCCCTCTTGCTCAAACACAGAAATCCCATTTTGTGTCAGAGAGCGCTGAAATGAGTTTGTGTCTGGTGTGTCTTTCACATGTCTGGGATGGATGATGGAGGGCTCGCTGGGAATGAGCCAAGTCTACTAAGATATTGTTGGTAATGCTTTACCTTTTGGTTATTTTTGACACAAAATAGTATTAATAATATAAAAAGTCGAAAAACAGAGTTATTTAGCCAACTCTCAAACATGCTGGAAATCTTTTCTGAATTGAAGTAGGAAGCAATTTCACTTTTTTACATTTGTGTAAAATTACTTTTCACCGAGGATTTATTATATTTTCAATCAATAATAAAAGAAACAATTACACAAAGTAACCTCAAATACTTGTGGTTTATAAAATAAAATGACAGTGTGGAGATACAAAATCTGGTCACATTTCTTCTAAATTTGGCTTGTTTTATCCCTATGGGATTCTCTTCATCTGAAAAATATATGTCAAAGCACTGTAGTGAAGGGTATTGAACTATAGTATAAAACTTTAAGACACATTTTCCACCAAGGCAGCCAGATAATGGCCAAGGATTTTTGTCAACCTTGTTTATTTGGACATGCCCTGTCCTGATGCTTCTTGATCAGTAAATATGTCTTTGTGCACAAGTCTTGTATCTGAGATGGTGACATGATCAAGAAGCATGTTCACACTGGGCTGGATCCACCGGAGGACTGTGTGCACAGCGTGGACACTCCTTTGAGACCACTGCTCACAAACACATACTGTGATTAGACAGCATAGCCACGGCCTCAGTGTGTATGACCATGTGTCTGCTTGTCTTTGATATATTACCTTTGTATGAAAGAGTTAGCTGCCTGTATGGCTTGTGTTTCTATGTTAGCAGAGATCAGATCCTGGGGGAGAACAGTGCAACCTTAATAAGGCTCTAGCTATGGTCCAACAAATAGATGTGGCAACAGTCATTGGAGGGGAACACCAGTGCAAACGTTCAGGGCTGTCTCCAAACATCAGGGAGTTTTGTGTTGGTGCACTGAAGACCATCAGCATCAACATCACACTGAACAATGGGCTGAGGAAGGGAACCTCTTGGGCCAAAGAAAACTCACTCCAATCTCACAAGCCAATTGCTACTTGTGTAATGCTAGTGGATTGGCAAAAAATCAAGGATTTAAAAAAATACCGCACTAGTTTTGTTCATGTGACATAACAGCTTTCTCAAAGGGGAATGAAACCTATTTACTTTTCTATTAATCACACTATACTTTGCCATCAAGTATCAAAAAGGCCATTTCACACATTTTCAATTTGATGATTTCCATTAGTGACAAGAGCCATTAACTTTTTGTAATGCAACAAATACTAACTGCACTGAACAAAATGAATTCTCTCTTTCTTCCTTTCTTTCTCGCTTTCTTTCCCTTCCAACCTTCACATAATTATCGTAAAGGCCTGAATTTGAGTTGTAAGAACTTAATCGTGAAACCACTTTGACATATTATTGTATTGTATTATTGCAGGCAAAAGTGGCTCTGCTCTTTGGCGTCTGTCAGACCATGTTTACATTTGCTTATTATTTACTTTCTGCTTTCCAACTTACAAAAATCAGTCTTGCCATACTCTGATGACTCATCTTCTGGTTCTCATCTTTGGCAGTTTGATTATAACACACATAACACACATAGCAAAGTCCAAAGATGTAGCACGCCAGGAAGATGACATGACTATGACAGAAAGCCTTGAATGTAACCCATAAGAATGGTTTTTGAAATACCACACCTCTCTGTAATAAAAGAATGTCTTCTTTTCAACTTTTTTTTCCATTTTCTTCGACATTTTGAGTTTTATCTCTGAGGAAAAATGCCAAGAAGACAAAAAAGTCAAAGGCAGAGTATTGTAATCTTAAGTATACAGCCGTAATGATGATAAGAGCCCTGAGTCACTAATTTGCTTTCTGAATGTGTGCTGAGAAACGCCCTGACCCTTTTTATATTATGCTTTTTATCAGCAGACAAATGGAAGCAGCTCGAGAACAGCATTCTCAAGCACATTAAGAGAGATTTGAAATGCATTATCACTAATGTTTATGACATTATGATGAAAGTTAGTTCTATGAAACAACACGTTTGATTTTTCATTAGTCTGATGGTTCTAAGGTAATGTTTATTTAGGACAATGTGCAATTACATTAAGCACAATGGCAGAGATGCTTGTACCAGATTGTAGCTAATTTTCAAGTTCTAGTTCTTTATGTTTTAAAAGTCATAATGTATTTTGTGATATCAAAATGAGAAGCGATAAATATTCAGAATTTTCCCCTGTAATAAAGTAAGAAAGCAAGACTTGTGCATGCAAAAATACAGTTGTTATAATCTGTTACCTTGATAAGCCCTTTATGGATCTTTGCTCTAGAAGTCACACACTAGCTCTGGCTTTTCAAAAATCTTCAGGTCATGTGATCAATTTGAAATGTTAACAAATTCTTAACTAAGAATATAGACAATACTAAATATTTTCTCTAAAATCCGGGCATAAGGCAGCTTCATTCTTGCCAGAGTTCACCAGGGGCACATCCGCCCTGCTGCGCTAAAAGCAGAGAAAACAATAGCTCTGATTAATGACAGTGAACTGCAGCAGTGAAGAGGACCTCCACTAAATGCGCTGTTGGAGATTTTCTGCCAGGTCTCTTGAGCTGTTTATTCCTCTTTCTCTTCAGAGCCAAGCACAAATACAGTTGACAAGTGCTCTTTAATGTCTTTTGATGAGTTGTAAAAAACAGTTTGCTAAGACTTCCTTACAACATATTCATCCATCAAGTGTATTTATACATTGATTATTTTAAAATCACAGTCACTGACCACTTTTAATACATTTCTTAAAACCAACGTTGTCTTCAGAGTCAGATATTGCATTATTGTTTTCAACGTGCTGTCTTTGTATAATTACAGATCAGACGAGCGTGTCTTTTTGTTTTTAATGTCAAACCTAGTGTTGTTTTTGTCCCCTGTGGATGAGCCCTGCCTTCTTTAATTAAAGTTGCTCTCATAATTAGTGTCAAAAGCAGCACAACACTTCAATGTGTTCCTGAGGTAATTGAGACAGAGTTAACACAGTCACTCTCGGATTTAGTGGGTCGTTATCAAAACTTATCACATCTCAATAAGACAGACCTGATAGAAATATTGTTCTCCAGGAACCTGTTCCAAAGACAGAATAAAGTGGCATATGCTGCCATTCTGCTAGCAAGGCATTTACCTGGATCCTATTTGTTTCTTGTTTGCGCGAATAAACATTAATTTGGTGATTCATATTAAGGAAAACAAAGTTTTGTCTTTGCAGCCTGGTTATGGGAATTCTGTTTAATAAAACTTACTTATTAATAAGTGTACGTAAACATGATTTAATATGATTTATTATTCACTGCATACCATGTCAAATTTGTGGAATTATGAAGATTGTCTGAGCAAAACATTTTCATTGTTTGTTTTTTTTTATTTGCAACATTTTATCTCCCCTAATATTATTTTGTGCACAAATGTACAAATGTAATTTTTTTATATGTACAGGGCTTTCTCCAAGCTTTTCTTTAATTCTATAGCCACTAAATTATAAGTGCATTTTTTTTGGTAGAATTCCCAATATTACAATATCAAAATGAGAAAGTTCTATCTGCAACTGATCACTTATAACTCCCACTTATGACATTTAAAATAAACATTTAGACCTCTCCTATGGTGCTCTTTACTCCCATTTATCAACTAAATGTATCTTCTTTTTGTTTTTTCTGTACAAGAAATCAAAGCTTTAAACCTAAATATTTCAGAAGTATCAGAAACGTCTATTTCTAAGAGAACAAGACAGCCTCATCACTACTTTTGTATTTCCTATTCTCAGCGCACTCACTCACACACATGCTCACAGCAATTTGCAAAGGGCGCTTGCTCTACATTTGTGTCTGTCTCTGTGTGCTGTGATCACATGCTAATAAAAAGACTTGGGGTGCTACTGTCTCCCTAATGCTTTCTCTTCACAGCGGGTGGCCTGTCGTACCTGCTTCCTCCTCTCTCTCTCTCTCTGAGGAACTCCTTCTCTCCTCTCCACACATGCACACACTAATTGGATTAAGGCTTGACAGTAATGCACTACCGGTTTCTCGCGGCTCACAAACAGCCCACTAATAAATTGCGTGTGAAAGAATTAGCACTTGGGCTATCATTTATGAGATTATAGGAGAGAGTTAAATAAGTGTGGGTCACTGGTGATGAGAGGCGCGGTAGGGTTGGTGACCTATAGAAGTAGTGGACTAGCTCGGACACAGCGAGACAGTAATTAGGCCCAGACATAAGCAGTGCGCCATGCAGACAGCCTAATAATAGTGTCATTGCTATTAATAACCAGAATGATAACGGCGCACGTAATTATGACAGTAATAATCATAATGAAGTAAATCATGTTTCGTGTTAGCGCCTTAATGGCTGCCTGTGTATGTGCGCGCTCAAGGTAATAGATTTACTTGACAGTGTGTTTATGATATAATGTCATTAAAGCTCAGTGTGCATCCGCCAAATTATCATTTGTATAATGTTGTTTGATCGCGGGGGGCTTCACGCTGTTGTTTTGCTCTTCATCTTTTGGCTTGTAATAACTTATGTTGAATTTGTCCGGGTCCTCACTCTATAATTTTGCGTAGTCTTACCTGCAAGCACATTTCACGAAGAATTAAGAGGCACACTATGTATCTTTTCTTGCCTTTGTTTAGATACAGGTGCTTTTATTGGTAAAAAGATCTGTAATTATTATTACTATCTATGACTTTAGTCTGGTGATGCTACCCTGTTTCAATGAAGAAAGATTGTGTTTTACCATCTCTATGCTGACAAGTTCCATAGTGCACCCCTAAGACAGAGTATACAGTGTAATCATAATAATGAGCATATCAACCATTTACTAGTGCATACATTAAACATATCATCTCAAAATTGTTCTGGAGTATCACAACAATCATTTTCTGATTATTTTGAAGACATTCCTGCATAAATGCACTAAACATGTCTCTAAACTTAACAGTTGAGATTTAATTGTCAGACAAATGTCTATAACGTTGAAAATGGAAGTGCAGAGCAATAACACAATTATACTCTTTTTTTTGAAAGTTTACAGCATCAAATTGGCTTTTTTTGTAGAGTTTTTTTGTGCAAGCGCTTTTCAATTTTTGCGAAATTTAAAAAAAAAATATTGACAATGTTATTTCAAGATTTTTTATAAACCCCACCTAATAGCATACATGTACAAATAAATCACTTAAACCACACTGTAAAGAAACAAGTGCACCAATTTTATAATCTCATCAAGTGTTTCATTGTTTAATACAATAATTAGTCAAATATATTAATCACTTGCATTAAAAAGCTTTACAGAAACCATTTAGATAAAAAAACACTGATGATTTATTTTGTCTTTGTTTATTTATATAGAGAAAAAGTAAACAGATAACTTGCATGTTTAAGCTTGACTTAACTTTTTTATATCAGCCAATTCACAACATCATTTTAAATACAATTTTCCTATGTATTATTTTCCTGTATTTCTTTTATAAGTCTAGTAAAATATGAAATATAATGGTTCGACAGTATTTACAAAGTATTGTTGGTTGTAAAGCAGAGCAGAGGCAAGTGCAGCTGATTCAGTTTTATTATGATTGTGTTTATTTTACAAGGACACATGTAAATGAGCATGTATGGGAGGGAACTGCATGCCGGCTTTTATTATAGCTCATAATGAAGAGGTGCAGTGCTTTCATCAGACACCACTAACCCTGTGTTCCTCCTTCTCCTTCAGTTAGCTCCGAGAACACGCTGTTCCTGCCTCCATCACATTATTTTGTTCACATTCAACTCATTTTTACTGGTGCGAGGTAACCTTTTCCAGTGTGTGTCTGCCTGAGCTTCCCCTTGACCTTTCAGTGCTCGCTGTGTCTGTGGTGTCCTTTTGTTTCGCCCGAGGTAATATCTCACATCGACACTGGTGATTTATTTACTGCCTTTTACAGTGGCCACAAAGAGGCAAACAGCAGCGCACAAATACCTGCAGAGTTGAGCCTGAATCTGGTACTTTCTTGCTGTGTATTTCTGTCATTGGGAGAGCTACATGCCATTAGAGAAACAGTCACCTTTGTAAGGCCATTAAGCGTCCGGTTTTGTGGTTCAAATTGTCCATTAACCCAACCAAGAATTTTTCTACTACCAAAAAAAACTGTTGGCTATGTTTTTTGTGTTTTGTCTGCAATTATTGCATTTGTTTGTGCAGTTCTCTTTTGAATAAGTCACTAATTAGGTCCAGTGCCATTTTGACACAAATAAGGACCACAAATACTACTTTTGTCCATAACTGCTAGTTAATATTTTTGTGTTATAATTTTCATTCTTGGGTTTTGTGAGTGAATGTTTACTCTCTAAATCTGGCACTATTTCACTGATGCCTTTTTATTTTGCCTTATGATTACTATAATATCTTATCAGTTACATATTTATAAAACAACTATCTTTTTGAGATTCAGTATTCATCTTTATGTTTCTTATGCCCTAAAGATGAAAACAATAAAATATATATTTATATAAAGCAGAAGTTTTAAAACCACCAAAAAATTTGGCTTCTTGTGCACTACACAAATGTGGCAGTACAGGGGCAGAGAAGGTATACCAGGTTTAATTCTCTGGGCCTTTTCGTGTAGAGTTTGATTCTCCCTGTGTCTGGACAGGTTTCCTCTAGGATCCCCGAGCGCTGCACTGTGGCTCTCACTGCTCCTCACTGAGGCTCTGAGTCTGAAGGATGGGTCAAATATATTGTTCTCAAAATAAACAATATAGTATTATAGTCTTCATCTTATCTTCAAAATGTGAATTTTTCTGCTTACGAAAAATAGGGCTATTCCAGCTTTTATGTATGAACACAAAATTAACACAGTAGTAAATTACTCCTGGACGAGCAAAAAACAAAAATCAAATATACTTTAAAAGAAGTAAGCAGAAGAACAGAAGAGTTGCCGTAAGATCCTCGTGTACATCAAGTGATACATCAAGTTCAGGTTAAATTTAATGGATGCACCACAGTTTGAGGAACACTAGAGTATATGAACTAAACAGCATACATTCATTATTTTCATGATATTGTTTTATTTATTAATTACAGGTTACAGGTTATTATTAATATTATTATTAGTCAAACCTGATCTATATAGAATATGTCTTTGGGGATATTATTGTTGTTTGATGTGACAGTGACATAACTACTCTTCCTCTAAGTGCATGCTTAGGCTAAAGAGTAAATTCATTCATTACATACATCACATAAGTCTACATTAAAGTGCAATAAAACTCTTCAGGTTTCATGCAATGTAAACTTTTTTTTCCCATCCAAATTGCTTTTTGATTTTTACACAAAGCTGTACAATTCATTCTCACATTTCTCTTTTGAATCAGCTGTTAAATTAACTCCTTAATCCTCAAAAAATTTATGTAAGGTCAAGGAATTTTTCTCTCAATTGTCGGGAGTTTTATGTGAATCAACATGCTAAATAAAATCCTTCTCCCAATTTCACCTCCCTCAACCCCATTTTTCGGCATTTTAATCTGGTGACTCACTCCATCTGTTTTGAGTGCCTGCCAGTCAGCCTAAGCAGCACATGATGGAGGGTTATTGCACAAGATTTGGAAACCTCTGTTCATATTTGCCGCAGGCTCTTTCTCTCCCTTGCCTGTCTCGAGATGAATTCATTACTGGCGCTTACTGCTCGCTGTGTTTGCTGTAGGTGGCAGCATCCTTTTCATAGAAACCACTGCTGCTACTGCTGCTATGCCAAAGTTGAAGTTTGCCTCAGGGCCACAGTTCATTTGAAGGCTCCTTCGCTTTGATTTTCAGAAGACAGATTTGTTCTCCCGTTGACCCAGCCACACGAAGCTATTTCGTAGAAGTCTCCTGTTTAACATTAGACCTTTTTCCTATTTCAGCCAAATGAAGCAAAGGGAGAATGTGCCAAATCATGTCTCAAGGGTAAACGATCATATGAGCCTTAGTTATGCTGGTGTTACAATAATGCATTTACTATGGCACTTTCAATGACAACCATGTGCACATTTTCAAGCCAAGGTTAAAATTCAGCCTTTGCTCTGTAATCACCAAACTGCTATTTTAAGGTGTCAGGGTTATTTGTAATTCCAATCCAGTAAATGTAGAGACTTGAAGCTTTGGAGACTTGTCTCTGTAATATTTTGTGCAGCTGCTGGGACAGAGTTGAGTCTGAAAACTTATCATAAATGAAGAACTTGAAGTCTGAAACCTGGAATGAGCAGAATTGTTACTCACTTAAAAATACTCTTATCAACCCCTTAATCCAACAGTTAAGCTGGGGTACTTGCACAAATCTTGATTAGTGCAATCCTTATTTGCTTAAGAACATATTTTTGAGCGCTCCCTTCGATTATATGAGAAACAAAATTCTTTATAATTAGACAGAGCACAGTTTTTTTTTTCGATTTGCTTAAAGGACAACAAAATTGATCTAAAATGACTTGAAAGAAACGGCTCGGTTGACTTCCTGCTCAAAACTATAGAACTGATAAGCCCTGCCTCTTCATTGTAGAATTTAACTGTAAGATGCAATGGATTTAAAATAACTAATTAATATTAACGTTAATAAACGTTATGTGCTTCACTTTGAGTATATATATTTTTTATTATAACAGTAAATACAGACAATTGGGAGGGGATAGGTGGTAGGTGAGAAAAGGGAGTTTCTAAGCACTTGAGCTCCAGCTGAAGAACAATACAAGATTCAAATATAACTGAGGAAACTTATGGTGAAGGGAGGCCATCTTAACATACCATAATAGGACCCCTTTAAGTGTTGCGTTTTCATAATGCTAATTGTTATGTGTGTGAGTGATTGCAACTAATGGCATCAAATCTCCTACAACTACACTCAATTACAAATACACAAATTTGTAATAACTAGTCAAAATGCTTCAATATTTTTTGTATCAAGTTTGAATTTAAGCAAATTCTTCAGTCACAATTTTTTATTTGATATGGCAGAAATTTTGTTGTGTTGGGAGTTGGGACCTAAGCTACCCCTTAGCCACCAGCAACTTTGTTGGGTTTGTAAAGCAACCATTGTTATTTTCTGAAACCAGTGACATATTTCTGATTTTGACATTGACATTCTGGAGAGTTGTTGGAACAACAGTTTTTTACTCGCAACACAGTAGACACTGATTGAGCTTGTTCTGAAATCCAAATAATCATCTCTGCCAGCTCCTGATCAAGCAGAATGTCTGTATTATCAGTACTACAATACCCATAAGCCTTGGGGTTTACACTGTCAGCCAACCAATTAAGTCCAAATGTTCCTGTCAGCCAATTATGCAGAAATAATGATACTTTGGATTCCCCTAGTACACTGCACATACATGCCACCTGACTTTGCCAACCTCTTCCTCTCTGTGTGTGATGATGATGATGAGGATGATGATGGATGAATGATGAAATAGCCATCTGCCATTGGCAAGAGTGTGCGAATCCCAAATTAAGATTCACATCGAAGCTGCAGTTAATTGTAAATGAACAGAAAGCATGTGTGCCTGCAGGCAATGCAACCTATACCTTCCAACTGCAGCCTCAGCAATCCACTTACAAAACACTGGTCAATTAGGTCTTTTCTAATATTTAATCCCTTTTACCCCTGCTCTTTTTTTGTTCTTTGCCTTTGAAGACGATACCATCGGAAGTGGGTTAGCACAGAGCAGTGTCAGCTGTTTGCAGATATTTGTCGAGGGCTAGTGTGATGTTCTGGCTTCACGTGTGCTGAAATATAATTAAGAAGAGAGAAGAGTAGAGAGACATTTACATTGTGTTTGATGTGAGTAAAGCCTGTGTTCATTCAGGTGCTCTCAAGGTCTGTCTGCCTCTCAAACGATCAAATGATATAATGATAACACTTCGGCCTTAATAGTTGATGGCAATTTAAGCGCTTACAGGCAAATTGTGTCTATTAAAGGCACTTTTGCAAACTGTAGATATACAACGCTAGTCAAAATGAAAGTCTTTTCTACCACAAATGAACAGTGCTTTCAGTGTAATGGCTCCTTTTCAAAACCTAAAATGTCTTTTTTTTTCTCTATCTTTTGTTGAATTTTTTTTAAAGAAGTGTTGACATGACAGTGATTTCTTTGAACGTTCAAATTGCGGCATTTTAAGTACTACTGTCTGTGTCTCACTGCTGTTATTAACTTTACTGAACAATCATTATTAAAAGTCTTCTTTCATGTGCCACTAGCAAGATTGTTCATGTTTTTCGTATGCGCACATTATTCAACCAAATTATGTCAAAAGATGATGAATTATTTTCAAATGTACTTGCTTTCTACATAGAAGAATTTAAAAGTTAAACTCTGAAATAAACTTGGACTCTTATGACACAAAGTTTCTGATAAAAAAATAAGATAATGCTGTGTTTGACTTGTATATCCAAACAGAAATATACATTTATGTTGATTTTGCGAGTTGAAACTAAATTCAGACTGATTACAAATAGCAGTGTTTTTGAAGCACTTTGAACCTGATTGAAATAGAGATTTTTGCAATTTACGTAGTAAAATAGTTGAGCATGCATGGTGTATTTTTATTGGATAAATGGAATTGTAACAGTGTAGCTAAGGCGCTTATCAGTGTCAATCACCATTGAATTGCACTATAGGCACATTATACTTGTCACACCAGTCTGCTAGCATTTATATATATTCTATAGAAGTGCTTTGTCGAGTCAATATGTTGAGCATTTTCCCATCATGCCCTGTTTTGGATGATGTGTGTTTCTGCGTGTGTATATGAACAACCTGCACATCTCAGACACAATGGGCTAATATATGTATAGGAGGGCCTCAGTGTCCCAGTCTTATGGAAATACAGTCTCGCTCACTGTCTCTACACTGGCTGCTGCTAAACCCCAAATGGACCATTATGTGTCTGCGGAGTGGGAGGGTCAAGAGACCTCAGATGGAAATTGGAACATGGGGGTAGGGATGCATTAATTCAACGCAAGGACCAGCAGCACGCACACGCCAGCATGCACACACCTTTATGGGTAAATATGCATACATACAAATGGGATGGACACACGGAGAAGATATTCATGCATGATTTAGCATGCTGGATTTTGAATGTATACGCACACCCACGCTAGGTAGTTATCGGAGATTCCACAAGCGCATGATGGACCTGACTGTGAGCCATAATCTGCAGCGGCCACATGCTTATGGGAGATCAATGCTGTGATTACAACAGGAACTGTGGACTCCAGACCGGTGCCTCCAAACCCTATCCCCCTCGCTCTCCTGCACGACCTTATCTCCGAGGCTTAATCAAATTGCCAGTTGGAAGTGGAAGCTGCCACTGAAGGTTGTGGATGGGAGATAGGTCGTGTGCGAAAACGAGAAAGGGAAAAGAAATAATGAACAGGAGAGGCACGCTGTTCGAGTCCATAGGCTCAGAGTGTTGAAGGTGTTATAATAGATGTGGACAGACGTTCTGTGTCAGCACCCGCCGCTCAATTCGGCTTCTCATCTCTCGCATTAGCTTCCTCTCTCTCGTCGCTCCACTTGCAGTTTGCTGCAGCCCAGTCCCATATTCGACTGTCAAACTACATCCCTCCTTCAGCAACAATCTTGTCTTTCTTGCATCTTTTTTATTATTTGCCTTTTCCCTTCTTTCTCAACTTCCTTTCTATCCTTCAGCTCACATCTACATATCTTCAGCCATAATTGACATTTTCCATTTGCCTGACTATTTTTCCCTATCGGCTGCAAGCCAGTGTCGCCAGGCAACGGCAATAGGCCTCTGCATTTGGAGGAGACACAGGAGGAGGGGGTTGTTGGCTTCCTCGCATATTCATACACACACACACACGCACCCACACACATGCAACATTCCCTGACCTAACGGGACCCTCAGCAGCACAGGGAATAGTTAATAAGCAAAAAATAATCATGAAGGTGGCATTCAATAAGGGCATTTAAGCTAATTTAAGGAATTAATGAGCATTTTATGATCCCTCAGGGCACACGGGCTACGTTAAAATGGTTATGCTTTTCATGTACACACATATAATCCTTCAAGATGTTGTGCCCATATGGATTATAACACAAAGAGCGATTAAAAATAATAACACATCTCATAGCACACTTCATAAAAATAACTGTGGCTTCTTGCTCCCTGGGAGGTCTCACGGACAGATGGAGGCTTCATTTGATCTTTCAGTTTCATTTTCACAACACCCAGCAGACTGACAGAGTAGTGGTGGAAGATTTCAATTCTGAACTAGACTCACTATTAGTAAAACTAATTTATACTATTTAGAAGAAACATATTCATAATATTCATATTTGCTCTAAGAAATGTTGGACTGAAATGCGTAAAAAAAAAAAAAAAAAAAGAAATTTAAACATATATGACTTACTTTATCAGCATTTCAGTTTTGTGCAAACATGTTTTATCATATCCAAAGCATGATAACCAAGCATGTAACAGTGGCACAATTTCAACATATTGTATGCATGCATATATTTAAATTTAAATTCTAGTAATGCGATCATTATGTTTCAAAGTGGTGTTTCCTTTTCTCTCTTTCTCAATGCTCCATTCTCCCGGATTTATAAAGCAGCTAATGGTCTCAATAAGTGAATTTGTGACTTTAATTACCCCGACCAAGTCTAAAAGGCAACATTTTCAGCCAAGTAACGAGGCAATGCTTCACTCGCCTTTCTCCTGGCCACAGTCTACTTTTACAGACCATAAAAAACATGATGCATGAATATAGAAGTGTAACTACCGCTCACTAACTCTTCTTATGAAGTCATTTTACTCATGATACCTTTCATTTAATTTTTCCTTTCCAAACTTTGTCACAGATGAATGCTCGACCTTGCATCGCTTGTAACAAAGGGACAAAAGTAGAGGTTTGTCAAAAGTTTTGCTAATTAGCAACAAAATTGTCCGTTTTTAACATTCCGTCGTTATTTGTCATTCCCGTCACTTCCTTATAATGAGCTGCCAAATAGTTTTCAACTAAACGTGAAGGGAAGACAACTCAAAGATGCTCGAGATCAGTGCGATCGGTGTTGGGTAAAAGATTTGACTGTAGCGTTGTGACATGGGGCTGTCGTCTCTCGCTCGTCCCAGTTGGGGTAATGAGAGAGAGTGTCACCAAACCCAGCGATTCTGTGCTGTGTGCTTCTCTCATTAGTTTGTGTGGTGTTTTACTTCTCCTGCCTTTTGTCTTATCAC
Organism: Mugilogobius chulae; assembly: GCA_038363315.1. Taxonomy (NCBI): domain Eukaryota; kingdom Metazoa; phylum Chordata; class Actinopteri; order Gobiiformes; family Gobiidae; genus Mugilogobius; species Mugilogobius chulae. Next base: position 30,133,215 of record CM076398.1, read on the forward strand.
ACTGCATCGTGGTGTTTGTCAAATAGAAACACTCAAATCTATCTAATTACCAGCACCATTGGGAGTTGTTAAGCTAACAGAAGTTAATGGTTTTGTTTACTCAGAAACATTATATTTTTCAGCAATAAAGCAACAAAAAAAATTGCTGACAGCACCTCATTTTGAATGTTGCATTAAAGCAAAATGTGCTATATAAAGTTGACCAAATGTGCTGCAATAATTTAAGCAAAAGGACCTGGATGTCCAACATGAGTGAAAACTAGTACTGTTCATGTGGGTTTTGTGCTAGAAGTCCATCGCCTGTTTGCCTTCAAGTAGATGCAATGGCCTTTTGTCTAGGATGTTCTATGGTATGGTAGTAAATAGGTATGTTTAACTCTGGAAACAAGATGTGCAGAGAGTCGACCACACTCACAGTAAGAATGTTGAATTATTTGTTAATGTTTGCATGCATGCATGCAAAAAAAAAAATCATACTGGGAACAGTCCACACTAAGCAAAAACATCTACAAGGAGACATACCACCCACTAGGGTTGTAGATTTTTAGTTGTTTAGTCGTTTTATCGGTCAATGATGTATTGGTCAAGCAAAGTTTGTATTTGTAGACTCAGTTTTATTTAGATATATTGAATTCATATAGAACAGCAGTAAACAGGAAAGTTAGTCTGTCTTATGCAAATAAATGCATTCTGTTTTACTACTTTTCTAACTTAATTTGTGCTTGAATGCATGTGTTGTCTTTTCTAAAACATCTGATAAATGATCAGAGCCAAAAGATGTCCTTGGTCTATCATCAGTTATTTTAGTCAACTACAGTCCTGTCCCTAATTAATATTGCTATCAAGCTTTATTTCAGACTCCTGATATATTGGTTATTAAAAGACAGCACATAGACAAACAAAAAACAGAAAACCATCAAGCACCTCATTTACGTAATTCTGTACAGGCTCAGACACCAGTGAGTTCATTTACTAGAGACATACAGTATCGCACTGAACTTAAGCCAGGTTAGTCAGTGCCTGAATGCTATTGTTCTGTTTGACAAAAAGTTACATAGTCTGCTTCTATTTTAATGCACATTATAAATGTAATGATCCAGATCAGATAGAACTAGTAACAAAACGTCAACAAGTGCTAAATAGATTTGCACTTTTGACTGTACATAATGATTTTCAAATATTTAGTACTGTGTTTAGTTTGTTCAGTACTAATCATCAGCTATATGCTTTTATTCTTTGTGTTTTGTTTTTAACTAGAACATAGCAGTTCTATAATTTTGACATTTCTTTGTGGTTTACAGAAGCGATATGTTATGCTTTTCTCAGCACGTATTGACCAGCTTGTTTCCCAGCTAGCCTTCTAAGCTTCTATTTAAACCTCTTTGTGTGGGTCATAGACAGACGGAATAGACAATACTGCTGTCCTGTCTCATTCAGATGGGGAATAAACATCTCCTGGCTCAGACATACTTCTTTGCAACTCTAAGACTCATTAGGATGACACTTCCTCTAAGCTTACTTGTCCTGTAGCCTTATTTATTGTTGTACATGTTGTGACTGACAAATGTTACATTTTGTATCATTTAAATGGGTGACTCAGATGGTATTTTAAATAATTTAATCCTTTGTGTGAGATGTGTTTAGAAAGGCCATGCAGAATAATAACATACCTGACGAATGGGCCTGCTGTCTCATTAACTAGTCCTTCAATAGGCTGTCATTAATGTCTTCTCTAATGTATCAAGGTTTAATGTCAAATTAGCATTGATAGTTCGGTGCACATGGTTTCTGGCTTATTTTCTCTAGCAACAACATCATTATTTATAGCAGACCTATTTTAAAGATGGCCATGGTTTGTCTAATTATCAGTTAATAAGGGAGAACTAAAAGACTTTCTGTGCAATTATTGTGTTTTCCACCACACTATAGTTTAGAGATGTAAATAGATAGATATAGATAGATTGGATAAACAGAAAGGGAAAATTGGGAGTTAATGAGGAATAAACCTTGAACTAAGCCTGGACTAAACTTCCAAACTATAAAGTTGATACCACATAATACAAATGTATTTCTCAATCATAAAGAAACATATTTTCATACAGCAGATCCTGATTTCATACATGATTGAAGTTCTTTGTGTTGATCTGATTTATGACCAGTCAGATTGATCAAAACCATTTTAAAACTTTATTCAGGAAAGAGCGTTACGGCATCTTATCCATTTATGTTCTGTTTATTCCAATAATTATTTACTGAAAAATGTGACACACTTTGAATTTGATAAAAATCTACGTGTACCTCACTGTTCTAATCAAGTTTTTGCAGTAATGCACAAACCTGTTGCAAGAATGCAGCTTTCTCAGAAAAGTGCCTGCTAGTGAGCATGCAGTGTCTTGTGTATTGTAAAGGCCAGTTTGCCTCAGGAGATTGAGAAAAACAAAGACGAAGCATCTAATCTAAATCATTTGTTTTTGTTTTAACAAGACTTATGTTGCCACCTGTTGTTAAATATCTCTTTACATCCTTTAGAAAATTGGTTTAAAGACCAGAGAATGAGTAGAACCTTTTGCACTCACAGAAATGTTATTGTATGTATTCATATGTTCAGCTGACTTTAGCCTGTGTTATTTAATTAGAATATATAATTATGTTTTTTTTTTTTTTGTTTTTTTTTTAGGTTTTACACAATAATTCTTGGAAAAGAATATACAGTAGCAACAGCCAAATATGCTCAGTAGTGCTGCCTTAGTTAACATATTTGTCTTCCAGATTTACTAGCGCCCTGTGGCAAAAGTATGTTTATTTCCACTGTGACACTCCTGAATAATGAATGTCAACACAAAGATCTAAGACTAGGATTTCCTCAAACATCTCTTTCTGCTTTTTTACTGTACGAGCCCCTTGTGTTCACATGCTCGCTCTCCCATAATGAGCCGCTAAATTATTTCAATTACAGTGTCACCTGTCAGTCAAACCGCTCCGGGAGATGTTTAGTGATGTTACACCAACATCAGACATCCCTGAACCCAAACGTGCCAGAGGAATTTATCTCAATCACATCCCAGTCCTCTTTGGATACTGTACCTCATTTAGCCCCCACCTCTATTACCCTCATTTTAATTAGCTCCAGATTAAATTAAAAGCTATATGTTGGCGTTAATTGATTTATCTGGAGACAGGCACCATAATTACAGGTTCTCAATGGAGAGATCGGAGGAGTGACGCTGGAGGCTTTCCCGGTTTCATTGTGTGGGGCATGTGTGTAAAACCTTTATTGATGTGCATGCGTGTGTGGATAAAGCCATCGCCATAAGCATAATAAGCATTGTTTGAGCTAGTCAGAGGTTAGTGAGCAGCCACCACTTGATGAACGAGCGAATAAAAGATGATGCAAATAGATGCGGTTTGACTATAATGAAACACAATTACAGCTTTATTAGAAGATGTAATTGCTTTGTTAGAGCATCTCAATTTGTCCGTGTTGTGCGGCATTTACTCTTGTCATTAGACAATGCTCACGCTCATCCATACTTGACCTGCTGTGTAATGCGTGACACTCTTCAGTTATTATTATGAGAGCTGGTGTGAGTTCTCTTTATTGTCTTAATAGAGTGGAGTGGGATTTCAACGGTGATGCGTGGTTTGTTGTGAAGTACAATGAGCATGCCCAAGGCTTTGAAAATTGATATTCTGCAATGGGAACACAAACAGGCTTAATACTCACACACACAAGTCTATTTAAAGCAATAGACACATATGCACACTCATTCGCACGCGCTGCCTCTCTTACCCAGACTTCTCTCACCTCATTTTCTGAATATGCTCAAAAAAAGCCTGGCTGGCACACTCCACTTCCCCGCTCTCAACAGTGTGCATCCTAATCAGGGCCAGCGGTGTGCAGACTGTCTGTCAGAAGTGATGGTGTGAGCGAGCACGGAGCTGGCAACAGGCCTGAAGGTGTGAATGAGTCCACCGGGGCCATCCAGTCTGCACCAAACATGCTACTCCAACAGCCCCGGACATCATAAGACACACAAAGTTATACTAGTGAGCGGCAGGCAGAGAATCTCAAAAATCAGCACCAAGAGAACAAAGGAGAGAGGGAAAAGGGAAAGTCTAGCAGGGAAGATGGATGGAGTGAGAGTGAGGGGTGGAAGGCATGGCTCATCTGCTGCTGGTTCTGGCTGCTCAGAGATTGTAGGATTTCCTAGATCAGCCAACTGTGGAAGTGAATTTTTCCCCTGTTCACCTCACTCCTCCAGCACCACCATTTTCCTCATTTCTTCCTGTCTTCTTACCTCTATTCAGTCCCTCATTCTCTGTCACTAAGCAATGGATTAAAATCAGATTTTCTCTCCAATACTGCTCTGGTATTGGAGTATCCTTATACCCTGTCTGCTGCACCTGTCTGTCTCCTTTTCTCACACCACTTCTCTGACACTTCATCCCATGTTGTTACATTTAAGTTATCTAAATATGAAAAGATCCTTCAAAGGATGAACCTTGCATCAAACAAAAATAAATAAAGCTTTGTCAACAATCATTTGCATTCTAAATAGTCTATCATTGTAAGGATTGTACATCCTTCAAAGTTAAGTGGGTATCGTTTGCACTTAATTTATCTTTGAAAAAGTTATCTTTTTGTTCTAAATAACCATTTTAATGTCCTTGATAGAGGACTGTGATCTCCAAATGCCTTCGGACCTTGAACATAAATGCAACGTTTTAATTCATATAGATTAGGCATACTCAGTCTTTTAGGATTCACTTCAGACCCATGTAGGCACCTTCATCTATCTCTCCTTTGGACGGATGGACAGCAGATTATGTCTGCTTTCACAGCAGTATGTTCTGCCCATCCTGCGTTAAGTGACCTATGATTAATTGCACATTATTAACTGAGATTGCTCTCCAGATATGTAGGCGTCGATAATGTCGGACTTCTCTTTAATAGGCCACTTCTGACAGTTTTCATAATGTGCCATTTGCCCTGATCCTTCCCTAATGTATTCGTGGTTTGTGAAAATTTCACTAATTTAGGAGCTGGAGGGTGATCGGCCGAAAGGAACTGTGCTGGACCATAAGTAGATGATGATTCTGCTGCCGGTTCGTTAGCCTATAGGCTCACTCCAGTGCCTCCGGGAAAGAGGGAAAGGCAAAATTTGGTCATGTGTGAAATTCTTACTCTGTACTTTTTTCTAAATTGAACCTACAGAACCTTGTTCATGTATAATCTTAGCATATGCTACAGACTATGAATATTCAGATGACTGTGACCTATTCAACATCATCTCAGGTTTCAGTGCAGGTATAACACTTTTAATGAGCTACAGGTTCAGTGATACGTATGATCTGGTGAATGGATCATGTCATTTTACCTAATTATTTAGTTTTACTATAATACATACTGTTGGTTACAGTCATTTGCACTCTTTATCTACAAAACATTCTCTAGAGGGATTATCAGTCGACGTCACTTTCTGTTCTACTGCGCATGTCTGCAGAAAGATACACTGTCCATCTAGTTAGCTAGGGAAACTTCTGATTATACAACAAAACTGGACGAGAGCCTGTTTTGATCAGGTATGAACCGGTAAGGACAGGCATCTGGCTCCTGAAGCTTGAGAAAGTGTTTTTCTTGCTGTTTTTACACTCACCTGAATGTAACATGTATGAGTTGTAAGGATAAATTTCATTCACAAATGTTGATTTTGCAGTATAACTGATAAACTCTTGTAGTTAGCTGACAACAGCACTGGCTAGTTTTCTGCTGCAGCTGGTATCATTGCGCTCTCTCTGCTATCCAGATAGCATTTTGATAAACAAATAATCCCTCTATTGGGCCATCTTATTTTTCTTAAATGTTTCATTGCCGTTTTTTGTATCTGAACTTGATTTTTTTTTTTTGTAACCTATTTAAATTCAGCAAAAACATTGTTTTCACAGTTGTCACAATGTTCCTTTTTGAGTCACGCTTTATTGGCTAAAATAAGTGTAATTGTGTAGATACTTTTCAGTGCTGTGACATTAAGAGAACTGTGTCTGAAGGACCAATCTGGTCTTTCAACAGTTCTACACACCATCAGAGAGAAAAGCCCTATGAGCTGCCTTTCTGCCTGGTGTATATCCAACCACTTTCCCCAATTAACACCAGGAGAGAAAGCCTGTTCCTTTGCGCCGTCTGCTGCTGTTTACCTCAATGAGCGACTGTCAACGAGTGGGAACATATTGCTTTGTATTATGGCAAACTGTGGTACAATATGCTGCGGCTGACGTTTATGACTGTTTAGATAGCCATAACCACAGCGGGCGGTGATGCTAATAATGCTGTGTTGACATTAGCCCAGGTGGGAATATGTCAGTGTTGCCTTGTCACTGCTTAATTGCTGTTCCTATTGTTGTCTAATTAACACTTAATTAGGATGCTTGTATTGCAGTCGTTGGCGGGGTCGCTCAGAGCTGTGTCATAAACAAATGTTACTTTTACCAATGCAAATGTAGCTGTTTTTGTTCTCCTCCCTTTGCCCTTTTTGTCCTTGTGCCACCAACCAAGCATGAGAGGTAAGGTACTACATGGTGCACTGATCACTATAGGGTCCAAGATCTTTTTTGCTCATATGCTTTTTTATTTTATTATTGTCCTGCGTGGATTATGACTTGGTTGTTACTTAGAGATGGATTTGCAATGCCACTGGGTTGTCAGACTCTCAGAACCTATTTGCAGAAAGGGAGGGGCAAAGTGTAAGGGTGCAGGGTGTCATTTGAGAAAAAGGGTATGTATGTGTAATAGAGGTGGCTGGGGGAGGAGAGGGAAGCATGCAGCTGGAAGAGGCAGAGAGAGTGGATGCGTGAAATTGGCATTGTACCATCCAATGCACCGAGCAACCCCCTCACCATCCTCCACCTCCCCTCGTCTGTTCTTCTAACCTGCCGCTCGTGTGCTTCCACCACGAGAGGGAAATGGTCCTATGTTCTCACACTCAAATGCGTTTCATAAAGCAAAGCATGTTATTGCCATAGTTTGATCTTTGCAAATTGAATTTGTCTGTAAATAGTAGTGAGCACAATGTACATGGATTTTGTGTATTTGCTCAACATTGTATTTTCAAAAGCTGTTAAAGAAGGTTTCTAAAGTTTCTTGTAAATTCCTAATAATTCCTATTGTGAACAAGTTGTGTGTGTCTGAAAAATTATCTGCTGTTAAGCCTTTGTCCAACCAGGAAGCAAAACACACACTACATGTGTAAAGTGCTAAGTCTAATAAATATGAATCTAGCCAGAACACTGAGAAAGAAGTAGTGTTCCACTTCTTACTTGTGTAAAAGGTATGCCTCTTTTTTACTGGCCCCTCCTCTTGACATTCACTGGCTTGTATTGTAGTGGGCCAAGTGATGCATTCTCCCACTTCGTGCCCTTTGCTAATGCACATGCACACTTGCCCTGCCCCTCCTATGGAGTGGCCATAACTCACCTTAATTGTATTTTGTAGGTGGTTTTCAGACGCAGAGTGCATGGTGAAATGTGGCGCAGACGGTGAAGGAGCAGTAATGGGAGTGAGGGCATGCCACTGGAAGGAGGGAAACTATCAACCTTTTGGCCTTTGAAAACACACTCTGTGCTTTCAAGTTGAACACACAAACTCTATAGGTACTTTAAAGCTGAGGAGACCACTTCAAAGTAAGACTGGCACTTGCTACAAACCTCCTCGTGGGAAATAACTTAGCAACATCTCTATATGTTGTTTCTATTGGTAAAAGGAAAACATCTGCGAAATACTGTATAAGCTTACCTATCTTTGTTCATCCTCAAAATTTTCTGGATTGTCACACCTGATTGCTACCATGCCGTCAACATTGATTTAGTATTTATGTCAGCTGTATATTTTGGTATGACCATTTGAATTTATTTATTAAAAATTGTATATATTGTCTTTTGTGGCGTTTGATTTTCTGTTTACACTCTTTATTTCCCTAATTGCATACATACTTTCAACTGAAGCCTTTACTGTACTGTATACACAATTGTGCAGTCACGCATGCGCCTCTTGTCTGTGCTGGATGGCTCTGTTAATCAGTGTCATAGTAAATTAGCGACTGGGGTGGGAGGGTGGAGAACATAATAAGCTCATCTGGTCTATGAGAGGTTTTTCTGTGCGGCTGTGCTGTAGACTGCTTTAGGTAATTAACGTGGCTGACACGACTGTCCAATCACTGCCCATTCCCAGAGAGGCTGCTGTTGTCGCTCTATTAGCATCAAACTTGGACAACAAGCTAAAGAGGCTGATGATGAACAAAGTAGCTAGATTTACGATTTGTAATACATGCATACAGACATTTACGTTGGTTGGTTGGCTGTGGCTGTGTATATTGTGGTTGTGACTGACAAACAGGTAGTTAAAAAGTAGATGCATATTTTGTGTAACTATCAGTAAGTATTGTTTTATATAGGTTGGATCTGCATAGGTTTCTTCCGGATGCTACGATTTCCCCTACTACTAAAAATGTGTCCTGTAGCCTTTCGTCTCTCCCTGGACAACAGATAGAAATTAGCTGTAAAGCTAGAATCTGGTTCAAACATTGCCCTTGTGCTTTATCTACAGTAATTGTACATTGTCCTAATAAAAACAACCTTATTACCTGTTGATCTAGATTACATTAGTACTGACTTATTTATTACAGTACTCATTGGCTTTGAAGTATTGAAAGTTCTCAATGCAAGTTAAAATTAGTTTGAAAAATCAGAACTATAAACAGATGAACTGGTTGGCTCAATTGTGCGGTGTCAAATAAAATGGAAAATGGGCTATTGAATAAAAACAAAAGTACATTAAAACAACAAAAAAGTATCTTAAAGACTTGAGAGATATCCTTGTACAGTATCTCAGTTTAAGAAATGTTCTTGTTGTTCAATAGCTGCAAGAAAATAATAAAAGAAAAGTTTAAGAACATGACTGGATATGAAAATTGGACAAAAAAAAAACATGTCTCTTGAAATTTGGACAAGTTTTCACTTAGCCCAACCCCTGTACTAAAATCCTTGTATGTCTTCTTTACCCCCTACTTTCTGCACCCTATTTTGGCACTCAGCACTCTCCATCATGCTACCACTGCCCCTCTCTTTCCCTTCACACGTCCACTTCCCTCAATCCATCTTTCTGTCTGCCTCTGTCACCTCTCCTCTTCGCTCTCTCGCTCCTGCTCCCTCCCCTCCCTCTACAAGGTGATAGAAGTGTGTGTGTGTGTGTCTGCGTGAGCACGCCTCAGGGATTATACAGCCCGATCGCATGAAAGATTCATGATGCTCGCCACCGCTGTGCATGAGTGTGTGCGTGCCCCTGACTGTAAAAAAGGGAACAAGGAGAGACAGAGAAAAAAGGATGCTGGGGTGGGGGGATGTGGGTACAGAGTGTGAGACAAATTGACGGTGCACAGCCGGCCCTAACTCTCCCGACTGCGATTATACCACTGGTTTCTCTCAGTGGTGCACACTATACTCCAGACACCATTTTGTTTCGACTTGCTTTGCAAAAATGTAGCAGAACAAACAACAAAAACAGGAGTTCCATGCAACTCAATGAAGACTTCTGTACATTATGGAGACTGAGAATAACATCAAGTGCATAACTAAAAGCAATGTGATTTGAGACATTTTGTTGAGTATGCCGTTGCATAATCAGTAAACTACTTCGTAAACACCTATTACTAAATAGCTTTGACAGAAAGTTGATCATAATTTATGTCATTGTGTAGTGTTGAATACCCAGATGCCTTTTTTGATATTTTATTTGTCAAATGACTTCATACATAAAGTGTTTTAATAAGTTTCGGGTTGTTTTATCATCAGAGGTGTGAAATACTGTATATATCAGGATGTCAATAAGGGCCCATATGTCCCCACAGTGTCCAGGAGCCATTCTGTGCCTGTCTCAATCTAACTGCCCTTGTGCCAGGTTCATGCCAGGAGAGACTGGCTGGCACAACAAGTAGCATTTGCCCCGAGTGTCTGCGCCAAAGGAAGTGTGCCCATGCCAAGCGTCTGCTGCTATAGGACAGCTCTATTCATGTGTTTTCACCTTGGCAGGCCGTATGTGAGCTGGAGGCGTTTAGTGGAGAGAATGTTTATCTGTTTAGCTGCCCTGTGGCATTTCCTAATAGCCCTGTAATAGGTTTTTTGTCTTTGCTTTGTCTTCAAACACATTACATACTCTTCATGTTTTCTACTGTTCATACTATTGAGCTTTTTTGTTTCAGAGTCACCACTACACGAGCCATGTGACTAATGCATTTCAATATGCACAATGCAAAAACTCATATATTTAGAACATTTTAGCCAGTCATCAGGTAAAACAATGGATAAAGTACCCAGGTTCAAATTCTGCTAGGTCAATTTGCCACATGCCATTCAACTTTATCTCATTTCATCATCTCTGTTAAATATACTCTTACAAAAAGTTCATAACACCAATAATTGGCAAAATAGATGAGAAGTTGAAGGACAGACAAAGAGGAAACAAACTTCCAGAAAAAAAAAACATATCTAAATGACAGTAACCGGAGTGAATGTGGAAGCAGGAAAACGAAAAGCCTCTGGGGGAGCATTATACAAGCGTTACCCCCTCTAGTGCGCCAACCATCGGGCAAGTCTGAGTACCCACTATTCCAGTGACCTTGGAGGTCAGCTGCAGGAAAGCAGCATTAATCAAACTGACGCCTGGGCTGAGGCAGATGATAGCAGGCAGCAACACTCACAACAAACCCCCTTCTCACATCAGCAGCATTTCAAACACTCCTTCATTTACGTTTCTGCTTTTATATTTCTTAGCTTTTCTTTTTGCTTTTGTTTGCATTCAATTTATTTTTCACCCTTGCCTCAAACCCTTTCTGGGTGTCTAGGAACAAATAGTGAATTAAGCAATCTCAGTCTGTGTTAATGGACTTCTAAATATCACCCTTAGCCTGTGGTTATGCCACCAACATTTACATAGAATGTGAGATTGGCTTAGTTGCCTTGTGGCCACTGGCAGGCGTGAAAATATTGATTTACTGCCTTGTTCTCTGTGTTTCTGCATATTTAGTTGAAAAGGCTGCTGGAGAGACAGAAACATATATTTGTTTGAGTATATGCATGTGCATGTAATGAATATGGCAAAAGGACACGCAGAGCAAAACCTTATGTACTAGCCTATTCATGTGGCCTTTATCATAACCTTTCCGAATGTCAAAAATGTATGTAAATGCACAACCAATCGCAAGGTACATCATATGTAGAATCAGCAATAAGAACACTGGAAATCTGTACCAGTGTCCGTCCAAACACAGAACATATCTTGAATCCTAATTAAGCATAACAATTGGCCTATAACTTTGTGGAGAGAACTTTCTTCTGCTGTCCACTTTCCACATTTTCACTGTTTTTATGGCTGTAGCCTACAGTATCATGGCTTCTCTTGAGACTCTAGGTAATGAGTTGAAAATGTGAATAACGCCAATGAAAGTGACAACTTCTCATGCTGAGAAAAAGATAACAGACCATACATATACAGACTGAGATAACTTTTGGAATTGCTCGAAATCACAAGAAAATAGCACCCATGAATAAATTGGATTTTCTTTATTTTCTCCTTTGGATTGCAGAAAAGTATTTATCTGAAGTTACCATGTAACTTTCAAATGACAAAGTAGAACATTGAACTGTTTTTTTTTTTTTTTTGTGAAGGACTTTCCTGACCTAATTTTGGACATTCTTCCTGTTAGCCGTCCTCTATAATATAGTGCGATTCCAGAAAGCCTGTAAAAATAAAGTCAACACACACAAGTGTGTACATGTGGTGGTCTTTTGTGTCAGTCAATACAAACCGATCAATAGTGCGCCCAGACCGGCTCTGGAGAAGGTGTCTTTAGTGTGTGTGTGTTGTCATTGTGGGGCGGTTATTGGGGGTTGGGTTAATCTGTGACCGCTCGTCTGGGCTGATGATAGTATTGATCCAGTGAAGATCATCTCAAGGTCAGGATATGTTGTCTCTGTTTGGATGACCGTCATCTTAATTCACTGTCATCCATTCACTGTCATCCATTTCACTGATGTTCAAAACAGCTGACTTTTTTCTTGCAAAAAAATAAAAAAATCACCCTTAAAGTGACATAGTAACCCAAATAAACTGCATGTGAATGCCTTACTGATCATTTAAAAAACCCAAAATATTTAATGTGTTATTAACAAGATGATATGCATTGTTGTAAAACATTTTAATGACATTTTCTTAAATCAAACTTACATTCGGTTTACAACTAAAAGATAATTATAACATTATGACTTTAACTAGAATTATAAGCTCCAAATCAAAGTTGCAAATGTGTTTTTGTTACGTTTTTTGTTGAAAAAAAAAAGGCACTATTTGCCATGTAAAAACATTTATGTTCACTAAAGTGCTTATTGTAAAATCATACACTGCATTATTGTTGGAAGGCTCATTTGTGGTGGGAATTTCCTGAGAAAAAAGTGCCTGTCCTGTGTTGTTGTTTGATTGGCAGTTTTGTTACCTTGAATCTCTGTGGGTCATTATAATCATTTCTGAATGATGAAACAGAAACTAGGCTTGTTAGTACTTAATTATTCATTTGAATCCATAAAGGCAATCAATTAAGCTTAAGTGTGCAATAAATCTGATTAACCAGTCAGTTCCCAAAACACTATAAAATCCACGCAGGTCTTATACCCTGGTAATGAGTTTGCAGGTGGGGAGGGGATGCCTAATAAGTGCAGACTTGCTCACTCAGAAATACACAAGAGGAAGGTATTGTGGTTGACAGCATTTTTGGGGTGATAATTTGACGTATTAGCTATCAGGGATGAAAGATAAGCAGGGAGCTTAATGCATGCTAATGTTAAGGTCTGCAGTTTGTAACAAAAAAAGGCAAGGTCACTAGGAATATGCACTCTTGTAATTAGGGTAAATTCATTATGAGAAGAAAAAAGTGCCTCATAAAGCATTTGAAATGAAAATAGAAACATTAGCTTGTTGACAGCTTTGGAAAGCCACTGTTGTAGTGTGCGTATCTGACTGGGTAAATCTGCAGTCTTCTTTTGCCACCACAGTATCATTCCTCATTATTCTCTGACACAAATGCTCGGTAGCGCCTCTTTCCTTCTGCGTTCCCTCCCCTCCCTCCTCTCACTGGCCTTTACCTGCTTGCTTGTCTCGGGGGAAATTACCAGCAGCTCACAATTGCTGTCCTACTGCACTGCAACACTCGCCTATATACCAATAGACACACATACATTGTACATAGACATACAAGCACCCACAATCAACACAAACACACAAACCATAGAAATATAGCCCCCTTTTTCACTCTTTCCTATTACCAGCCTTCTCTATTGTGCATCCCATAAAATTTTCTGCAACATTCAGTAGCCAAAGCCGCACTGGCCAGGGATTAAAAACACCATTATGTTACCAATTTCTATTTCCTTTAGTGCTCATATTTGTAAATGTGTTTAACAGTAATTGGATTCATGTTGTGTGCGTTTGTGTGTGAGTGAGGGTGTGTGGCTAATGACTTTTATGTATGCCCTTCTTCGTTCAGGGTAATTCGCTCAACAGCCTTAATCAAAGTTAATGAAAAGGTTGCCTCCTCCTTTTATGGACTGCAGTGCTATTTATTCTACTGTGATGATCCGGGGCTTTTAGACGTAAGTAACAGAGTATTTGTGTTATTCTCAGGAAAGTATAGAGTGGAACTGATAGTAGTACTATATATCAACAAATACTAACAAAAATAATGTTCCACCACTAGGGGGTATTAGTTCCAGTCGTGTCCATAGACATACAGTATAAAAACAAACTTTTAAGCATCTATGTAACTAAATGTGTTGCAGGTGCCATAACGCAGGAAAAAAGTTGGGGTTTGCATGCCTAAACATATAAGTACATTAAACATTTGTGACCAGTTTGTGACACCTTAAATCTACTCTTTCTTGACATGTGATTCCCTTTTTAACTTTCTTCATCATTAACGAGTTTCCCTATTCTTTCTTCTGTTGTTTATAATCTATTATAATGTTCTGCTCTGTACACAACATTCACTGATAATGACTGTTACAAATGTTTAAAGAGGCACAGTTTCAGGAAGTAAAATCAGCTACTCAATCCAGTAGAAAAAGCAACGTTAAGACCAAACTTTATCCAATCGTTAATAGTGATAATTGTGTGTTATACCATATGTTTGTCATTTTGAAAGTCTTGACTCACTTCTAATAATCATTGTATATAATATGGAGCATGGTCAACCCAGCAAAATTCCCTGGATTTTCTTGTAATTTGTAAACTCCAGTGTGCAAAAATGATTAAAATTTTCCAAATGTGCGTTTAAGTTTGAAAATCATGGCTAATGCTCTTAGTTTAAAAGGAAAAATCCCAACAATTCTCTGTCACTTACATTTTGTACAGGTATAATCTGAATTTAGTCTTTTGACCAGCATTACTGTACATCATAAAGCTTTAAATTAAAGTTTGAATGAGTAAAGCCTTAATCACTACAGTGTTTTTGGAGTGCTGCCTTTCAGTTGATGGAATTATTACATAGTTGTAAAAGCTATACACATTCCCGTAACATAGCTTTGATTCAAGGATATTGGGACTCAAAGTACCAGTTGTCTTTGATGTGTGCAGTATATGGTTTGGCTCCCTCCTCTGTTGAAATGATCATAAGATGCTCTTTTAGCATATGTCAAGTCATGCCTTTGGAAATGTCACTTTGAGTAGAGCAGCTGTAGCTCACTGTCTGCATTTTGATTACTCAGATGCACAAAGAACACACAGCAGAGGTGGATAGTGTGCCCAGTCTTTGCAAGTGCAATTAAAGACATGTAGTGTTTGCACTGAGACAAAATAAACAAGGTCATCCAAGTGCTTGAAGACATTTTTGGATCTTACAAATAAAGCTGACCTGCTGGTACCTGATTGTTGTTTTTTTATTCTTAAGATTATTATTATTATTATTTGTCATGAAAAGCTGTTCAGGGTTCAAGTTTCAGAATTTACATGAGGCACATTGTCTCAGTCGGAGCAAACTGCTAGTCACCAACCTTCTAAGAATCCAAATTTTAGTTTTTGCTCATGTTTCACTGCCACTGCCTTGAAGGATTTATTAAATGACAACAAAGTTCTTTTTAAACTTTTCCAACTTTTAAATCCTTTTTTACACCATTTCCAACAGGTAAAGATCAAATACTTTGTCAAGATTAGATTTTTTCTAAACCATTTACAAATTTAAAAGACAGATGTTTCTAGAGTACAAGGATCTGTTGTGGTCAGAACGTGAGCCTGCACTGCAGCAGAAGACCTAAGAACAAACTGGGTAGAGTCTGTGATCAGGCCTACAGTATAGTTGAATTCTCTTTGGACACGTCTCCAGTGGCATGGGGATCAGATACTTCCTAAGTTAGTTGCACTTGAGGTAGTCAGATGTTTCGTTATGGTTGTGATAGCTTGAAGCAGACTGAAGACCAACTAAGTAGCTCAAGGCTGATCATTTCATACCAGCAGGTATTTTGAGTGATTCAGCCAGAAAGCATCAAATGCTCACCAGGATAAATAAATGCTTTGATGACCCTATAAATGGTTGTGACCTGTTCCCATAGCATTTTGTATTACTCCTGAGATCTGTGTTATGAAAATGGCTTAGAGAAGTGCTTTTCATGAAAGTAATGTGACTATTAATGTTTCAGGTGGACTTACTCTCTCATGGGAGGCATGTTGAAATGATAAAATAAGTACAAGCATTAAACATGCATGCAGCCCAGTAAAACATAAGTGTGTGTGGATGTGCTATTGCAATGTTCCAATAGAGAATGTGTGGGTGTATATGCAATAGATCTGAATGTTCAAGTCTCCTTGTGTGAGTCCTCCGTGTGCATTGTGTATGAGTCCTGTAGACTCTTGGCAGCACAAGCTTGAAATTAAAACCTTATGCGGAACGCAGCCCATGATTGGTCTGGAATTAAAACAAAAAGCAGAAGAGCGTGCTGAAGAGGGAAAGAGGAGAGCGTGGGGAGAAGTGTAGTGAGCGATTGCCTGTGCTGTGGAGCAGTCTGAGTCTGGGCTGCTTCTTATCTGAATGTCAGGCAGACCTTTCCTATTGGCTTGCCTCTGTCAGCATTTTGCCTAAATGTGAAAGCAATTAAGGGAATTGCAAAGTAAAAAAAAAAAAAAACATCTTCAAAACACCTGAAAGAGAAGAAACTGAGAAAGCAGCAAGTGCATGTGCAAAACCGCAATAAGCACACCAGTTTTTATTGTTACTCAGATGTTTTTTTAAGATCATAGTACAGAGAGACTTTTACACAGTAGATGTCTCTCTGTCTGTCTGTCTGTCTGTCTGTCTGTCTGTCTGTCTGTCTCTCTTTCTGTATCTCTCTCTCTCTCTCTCTCTCTCTCTCTCTCTCTCACTTTTACTGACATGTTCCCTTTTTGTCCTATACTAAAATGACCAGAAATGAATTATAACAACTACTTAGTCCGTCACTGTAAGTGTACTTCACAGTTTTCTGTATGGGTGGAATGGTTAATTCCTGCAAACTGTTGCTCTATGCGGTGAATTACATATCCCTTAGGTCATTTCTTAAGGCATTTCCCCTACTCTCACCTCTCTTAACCCGGAGTATAGAACATCTGCTTTCTGCATTCAGTTGGAGCTCGCCATTTTAATAGCTCTGGGCATATTGCCTTGAAAGGAGGGGGGTTAGCTTTGGCTGGGGCCCCTGGCTTTCTCATTAATAGTTTCTCCCAGTGATGTATAGAAGATAGCTGCTTTTGGGAAGGAGAGTTCTTACTGGTCAGTTTTCCTTTTGTGGACTCTGGTCTTGACCTGTTCCCAGTGTATAGTGAGTGTGTTTGTGTTGGTCATTTCCATGAGAAAGGAGAACAGAGAATGGACAGGGGCCACATTTTCTTTTTTTTTTTTTTCGGTTCTGGCTGCAGATGCAGTTAAGGGGCCACAAGGGCAAGCTCATCCATCGTGTGTTGAAAACCCTAGAGTTGTGTCTGTCTGACTGGACATTATGTGATCTAGATATTGTTGATAAGATCATATTGGGCTGGAAGATTCAGTGGGTCAGTATTAAAGGACTAGTAAAATGTTTATTTCACAGAATTAATAGTGTTAACAGACCTTTACAAGTATTAATTGTTATAATGTTAATATGTAAGTAGCATTTTGACAGAACATTACTACACCAAGTTATGTAACTGTTTAGAAAAGTGATAAAAGCTTATTTTAATTCCACAAATAAACACTTTGATTTAGCAATTTTTCATTGTATTTATTATAATTTAATGTTTTGGCCGTAGAATCTAAACAGAAAGTTTGCAAGGAAATCTGGCTTAATGGGACACCCTTTAAGTCCCAATTTATGCCAAATCCCCGCATTGATCTTGACTTTCAATGCACTTAGAGATGTAATGTTTCCATTGTTGTTATGACTAAAAAAATGCTTTTAAAAACGGGCAAGTTCAGATTACTCTTCTCCTTATAGTAAAAGCTCGCCTGGAATTCCTTGAGGATGTACGCTTGCTTATTTGTGTTGGGAAATAAAAGGTACAAGTTTTCTGCATGGTTTGCATGAATTTTTCACCTGCCTTCAAGCTGCTGCTCCTGCTGCCAGTTCACAAGAGCCGTGCGTGGTGGGCGGAGTCTGGGGCGGTGGGCGGAGGGAGATCCAGCGCGCTGATTGGTCGCGAGTGACGTATCCGGTGCCACTTCCTGGTCCGTCTGGTCTGGGAGGAGGAGAGGCAGACTGCGGTGTTGTTAGTTTGAACAAAATGGCTGCGAGATCACTGTCACCGAGAGCTCGCTGAACGCCTGCCGTGACTGTCCGCTTCGCTGTCTGGATCCTCGCATCACCATGTATTTCCACGGACTCGTTCCTCACGTTGCATTCGCGGTGGTCAGTGCGTCGCTCCTCGTGCAGCTCGCGACTTAAACAAACATTTCTTTTGCACTTTAAACCAACTTAGGCCGTCGGCTCTCAGCTATTACGCGAGAACTCATCGGCTTATTATTCTTTTTTAAATCCGAAACTGCCTGATTTGGTTTCTCTAGTTTACAAAACCTCTTTGTGGTTGCCGATCAAACTGCGCCAACCAGCAAATACCTGAGCTGCTTTTTCAGTCATTTCATCACAGTGTCGTTATAGATATTTTTTTGTTTTGTTTTTATTTTTAGTGGTGCTTCTGTTTATTCCCCGCCCCCATTGTGTATTGTGACGTTTTACAATATTACTTCGGACAAAAGTCATTTCTCAGTACCTTTTTTTAATTCTTGATCTTAAATTGCCGTGCTCGCTGTGAGTCTCTCCGGCTCAATGCTGTTGTTTACCTCGGTCCTGTCATTAGTCGGCTTATCTGCCAACTGAGTTCCACTTTAATTGCGACTGAATTTTTGCTCCTTTTTACGGGTATTTAATTTTTTTTTAATCGAAGAATGTTTTTCTGCCATGCATCAACTCTTCATTGAAAGCTGCCAAAGCTGTGGTTAATGCGAGGTAAGTTTGTTTCATTCCTGTCCTCATGCCATTACCATGGGGAGGATTAGTTTTCTCCTTTGACATTATTTCTTAATTAAAATTGAGAAGAAGAAGAAAATAGTCTGACTGCATGATTTTAATCTCTCAAGAATGTCTAGTCTTGGATTGAACGGCTTCAGTGTCAATGTCAGCACCTCTATTTGTGTGTTTTTGGGAGGACCAGATTACAGAGGTGTGTCCTTCTTAGCACTTTTTACATCAGCATAGAGTGATTTTTTGTTGTTGTTTTGTTTAGTCTCCTGAGATGACTTTAGTTGCATGGCGTTTTCCTGATTAAAATAAGAATGGCTTTATATCTTTTAGCAGCTTCATACATTAGGTTACTATTTATATTCATTGTTTGCTATATAGTTAGCAATCTTAGTGCTGGCATTTCCAGCCTTTTTATTCAAAGCTGTTGGTAACTTAAGTGTTATATCATCGGCTCTTTTATGATTGGCTGAAAGGGATTGAAACACAGTCTGAACATGTGAGCGTGTACTGCTATCATGAACAGACTGTCTGGTTTGAGTGCTCCATGCTAATAAGTGCTGTGTTTTTCAGTTCTTTCTCTATATTATCTATTCTCTGCATCATAATGACTAAATTGGTTATCTTATGCTTTGTTTGATTTCACTATGTGGATATAGCATAGTGTACATTTGTGATGCTCTTGGAAATAATTTTTCTCTAGGTCAGAGCTGTTTTATCTTGCTCAACAACATTGTACATTCCACTACTCTTAATTCAAAGTACATTATTTAATGTGACTGCTTTGTCTCTTCTACCGCCCATGGTCTGTGGTAAAAAAAAAACCTTACGGTTCTGATTGAACTGTCGCCTTTCATTGCTTCCTTCCTGCATCCTGTCCCCAGGCACTGGAGTATAGCTTTAATATCTTCTCCGCATGTCTTAATTGAAGTACATAATTTCCCGTTCAATTTCAGGCCCTCCTTTCCTTCCCCACTCTGACATCTCTGTCACTAGTGTCTTATCTTAATCGTTACACACCAGTGAGGGGATGAAATGAAATATACATTCAGGGAGCAGCACACACATTGGGTTTGGATAAAAGAGGTGTTTTTTTTCTGCTCTTGTGGTGTTCTACTCCAGGGTTATAGTTAGAATAAGTCAAGTTATCGCAGGAATGTAAATTCTTTGGGGTTTGTCATTTTTCACAATCTTAACACTTAAGCAGAAACAAAACATTATTATGTTGCTGGTGCGTGAGGAGGAACATATATTTTTATGTGTGTTGTGCTGGTGCTGCCCAGACACTTCAGGATGCCACAGACTCAGCAGGGAGCATGAGGGCTCTCTCAGGGTTGTAAACGTCTGGATTTGACAATGTTTGCAACACCTCCATACACTATGGACTTAGACTTAATTCTTACTTGTTCATACTATGAATTATCAGTGGTTTCTAAACTCCACACTATCAATAAAGTAATGTATAAACTTCTTTATTTGAAAAAGGGTTGATGTTTTTGGACTCTGTGTAGGATATTCACACACAAATGAATTGTATTTGTGCTTTTGCCATTTTGGCAACATCCTAGCAGGAAACCCATAACCCACATTGGCTTCAGTTCGGGCTAGGCTGTGGGCTGTTGGCATGTAGACTCTGTTTTGATTTCAGTATACTGTAGCAAAGCCACGAGGACTAGCTTTGGCAGGAACTATACTCATGAACTCCTCTCTTTAATGAAAGAAGTGCATTGATTGTTTGAAAATGTGAACCAGTGTCCTAATTCCTTTCGAATTCTGCTTTGAATCCTTTGGAAGCATGTTTTTTCATGCTGTCTGCATTGTTGCTGAATCTAGACTTTATCATTGCTGTTAGTGATCCTGTGATTATTGTGCTTTTATTCTAACATGAGGCACTGCACTGATGGATAACACGCTTAACACCTCGGCGGGGCGCTGCCCCTCTCAGGCTCCATGGACAGTAGAGTCAGCTGGTTTCTACACAAAACTGCCAAAAGCCATTACCCTCTTCCGACTCTTGTGCGGCCATTGTCAGGCTGATGGGGGCTGCTATGTAGTCTTTAATGTTGTCATTCTGCAAAATGAGGACTGCTTTTGTCGCTGATGGTGCATTTAATGGGAACAATGAGAGAAGTGCAAAAATAGTTGCAATGAACCTGTCCTTTTTTGGAAGCACATTTATGTTGGATTAAGTTTTTTTTTTTATTTTTGGACTCTTTCATACCAAGACTGAAGGCCATCTGCCCGTTTTGTCCAGGTATAACTACAAAAAAGTGACAAAGTTTGTATGCGTGAACTAGTTCTCAGAATTAATCGCAATATTAATCTACATAGAGCAAATTTTAAAAACAGCAGTTTTTGAAAAACTGTTCTCAAATAACAAATTATCCGGATTTATTCTGACAAAAAATGTCCAAAGATTAGATCTATAAAACATGTTGTAGTTCTTTTATTACTTTGTCAGTTCATTCTTTTGTCTTTGTCTATATTTTTTTCTTGTATAAAGCATAAATAAAGAGTAAAGTTTCTTCAAAATATTCTTATTCAAGTAAAACTAGATTTACTTCAGTCTTTTTCACAAATTTCATGCATATGTTTGAAATGTGAAAAGACTCAATTTGCAAAAAAAATTGCAAATCAAAAAGTAATCTCAATTCTTCTGAAAAATTTCTATTAGATATTTTCTCAAAATCTTAGAACCCTAGCGTGAACATAGCTTTCAACGTCTATCAGTAACAAAAGTCAGATTAATATTAAACATATACATTAAGAAAAAGGTTATGCACAATAGTTGCTCTTGCCTATGTAAACAAGTGTTTTGGAGACCAGTAAGAGAAGGGTTCTATTACTGTGGAGGATGGCTCTTGGTGGGGGCTGTCTGCTTCACTCCCTTTTCCTTGTCCACCTTGTGTGCTAATGGAGGGGGCAGAGACTTTGGGGGCCCACTCCAGTTAAGGCTGGCTTGCTGTAGCGGAGGGGGATGGGGCCTCTGCCTGTAAATCTTGGCAGAGGTCCAGGGGAATGTTCCGTGCTGCTTTGACAAGGGCCTCCTTCCTTCTCTGCCTCATTGGAGAGACATGTAGAAAAGGAGGCAGGCATTACAAGATAGAATAAAGAAAAGGCTCTAAAATGTTGCATTTTTACCCCAGACTAACATTAGACTGTATTACATATTATGTAACAGGACTTAAGTCTCTCAGTACTTACAAAGCCCTCAGTTAGCTATGTAAATAGGACCAGCATATGCTGCCTGCGCTACAAAGCAAAAGCTTAATTTTTAAGCGATGGCTATTTTGTTTACTGCTCAATATACTTATTGCCTTACTAAACATAAGTACTTTTAGTCATCGACACTCAAGGTGTTGACTTTTACTATCAGACAGGTGTGATCCTATTTGTAGTTGTCTGTCTACTTCAACTAATGCTTCTATTGATTTCAAAGATCTCTGTTCAAACAGCATAATGCCACAGTTGTAAACATTTTCACTCATGATCTTTTCCATGCCTCCAGCCATGACACACTTCTACACTTTTTCTCACAGTTTTTGACAAATTGTAGACCTAATTGAAATTGAACTTGCTTTTGCTTGCGCTATTAGCCATCTTATTGACACGGATCTATTTCATGGTGCTGGATGGCTCCTGCCGTAACTATGGCGATTAGAAAGAATAGAACAGCAGGGTTAAAGGTGTCCTGCGTCTAAAAATATCTGACAGAAAGAAGAATTTTCCATCAAGTCAGAGCTCATTTAACAAGAACCTGGGTGTGTTATAATAATATTCACTTTAAGCGCTTGATCAAAGTTGGAGGAACCTTTTGCTCAAGGTTAATAATGTAAGGTCACACATTCTTTTATAAATGGCACATCCCTGACGGCTTGTCAATTCGCTACTTTCCAACCAATATCCAACACTACATTTGTGCAAAATAGGCATATCACTTACAGCAATATTTTCATAAGGAAAAAGTAAGCATTTCTAACAACACACAACTCCCATAGCTGTACTGTCGTCTTCTGCCTAAGTCTGTTTTTCTATTTAATGAGCTGTCACTGTCTGAGTTAAAGCATCATATTGACTCGGTAGGGGAAGCCGCCAAGACACCACAAACTAATTCTTCCGAAGGCAAAACCGCAAAGTTATAAATAGGTGCTTCTTTGTTATACTTTGTTTTTTTTTCCTTATTCATTTTAGATACCCCAACCTTTTCTTTTTGAATGGATTAATTTCTCCTTCATCAACAATACGGGCACAGTCCATTGAGCAATTCCACTGGTTGTTTATTTGATTCTCTCTCCACCTGGTGAAAGAAAAACCACACTGAAAAGCTCACAAACTGAAAGTGCCCAGAATGTAACAAGGATTGAGTACACACAGCAGCAACATTGTCATTACTGCTTATCAACTGTGGAATTTACAGGCTTGTTTTTCCAGCGGCTTCCAGGTCGACAAACACAAACACACCCCCACACATAACGCTTGCCAGTGAGGTCCAGCTTTGATGCCCCGCTGAAGCAAGTTTTTATTGATCCTCTATTGACTCAATACTTTTGCTGATGATCTAATGATAGAAGTGATCTATCGTTGATTTATCAGATTTTAGATCAGTAAAGAGACACAGAAATTCAGTAGTAATTTAAAAAGCAAATTGTGAGGTTTTTAGATAGTTTGTAAACTATTGAACTGCAGCTAATGATTGTTTTAGTTGTCAAGCTGACAAATTCATAATTAAAGTGTAATATTAAAAACATTTGATTTGATAGTGTCGTTTTTGTTATGAAAAGTCATAACCTGTGTTGTGATGTCTGTATATTTTATAGCAATTATCAAACCATTGTTATAATTTACTTTTCCGGTCATTAAAATTAAGTAAACAAATTACCCTTGGATCTTGGACTATCCATTTCAAGCCCCGGTCAAGGGGCTTGTGGTAAAAAGAAATTCACTTTATTCTACAAGTATGGCTGTAAACTGTTAGCTTTTTGATTAAATTACTATTTTGAGGGATGTTGTTTTTGATAGTTTCATTGTCATTTTATCATAACTTGCTGTGTCCTCTTGCTTGTCTTTGTATCCCTTTCTCCCGATATGAGCGTCGCCTTACATTGCCACTTTTTGTTCTTTCAGTATGCACCTCATTGTGTCGCTCTTTCTTTATCACCTAAGCTTCGCCTCACTCATCCACTTTTTGTCTCACATTTTTTAGATACATATGTGTGTGATCATGGTGCACAGAGTCTCTGCCTCGTGCTCTCCATCTCCTCGGAGGATCCCTCCAGTCTCTCTCCCCCTCTCCACCATCTCTTCTGTCTGCTTCTCCGGCGGCTGTCGTTCTTAATTGGCGTTGCTCTGCATCTGCTTTCATCCTCCACCCAGACCCCCTCCCCCTTTTCCCCGCATGCCCCCCTCCCCTGCATCTCTGGCAGAAAAAGACGGGCATCAGACAGACTGCCTCCCGCCTGTGTACATGAAGCCTCCTCTTGTGCTCGTCTGTGTTTTTATGTGAGAGAGAGCATGTGCAGCCCAAGCCCCTCGCCCTCTTCATTCCTGTACAGTGTGTTCCTGTCCTCATCGCTCTTTCTCCTTTAGCTTAGCCTGGCAATCTCTGGATTTCAAGTGTTTCAATACTGGCACAAAGAGGTATATTCCCGTCTAAAGCAAAATAATTTTCAGTTCTCTAAAATAGAAAAGGTTTTAGGGGCTTGAAAAAAAAGCATCAAATGGTCTAGGGATTGTTGATTTATTAATTAAACATGTAGTATTCCAGTCACAACTGGTTTAAGCCACTGTGCCCTTTTTCTAGTGCCAAGCCTAGATAAAAGGTTTGTGCTAAGAAGGGCATTTGGTGTAATGCGCAAATCTGCCACACTTGGTTGCCAGATATGGTGCTGTCATGAAAATAAAAGATCAGAGAAAATAGTGCTGCAGTAATAAATATTAATTGTGAGTCAATATTAGTAATAGTGACCTGGACGCTCCAATCTCTAATACACATACAACAACACATTTTATAGCAAAGTCTGTAGCATTATTAAGTCAGAATGTCAATTTTTTATGTAATCAAATACAGATGCAAGTTGCCTAATTTGACCACATGACTGATTTAATTTGTTATTGTAATGTGAGATAGAAAAACATGGTATGCCTGTGTAGGTCACTCACCTTACAGTGGACATGCTCGCACCTAATTGCAGTGAGGGTGAACCTGATGCTTAAAGGCAGTGGAGGGTCACCATTGCAGAGATGCTTGTGTCAGCAGAGGCCACAGAGATTGGTATTGGCAGGTTACTGTGTGTGGGGCCAGAGCCTGTCAGAGAGGACGCTAACTTTGGCACTGACAGTTAGCTCAAAAGAACAACTGCAGCCAGCTAAGGTTTCACCCATGAACACACTTCTAATCTCATTCACTCAGATGGCCTTTTGACTTGCACAGTCTCCTGACAAGTAGTTAAACAAGTGACAATAAATGTAATATAAATGATGTGAGTATTTTAGGTTTAAAGGGGTCATATTATGTAAACTGTATTATTCAAAGATTTCAACCTTGTTACACTGACCACCCTTCACCATTAGTTTACTCTAAATGATATTTGAATTGATTCATGCATGTTTCAGTAATCTTGTATTGTTCTTCTGCTGAAGATAAGTGCTCAGAAAACCTCTGTTCTCACCTACCACATATCCCCGCCCAATTGTCTGTTTACATGTTATATTTTAAAAGATTAATACTGAAAGGGAAGCATATTGTTCAAAACTGTCCCATAGCCACTTTCCAACAATAATAATTTGTTATTTAAAATTCGTCGCTTCTTACAGTTACATTTTAAAATGAAGAGGCGGGGCTTATCAGTTCTGCAGTTTTGAACGGGAAGTCAATAGAGCTGTTTTACATCAGTTTTGTGTTTTTTAAAAAGAACAAAAGGTAAATTACTGATCTGCATGTGTTCTAGTTTCTTAATAAATAGTTGGAAAAACACAATAGGTCACCTTTAATCTTGCATCCAAGATTATCACAATTATTCTTTAGCTCTAAGAATTATAGTATGACCTGAACAGTCATAAATAAGTAACCAAATTATTTTGACTAGTTTCCACCAAGCTCGGAAATATAGCATTAATGATTGTGGATGTGAGTGGTGTGTTGTTGGTTGTCAGTGCCGACCTAATTTCACCAACCTTCATTTCCTGTTGTCTCCGGTGACACATGCATTTGTAACCAGAGAACGAAGGTCCTCTGTCATGTGGGAAGAGCAGCAAAGCAATGGAGATGGCATGGTCAGCTGTGCAGTCAAAGGTCATCTCTGATACATCCTCTTTGCTTTTTATGTCTTGGATTTGAAGCAATAAATAGATAGTAATTTAAGCCATAATTTAAATATTTATGAGTATTGACTATTGCAGAAAGTAGAGCACATTACTAGTATGTCTGCATTTCCACAAATAGCTCTCACTCCTGTGTAATACCTTGGGGCTTCCTCCCGTAAACTGCTGAAGTGGCAAAATGGCACATAGTTTATAAAAATGAGCATTGAGCATTAAAGCATGAAAGATGGAAGCAGTACAAAAACTATAAATAAGGACAAAAACAAAAAAATGTGAAAAATGACATTGTTCTGTATTTAATGTTTTACTGCCACTGCCCTGTTAAAGCCAATTTGTCTGTCTTCTGTGTTGCCAGGTTTGCCTCTCTCTTTCTCCACACTTTCATTGTAAACTCCAGCTCATTTTCTCAAGCTCTGTTGCGCACTTAATGTCACTCAGACATTAGCCTGCCATCAAACAGCCACCGTCAGGACATCTCATTGGTTTGATGATTGACAGCTGGCTTGCTCTATCAGTGGGCAGCACTGTGGGAGGCAGGCCTTCCATTAATCTGCTGTCATATGCTGTTGTGTTTCATTCAGCTTTTTCATTCAGTCATCTTCCAATGTTTTAAACAGTGATACTAGTGCTGGGATAAACTTTGCCCAAAATCTTGTAGCTACTAAAATTGTAATGAACTACACCTACTTCATAGCTAAAGTTAAATGTGCACTTTTAACTCTTAATTGTTCAACCTTTTTTTTTATTATTTCACGTCCACAAATGTTCTTTTATAGCTTCTATTTTTCATTCCTTTCAGACTCTTTGCATTTTGTTCTTCTGCCATTTCCTGAACCCTCTCAATCATGTTCTACACAGCTCTTTGTATGACTAACATGGGTCTTGGATTTTAGTGGTTTTAAGCCTTGTGTGAAAGGCTTTCTCAGCTGTGCTTGTTGCAGCTTGAAAGTGATGACAGAAAACATTATTGAACTTGGCTCGGACTGTCTCAGACTAAATGTCTCAGATTTAGTGAGCTGAAAGTTTATATTCATTGTGCGTTCCGCTGTCGGGAAAGTGGTCTGGATGACAAGAGTAGATTTTAAAAATGCTTATATAATTCACACTTCATTAGTAAGTAAGTTGGTACTCTTTCTCTCTGCAGCTGAAAGAAGCTAGCAACAGAAGAAATAGAACCATTTGATGGAAGAAAAGAAAAGGAAAAAACAAGAAGAAAAGATCAAGAAAGATACTCCTCAGAAAAAGGTATTGTTTCTGAAACTAAACACGGTGCTGAATCATAGTTATGATTTTGGTTGACATGTTCTGTATGACTTAAGTTTTTTTTTATTTAGTGTCATATTTTTTTTCTTTTTATCTGGTGTCATATTTTTTCTCTTTTTGAATCATTTTATGTATATATATATACATAAGATACTTTTTTTCAGTTTTCCTAGTCCAAACTTAAAGGTGCATTGTGTAACTTTTTTACCCCCTCCCAAAATGTTTTTAAATAAAAGCATGTTTGTAATTTAGGTGTTCTGGTGCACTAAATAAATAAACAAAATGTGTGTTTTTGTTTTGCTTCCATTGAAAAGATATTTTTTGGCTATGTTTTTGTTTTCATATTATAGCATAACACACAATTATCACCAATAACATGCAGGTTAGGGAATGCTTGGTAGTGGTCAGAGGTTGAGACACCAGGTGTTTAGGCAAATCGCCTCTGCTGAGCTGCCCCAGGGCTGCTGCCGTCACTGAGTGAGGGGGGGTTGGGGAACATCAGTCTGCGAAAACATGATATATAAATAAACCATTAATCACTATTAACAGTATTCCAAAGTATGGTTTTAACTTTCTATTTGTATGTAGTTTAGTATACTTTTTACTTCCAGAAAATTACACAGTGCACCTTTAAAATGCTCTGGTATTTACTATAGAAATTTCTTGCTGAAACAGTTTTTGTTCCTCCCCATGCAGGCTGCTGGTCAGAAAGCCAAAGGTGAGTGTGATAAAGAAGTGAAGTGCACCCTCTCATTGGCCCCATTTCCAGACACTATACTTCTCATACGCATTAATCAACTGTGATTAGCATACACTGACCCATAAAGCCATACATATTATGTATGCATTATAGACACATAACAGATGTACCACTTGAATCAGCACAGACTCCTAACTGTGCTACTCGCAATCACCAAAACAGCAGCGCAAATACTGTAGAGTGATCCAAAGTGACGCCCACAGCACCCGCGGCATTGAGCAGTGAAGCGTGAGGGCGCTCTGCTGTGGTCAGAGGTGGCTTGGGCCGGGGGGGGAGAAGTGAAATACAAGAAGAGACCAACTGTCCTTGTGTGGCCTTTGTGCTTGTTTAAAGAAATGTAAGCCTAAAAATAGAGATAAATAGATTAAGCTGTGAAATAATATATTGGCATTGTCATTCAGGCTTTGTAGTTTATCTGTGTGGGCAATAATAGTTGTATCTTGGTTTGCTTAAGGCAGTTTTTGTTATAGGATAAGGCTGAGACTAAAAATTATCTTACGTTTTTTTAAGAAATTTCCTTTTTTTTACTCTGCAAATTGTTAGACCCAAGCTATTCTTTCATGTCCTTTTTTGTGTCTGCTTTTTTTTTTTTTTTTTTACAATGTGGATTTAAAAACTATATTTTTAAAATCCATGTATTACTTTTTATATATTGTATCTTTTTAAGCTTAATGATATATATGTTGTTTGTGTATGATTAGGGAGAAAAACGTATTTTACAAAATGTTTGTGCATTTAACATTGTGGTTGTACAGATGAAAGAATATTTAACAAAACTTTGCACTGACTCTTAAAGCTCATTCTCATTTGCTCTTTTCTGTAGGTTTTCCCATTATTAGGCTGAGCCAAGTTATTGAACCTTAACAAAAGGCACAACAGGCTTTGCTTGAACTCTGACTTTTCTATTCAATCATATTAGTAATATTATTATTATATTATTATGTGTTTTCTTTGGCCGACGCCAATACCAATATTTCAAACTTCTGTCAGCTGATGCCGATATCAATGACCGACTTTCAAGATTGCTTTTTAAGGCCAATACTTTTTTTTTTTTTAGTTTAAAAAGCATAGCTCTTTCACACAATGTAATAATACTTGAAAGTATTTTAGCTGAAGAAACAATAATTTCATTCCATCAAGAAAGACCCTCATATCGTTTATATTGACAAACAAACAAGCACTTATTACAGGGTGTCCGCGGGGTCTTAAAAAGTCTTAAAAGTTGATAAATGAAATTTGCCAAAATTAAGGCCCTTAAAAAGTATTAAAAAGTCTTAAGTCCAATTTGGGAGTCTTAATTATTTGCAAAGCAATATATCAAATAGATCTTGATAATTCGTCTTTGTTTGATAAAATGTTCAGAGCGTGAAATAGGCAAAAATAAATAACCTCGGTGCTGCGGTCAGACGCCGCTCTGAGCGCGCAGTGATACCGAGTGACAGCTGCAGGTCGGAGGAGGCACAGGACTCAAGAGCGAGGAGGAGTGTGGGCCTATATTTTGGGCAGGTGGACCACCAAAGACCCGGAGCGCCCAAGGAATATATACCGTGTGCCTTTACGGTACGGGATCTAGCCAGTATCTCAAGATGCTGGAAATAAACTGCAAAACTTTAACTTCAACAACCAAAGCGCGCAAAGGACGAGCAAGTTGGATCAGAGCCAGGCATCAGCAACAAAAACCTCCGCAGCAGCATTCAAGCACTTTTATGGAAAATATTATATTGGATTGTTCGCAAACGTGAAGAGTGGAATATTTGTACAAAGTTTTTACACGGAATAAACACAGGCTACGTGTTCGTGCATTCCACTGCTCCATCAGGTAACGTAAAATTAGCATTCTAAAACCTACATGTGTAAACGGGCTCTACTTTGTCGTTTGCTTTGTGGAGCTGTATTTTTAGCGCTAGGGCGTCCTGAAATTGCAACTCAGAATATATGAAATTTTCATAAATGGTAAAGCGTGATGAAAGTTTAGCAAAGCATGTCCACAACGAACTATTTGGCTCTGGTACAAGAGAGCAGCACAGAGACGGAGATAAAGAGAAGCGTCCTGCAGCTTCTATGGCAAATCCCAGACACGATCTTTGTGCTTACTTGAATGTGTGTAGACCTGTGCGGAACCTGCGCTGGTTAGTTTTGCGTCATTGTCTGCGTGCCTGTAGCAAATGGACTCATTGGATACGTTTCCCCGCTGCGCGCTTGAAACCCAACTGTAGAACCAAGATCACGTCTCACGATGTATTTAAAGTACCACTTTCACAAAACATAAACGCCGCATGCGGTCGCTTAATATTCACAATACAGCTGTTTTCAAAAGTGCTTGATAGCACTAAAACACTGTCTTTGATATAGACTTCTAAATTAACCCAATAAAGATTTAGATAAAGTTTAGATATAAATGAGCTGATATTAGATCTATTTTTAAATTAAAAAAGCCTATTACATTTGTTTTTATGTTGTGTATTTATGCTTCATCTCCTCCTTGTTCACCATTCAGAGATTGTGATAGGACAGTAACGTTAAAGGAGCACAGTGTAACTTCTTTAGTGAGGATAGCGGTAGCCTATCTGCTTGGAGTCTGGCAGATGATGCCACCAGGCCAGATCACAAGTCATATCTGTGGAAAAGTGAGCCTGCTCATACTTAGAATTTATGGTTTTATTAAGCTGGTTTTGAGCAACAAAACACATATGGTTCCCAAAGTGGGAGCGGGACCCCTTGGGGGTCACAAAGCAAAATCTGGGGGTTGCGAGATTATTTCTAAATGTATTTTTACAATTTTACAATTAGGACTTTTAATCAGTTTTTAGGGGAATTGGGGTTATAGAGAAATACACTTTACAAATAAACACAATTAAGCCTAATTGAAATGGTTTTGTAACTTAAAATTATTACAAAAGTATATAATTTTTGCTGTGGGGGTCGCGAGTTGGTTGCACAGTTCTTTGGGGGTTCTCTGGCTTAAATGTTTGGAACCCTGCTTTAATAAATAGATAAGATAATACCAAACAAACAGTTTGACATTAAACTAAGATACAAAGAGACAAGCAGGTCAATAGGAATTACAAATATTATTTGTCTTTATTCTGACTAAATGCACTAAAGGAGGAAATAAAACCTTGTCCATAATACTTGTTTGATGTACAAGTTTGGAAGGACTGTTAACTATTGTTTCTAGTTTGTCTCTCATGACTCACAAGAGTAGCCGTTTTGAATTATTTACCACACAAAAATTACTTGCGATGGTTGCGATGGAGTCTTAATTTTTGTTTTTATAGGTATTAAAAAGTCTTAAAAAGGTCTTAAATTTCTAATCACAATATTTTTATTGAGCCATATACAATTTACATTTATAAGGTGCAGAATCAGAAGAGCTCAACATACTGTGTTTTCTTTTTTTTTTTACGAAAAACAAACACAACAAATAAATAAAAATAATAGTAATAAAAATCACAATTTAAAAAAATTTTGCTTGGCGATAATTTACAGAGATATATAAAATGTGGTTTAAGGTTTCATATAGTAGACGCAGACTTCAAAAAGTTAATGAATGGTTGCCACACTTTTTGAAATAACAGCAGTTTGTCCTTTAACAGATACCTTATTTGCTCCAGGTTCAAGGTATTTGAAAGATCACGCAACCACATTTTAGCACTTGGAACAGAAGGTCCTTTCCATGACATGAGGAGGAGTTTCTTTGCAATAATCAGACAATAGGAGATGAACTGCTGCTGTGCTGACGTAAACTTTGTAAATATATTAGATGTACCAAGGATAATTAACAAAGGTTCTGGTAATAATCTAGATTGTATAATTTGAGATATACAGTCAAACACATCAGACCAATATTGAGCTACCTTAGGACATGAAACAAATGCATGGAAAAGTGTTGCGTCGGGGGACTGACATTTATCACAGGTCGAAGTGACATTGGGGTAAATATTGTGAATTTTTACCTTTGAATAGTGAAGCCTATGTATTATTTTAAATTGTATAAGGCAATGTCTGGAGTTATTAGAGCATGAGTGAGTATACTTGAGACTGTCTTCCCAGATATTAACTGGTATTTGAATGCCCATGTCTTTCTCCCAGTTTTCTCTGAGTTTACTCGAGGAGGGAGATGAATGCTTTAATAATTTATTATATATACAAGAGATGAATTTATTTTCATTAGGGGAAATGTTTAAACAGTCATCAACTATAGACTGCTGTTCTACAGCAAAAGATATCAGGTGTTTTCGCACATAGTCCCTGACTTGTAAGTATCTAAAAAAATTATTACCCTGTAATTTATACTTCCTCTGTAACTGTGTAAAAGAGGCAAATACACCTTGAATATACAATTCTCTAAGAGATCTTATCCCCAATGTCTCCCATTCATTAAAAGTTGAATCGAGAGTAGATGGAGTGAACGATGGATTCTTTGCAATTGGTAAGGAAAGCGGGACTGATTTGATAAAAAATGTGCTTTAATTTGCCTCCATGTTCGAATAAGATTTGATATTATTGGATTTTTACAGTATAAGGATTTGTCAAGAGGGGAAGGTGACAATATTATGGCAGCAGGTGAGTATGGTTGGCAATCTTCATTTTCTATAGTTAACCAGGTTGGAGCATTATCAGGAGCTTTAGTGAAAAACATATGCTTTTAAAGGTAGATGCCCAGTAGTACATAATAAAGTTTGGAAGGGATAGACCCCCAATCATTTTAGATTTAGTCAGGTGTTTCTTAGCTATCCTAGGAGTTTTATAATTCCATAAAAAGGGTTGAATAATTGAGTCAATTTTTTAAAGAAAGACTTTGTTAAGAATACAGGAATATTTTGAAACAAGTATAAGATTTGTGGTAAGAAAATCATCTTTACTGCATTTATCCTTCCTAATAATGAGATTGGTAATGTTTTCCAAAAATCAATTTTCATTTTAAGTTGATCCAAAAGAGGCAAAAAGTTTGATTGCATGAGAGAGGAAAATTGCTTTGTAACTTCAATGCCTAAGTAAGTAAATTTGTCATTTGACACCTTAAATGGAAACTGTATCAACGTAGCCTGAGGAATTGGATGGACGGGCATCAGCAGACTTTTGGTCCAGTTGATGCGGTAGCCTGAAAATTTACCAAACAAGTTAATCTTTTCGAGAATTGCCGGTAT
Organism: Mugilogobius chulae; assembly: GCA_038363315.1. NCBI lineage: Eukaryota > Metazoa > Chordata > Actinopteri > Gobiiformes > Gobiidae > Mugilogobius > Mugilogobius chulae. The sequence continues at coordinate 30,166,263 of CM076398.1, forward strand.
AGAGCATTTTGGGTTTGTCACATATAAAAGAATATCATCCGCGTACAGAGAAATTTTGTTCAATGTGTTTTTAGTCCTATAACCATATATTTGAGGATCTAATCGAATACTTTGTGCTAGCGGTTCTATAGCCAAGGCGAAAATCAGAGCGGACAAAGGACAGCCCTGGCGTGTCCCTCTAAACAGCTGAAAGGGAATAGATAAATTGTTATTTGTACGAATTCGTGCTCTGGGGTTTGTATATAGGAGTTTCACCCAGTTGATGAATCTTTCACCAAGATTAAAACGTTTTAGTACTTCAAACAGATATTCCCATTCTATCTGATCAAACGCCTTTTCGGCGTCGAGCGTTAGAATGGCTAAGTCATTGTGCATTTTTCTGTCTGTGTATAAAATATTAAATAGTCGTCGTAAATTTGATGTTGAGCTCCTATCTGCTATAAAGCCAGTTTGATCATTATGTACTAGTGTATTCATTAAAGGTGATAGTCTGATAGAAAGAATTTTTGCATATAATTTACCATCTATGTTTAGGAGAGAAATGGGCCGGTATGAACCCACTTGCAGTGCATCCTTTCCTTTTTTATGTAAAACTGTAATTGTTGCTTCAGTTAAAGTTGGTGGTAATGTACCTTCTAACTGAGCTTGCTTGTACATTCTATGCAAGTATGGTGTGAGAATTAAGCTGAATTTTTTGTAAAGCTCAACTGGCAAGCCGTCAGGGCCTGGTGCCTTGCCACTTTTCAGGAGAGCTATGGCTTTTTGTATTTCCTTGGTTGAATATCCAAATTAAGAAGATTTTCATCCTCCTTTGTTATTTTTGGGAGATTACAATCATCAAGGAATTTATTCATGACCACGGGATCAATATTACATTTAGAGGTGTACAAATCAGAATAGAACTGTAAAAATCTTTTATTAATATCACTTGGCTTAGTCATTAAATTATTTTTCTCATCATTGATTTTATGAATTGCCCTGTCTGCTTCTATTTTTCTAAGTTGGTAAGCCAGTAATTTGTGTGGTTTATCTCCAAACTCGAAATATTTTTGCTTGGTAAACAAAAAGGCAGAAGTAATTTTTTTTGAGAGAATTTCATTAAGTTGATACTTCAGATTGGTAATTTTTCTATGCAAGTCAGCAGTAGGTTTTGAAGCATTTTCACGATCAAGTTGCTGAATTTGTGCTTCAAGGTCTTTACTTTTAGCTGTATCCTTTTTTCTTTTTGCTACTTCATATGAGATGACGCACCCTCTCAAATAGGCCTTAAAAGCCTCCCATAAAATGCTTGGAGTTACATCTGGGGTGTCGTTTATCTCAAAGTACAATTTTATTTTAGATTCAATGTAATTACAAAATTCCTTTTCTGTTAACAGTTGGGGATTTAGCCTCCATGACTTACATGGTGGATCCATGCCCTCCAAAGCCAAGTTAAGTGTCAGTGGGCTATGATCTGAAATTGAAGCAGTGTGGTATTTTATATCTGTTGCAAATGGTACTAATCGAGCATCGAGGAGAAAGTAATCAATTCTGCTGTAAGAGTTATGTACTGGCGAAAAAAAGGAGTAATCTCTACCTGATGGGTTGGTAAAGCGCCATAGGTCTACAATATTCATGTTTTTAAGGCATGAATTTAGAAAAATACACGAATTATTTTTGGAAATTTTTTTGGTCGATGACCTATCAAGATAGGGATCTAAAGGTGTATTAAAGTCCCCACCTATAATTAAATTTGTTTGTGAGAGGTTAGGGATTAAACTGAAAACCTTTTTAAAAAATGCAGGGTTGTCTATATTAGGTGCGTAGATATTGACCAAAGTGACTGACGTATTTTGAATGTCTCCTGAGACTATCACATAACGTCCATCTTTGTCAGCTGTTGTTGAATTATGGCAAAAGGGAACACCCTTTTTGATTAATATAGCTGTTCCTCTAGCCTTGGCAGAGAAAGATGAATGAAATATATCCCTTATCCATTTTGCTCTCAATCTATTATGACAACTGTTTTTTAAGTGTGTCTCTTGTAAAAAAACAACATCTGAGTTTAATGATTTTAAATGACTCAAGATTTTGCCTCTTTTAACTGGATTGTTACAGCCTCGTATATTCCAACTAGTAAGTGTCAGTCCCTTTCTTACAACCTGAACGTCTGCCATACAACACAAGAAAAATAAAGATGCAGTGGCACAAAGTTAAGATTGAAATGTCTACATCGCCTACATGAGAAAAAAGAAAAATAATGTAATTTATATTGAAAAACCCAACTCAGATTACGCCATTCAGTAAAAAATGCCAAAATAACAAAAATAAACATAAACATAAGCAACAACAACAAAAAACTCTGGCTATTACTAACGTAGCCACAGGAAGAAGTGGACATGCAGGAAGAATACAAAACAAAAACACAAATACTTCCCTGTCTGAGTAACGTAACTTACAAAGACTGTTACTCTCTTGGATAGCCTGCCAGCCTATGTTGCAGTCATTTAGAAAGTAATTTTAGCTTGTTTAAACAAAACAAGCATGAATCCTGAGTAATGTCAAATGAACATGATGTCTTTTAACTCTCACCTTATAATACAACGAACCTTGGAATCTCAAAATCAACGTGTAAACAAGTCCCTCAGTGCTGATACAGAAGAAGCATGGACTCTTCAGATGTCGGCGTCACTCGGTCCTGGCTCTGATGTTGATTTGAACAGTCGCACAGCATATTCTTCGGCTTTCAGGGGATCCGTGAAGGATGTTTGGACACCATCATGGGTTACTATAAGCCTCGCCGGGTAAAGTAAGCCGTATCTTACGCCGGGTTTGCCCCGCAGAAGCTCCCTGGCTTTGTTGAACTGTGCGCGTCTCTTGGCAACAGATGGCGCGTAGTCCGGGAAAATCCGTATCTCCTTGTCTTGAAATCGCATACTTTTCATGGTGGCAGCTTTTCGCAAGATATCTTCACGCATGTGGTAATAGTGCAGACGTAGGATGAATGGACGAGGTGGCTCGGAGGGTCGTGGTCGCTGCTGAAGGGACCGGTGTGCTCTGTCAATCAGCGGAGCCTCGCGCAGATTTAGGAGATTTCTTAACACATCCGCAATAAACTCTCTTGGTTTTGGCCCTTCCGCTCCCTCTGGAATCCCGGTGATTCGTATGTTGTGCCTCCGAGACCTCCCCTCCAAATCCTCGCACTTTCGATTCAGTTTGGTAACGTCCGACTGTAGGCTAGCTACCTGTTGCTCCAGCAGGCTTATGCTGTCCGAGTGGGAGCTAGCTGCTCTCTCGATATCTTTAACTGTGTTGCCCATAGCTTGCGTGTTAGCTTCGAGCTTAGCAATGGAGGCTTGCAGATCTGTTTTGGCTGTATTTATTTCCCCTCTCAAGTCATTATAAACGCGTTCAATGCGTGTGTCCAAACTCTTACATATATCATCCTTATTTTTGATAACATCATCTTTGAGCTCTCTAATAGCCTGTAGCAATGCCCGGTTGGATGGCTCTTCCATGTCGTCACCCTCGGGCTCCAATTCAGGCGAGGGCGATGCTTGGGTGGGGCCTTGTTCTGCCGTGTCGTTTTTCTTTCCTTTTCCTCGCGTCATGTTGGAAAAACAACGCAAATGCGGTTGTTTTATATTCCCGGTAAGGTTATCTTCAAGAACTCAGTCACAAAGTAGGATTTAATCCTTAAAAAATACTTTTTAAAGGATTTGGCTGTCGGAGCTATCGGAGACGCGTCTTACTTCTTCATCGCTCAACAGCGCCCCCCAAAAGGTCTTAAATTTCACTTCAAGATTCCTGCATATACCCTGTATTAAAGCTTGCGATGCAGCCAAAGTCATAGAACAAGAAAAAAACTTAAAGAGATGTTAATGAAAAATCAAAACTGCAGACTTACGAATAGAGAGAGATTAAAGAAGTCTCATAGTTTCTCTCCAAACTAAAACAGGACAAATAATAAAAAAAAATCTAAATATCAACCAGAAAATATAACTAAAATATATGATTCCATTTTTCTGGTCAATAGCATGCTTGGCCTATTAGCTTATTCTTTTCCCTTGTGACTCTGTGTCTATCAAAAGCACTATACAAATAAAGCTTGCTTGCTTGTGCAGAACTTCTTTGTAGCTTGCTACAACCAAACATAACAAGCTTCACTTACTAGTAGAATTAACTTTTTCTGAAATTGTTTTGTATACAGACCTACTAAGAAAAGTTGCTTGTCAGTGGTAGTTAATATCAGCTGTGGATTGCCACAATGTTATTTGTTCTGCTCTAAACAGGTCTCCAGTTGCCATGATCACTGTAGGCAGTCATTTGTAGTCCTTGGCAGCAGCAGTAGAAGAAATGCTGACGGTCGCAATTGGAGAGAAGGGCCTATGCTCAGGGGCAGAACTGAGGTGCAGAAGCGGGTAAAAAGAACGAAGAATGAGGAAGTGTTTTTTGAAATTCAAATATGAACAAAGTGAAGTGAGGTGAGAAAGTAATGAAGCAATGGCTCTATAGACCAGTGCCAAGAATGACTGTCAAGAGTCAATGACACTGCTAATATAGAAGAAGGCTAATGAAATGGGCATTTATTTTATGGTATGTTTAATGGCAGATAAGGGAAGCAAAAGACAGCGAATGGAACACTGATTGTGTATGCGTATGGGCAGACTGATAAAGAATATAGAGGGGAAGAGGGCCCGTTTGAAGACTAATCGTTCAGTAAGCCATCAGGACCTCTGCGAGTTTACTTATAACCTCCCATCTGCATTATCTCTGCCAGGGAAGCGGCATCAACTGGAATGAGTTGAGTTTTCATGCGTGACACTAAATAATGGAGGTGGGCACATGTGTGTCTATGCAGGAAATCAGTATGCAGGAGTGATTTGTGTCTTTTCATCCATATCACTGAATTTGCCATTCTTATGCACTGAGAAATTCATAGACATACACACATGCACGCTTTCCAACCCCCACACATTGGCTGTTTTCCTCTCTGCAGGCCTGCCCGGTCCTGAGCATTTCAATTTGTTGGCGGTAATCGATCTCGGCCTTGTGCGTTCATATGTATGAAAATGAGATAAAGCTTCGGCGCAGTGGAATTAACTTCTCTGCCCCCATTAGGCATAGAGCTCTATAGAAGACGAGGATCCAGGAGCCACTGTCCCGCTGCCCGGCCCCCCGTTTCCCCCAGTGTAGACACATACATGCAGGCATTCAGAGTGGACCTCCCACCCTCCAGGCCAGATCCATTAGCCCCGAGGGATGCTGATTATTCCTTCCCACCACATACAAGCTTCATCACCATCTCTGCAGCAGTCTCAATCATAATCAGTCCATTTTCCTGCTATGCACATCAGTGTTTAAAAAACATGTATAGATGCATGTCTTGATATGTTTACATCCACAATCTAATGTGCAATTGCCTTACTAGTGCTTATTGCTGCCACAAATACAGTAAGTAAATTGTTTTTGCAATGGGTCAAATTAGCACTACACATCCTTCTGCATAGACATAAAGCTCACAGTAGTAAAATTTAACATTTCAAAATTATTTAAAGTTATTCTATCTAACACAAGCCGATAAGTGCAAATTGAAACAGTAATAATAATAACATAATTATTATTTTAATAACACATTAATTATTATAATTTTAAAAAATTTATATTTATTTAATATTAAATTTTTTTAACAACAGTAGTGTTATTGTTAATATTATTTTGAATACGTACAACTTGTTTATCTTGCCATTCAAATTAGAAACACAATACTAAAACACAATACCAACTTTAGAATACAGATAACTTAAGGATTATTATCTCTTGTTAGTCATTTTCTTTGTAACATAAAAAAAGCTCCTTTCCAAACATTCCACAGCTGCAAAAGGAATCAAAAGTATTTTCAGTGTCACTACAGAGATAACCGCATTGTCTTGGACGAAAAGGCATGAAGTGCCCATAAACATGAGTGTGCTGTATAATTCCGCATTGAATTAATTTGCAATTTCACATGCTATTAATTGTGTCAACACTTTAGAAAGTGAATTTCGCAATCTGCAGTAATTAGAGGCTAATTTACTTTAGAATTGGGGCTGCTTCTCTCTTGTGTTAACCACATTTATAAACACTCAATGAATTACCAGGGAATAGCCTGTGAATTGCTGCGTGTGGATTTATGACATGCACCGTAATTGTTTTCCTCTCTACCCCATCGCTCCATCCAGTCTGTGTCAAGTGTATGAGGGGCCTGACAGATGGAGAGGGGCAACATAAGGAATGCATAAACTTGAACAAAGCTTTCCTCACTCTGTTTTCTTGTTGTATAGTGCTAGTCACACACACAGACGTCGAGGCCAGAGAGCTCATATGCTACTCTGTGCCCCTCCTCCATCGTCATTGCAAGCTGCGTTCAAATAAATCAAATATAAGGGTAGATTAATGGGCGGAGCTCCACTCGTATAAATGATGGTTCAGTCTGTGCTGTAATTGTGAGGTGTATGGCATTGATCATAAGATTGTAAAGCCCTGACATGTTAAAGATTGCACATATAGGCTGGGCTACATTATCATTTTCTTTATAGACTTTTATTCTCCAAGCTTCTTTAGTCTCCGTTCAACTATAAGGTATACCAAAATTCAAGTATTTTGTATGTAGACGCCTCTTGCCAACATATTTTAGCACCAAAAAAAGTCATTATGCAGCCTTCGTAGTAGAGTGTGATGCTCGAATATTACTAAAATACATTTGAAATGATCACCGTTTGACAACAAATGAAAACTATGTAACAGTACTCTATATTGAAAATATAATCCAGTCCAAATCTAAATCATTTAGGGTGTTCTACATTGCACTGTAACATTTTGAAATCAAAAGAAGCTTTATCCTCCGGCGATAGGTGGCCCCAGGCAGGACCTTGAATGTAGGTGCACAGTGATCCTGTTAAAGCTCTATACCCACAGTATTAACAGCCATTAGGGGCTCAAGCTTGCACACAGGCTTGTCAGGCTGTCGTAATCCTAATAGACGATGGAGGAGTATCGCTGAGATTAACATGGAGAATTGGGAGTAAAAAGGGGAGGTCGGCATGGGGTTGGGGCCGGGGTCACTAATTAGTTAGCGCTGGCGGAGAGGGAGGTCCGCCATGAGAGAGGTCAAGGGAGACGCAAGGGTCACCGGAGGCAAATGTGGAGGTGCATTGAGCAACTGTCCGTCTCTATAGCAACAGGGAGGGGTAAGGGGTGTCTTTATTTTGTTTCTAATGCAAGGGTGGGAAATGTTTTCCTTGAGGAGGCCTGACAGATGGTAGCACATATAGCGGCGCTCACTTGACCCTCTCATATATAGAAAAGTCAAAGGCATGACCTTGGCATTTGTTATTTAAGATTTATCTTGGACATTATGCTATGACTATTGAAAAATCTTTTAAGATTACTTTGCAAATGCTTATTTGTTTATGGGTTCATTTGCTATATAATTGTTCTACGAAATTTGTAAATAACTGGTATTCTTGCAGTCCAAACATGCATTTTCTTCCTGGCCTATCCTCCCCCTTCTATAAACACGACTGCATATTAAATTGGAGGCAGACAATAGACAACGGAGGTGTGGGAACCTTCACTGCCTGGCAGTAGGCAGGCTTCAGGAACCAATTAGAGATGTTCACTACCCCCATCTCTTGCAGTGCTTGCAGTATTGTGCCATTCCAACCCCTATATCTGAGCCCGTTTGCTCTGTATACGTTCACCTCCATTTCTGTGCTTGGGCTTTCATTCTTCAACTATTGCTCTTTCACTGCTCATTTTCATTGAGTGTAATTAACCATTTAGTGTGAAGAAGGGTGTAATTAAAAGTTTGGTGCGAGGTTGTAGTGAGCTGGAGGATTTAATGAAATGCTCATTGCGTTTGTTGAAAATACTTATTTAATTGGCTTCTCTTTTTAGCCTTCATTAGAGATGGAAAGCTCAGAATCAAATCCACAGTGGACCCTTTTTCACAAATGTGCAATGTGACTAGAGCACAGTAGGCCTACCTCAAAATTATTACATATTCAAACGTACAAATACATTATTTTAATGTTGTTTCCAGTTAATGATAGCTTGAAATTAAATTAAGGCTTTTCTGTAAAACCTTGAAAACGTCAAGTGACGCTTCCAAACCCCTGATTAATCTCAATCTCAAAAAGCCATTCAAACATAAAACACCCTTACACACTTTTTACTTCTTCCAACACAACTACTTGTATCATCTATCACTGAGGCTTGTTTATTGCTCTTAAGAATTGACAAGCTTTTAGTCTAGCATACATACATACTACATACGTACATACGTACATACATTCATTAAGGGTGTTGGAAAATATTAATTCAACGATATATCGTGATACCCAATCTCCCGATACTCGTGTCAATACTAAAATTCCGATATCAATATTTTTGATGACGTCATACATTTTAATGAGGATGCTTTGTTTCCTGGATTTCAAGTGATTTCAATGTTAATAGTGATTCAAAATTAGCCTTTTCAGCCAGGACAGTAGATGGCAGCATTTTGTCTTTAAGAAGGTTGTGTAATGTTAAATCTTGGCACACAAATGACAGAAACAAGTGGTTTATTATTTTTTATAAACTTAATTAGCGTTGTGTTTCCATTATCCACAGTAGTATCAATTACTGTCAGAGGAAGTCATTGGAGTATCAATGCATCATTGATCATTAACAGAAAATATACATTGTAACTTATGTGGTCTTTTTTGACTCATCAAACAAACAAAAAATAGTTTTCACTTTGTAACAATTAAACAAAATCACAATATATTGTTATAGGCCCCTGTATTGGGATATGTTGTCTTGATATATCGTATCGTGACATGTGTATCGTGATACGTATTGTATCACCAGATTAGAGGCAATGCACATCCCTAACATGCATACATACATACATACATACATACATACATTTACAGATACATACACATACTTGGGGGTGGATGGAAGTGCAGTGAGTAAGGGGAGAGTTGGTGCCTCATGTCTTTATCAATGTGCCTTGCAATTGGTCGATGCAGTGTCAGGCGGGTTTAATCAAACGTGCATCAGCAACAGTGCGCCTGTGTGATCCTGCTGGAGTTAGTCCAGGACCTTTTACTTCTCTTCCTTCGGTGTACTTGCTTGGCTTTTTGTAAAGACAGCGCTATGTTAATGTATATTTGTTTCACACATTAATTAAGATCTGTATAAAAAACAAACAAACTGAATAATGATCTATTTTTATTTAATGACAAGGGACAGGGTCCTCACTGTTAAGCCTTGTTTTCTGTTTTTATTCATGTTTTAGTAATGCTCTTGGCAAACACCGCTAGTAACTGCGTGCTCTGAATTTATCAGGCTGTTTGTGTCACCTCAGTATGTGGCTAATTGCCAGCACTGCAGCACTAGAGCATAGTTCACAGCCGACTCATGTACAAAAAAAATGTTTTTTCAATCAACTATTCAGTTTTTTGAGGGAAGACCTCAAAAAGCTGAGTTGTAGCCCACTCAGTGATGGCAAGCAGCCCTGGGGCAGCTCAGCAGAGGCGATTCGCCTAAACACCTGGCGCCTCAACCTCCAACTACAACCAAGCGTTTTCTCACCTGTTTGTTATTGGTTGTGACTGTACACTTTTCTTGATCAACACAGGTGCTGTGTAGATCAAGGAATGTGTTCAGTCACAGTCAGCGTTACTATTTTTTTTTTTTCTTCGCCTCTGTTGCTGGTGTCCTCTAATCATAGTTTTCTTCTAAATTGTATCTACCGTACTTGTATTATTCTGTTGACAGTTTACCCTGTTGGGTAGTGATGACTGTTTGTTGTTTGCAACATATTTACGTGGCCAAATATCACTGTTAGTTATGATCGTTGCTGAGATGCCATACTAGTAGTGACTCGCACATCCAGTTAATTGCCTGGCTCACTAAAATTTTATAATTTAAAAGATGCATTATTTAATTTATATTTTCCTCTAAACCTGTTGTAACAATTGTAAATCAGCATTTTTTGTTCAGAAACTAACCTTGCTCCCTGCATGTGTGTGCTCCTGTGTTCCTCCAGTGCCAGAGCCTGCTCTCTCTAAAACCAGTCCTGGTTTACTCCGCCACCATCTCCGCCCGACCAGTCCATCAACCCTTTTCTCCTCTTCTCCTCCTGGCAATGGAAAGTCTGCCTTGTCTATTGGCCAACTCCAGAACCAGACGTCCCCTTTGTCGCAGTGCCAGTTGCCCTCTGTCAGTGCTCGCTACCCACCTAGAGAAGTACCCCCGCGCTTTAGGCAACAGGAGCAGAAACAGCTACTGAAGAGAGGGCAGCCACTGCCTCCTGGAGCTCTCAAAGTGCTCACCATTCTCTCCTCGGCATATTCTGCTACTGTTACCAGCTCTACTAACTCTGCCACCACCACTGCGAGCAAGCAGCTCACAGGTTCGTTTGCAAAAGAACAAAAATATTCACATTATTCATTAGTATGTTCTAAGTTTTGTGTACATTGCACAAAATGTTCAGAATGCTTTAAAATTGTTTATTATGTATTAAGGGTTAAAGCAGTGAAGCGGTTCACTTTTTAGTCTGTACTTTGACACACACATGGCTGACCTGCATTGCCAGCGGTAGCCTTTTAATGAACTGGCTCTGATGTGGAGTCTGCCTGGAGGTGTTCATTGTGCTCTGAACAATTTCAGTTTATTTGTCTTCACCTTGATAAATTATTAACGTGGCAATGAGGTAGAGTTTTCATCTCACTTTTACCATTATATTTTTTTTTGGCATTTTTCAGCGCCTTCCAAGATGTGTGAGATATTCTTGAATCACAGAATAGTGTTCTTTTCTAAACAGCTTTTTGAACCATCTGTTTGATGACGTGTAAATACACAAAATGTCACTCCAATTGGTGTAATTTTAATGACATTGGAGCAATGTGAATACACCATTCCTGTTATTTGTTCATTTCTTACACTATTCTTCACTTTGAAACTGAAAAAAATGGTTAAAGCTGAGATACCTAACTTTTGTGCGTATAAACAATTAAACTTATCTTTTTCATTAAAGAGTACTGTGCAGAGTAGCATTTAATGATAAGTACTGCTCTGTACTGTTTGAATCTAGTAATAAACCATTTTATTTTCATACATAGCTAAAAGCAGCGTTCTGACTGTTTCGTTTGCTGTAAAAAAAGCTGTTCTTAAGCCATGGTTGAAGCCAAAACTTAATGTGAGTATTAATAACCAATTGCCAAAAGCCTAGTGAGAGATAAGAACTAGTTGCACAGATTTAAATACCCATTAATGATTTTGTGGTTTGAAAGTCTGATAGCCCAACTTTAAGCAGTGCTTGTACACTTGTAGTTTCCCATATTATTTCTAAATACACATTCTTCAACAATGATGATATGATCAATAGGCACACTTTCTTTGCGTCATTCTAACAGTAACTGTGCATTATCTTTACTATACCTCTCTGAATTTGTTATGATAGACTAAAGTGGCCTTCAGGGCATTTCTGACAGTTGTTTTAGCATCCAGGTTTGAGTGTATTAACCTGTAATGTCCTTCTGATAGTGCAGCCTTTGCAGTGGTTAGGCTGTTTGGCCTTGTAGTTCCCAAAGGCTTTTCTGTGCATTATAGCCAGTGGCAAATCATGAGCTACTCCCTCTCTCTTTTGCCTGTCCCCAGGGTTTTCTATCTTCAGACTGTTTTTTTCCTGTCCGATCAGCTAATAGCCCCAAGCCATTGACCCTGCATTTGCTACTGGTGCTATTTGCGTTCACTAATTTAAAAGTGGACAATGTTTAACCCCACTAACCTATTGTCTGGAGGCTGTTTGAGTGTTACTTTTTTCTTTTTGATAAAAAACAAAATGTAAGCTTTCCCCATGACTTTAAATAAACTTGGTGTCTTTTAAGGACAATCTTCAACCTCAATAGTGAGGTTGCTGTGCCCCAGGCAGTTGTCACTATTCACTCAGCTATTCTGCACATTTGTACTTGTGCAAATACACAACACATGTGTTGTGATGGTGAGGGAGCACAGCCACGGGAGAAACAGTTGTGTGACCTAGTTGTGTCCCCTCAGATCTGTGTCCAAGTGGCTGGCTCCAAATCAACAGGCAAAGAGAAAACCCATTCTTATGTACAACTATTCAGTTGATTATTACTAGAAGAAGGCAAGATTTGACTGGTTGCTTTGTACTCCCGCTATTCCTTCTAAAGATTTAGTAGGCACCGTTTTTACCTTTGCCCTGGCACAATTTTTCCAAAGACAGACACGCCTCTGCTGCTGCGTTTATCCTTGAGTGCATTAGAAAGTCTAAAGCAGCAGGCGTCCAGACTGACTCCCAGAGACCAGGTGCTGTGGTGGGGGGTGGAGGTCCCCTAAGAGTGTGGGAACTTAAGCTCAGCAGCTGCTTGCAAGTCACCCAGACAGATCAGCTAGCTTTGTTCTCATTTACATACTTTTGATAACATTTAAGCATTTCTTGATAAATAAAATGCACCAATGCATCTCTTAAGATCTTTATACTGTAATAAGATATCTTCATTGCCACAGCAATCTTTAAATGAAAGCCATAAACATTGTGAAAGTTCAATGAAATATGCATTTGCTTTGAACTAGAGTATTGCTGTTTTTATTCCACTCACACTGAGGTTTTCATTCTCCATAACCTTGAAAAGCATATATTATTATTAAAACTGCTCGGATATATATGAACAGTTAATCTTCTTTTAGATTAACTTGTAATGAAAGTGACTATTGCCCTCAGCTGAAATTACAGAGCTTAGCCATCTTTTTTCAAGCCATTTCTGTAGGTTAAATATTTCATGCTTTAAAATGTAGAACTAACGACCACTTAAAGCATGAACATTTGTATGTTTGAAAATCACCACATAATGGCTGCTCTGTGGTCTTAATGAGCAGAAGAGGTGAGGATTGCCCCATGTACTCCTCACCGAGAACTGAGAAGGCCCTTGTGGCTTCATTAATCCAGGCTCTGTCAGAGAAACCAAGGGACTTGCCACACTGCAGTATCTTTGCTACCCCTGTGTGCGCCCAGGTAAACAGACATGAACAATGAGCTTTCAAACCCTCTTGTGGCTATTTTTTTTTTCATTTTAAACACTTTAAGAAAGTTAAATGGCACACTGCTTTTTAGAGAAGAAATATGAAATTGATTAGGGATATTGATAGATTGGCTTCCTTTTTTTTTTTTTTTTGACAACATGGCTTTCCTAGTGTGTCACTTGTCATTGTAAATACTAGCCCAACCCCCTCAGACGGCATTCCCTCCCAAATGCCCTCTCCCTTTTTGTTCTTTTATCTGATTCAAAGGGGAGGGAAGTCGTTTTATTCTTGGCTCCTTGCCCACTTCTGTGATGGCAGCTACTCTAATACCATAATTTAGAACTCTAGCCCATTCTCAAGGCTTGTATAGGGTTAGGGTTAAGCGCCTTATAGAATATTGGATGCAATGCATGGGTTTTCTTTTCTTATTTTTCCATTTCAATTCATGTTAAAGACCCTATAATGACTCTGTTTTTGATAGCTTCACTCTCAAAGATGAGTCATGTATTTATTTTATTTTTAATACATTTTAGTAATAAAAATTTTACTCTAACACGGTTACAGAGGTTTTTTTAATATGCAATGTACTATATATTTACTATATAAATGAAACTGTGTTGAATACTCAAAGCCCAAGTTGGAGTATTAATACAAAAGCAACTAAAATTGTTTACTACATTAAAATAGTTTGCACCATATGTCCTTTCTGACACCTCCCGCTTCTGTTGCAAAGAATCTGCAGATTGTGGATTGGTATTGCTGTGTGCATCATCAGTCTGGCGACCCTGTGAAACTGTAGAATTTTAAGTTGCATTTAGCACTACATATTCACTTCACTCTGTATGTGTGTCTTGAAAACAAATCTATGGGTGATTATATTCTAGACTACAGCTACAAACACCAAATTTTTAGATTAAAAAAGTAATAATATAATAGTAATAAAATCTGCCTCTACATGACCATGTGATAATGTTTCTTCATCTCTGCAATTAAAAAGGTTATTCTTATTCGTTTTCCTATCCTTATCCTATTAGAAAAGTGTAGCCGAGTGGATACTATGTTTGCATGCTGGATCGATGGCCTCCCCATTCTTGCCCACTAGCATTAATAAGATCATTGATTAGCTGCCTCCACTTGATTGATTACTCCTCTACACTATATATCGCCTATTATTAGATCACACTCACAAGGGCCACTTTGTGTTTAATAAAATGCTTGGCCTATCATAAGTATAGCCTTTGTCCTGTGAATGTCTGTATGTACTAAGCAAGAAAATTTGGCAATCTTGGTTTAACAATTTGGTTGTTAAATAATTTTAAATCTGTGTCCAAAATTCCTTGCATTTGTTTAAATTTTACTATGCATGCCTGTGTTGGTTGGGCACAGTAGATAAGATTGGATTTTCAGCTGTTCCACATGCTCAAGCTCAGGTATGAGTAAATGTGAAGGAATTGAACTTTACAAACACATGCATGTTCAAAATATATACTGTATATAGTATTGTATTATGCTGTATACTGGTAGGAGTAGCAGAGGGAGTGATGGATGAGAAGTCGTCTTGGCTTCATTTCAATAAATGAGCAGCGTTCCACTTGGGCTTCCCTCTACAGCCTGAGCCAGTGAAACCACGATAGAGACTGATGGTCCTCTCACCACTGCATGCTAGAGGAGAGCAAAAGCAAGAGAGCTAGAAATTGTAAGGGAAATTATGAGAGCTTTAGGGGAAACAAGACCAACACAAAGTTTGATTGCAGTAATGTTAATAATGTGTCCGAATACTTAAGCAAAAGCTCTTACGTACTTACCTGACTGTAAGATTGGCCCTGTGTTATTGAGCAGAAACTTCTATATGTTGTTCCCTAATGTAGCCAACTCACCCTTTTAGTTCTCTATTAGAATCTTATATTATATGTGGTTCTCATCAGCTTTCCTCTTTCTCTACAGATATCCCACAGAGTGGCCTGGGTGATCAGCATGAAACTTGTCATTGGGGAGAGTCTTTACCTATTGACGACTCCTTTATTGCCACTACCTGGAACAAAGTGATTATCGACACACCTAATACAGACTCTTGGCCCTCTGTCAGAGGGAGTAGTGACTCTTGTCACCCTTCGGCAGCAGAATGCCCCTTGGGCTCAGCTAGTTCTGACGACAAATCCAGTGCTAACACCACCACAAAGTGCAGTAGTTTTTTGAGTATGGCCACAGGTGCCGCAGGCCACCAGGCCCACTACCCGGCTCTAAAATCAAACAATAACATGATGACTGGTTCTGCCAGCACCTTAAGCGGAAGCAGGGGATGGGGCTCAGAGGGGAAACAAGATGCTATGAACGGTAGCCGAATAGGAGCCCCCAATAACTGGGGATCATCCAATTTTAACTTAAACCTCAATCCTAATGCCAACCCCTCAGCTTGGCCAGTTCTAGGTCATGAAAGCAGTGGCAGTAATGGCTCTAATGGACTGTCCAACTCTCCATCTATTACACCAGGTATCAAAAACAATGGAAATATTGCAGTATCTGATGCAAGTGGTGGAGGCTGGGCTGGCATGATGACTGCAAAAGAAATGGATCAGCACCCTTCAACCACAACTTGCTTGTCTTTTAATATGGAACCTTCAAACCTTAATTCTGACGGACCAAACCATAGTAAGCAACAACATCAAACTCAGGAGCCAATGAGCCCTATCCATGGGATGACTGGGTGGGGAGGCCAGTCTCCCACAGAATCATCTCAGCTCAATGGTGACACAACAGGCAGCTCAGTATGGGGAACTGTGGACACCAAGGCAGCTGACTCCACCAAAGACTCAGGCTGGGATTCCAATCCATCTGGAGCCCTCTCTGCCTGGGACGTCAAAGCAGTGGAGCAGGGAGTAATGGAAGTAGTGGATGGGGAGACTGGGGAAAGTCTTCTGGGGGGGATGCCCCAAAAGGCTGGGATTCCATTGATGCAGGAAGTTCTGGTTCAGGTCAAGATCAGCCACTGAGCACATGGGGCCAGCAACCTGGCACAGCACCAGCTAGTGAGGGCAGTGGAGACAGTAGTGAGGGGCGATCTCGTCGAAGAGATAGGTCCTACAGCATGGAAATTGCTCCTGTACTTCCACGGCAAGATCTGGATCCTCGGGTTTTGAGCAATACTGGCTGGGGACAGACCCCCATTAGACAGCATACAGTGTGGGAGATGGAAGAAGCCAGCTCAGACGATTCAAAAAGCTGCAGCAGTTCAGAAACCTTAGGCAGCTCTGGCTCTAACCATGCAAGCTCTCCCACCTGTGGAGGAAATGTAATCACCAACATGGGACCTGGTCCAAGGCCAGGTTCTGGGGGAAAAAATGACAGTGATGTGTCAGTATCATCAAACTGGGGAGGTCCTCAGTCAATGCAGAGTGGATCAGAGTGGAGTGATCCCCCACAGTCAAAAGCTCAAAATGGCACTCCCAGTGGGTGGGGAGATCCTATGCCTGTCAGTGGTCCTAATAGTGGAGGCTCTTCTTGGGGGTCTGAGGACAAATCACCTAGTTGGGATGATGGTATGACAAAAAGTCAGCCTACTACTTGGACTGAGGGTTCTTCAAGCAGCCATGGCTGGGGAAATAGTAATGGGAACTTAAGTAGCTCCAGCACAGGGGAATGGGGAGAGCCAGAAGCCAAGAGCAGTGGGAATTCCAGTAGCATGTGGGAGGGAGACAGTGGCAATGCTGGAAGTTCTGGGTGGAAGGACAGCGCTCGGGCAGGAAATCGAGGTGGTGGCTGGGGCAAACAAGCACCTCCTGTGAATAATAGTTGGGGGATACATCACGTACAAATGGCCCTGTGCAGGGAAACTGGGGTTCCTCCAAACCTCAAGAGAGTAGCAGTAGCAGCACAGGCAGTGGAGGAGGTGGTAGCATTGGTTCCTGGGGTGGTCCCAGTTCTGTGAAGCAGAACAACTCTAACTGGAGTAATGCCAATAAAGCAGATCAAGCCATGGAGCCAACTGGCTGGGAAGAGCCCTCCCCTCCCTCTATTCGAAGGAAGATGGAGATTGATGATGGAACGTCCACGTGGGGTGATCCCACCACCTATAACAAGACTGTCAACATGTGGGATCGCAACAATCCCACTGGCAATCCGGGAAATGGCGGACCACCACCCAATAAGAATGCTGGAATTCTACCCAACAATACCAACCACGCTGTGGGAAACAACAGCCATCATCACAGTCACCACATGCACCATCATTCTCATCATGGCCCACCCCCGACTCACCTTCAGCACCATGGAAACAACAACGTCTCACCCAACAGTGGGGCCTCTCATCCAGGAGTGGGCCCCCAAAGACCACCAATTGCCAATCCAGGTAACATTACACAAATATATATAAATGTTCAAATATTATTTTATTTTAAAAAATGATGTTGTGATTTTTCATTAGATTTGTGTTTTCCCCTGTGTTGTTACAAGTAAAAGTGGTTCATAAAACAACTGATGGATCACTGTGACTAGCATGTGGGCTTTTGCCTCCCTTTTTCACAATCAATCTACTGCCTAATCAAACCTATAAAAAGCATAAAAACCTTTTTAAAAATCTGTTTGCTTCAGGTTGGGGAGAGCTTCCTACCGTTCAACCCAAGTCAGAGCCTGCCTGGGGGAACCTGCTACTCCAACTTCTGCTGTGGACAATGGTACTTCTGCCTGGGGAAAACCACCAGGAGGAGTTGGAGGATGGGAGATGGTGGACATGAGTCCTATGGCAGAGCTAATGCTCCTCCTGGTTCTGCTTCCTGCAAACCAGGTAATACATAAATGAATGCGTCTTCATACATCATGGTGTTGGTGTTGATGAGGATGATGATGATGTTCATTTCAATGTTAAATAAAAAAATGTGTGAAGACATTTCTTTATTTAAAATAGTTTCAACAATGGCTTCACTTTGTCAAATAGCAACAGTGACACCAGGTGGTGAAAAGCAAGCGAGTGTTAGGATTGCTCTAATGATACTTTTAATGTAAATTGATATAATCTGTTTCTTCATGAAAAATTATTTATTAAGAATTTGCTTCTTTATGACAAAGTAATAATAGTTGTTTTTTTTCTTGCAGGCCCTAAACCTATGCAAGATGGCTGGGGAAATGGAGGAGAAGAGATGGGGATGTCAACCAGCCAATGGGATGCAGATGATGGGGATATGTGGAACAGTCCTACATCCCAGGAGAGCAATTCATCTTGCAACTCTTGGGGCAAAAAGGGTCCAAACAAGGTCAGAAAACTTTCATTTAAAAAAACATATTCATAGACTTATAGAATCAACAGTATATTGCAATGATTATAGGGCAAGATCAGTAACAAGCCAGATGAATCTTGGATCATGAATCGACTCATCAAACAGCTGACAGACATGGGATTTCCGGTAAAACAAAACAAAAAAAAAACTCAAAATTGTTCAAAGTTAATTGTTTGAGTACAAAACTGAAAAGTTAATGTTTTGTTGTTACAGAGAGACCCTGCTGAAGAAGCATTAAAAAGCAACAACATGAACCTTGACCAGGCAATGAGTAAGTTTTCTTTTGTGTTCCCTGTTCATAGAACATTACCTTTATGGCTTTGCCAGTAGCCCTTTTTGTGCTTTCTCAGGTGCACTTTTGGAGAAAAAGACAGACCTGGACAAAAGGGGCATGGGCCTCTCCGATTATAGTAACAGCATGAACAAACCCTTGCTATGCCGATCCTCTATACTCTCCAAAGACCCTTCTGATCGTGCTACCTTTCTTGACAAGGTTACAGTGCTAAATTGAAACTAACATGGATGGAAAGCATTGTTTTTAACATATATTTTTACATTTGCAGGATGGTGTTCTGTCAGATGATTCTACTTCATCACCATTTCTGCCTTCTCCTGGCCTGAAACTCCCACTGGCCAACAGCACCTTCCAGGGCAGGGCCTGGGACAGGGCAGCCCAGGGCTGGCAATGCAAAACTTGAACAACAGACAGGTCAGAGGAAAGCAACATTGCTAAATTACTTGATAGTTTAACTTGGTCATTAATATCAATTATGACCAGAAGTTATGTTCAATATGAGTAGAAGAGAGGTTTCTTTTTTCCACACTGAAAATAATTCTAACAAAATCTGTCTCTAGTTCACAAGTACCTTTAGCATTTTTGTATTGGAAGCTATATATGTTGCGGGATAACAATCCCAAATTCATTCACAGTCCATGGTATTATTGTAACCCAAACAAGATTGAGTGTGTGAAAAATGTTATAGTCAAGTTCAATTCTGTGAATTATCTTGCCACATTTATTGCCAAAAAATGCATTTGGCCATCTCCTAAACTTTCCTGTGACTATATTTCAGATACCAAGTGGAATGTTTGGCAGCAGTGGAGCAGCACAAACCCGGGCCATGCAGCAGCAGCCTCCACAGCCACCAGTGCCACCTCTCAGCTCCTCCCAGCCGAGTCTACGTGCTCAAGTGCCTCAGTTTCTCTCCCCTCAGGTACACACATACACAATTACTGGGTTTCCATGCTGCTTGAGGACCTAAATTACTTAACAATCTATATATAGAGACTAATTCTAAACCTAACCATAGTTACTACTTTCCTAACCTTAACCCATGCTTCAACGTTAATCTTAAAAAACAAGATCTATGCTTCAAAAGATATTTTTGTGCTTTTCAGTTTTTATATACTGTAGTTGCTACCTTGCCAGAAGCACCAGGAGTTTTACACTCATTGCTGAACATTTTCTTCATGTTGCCAACTAATTTTCTTTCCAGGTCCAAGCACAGCTCTTGCAGTTTGCAGCAAAAAACATTGGTTTGAATCCTGCACTTTTAACCTCACCAATAAATCCTCAACAAATGACTCTGCTTTACCAACTACAGCAACTGCAAATGGTGAGTGTTTAAGTCAGCAGTATGGAAACACTCACAAAGGCAAAGTAAATATTGTTGTTTTGTGTCAAATTATATTCAATTCGTTTTCTCTTACTAGGCATACCAGCGTTTACAAATCCAGCAACAGATGATGCAGGCACAACGCAATGTTTCTGGCCCTATTAGACAACAAGAGCAGCAAGTAATTCAGCACACACAATATCTGTTTTTGTAATGCATGAGAGCGCTTAGTACATATTCTGTCATAATAACATTCATATCACAGAATAAAACTTTTCACATTGTCACCCATGTAAATGATCATGTAGTGACAGCTGTCCATTTGTCATATCATAGTAACTTGGGATAGGTCGACTACTTGTCTGTAACCATGTTAGGACTAGCAGAATATTGGTCTATGAAATTGTATCACCTTAAGCAGATTTATTACTTGATAAATACTTTCTGAGTGCCTTTAAAGCAAGGTTTTAGTTTGCCCTTTATCAAAATCTTAGAAAAGTTTGTAATTAATTAATCCCTTAACATGTTATTTTTCTTGTAGGTTGCACGTACAATCACCAACATGCAGCAACAGATCCAGCAGCACCAGCGTCAGCTGTACCAGGCGCTGCTAATGAAACAGCAGCAACTTCCTTCTCATTCCTCCAATTCTTCCTCCTCTGCCATTCTGCACCCCCAGGAGGGCCCCCAGGTGGCCCTGGAAAATCATCTTTGGACCCTTTCTCTGGTTCCCACCAGGCTTCGGGCCTTGCTGACACACTGCACACCAAAGAGCCTCCTTCTTCGCCCAACGCCTACAACACCTACCCTCTAAGTAAGTTTAGTACTGTTGGAGCACATAATGGAACTTTATTACACATTTTAAACCCTAACCCTGATTCACTGATTTCTTTAACTTTGTTTTTGACTCTTTCTATGCAGCTGGACTGAATCCAAATATGAATGTAAACTGCATGGAGGTTGGAGGCCTGTCCCTGAAGGACCCCCTCAGCCTCAGTCTCGTCTGTCCCAGTGGACACACTCCAATGCCATAGATAACCTGTCCGGCAATGCCAATAATATGGAGAGTAACCTCAACAAACATGGTAGGTTCATTAAACATGTAGCAGAGACTCAGGAGGTTGCATGCCCACATTGTCACATTCTTTGTAGATGATAATTGTTATACAATTGTAGATCAACTTCACATATCATATCATGATAAGTAGAATGACCTCACATGCTTTTATTCAATATTAAAGAGCTATGACTATTAATGCTATGTTAAAGAACCTACAACATATGTCCCTTACAAATACCGTATTTCAATTTTTGTTGAAGGTGCCATAACTGCTGCCTCTACTTTGGGCCCTCCTGGGAAAGCCCCACAGCTGGAAGACTCCTACAGTCCTTATAACCTAATGTCCACTTCTGAGTCTCCCTCCAGCCCTTTGGTCACCCCAGACAGCTGGGGCCCAGGCAAAAGCCCAAATGAAAAGATCTCTAATGGAAACAACATAAATTGGCCTCCAGGTGAGAATAATAACCTATAAAAATTGAATTATGACTGTTACTTAAAAAAATCAATACTACCTATTTCCATGTTAGGTCTTGATATTTGTCAATTAATTTATTATTTTCAGGTTTTTGTTTGCTTGTCATTAGAAATTCCCTATACTGCTGTCACCCCATTGCCATCTTTGCATTGGCAAAACTCCACTCATCTCAGTCTTTTGGCAGTCTTTTCATGAGCTTGTTTAATCACATACATTAAAATAAGTGGTGGTGTTTTCTTTCCAGAGTTCTGCCCAGGCGTGCCATGGAAGGGCCTTCAGAATATTGACCCTGAGAATGACCCCAACATGACTCCCGGAAGTGTTTCAACTGGTCCCACCATCAACACTAACATTCATGACGTCAATCGATACCTTTTACGGGACAGAAATGGAGGTATGAAAACAAAACAGCATGTTGCATGTAGCTGAATCGGTCCATGTAAGAAATCTTTTTTTTTCTCTTTATGGTTCCTCCTAATTTTTTACAACAACATAGTCACATCCCCAACTTCTTCACTTGGGAATGATTCATCCAGCTGTGATTGGCCTGTCAGTAGCTTCTCTAACTCTTTCAGTCTGTCGCCCTCTGATGGACACAGTGCAGGTACACACCTTAAGTGCCCTGTTGTTGTGTAAACCTGCTGAGTAGTTCCACCCAGAAGCTTTGATAAGACATTATCACAGACTTCTGTTCCTCTTTAACTAAAACCCCAACTTTAACTACACCTTTTCCTGGAACAGCAGCCTCACCTACAGTGGTTTAACTTTCTCCACACCTCTTTTTAGTTCATGACCCTGTGTGTATCCTGTGTGCAGATGTCACTTTGTTTTTGTCCTTTATACAAGTTATCCTTTTTCCATTTAGTGTGTAAAACACCAATATATCTAGAAGCATTTTATTTATTTTACATTCATCAACTTCATACCATATATTACATGCTGTTGATCATTTCATCTCATCTTTTTTGTTATGCAAAGGTAAACTCTCTGACATGAAGTCCACTTGGTCTCCAGGGCCCATCTCCCAAAGTCAAGGCTCTCTCTCTCATGAGCTGTGGAAAGTTCCTCCAGGGCCGCGTAGCACCACAACCCCTTCTCGGCCCCCTCCTGGCCTCACCAACACTAAACCCTCTTCCACCTGGGGGGGTAATTCGCTGGGATTGGCCCAGGGTTGGAGTGGCTCCTATTCCTCTGGTAAGTCCCTGTTATGGCAAATAGTTTTGAAACTTATGCAACATCTTTTATTATGCAACTTTATTTTAAATTAATAACAGTTAAAACAAAGACGCACAGGACTTGCACCTTGTCTGCACCTCAACTTTGATCTAGATTTCTGCACTTCAACATTCATCTAGATTTCTGCACCTCAACATTCATCTAGATTTCTACTCTATTCGCATAGTGACTTAGATGCACTGGTGTTGCATTTGATTGTGACTCTTGCAGTTTCAATGAGCTTTGTGAACACACCCTGTTAAACTGACATTTTGAGGTTTACTGGTTTAAGAATCAGTCAGATGTGTGACCTAATGTGAACTTTTACAGACTTTACAAACAGAGTAAATTGTTACATGCAATTTGAATGTTATATAGAACAAAGTATTTAATAAATGTGTCTTTCAGAGGGAACCACTTGGAGCACAGACAGCACTAACAGGACCAGCAGCTGGCTGGTGCTGAGGAACCTTACTCCACAAGTGTGTACTTATTTTAGAGTATTATAGAAACACACACTGAATTTCTTTATTAGCAAAGGTTTTCAACATTTTTGGTCTGTGTTCTAGATTGATGGTTCAACTTTGCGGACTCTGTGCATGCAGCATGGTCCTCTGATTACATTCCATCTCAATCTGACCCAGGGCAATGCTGTGGTTCGCTACAGCTCCAAGGATGAGGCCGCCAAGGCCCAGAAGTCTCTGCACATGTAAGCTATAATCCCTTAAGGTTTAAGTGACAATTTTACTTCATTCCTACAATATGTACTATGTATGTGTGTATGTACTGTATGTATACATACATATATACATAGTTTTTTTTCCAAATCCTAGTCTACATTATTTATATTACACAAATCACCAGTGTAGGGCCAAACAAGTTTTTGGTTTCATTCTTGTGCAAATCAGCAGCTGTGGTTGTCATAAAAAAGGTGTGCAAAACTGCTGACCCACTTCTAAATCTGTGAACAAGTAAGCAAATGCTTCAGAGCATTTTACAGTGACAACAAAACAAACTTAACATATTTTAGTTTTTTAACCTTTATTTCAGCTGACAAATATCACAACTAAATATCTTTTTAGATCAATTCCTAACTAAATGTGTGCTTATAACCATATTGTTGTCCTTCTATTTTTTTCTTTTTGTCCCGTCTAGGTGCGTGCTTGGAAACACCACCATTCTGGCAGAGTTTGCTGGTGAGGAGGAGGTGAACCGCTTCTTTGCACAAGGCCAGTCACTAGGGTCCAACACTACTAGCTGGCAGGCCAACCAAGGAACCAATCAAAACCGGATGAGCGGGGCCACACAGTCTCACACTATTGGACAGTGGAGCAGCAGTGGCAGTGGAGCAGGAGGCAGTGGCGGAGCTAAAAACAGCGGAGGCAGCGGTGACCTGCTGTGGGGTGGTGTTCCACAATACTCCAGTCTGTGGGGACCTCCGAGTGGGGAGGACACCCGTGTGATCGGAAGTCCAACTCCCATGTTGCCTGGAGACCTGCTGAGTGGAGAGTCCATGTAGAACCATGCAACAATATCCAAACACCTACAAGCCTACTGGCATCGTGATGTGAGACAATGGTGCAAAGCAGGCAACAAAACCAATTTAATATGAACAGAAGCTAAATCCAAGCAAATCATGTGGCGATAATCAGTATCACTATTTTGAACTATGTTGAACTGTGAATTGTAAATCAGGAGACTGGGGTCCCCGACACAAAGAGACCCAGATCTTTGTTTTACCTTTGTTGTTTTGAGACGAAATTCTTTCTTCTTTTTTTTTTTTTTTTTGAAGCAAGATGAAAAGCGTACACGAGAAGCTGTGTATTTTTCCATAAGTATACAACATTCTGTGTGAAGTGTTTTAGGAGAAGCAATCAAAGCTGCCATCTGAGACTTTCCTTTCCCCTCAAAAATAAATCATCCCAAAAGAAGACTTAAAATGACCATTCCCAGCATGTCCATGGCCAATGACCATGTGGTTCAAAGACCTTTACTAGCAATGTTCATGTTTGTTTCTTAGCACTAATATTAGCCTTAAGTGCTCTCTGGCCCAGGTTCTTCCCAAGCCGCCTTTATTTGTTGTTATTTGTTTTTGTAACTGAAGAAATTGCTAAAATCTTGCACAGTTTTCACCTCTGAGCCAGAAAGTGGTACAGGACACAACTGGTGACACACAGTCACTGGGCAGTATCAAGGCCTGACCTGAGTGTCTGGTCCTCCAATCATCAGCATCAATGTTCCTTTGACTCCTTCATCTTTTTGCTGTTAATTCTGTAGGTCAACCCTGTCTGTGGAGAGTAACCACATCATATAAGCTCAAAGATATGGATTTGTTTTTTCCAGTGGCACTGAATCATGAACAAGTCCACATTCTTCATAGAAACCAGTTCATCAGCTGGTGCTTTATTTAACATTTTGTATTTCTTATTAATTAGAAGTCCAGCAGTTTGCATGGTCTGTCAATTTTGAGGACAGAACTAATTGGAATTTTAAAGACAGTATCATTGTGCAATATGCCATAGACTTCTTCCGTCCATCCTCACCCATCAAAGCTTGTTTATTGATTTTTTTTCCTTGTTTTGGTGCAGCAGCAAAAGACTTTGGAACTTCTGAAAAAATACCCCTTTTAAGACTTTTCCTAACCGGCAATTCTTGAGAAATGTTGGGACAAGTTTGCATAGAGGAATCTGTAGCTGTTGAACTGAGCATGCTGAAAACTGTTCTGAGAAGTGAAACTTCCTCTGTGCGCACAACAGCCACACCCAACAGAGACTGAATCCTTCTGGGATTGGCCGGTTCTGGCTCCCTGGCACAATACCAAATAAGAGGGGTTTCTCCTAATGCAGTAGACCTACGAGTGTTCCTTCAGTTTGGTACTGTACAAACAGAAAAAAATTACTTCTATAAATTCAAAGGGTTTTATCATAGCACTTACTATGAAGAGCAAACTGCTTCAACTGCAATCCAGTAAATCAAAAAGAGCAGCGAAAAACAAAACAAAAACACAAAAAAAACACTGCTCTTCATGTACTGTATGTTTTTGATGGCGTTGTATATGGCGTGGCTCACCTGGTAGCAGGGCACGAGAAACTGAAATGTATCTTTTGAACTCTGAGGGAAACACCTGCAGTGTGTTGTTTTTCCTCTTTTGAACAATATCTAAGTGAATATCACTGTTACTCCAAATGTTAAGCCTTGATTTGTTTGGAAGCACTAGACTTGCAACATTAGCTGTTTCAGACCCTCGCTGACTGTCAGTGGTCAGTGTGTGCGTCGGAGTGTGGTGGGGAGCTGGTGAATTCACTGAGTGCCTCTCTGCTGTGGTCTGGGCTGCTAACGGAATCACTTCCTCTTTCATTTGCGTCTCAGTATGGCAAGTATACAACAGCTCGGTCTAAACATGGCAACGTCTGTCGCTCACCCTCTTCCCACCACTACTCAGTCTTTTGACACAAAGATCACTTTAGCTGGAACATGTAATAGTCATATTTCTGGAAATTTGCCAGTGTAATTTTTTGATGATGTTTTTTTTGTTTGTTTGTTTTTCAGTATGTGTCTACATGCAGTGGTAAAGCAAAATATTTGCTGCTGAACTAGCCCTTCACTGTTCATATGCAGAACACTTTGGTCAGAGGTGCCTCTGTATGTTCATCCTGTGTATTGAATGCAAAACAATACTACAGACCATTATCGATTGTCTATATGTGAAACTGTTCATGCTTTGTGTTTGACAGTATTCTGTAGTACTTCCAGGTAGTTGTCTTGAAATGTGTAAAGTTGAGTGTCTCACACAGGGTTGTAGCTGTTGGTTGCTCCACGCTGCTCCACCTGTCCACAGGTTGTCCCCCCTGTGCCCATTGCCAAGCTGCTACGTTATGACCTCCTCCTCCTCCAGACTCAGTAGCCTCCAATCTGTCAGGCACCCTAAGGCCCTCCAATCTGTTTCTATGCAAAAGACTAGAGGCTGGAGCATGCCACTCCTTTCGGAGAAAAGCACTTGTTTCTGGAGCTTGGCGATCCTCAAGCTTTTATCCCTGAGCCCTCCACATATAGTTTCTCTGGTCAGCTTTTGCCCCTCTCTGTGCTGACTGCACTAGTGTTTAGCTTGATCTCAGGGTAGGGGAGTTGATGATACAAAGTATGAAATGCAGCTCTCCGTGATTGTCCTTTTGACTGTGAGAGCACTGTCTTACTTGTTAAAGGCCATGTGCACAACATAAACACAGACCTCATGCCTAACAAACATAATTGGAAGGTGGGAGGAGGATATTGTCACATCCTGTTCTCATTGTGGCCTAGTATGGCATAGCAACGTGTTACGATGTGCCAATCTGCTGCACAGCACTTGTTTCCTGTGAGGAGGAGCTTTGAAACACTGAGCAAAGGGTACAGCGGGGACAGAGACATGGGCCCAACGCTCCGTCCTGTAGACGTGTTTATATGCTTTGAGGGGACACCCACAGAAAGTCCTTACTCAGTTGTGGGTTCCAGTTTGCTACAGTGCACAGTTGATGATGGGTAATCCCGGGTACATATTTTTTTAAAACCAAAAATGAAATTGCATTTTAATGTCATTTTTATGAAGTTTGACATAAAATCTTAAAAATGTTTTAAAAATCTAAATGTAAAAAAAAAAAAAAAAGATCTATACTATGTTAATGCTCTGCACTTCTAGCTGAAACGTCTCTGGTCGTCAGTGTCTGCTGCCACCATTCACTGGAGCAAGCTGGCGGCTGGTGCCTTTTTGTGGACGCTATATTTATGTTGTTTTTGTGTCCTGCTCAAAGCGGACACTCTGAACTGTACATTTCCACAAACCCAGATGACTTGGGCCCACTGTATCAGCCTCACTCTTCTTACAGGAGAGGCTCAGATTTCGAGATACAAAGTCTTAAAACAAGAAAACAGAAAACGGCTACCTTTCGGGGCTCTGTGTCCTGCAGCACACAAGCAAAAATCACTATTGCCTGTTTCTGTAACTGCCTTGATCCAAGCTCAGACAGACCCAATAGCCGAGGACCTCCCAGCATCCTGTCGAACTGGAAAACCCTGGCCGTGAAGAGGGTTTCCCGTGCTGCACCAGCATCGAGAGGCTCTCCTCTCTACCGCTACATCTGTCAACAGTATGTATGTACATTTGGCACAATGATACATACATACTGTTTTTACGCTGTGTTCTATCAAGACTCTTGGATCCAAACTTCTGATGTGTTCTGTTTCTATTCCAAAAGGTCTTTGAAACAAACTGAAAAAGAGCAATATGTATTTTTCCCGCAAATAAGTAGGTGGAAGAAAAGATTTTGGGTCGGATGTTAACTTGATACTTGATTGAATGAAAGTGCATCTTTCTGATCCGGCGCTGGATATGCACGTCTGGTGTAGACGTCATACACAGTACAGTGTTGTATTGTGTAGGCGAAGTACTTGGTTGTTTATTAGCTTATCTAAAAGCCCAACCTGAATCATTTGCTTTGATGCATATTTTAACCTAGTTAAATCACAAACATATCAAAACAGAATACTGAACACAAATACTTGAATCATACAGCGCCAATAACATAATGTGAAGTCAGTAATTCATTTTGTTTCAATCTGACAGGTACATGTGCGGGCTTTTAGATCTATCTAAATGTGTTGCATTAAGTTACAAAATTGTAGGAAAAAAAAAAACAGTAGTCCTCTTAGATGTGTTGTTCAGTTGTATGAATGTGTGCAGAGAATTGTGAGGATGTTCCACTCAGTATGATCACTTTGTTTTGTTGATTTTGTTCTGTCCAAAATATTCTGCTAGACATTGTTATTATCTTATGTTGCACTGAGTGTCTTCTACCCCTTGCTTAGCTAATTGTAAAAAAGGAGTCAAAGTACAGAGGGGAGACGGTGACAATTCACGTGTACATGTTTACTCAAGGACTTAATGGATTTAATTTCTTTCTTTATATGTAAAAAATTATCTACCTTTTAGTGGCTTTTATTGTGGAATAATCCAACATACGGATTATGAGTATTGCACCACTTTGTTTCAGTTCAATAAGCAAAAGCAAAAAACAAAAAAAATAAAAAAATAATAAAAACTAAGAAAAAAAGAAAAGAAAGAAAAAAAATATTAAAAACAATAGAACTGTGGCCATAGCTAGCTGTAGAAAGCCGTAGTAAATCTCTGTTACTTTCTTGAAAAAATGTTAAGGAATTCAAGGAGATAACCGTGCAGGAGGTGAGTTTGTTCTGGGACTCATTTCAGAGGTGCCTATCTTTTCATTTGTTCTGCTAAAGCCACCTGTCGTTTACAAGCATTTCATTTGTCTAGAGTTTAAGGACTTAGACAAGTACAACAGCTATGTTTAAAAAAAAGTTCATCTTCCATCAAAAATGGACATAAAATCTTACAAAATGAAGATTTATGCTACTTAAGAACTCTGGGATTGATCAGTGTTGTCATATTTGGATTTTTAATTTGTGTGTCGACGACTATCTGTATTTGTGAATTGTATGTTTTTACTTTATGTGAGCAACAGTTTGCTTACAATCTTGCACACTCATAAAATATGTGGATTTTGTCTCAGGAAGGCCAGGGTTCCAGTTACCAACTCCATTGTTTTTGTTTATGTAAAAAGAGCAACTGAAGACCCAAGTGGCATGGAAGTTGGACAGAATCTAGTACCATTTAGTTTGAAACTAAAAGTTTGTAGCAAGTTACATAATTACCAAATAAGACTGAGAATCAACTTGGAAATGTGGTGTGCTTTACATGTGAACTCTAAGTAGAAATTGCTTTACATTAATATGAACAGTTTGATTGTCAAAAGACAGTGACAGAAAATGCATTTGTTTATTTGTTTGTTTTTGTTCAAGAGCATTGTGCAAGTTTAGTTCAAATCAGCTCTCTGCCTGTTGCGGAGAGGTTTCAGAGGAAGGTGGAGAAAGTCAAGATGGTTTCTAAAGGATCATGATCTATGCACAAGTGGGAGGGAGAGTCCAGGCTGCTACTGCGGACCTGTGTACTCGGAGGGAGGGTGGATTGTGGGTTTTGTTTTTATTTTTTGCTCTCCTACTCATCCTCTCCTCTTGCCAATTCTTCTTAATCTAATGTTTTGAAACACTTTACATTGCAAGGCCATGCTGTGTAATTTAACCAATGAGCGCTTATTTTCTGCTGAAGCACTGTGGGTTGTACTGAAAAAGCCCATGACTTTTTTTTTTTAAGGGGAGGGGTTGTGGGGGTCAAAAGGGGACTTTGCCTTTGCCTTTCTCTTTACTTTGACAAACATTAAGGAAAATGTCTGTAATTGAAAATACAAAGTTGTGGCTTTTAATGTTTTTTTTTCTCCTCATAGAATGTGATTGTTAAGGACATGAATCGGGAAAAAATGTTTTCATTGACAATGGATCTTCTTTCTGACTATATTAATAAAGTACAGATTTTCTTGGCTGTATTATTATCACTTTTATTGTCTTCAAATTCTGTGACACAAAAGAACAACTAATACACAACACAAAAATCACAAGGTGCTTTGCAGAAAAAAAAATCTGATGACCAGCAGGAGAGGAGAGGTTACGTTTGGTCCATAAGAGTATTTGACTCACAATGTCTACATTTTACATTCAACTATTTACATACATAGATTTTAATTTTACATATATGTAGCTCTTTTTGACACACAGTTGGGAAAGGTTCTTCAGTGGCATGGCATCTAGTGGGATATGTTTCAGGCAGCTGATTAAACGTCATTATACAATGATCACTCTTTTTTGGAATTGACTGCTCTAGTTGGACTCTCGTAGTAGTTTTCAGGGCACGAGTCCTTCAGTGAAATGTTCCTGTACTCTGACTGATCCTCCCCTGCCTGGCTGGACCGTTTGGGGCTGTTAGGCTGCAGACCAGTCATCTCCTCATAAATGGGAGCTGGGGTGTGTGTCTGAGCACGTGGACGATTCCCCTGAAACGAAAACAAAATCACTGAAACGGCACATTGATTTCCTGTGTCAAAATCAGTATCTGTCACTTTTTTTTACACATTTACAGAAATCATCACATAAAATTATTATTATCTTTAATTGTAGTAATATTTAAAGCTAATTACTACATAATAAATAAACCACATGAAATCATTGTGTTCTGAGTTTACAGTTACCAGAAAAATAAGCTTACAGCTTAAAGTTGCGAAACTGTATGGTTTTGTGGTTAGTAGAGGAGGAACTGTGCCCCACGACTTAAACACGCAGGTGCTACAGTTGTATACCTCAATTTAGTCTGCATTGATGTTATATTGTGCTTTAAACTCACTCTGTACATGAGCAAGACACCACCAGAAGGACGCAAGTGACCGCCGCAACTGCAGACAAGGCATAGATGAGAGTTGAGTAACCAGAGCAGCCGCATTGGTCACCTGCAGACACACACAGACAATTTTTAAGACGGTTTTGAAATGGGAAGAAGAGGGCACTTGGCCATCTTTGCTTAAATAGCTCCTTTTTCTCTCCCTTGGCCTGGAGCAGCAAGAAAATTTAAACAACACAATGTGAAGCGTGAGAAGATCTGTTAGAGCAATATGCAATGGAAACACAAAAAACTCTGAGGCAAACTTCCTTCCTTCAGCTTTTACAATCGAAAACCACAATCATTAGACAAAGGGTTTCATAAAACACAATGTTGATGAAGTGACAGACACAAACAAGTTTGTTACACTACATCAGACATGTTAAGACAAACTGATTGAAATAGGATTTACAATTAGAATAGGAATTACAATTTTTATTCTTTAAACAAACACATTAGGACAATATTTCTGCAGGGGCTTGATCATAAAACAACTATCAGGTCCATAATCAAATATGTCATAGGTAGATGAACGTAGATGTTCCAAACATTTATGTTTAAAGTTTGCGCTTAAGTGTTAGTCCCAGTGAAACGAACAGAGGATGAACAATCGACAAAGTCTTTACCTTGTACAGACACATAGACCCTGTGTGGGCCCATGGAGGGGCTGTGAGGCCGGCCCTGCAGCAGCAGTTGGCAGCTGTACAGCCCACTGTCCTCTGGCTGCAGAGCCCCCACTGTCAGAGTGTAGCTGATGCCCTTTGGTCCTGGAGCAGTGCTCAGCTGAACTCTGTCCACAAAGAACTGCGAGGACAAGAATGTTTGCTTAGAGTTGTACAAGAGCTCCATGGGCCGCTGTCCCCTCTGCCTCTTCAGAATCACTCCCTCCACAGCAGAACTGTCCCCCACCGGTGGGACACAGGGCAGTAACGCGGAGCTCCCAGCACAAGTGTTAATCCAGTCTCTGTCAACATCCAGAACTCCAAAAAGGAAAGCAAGAAACATTATAATAGCAAACACACAAACAACATTTTACATCAACCTTCAACATACACATTAGGCGCGCACAGAGTACAGTAGAACTGGCTGTATGATTCCCATTACAAAAAGAAAGAATAAGGAATAAGAAACGATAGAAACAAAGAAAAAAACAATATAAACAGAAGAAAAATGTGTTTCTGTTCCATAATGATGACTTTGATGTCACTGTGATGAGGTTCTGGACACTTCCTTTAGGATATGAGTCACCACCAGTGAAGCACATGAGACATGTGTGAGACGAATGAGCTGATGGTCATGCTTTCACTTGCAAAACAGTGTTTTCAGATAAACAGCCCCAGATAAACAGAGAGAAATGCCAAACATTTGTCGGTCACTGTACGATATATATATATATATATATATATATATATATATATAGAGAGAGAGAGAGAGAGAGAGAGAGAGAGAGAGAGAGAGAGACTTATTTTGTACGTCCAACAGGTCTGATCATCAACATATACATTGTCTTTCTTTATAATTAGGGCATACGTTTACCTTTCACTAAGTTTATTCTAAAGCTAACGCTGAAAAAAATCTATAGTAATCAAAGCGGTCTTAATTTCATGAGACATTTGTCATTTTGTAAGTGTGAGGCCACTCACCACCACTCACGAAGAGGACAAACTCTTTGGTCCCGCGCAGGACCGTGTCTTCAGACTGCGGGTTGTTCAGGTTGAACTCGCAGTAGTAGCGGTCCGTGTCTGAAGCGCGCAGACCTGAGATGGTGACATTGAGCACGCGGGTTTTAGGGTCTCCGCTCACACTGGTCCGGTTATGGTACCCCTGGTCCAGTATGCTGACCTCTGACCCCTCATACTTGAACAGGACACTAGTGCGCTGCAGCCAGGAGCGTTTCAGGGACACTCCGATGGGAGAGGACGTGGTGTGGTCCACCAGGCAGGACAAGAGCGCAGTGTCCCCCTCATCACGAGCTAAAAACTCAATGGTGCCGCACGAGACTGCAACACAAACAGCTCTTATTAAAGTCTCTCTAAAGGGTCTAGAGCTTGGAATTAATGGGCAATTTAAATAAAAATGCGTTTACTTTATTGAAAACAACACTGAGAATGACTTGTATGTTAAGTCATTTATTAAGTCAGGCCTGGTTTAGTTAGGCTGACAATAAGTCTGATTTAGTTCACACCGCGAGATTCCTAGTTCAGGCTCGATTTCAAATATAAAAAAATAATAAAATAGGCTTAGGCTATATGATGATTATGATTATTTGCGTTTTTCAATCCTTCAAACATACACGTGCTGCACCCCTAAAAGTGTACTAAAGCACATGTTTCACCACATCAGGAATTGATTTGGAGCTATTTAAAGCTTTTGCAAAGGAAATAATCAAATCAAGCTTGCATGATATGCTAATGCTAGGCTACAGAAATGCTCAAAATAAGCCTACATTATTTATGGATTTACAAACAGTGCCGAATATTTTTGGGGCTCTACCTATGACATCACAGATCTGGGACATTCAGAAGTGTTAGCTGTTTAGACTGGACGAAATGTCAGTAGCCTTTTTGTCCGGAAGTATGTTAAAAGATTAAACAAAAAGTCAGTTTTGTTCTTTAGGCATATTTCTCATTTAAAACCTAACAACAAATCCTTGCCAATGTTTGTAAGAAAAGACTTACAAAGCACTCACCAGTGTCTGCATGTAGGATTATTAGAGCCCATGAACAGATAAATGAAAGTTCACTCATGTTTAGGAGATCTCCAACTGCGCAGTGACTGACAGCGGTGAGACCGCAGCTTCAATTTTATGTGCTGTCTGCACATGATGTCTTTAAACTGTCAATGAAACCAAGAGGAACTCTGAGGCTCCACCTCAACAGCTTTGTGACAAACTAATCTAACCTCCCATCTGAAGAAAAGCAATAAGGCATGATGTCACATGGGTTAAGTTCTGTCTTTCATTCTTTGAATCTTTCTTTCTTAAAACACAAAATCAAAAGTGAAATAGCATAAATGTGTGTGTGTTAGAAAATATTTTGTTAGAGCAAAACTAAAATAAGGAAAGTATTGCTTATTGAAATGTAACCTAGACCTAAGAGTAAATTAAACAGTATGTGATCCACAGGCCCAGAAAAGGGCCTCAGATGATTCATGGCAATTTGTCACAAAAAAACCTTCCCTTGGAGAAACAAACTTGGCGTGATTTAATTAATAATGATCACATTTCACATACTGTATAGCCTACTATTGTGAGTGACATTGTGTCACTTTTTCAGCAGTCTGAGTAATAAAACCTTGCAATCATTTTGTCCAAATGACTCAAAAGAAAGGCCAGAACTTGAGAGGACTACAGAAAAGGACTACAGAAAATTTGTATTGATTATTGATTTTAAAAACTATTAATAAAACAATATTATAGTAAGTCCTGCAATATTATAACCACATTAAAGTTAGTTTTTTAAATGATTGATGATGATTGAGTGTGGCAACAATCCTGCTGTGGGGTAGGTTGTTACAACCCTGTGTTTGAGCTGTAATAAATTTGAAACAAGATAGAGCAGATAGAAAGATATATAAAAGGCCAAAATGTAATATTTGGCATACATTAAACTGTTGAAGTTACAAAACTCATCTTTGGATTTAATGAAATGTGTAGGCTAATTAAAAATCTCAAAACAATGAAATAAATGTTCTAATTTTAGTAACACAAAACAACAATGGGTTGCTTACTGCAAGTGCAGAAAGCAACAATTGCAAGATGACAAAATACAATGTAAATTAAATTGTAAACACATTTAAAACTAGCAGTTCTCTGTCTCAGACAGACTCAGTCTGTTTCTTTTGCACGCGAGCATTTCCTGTTTGCGTTAGCATTTAAACACAAACACATCTCTTTTTAAACACACAAGTGTCCCATGGGGGAAATATTCTTCTCATTTGTAAAGTCTTGTTTTCTGTAAGAGTCACAACAACTCACTGCTCACTGTCTGATCTTCTGAGTATTTATTCGTTGTAGTGAAAACCTCATAGAAATGAACTGAACAGGAAATGCTTATAAATACAGAAGTTAGCTATTTTGAACTTAAACAAGCCAACTGATGTTCCGTGCACAGGAGGTTATGCAGGTGACCTCACAGCATTCTAAATGTTCATGAGTGGCAAGGATGCATGAGAGTTAATGGAGAGAAAGGACATTTTCTCTTGTAAGAGTTGAATAAACAGCTAAAACAGGAAAATTAAACTACAGTTTGATAACAAATTCAACCCACCACAAGTCTACTGAGCATTGGGTTTGTAACTGACATGTAAACAGAGAAAATCAAGTCAACAGTTGTAGTAAAGCAGATAAACTTTAGCTTCTCACATCTATCAGACATTGAAATCACACACAGTTGAAGTTATTACCTTTTTCTTCTTAAAAAATATGTTTTTGAGTTTGTTTGTTGCAGTTAAAATGTCCTAAATCATCAACTGTTTTAGCAGACAAACTTGCAGCTAACAAGCCGTTGCCAGGACAACAAAGAAATACATTGAAGAAATGCCACTCATTCTAAAGTTGCTAAGCAATGTGATGTCAGTGCATAACCTCTATAGGCAGTACCTCCGTGTACGGTTTGTTGTTTTGCTGTGAGCACCTCTGGCACTCGCTGCTGTTTTATTGATCATTTCAGTGATGTTTTTAGCTTTTGTTCATCATAGTTTTATGTTAAAATGAAAGAAAACAATATTTGTTTTCCTAATATCACTTAATTACTTATTTAAATGTTCCTGACTTCACAGATGCTAATGCTAAAGCTTGTTAGACCCACTTTCAGAAACTGTTGCTGTGTGAACACAAACATGAGGCCTTTTCCTACTGTAGGAACTTTTTTAGTCCCCATTTTTGGCGCATTCACACAGAGCAGGAACTATAGATTGGGACCACACTTTGGGGACTTTAGCCCCTGCTCTGGGACAGTTAACTTCCATTCAGACCAAGAACCTTTTGGTGACACAAGAACATTTACAATGTTAACTCTATGTTTCTGTTGAAACATATTTTATACACTTCTCACCTTTAGATAAACTTTCTTTTCTTTAAGGAAAAATATCTAATTTGTAAACAGTAGCCTACTAGGAATTACAGTGAATAATTTTTAGCTTTATTGTTAATTTCAGTGATGTTTTTAGGTTTTGTAGATCATAGTTTAAAGTGGAATTAAAAAAGACAACTTTTGTTTTTCAGCCACCACTTAAAGACTCAGATGCCAATGCTAAATCCAGCTAAACCCACTTTCAGAAACTGTTGCTATGTGAACACTGACATGAGACCGGTTCCTCTGACTAAACAAGAGCTAGAGGAATGTTGAGACTTAGTTCTAGTAACTTTCATGTGCAAAAACACCAGTTAGTCTGGCCCCAGAATTCCTGTGGTATTTGGAATTTCAATTCAAAAACAAAAAGTCAAATTATTATTCCTTGTTCGTTTTAGAATAACAAATCCAACAATAAATTGCAGTGCATATTTCATTCTCAGCAAAAAATATGAAAACTGTCCCCAAATGTAATCATTCATGGTTGTAAAGTAAAAGTAGGCTAATAATGACAGATGGGGTGGGATTAAATAAATTTAGTTCTTCCCACTCTTTTTTTCAAAATACCTTCTTTTTTTGCTCTTATTTTCCTTCTTTTATCTTCGTTTTAATTGTATGAAATGCCATTGATTATGACTACTTATAGAAAGGGGAAAGATGTTCATTTGCCCAAGACAAATAATTAAAAAAAAGAAATGGGATAATTTATTTTCTTGACTTGCAACTAAACAGGTGGGTGTAAAAACACTGCAAACACGCAGTTTAAAAAAAAAAATCGATCATTTTAAAAGTATCACTAATTTTTATAGACAAAAGTTTAACTTTTACTTTGTAAATTTAGCCCCAAAATGTTCTAGCTGGACATTTTTATCTCCTTAAACTCAAGAGTCTGGATTTGCACATGTCAAGAACACATTATATTGTGATACAAAATAAAATAGTTAACCTTTAATCTCACAGACTCAGAGCAGACCTCTCAATGTAAAGACTTACTTAAAGAACTACTTGTTAATCACAAACTGGTCAAGAAAAAAGAAACTGACTTAGGGACTGTTGAGGGAACTTTAGATTTACATTTGTTGACACAATCAAGACAAATACTATACTAAAATAGACAAATACTAAACTGTCCAGTAGGTGGTGATAACCTTGCCTTCAGATTCCCAAATGCCAAGAAAATAAATTGATTTGATTTGAAGAAATGTGGATGGAGCAAAATGAGGTGAATATTAAGACTGTCACAACTGTAGAATGTTCAGTTGGCCTAAATTTCTAGCATGAAGAAAAAGCACGGCCTATTAGCAGTTTAGAATTTCAAAACAAATAACATTTGTGCATTTGGAATTTGCTTTATTGTAAAATTAAAACATTGAAATGTATTTGTTTTTTTCCTCAAATTAGGTCTTTTTAGTCAGAGCAGAAGGGGATTAACAGTTCTAAGCAAAAAAATAAATATTTGACTATATTTTTACAGTCGTCCAAAAAATTGAGTAATAGAGCTCTAACATGGGATAAGAAACTTTTTTCCAACGAGACACAAGGGTTTAAAATAGGCTAAATTTGTGTAAAGTTGTGATAGGAATACAAGTACAAACGCTAGGAAACAAATGCAAAACAGCAATTTATTAAATGTCACATTTTTCATTAACAGGGTTTGGTAATATGTGGTACAAATGTAAACATAATTAATTTGCTAAACCAATACAACCAAAAATAAACAGTTCATAATAAACGGTTACTTTGAGTAGAAAGACAACTGGTTACTTACCAGTTTAAACAAGACGACTCCTAAAAGGTGCACTAACTTTTCCAATAGAAGGTCTTGACTCCTGCCCTGCCTGCAATGTTGCACTATATAGGCTTACACTAATATTTACAGTGCATCTGGAAAGTATTCACAGCGCTTCACTTTCTCCACATTTTGTGATGTTACAGCCCCATTCCAAATTGCATTAAATAAATCTCTACCTTAGAATTCTACACACAAGACCTGATTCTGACAATGTGAAAAAACATTTTTTTGGGCATTCCTTGAATTTTTCAAAATAGAAAACTAAGAAATCACATTTACATAAGTATTCACAGCCTTCGCCATGAAGCTCAAAATTGAGCTCAGGAGCATCCTTTATCCACTTATCCTTCAGATGTTTCTACAGCTTATTGGAGTAAACCTACGATAAATGTATTTGACTGGACATGATTAGGAAAGGCACATACCTGTCTATATAAGGTCCCACAGTTGACCGTGCATGTCAGAGCACAAACCCCAAGCATGAGCTCAAAGGAATTGTCTGTAGACCTGAGAGACAGGATTGTCTTGAAGTACAAATCTGGGAAAGGATGTAGAAAAAAATCTGCTGCTTTGAAGGTCCCAATGATCACAGTGGGCTCTATTATTCATAATTGAAGACGTTTAGAACCACCAAGACTCTTCCTGGAGCTGGCAGTTTGTCTAAACTGAGTCATCGGGGGAGAAGGGCCTTATCAGGGAGGTGACCAAAAACCGGATGGTGGCTCTGTCAGAGCTCCAGCGTTCCTCTGTGAAGAGAGGAGAG
Organism: Mugilogobius chulae; assembly: GCA_038363315.1. Lineage (NCBI taxonomy): Eukaryota > Metazoa > Chordata > Actinopteri > Gobiiformes > Gobiidae > Mugilogobius > Mugilogobius chulae. The sequence continues at coordinate 30,204,902 of CM076398.1, forward strand.
CCTTTCAGAAGGACAACCATCTCTGCAGTAATCCACCAATCCTGTATGGTAGAGTGGCCTCACGAATAACCTTAGGATTGCTGCAGAGTTGCTTGCCCTTCAGAAAGGCTTTTCTCTCTCCACAGAGGAACGCTGGAGCTCTGACAGAGTGACCATTGTGGTCTTGGTCAACTCCTTCACTAAGGCCCTTCTCCCCCGATCACTCAGTTCAGACAAACGGCCAGCTTTAAGAAGAGTCCTGATGGTTCCAAACGTCTTCATTTCGAATAATGGAGGCCACTGTGATCATTGGGACCTTCAAAGCAGCAGAATTCTTATGTACCCTTCCCCAGATTTGTACTTCAAGACAATTCTTTCTTGCAGGTCTACAGACAATTCCTTGACCTCATGCTTGGTGTTTGTGCTCCGACATACACACTCAACTGTGGTGGCTTATATAGACAGGTGTGTGCCTTTCTAAATCATGTCCAGTCGACTGAATTTATTGTAGGTGGACTATAATTAAGCTGTAGAAACATCTCAAAGATGATCAGTGGTAAAAAAAAAAAAAAGATGCTCCTTAGCTCAATTTTGAGCTTCATGGCAAAGGCTGTGAATATGTAAATGTGATTTCTTAGTTTTCTATTTTTTACTAAATTCAACAAATGTCCAAAAAAATATTTTTTTCACATTATCATAAAGGGGTCTTGTGTGTAAAATACCATTTATAATACCACTTGGAATGGGGCTGTGATCTGACAAAATGTGGAAAAAGTGAAGCGCTGTGAATACTTTCCAGATGCACTGAAGGTTTTAATTGTACAAATACTATAAGACTTGCATTTACTCCTCAAGGAGCCTTGTCTCTCTCGTAACTTTGCCCAATGGCACCATCTGCTCTTTGTGGAGCTACAGAAGCCTAATGCCATGTTGTGAGACATTCTAGGCAAGGCTATACCATCTGCATCAGAAATGTTATAGTACACCTTTAACTTTACAAACCCATGTCAAAAGTTACAATTGACTCTGTGCATAGAAGTTGTTTATTTTCAAATTGTCAGACTTTAGCATTCGTATTGACAAACACATCTTTTTATAAACACACTTGGGTTATTTGGTGACAAATATCAAATGTTTTCAGAGAAACCACCAACTCAACATTCACTTTTTTTTCCATTTTAGACTTAGGCAGTGAAACCCCATAGAAATTAACTAAACAGGAAACAAACGTGCCAACAGGAAGTTAGCATTTTTTTTAAATTAATAAACCAACTGACTTCTGTGCACAGAGCCAAGAGCACATAATTTTTTGCTTGAATACCACACAGCACATGAAGTGCTGGACAATCAATGAGAACAAAGCCAAATTAGAACAATGAACGGCAGGTACTTACTGGGTTTAACTGACCTGTCATGGCAGCCCAGTAGATTTAAAGGCTCAAAAGCTGATGGAAGGGCTACAGACAAAAACAAATACATATCAATGATATTTTTCATTGAGGATCATAATTCTAAATCAGATGGAGCATCTTATGATCATGCCAATTAATAATCATTTAAATTACGTGTATTATAATATTCATGAAATGTGACATTAAAAATATTTTAGTGCGGTGAGTCAGTTAAAGCTGTAGTTCTGTAGTTTATGGGAAATTCACAACAATGTAAATGGATGACTGGTTGTGCTATAAGGACTGCAACGGTGATTTATCAGTTTAATTTTTTTATTTTGTTCCTGATAAACCAAATGGAATACAATTACTGACCAGTATAATTTTCAACCTTTAGGCAATGGACATATTAAACAGAATTCCTGAATTCAGCCTGCGTAAAAAAAACATGCAACTCTAGAAACTAAAAGTGGGCCTAGATCTCCATTTTGGCATACTACATTTGGTAACACTGGAAAGAGCTTAATTTAGTAAAATGCTGAAAACATGCAGTGGATTTCCCCATTTTGATAATGGCAAACTGAAGTGAAAAAAATCCTGTTCAAATATTCTGATGTCCCAAAACAACACCAGTACTAACCTTCATGACTCACCTTTGTAGGTCAGGACAAACCAGCAATGGATTTCAAGACGAATTTTATTACAACACATTCATAAAACATTACAAAGGATGAATACATGTACCCTTTTAACCAAGATTGTTAAAAACAAACCTGAAGCAAGAAAAAAAAAAAGCTAAAGACTGATGAGTCATGGATTTGAAACACTAATTAGGAATCATTGTAACTACTGAGACCCTCACCAACCAAAGTTGGGGACGCAAGTCCAACAGCACCTAAAAATGCTGTGAGGGCCTCAATATCTACCAAAGGAATTAAAAAAAAAAGACGAGTCAATGTTTACACGGGGAAACTTGCCTTTGTAAGAAGATGGGACGCTCATGTTACTCCGGCAGCTTCAAAGGTAATATGAAATTCTTTTTAACACACATTTCTACAAAACCTGAGTGGAACCTATGGGGGAAAATACATCCTTACAGATGACTTTTGATAATGTTGCATTAAATGTCCATGGGTCTAACAATTGTTCACCACCACAAGGCTCACAGCTGGTTGCATCCAGCTACTGTTGAAAAGAGCACTAGGATGAGAAAAGGTGTTAGCCTCAAACCTAATGTGACTGCAACTTTGAAGCTTCAGTAGCGTCCGGCGGGTGACATGACTGGTGGCCTCATGCCTAGTGGAGGTCCACCCTGATACGGTGGCACCATAGGACCCTGCCCATATGGAGGAATCCACCAGCCATGTAGCCAGGCATGGCCTGTGGAGGAGCACCGTACTGACCTGTGGGGGGGTGTGGATGGTTTAGATATGTCACAGACAATTTACTAGTACAGGTCAGGCTAACGTACCATGCATGGGATGCCTCATTCCAGGCTGTTGGGGTATTCCCTGCTGTGGGGGAATCATGCCACCCACTGTTGCCACAGCAGCAGCTGCATGGGCCTGTCCCACTCTGGGGACAAGGCGCTGATAACGAGGCAACTGTGCTCTCATTTCCTCCTGTTCAGAAACACAGTACAGTGGTCTTCAGACAAATCAAACATAAAAGACTTAAGCAGGAAAAACAGAGACATGACATAAGCAGGGCTTTTAAAAACAGCACTGTTATGGTATGAAAATATTAAATATCAGTTGGGCTTGGGTAATTTATAGTACATAATTGTATTAACTGTGCATTTATTCTCATTTTGGTCATTTCAAGCATGATTTCTTTTAAATATAATTCAGCTCAAGTTACCAGTTAGATAGCATTCATTACTTACTGTGAAAAGAGAAAAACAAACAGCTAAAGCGACTTACCAGTGAGATATCCTCATCAGGGTGGATCAACTTACTAGTTGCACTCGTGGTGGTTAGTGTGGCAGGCTTACTAGTCACTGTGGCCGGGGGTTTGGCCACAGTGCTGCTAGAGGGATTAGAAGCAGAAGTGGAAGAGGAGGCAGAGACAGAGGGCTGAGTGTAGGCAGGGAACGTTGGTTTGGGAGGGTCAGATGTGGCTGCAGTGGAGGCAGTAACTCCTGATGCACTTTGCTGAGCCTGTTAAAGAAGGAAACTGTCCTTAGCCAACATGCCAGGTGAAATATACAAGTTATTAACAAAAGGCAAGAATGAATGACTTAACATTTTGACCAAACCGCCAAAGACACGATACAAAAGTAATTTCTTTCTTCATAGCTCTTGATAAATACTACAAATATTAATTGCAAAGTCTTTCATTCTTGAGATCAACACGATTTCATGTTTGGTTTATTGAAAAAGCATGATTCCGAAAACAGAATCATGTTACAATAATTGATACACAAAGAAGGCCCTATTGTGTGAAAAGGCACATGCAATTGAATATAATAGCTGCACTTCTCCAATCCAAATGCTGATTTTTGGCATAACTCAAGGATTACACACTTCAAGCTCATATATAAGCAACATGCAGCTGCCACAGTAGTTCAAGTCTTTTCTAGGAGCATACTTGAGGTGTGTTAGGAAAGGATGGCTGGGAGGAGGCAGACTGAAGGTCTGCAGGAGATGAAGCTCCAGAACCCATCTGCAGCATGGTAGAGAGGAGATCACAGCGATGACATAAAACTGTCTATATTAAAACTAAGCCTAAACCATTTAATTTATTGGCAGCACTTAAGGATCAAGCTAGAATTAAAAACTCACATTATTCACAAAAATAAATCAACCAAAAATGTGCTCTCTAATCTTTACCTGAGCTGCACTGGGAAACAAAGGCTTAGTGACAGCAGGTTGTGCTGCTGCAGTGGGGCGACTCGGAATAGCTCCCGTGGGAGCTGGAGCCATGTGAGGCATTCCTGGCCGTGGAGCAATGTGTGGAGGCATTCCTGAGGATCACACAAATTATAAGCAGAACTCAAGAGAGAATCTTAAAATCTTCTTCTCACTCCTTTTTAAACATGTGAATTTACAGCTTTGTAGCTTATGTACAGAACATTTTATTTTGAAAGTCTGAGTATCTTAAAAGACTGGTGAACCATGTTTTCCATGTTTGAATTAAATTCATTCAATAGTGTTAGAGAAATCTATCTAATGTTCATTTATAACAAGTCTTTTTCTTGATCTTTGCCAAGCATTGAGTAATGCAAATTAAGTAAATGGTGTACCAACCTGGAGGTATTCCGGGCATCCCTGGCATCATGGGTGGCATCATCCCACCCATCGGTATCATGCTGCAAAAAAAATAAATAAATGAAAATGTTAAATTGACAATATGTGCTTTGAAAAACCTCATAAATTTAGTGAGGATGTCATACCCTGGTGGCATCCCATGCATTCCAGGAGGCATGCCATGCATCATTGGAGGAAACCTGGCATCATAGGAGGCATTCCTGTACCAAGAAAAAAAAAGTGTTTTGCTTCTACCAAAAATGTTCATGTAAACAATAAATACATACTTAAATCAAATCATGTCAAGCTTTGCTAGCTGACATGTTTTCTCTTACTCTGTATGAATTAAATAACCATGAGCAAAAAAATCAACATTTTGCTCATTGCATGTTTCGTGAACGACGACATAAAATCTACAGCAGTGTGTGTCAGCGTAGCAGCACAAAGACACAAAGGCAACCAAGAGAACAAAGCAAACAGAGTGGACAGGAAAAATGGAAATAGTATAAGTGTGTAATACTGTAATACTGATTTATGATAAAGCAATGTAAGCTATTTATTTTACCAATAATTTTACTTACTTTGCCATGTTCTATTTATTCTTGTCCATTTTGTTTATTTAGCCAATTTATCGTATTTTTATTTATACAGGAGATATTTATGTGTGTATTTTTAGCTTTTAAATGCCAAGACAAAAGTAACTACTGTTCAGATCTGGCCTTCCGCCACTTATCTGTATATGAATGTGGCCTTTGTGAAAAAATGATTGCCCACCTCTGCCCTAGACCTATAAGCAATGGTTGTAGCACCATCTGACACACAAAGCATGACCAAGTTTAAGGTTAAAATAGTCACAAACCTTCCATATCTCACTGCAAATACCTTTTACACAATGTGACTTCAACAATGAATTCACTTAAAGCTGTGTGCCAATCACATACACCTGCTGTTAAACCAATCACACTGCTGCTCTAATCCCTCTCAGCCTAATTTTTTTCTCATGCTTCTCCAGTCAAGAGTTTTGTTTGAAATGTGTTTGTAAGTAGCGGTTTAGAGGGTAAGCTTCACTTTAATATACAGTATGTATATTTTAGTAGCTTGTCAGTACAAAACATCGATTAAATATATAATCATAATTGCATAATTAAATCTTGAAATTCAGTTAGCATCCCTTGCATATTCCTTCTGCGAAACGCACTTTGGAAGTCAGGGGTCTAAGTAACCTGTCCAGTGACCCTGAAACTGCATTTGTAAAAATAATGGCACCACTAATGGCTCTAAAAATATATGAAAACATTAGCTATGTCTACATGTTAGTTGAAGGCCAACACACACCTGGACGCTCTGCTGCGCGGCAAATTGGGCGCCTCTATTATTTTCTATTTGCTGATTTCTGACGTGCCAGCAAATGCCCCTGTCGACACCTGTAAAAACATTTTTTTTTTCCAGAGTTGCCATCTCAGTTTTTGCCTGGCAGGTCCAGCGAGTCAAAAAGTGCAGAGAGCTGTGTGCACTGAACAAAGAGACACTGTCTGCCTGACTCTCGGTACCGGTCTCACATTCACATCGCAGTTCATTCATAAAATAAGTTTTTTTTCCAGTTTACAGTTAACAGCCAAAAACATATTTATTTGCAATAGGCTCAATCAGAAGGCTCAACGCACCACGTTCTCTGCCTTGTCTTAGCACCACGCAGTTTCTTTTTTATTTTATTTGGTGCTTAGGTTGAAGTTAGTAGCAATTCTTTTTTGTTTTTTTTGCTGAGCCACTTTTCTAGTTTATTATTACAAACTTTGTTTAGAGATGTTGCTTTTAATTCGCTGGATATTTATTTAACAAGTAAATTTTCTTTCATTTAATTTTTAAACCTATGTAAGACTTTTTAATTTTTGGACAAACTTTCTTACTGTTTTTACCTTATTTTTTGTCTCTAAATAAATTACTATTTTTGTTTTATCATCTTTTTTCTCTAATTCTGGCTGTGCGCAAGAGTGAGATGGCACGTGTTAGCTGACGAGCTCGTATGTGGAAAAGATGAACTTTGTTTATTTGGGAAATCCTCCAAAAAGGCCCTTCTTAAGCTCAGATGCGCAAAAAGCAGAGACAGGACAAAATGCTGCTCTTTTGTCAGTGCAGGACTTTAGAACTAAAATCTGCGACTATGTCCCTCCCTTTCCTAGTTCGTCTCACCAGTGGCACTGCATGTGTTCTCCTGCGCACAAGATTTTGCCAAAATTTTATCAATCATGCTAGTTTTTAGCTTGACTATATTTTCATTACTTAAGATGTCAAAAACAGCTGTTTTGTCAGTTGGAACTTTAGATCGCCAATTAATGAAATAAATAAAAGTAATTTAGGAAAGTTTAATAATGTTTGTTTTGATAAAGTCACGTGAAATCTTATACTTTCTAGTTGCTCCAGTTACTAGCAGTTAAACTTAAAATAAACAAGCTAATGATAGATAGCATGTCGTTTGTCATCGTAGGTTTTGCCACAGTCAAACACTAATGTTTATGCACTTAAACAGAAGCTTCTGGGCATCCGCACATCAACTGTTACTCAAATTCTGTACTGACTCAAATTGGGAAATGACAAGCTTGTTTTCACTCACATGTGCGAGAACAATAGAGATTTCCTCTCAGTTCTGCCCTCAGTGCCCACTTACCTGTAAAAAACAAGTGTATGTACCTCGTATTTCTCTCTCAGATTTTGGGGATTAAATCGTACAAAACCTAACTTACACAGTAAACTATGACTTGCTTTCTCACTGTGGGCCACTTTAAGCTGTTGAGTCATACAGCAAGAGGAGAAGAGGCTGGGAGGGGAGATAACAAAGACGTCTGTGGCACTGACTGAGGGCACAAGAGCGTGTATTACGTTTGACTCTGCAACTGCATATCTTCACCTAATCTTGCTCTGATCACTGCAGCAGTGGCTAAGCTGAACGACTATTAGGTGATTTATAGGCTATTACTCAGGTCAAAATAGAAGAATGTTTGAAAAAAAAAATTAAATAGCCTAGATGAGGAATATATTGCGGCGGAAATACAAAAGTATAATTTTACTAACCCATTACGGCTGCAGACTGTTAAAAAATTACGTTGAGGGTCGCAGCTTTTAATGCATGTTGACGCTTTGGTTTGTTTGCCAGGCGGCAAGAGATGCACTGCAGCATGCCGAGCTTTGGTGTGCGTTGACCTTAATATCACTTAGGCTTCATGTTGTTTGTAAGCGATTTGCAACCAATTTATTACAATAAAAAGCATGGACAACATCTTTCACAAAATCGATAGGCACTAAGCACTAGTGTTTGTGTGAGACACACACTTTATACAATTGCTTGCCAATTTGCACATGTGCAAATGTCTGGTAATTGATGCCCCTGGTTTCCTACCTTGGTATCCTCCAGGGGGTAACCCTGGTGCCCCAGCAACCGGAATCCCAGGCTGGGTAAGGGCAGCAGCATAGCCTGCCTGAGGTTGAACTGCTACTTGAGCTGAAGGTCCAGGTTCATCATCATCATCATCCTCATCAGAGTCATCTTGATTTTTTCTTTTTTGACTTTCTGAAAACAATTATACAAGTTTTAGAGCCAGAGAACAAAAGTGCAATCAATAAATAAAATCAAATTCAGTGCACACAAGTAGACCTTGAGATTTTTGTTCTAACGTTCGTCGTCTTTCTTGCATGTCTTTTTCTGGTATTCCTTCCATGCCGTAGATCTCCAGCTCAATGTCAGTTCTCCCGGGAATTGCATTTGGTACACTGTCAATTGTCTCCTTATGAACCTGAAACATATTAAACTTAAAAGTAATTTCTTCATACTATACATCTTTCACTGAACCTTATGTATTATTGCATTTACTGCTTTTTCTTTAAAACGTACAATTAAAATTTGAGAAATGCAAAAAGTATGAGTAAAGCAAAATAGTTCAATGTGCTAAGACAAACTTGAGATTTTTTAATATTAACATAAATAGTGCCTATTATTTTCTATAGATCCTAAAATGTTAACATGGACTAGTCTTTGTGACGTCATTTTGTCGTTTTTTAGCATCCCTACGTACAGCAGTTTGATCTTTTCCCTTTTGCGTCATTTATACATACATAGATAGATACTTTATTGATCCCTCAAGAGGGAAATTTATCCTCTGCATTTGAGAAATCTTCCAGAACTGCTGAGGCATCTGTCCATCTCCATGAAGTTGTACATTTTATGTATGTATGTATGTGTGTATGTACTTGTTTTTGCATCTTTGTGAGGACCGTTTTGAGTTTTTAACCAACAGAGTGAGGACATTTTGGGAAGTGAGGACATTTTGGCCGGTCCTCACTTTCTGAAGGGCCTGTTTTGGCCTGTTTGAGGGTCAAGATGAGGTTTTAGAGTTAGGGTTAGAATTGGGTTAAGGTTAGGATTAGGGCTAGGGGGTTAGTTTGGATAGTTAGGGTTAGGGTAAGGGGCTGGGTAATACATTATGCCTATGAAAGTCCTCACTAAGATAGAAAAACAAGTATGCATGTATGTATGTACACATACATACACAGTGTCACTCTATAGACACGGTCTTCTTGGGGCAACACTCTCCGGTAGAAGACAAAACTCTTACCTGCATACAGTGTATGGCTAAGCCAGGGCCAGTGTACAACTTCTTGTGACAGATGTGACATTTAAAATGTTTAGCCTTTTGATGCTGAATAAGAATCTTCTCATCGTCAAAATCCCGATTACAATACCTTAGGATAAAAGTTAAGGGTTATTACGCAAAATAGTTGAGACGCAACTGATACTGACGAAATAAAAATTAAGCAGTCATTAACATCTATGCATCCACCACCAGAAGCAACAATGAAACATGTGTCAGGTACTAAAATAAATCAACTATTACGCTAACGTTAGCTAACGTTATAGCTAACATAGCTAACAACGTTACATCTCTATCGCTTTGATGTCATAAGCGATCAATCCATAACTCTCTGTTACAGATTGATAGCCCTTGGGATAACAATATTTCACGGTGTCCAAACATATTTCAAGAGTTTAAATCTAACTCTAAATTGACAAAGTACCAACAGCTAACCAACATTAACATATAACTGTTAGACTATATTAACAGTTTCATGAAAGAGATTTAAGTATATTTGTTTTCGTTAAACGTGCTAACGATTAGCTTCGAAAAAGGCCTCGATGTAGTAAAGCTAATGCTAACCAATACAGTAAAATACAACGCTATTTAAAGCCAAGGCAAAAGGATACCAGCACCATGGCTTCATTTGCTTCTTCTTCTTACGTCCCATCTTTCAAAAAATACAGACACGAGATATTACAAGTTCAAATATAAATGTTACTATCTGTTTGCAAATTGCATGCTTTAGTAGATCCAAGTAGGCCCGTGACGACGCCGATGTAGGTACAATATTCGCTTGGGCGGGCTGCAAAATCTACTCGGGCGGTTTCCGGAAAGAGTTGATGACGTCACTGAGATAAATGAATAACAAAAACAAAACACAATTTTAACGTATGTTTTGAATGAGTCTGCTATTTTAATTGATTCGTTTTTCAATATATACATTTAAAACTTTTAAATTAGTGTACTGTTCAAAGAGTTGGAATGCTGTTATCATTAACTACAATTTTGTGACAAATTGCACACGTGTCTAAACCCTAATTTATCTGTATTACAAACGAACAAAATGTATTTTTGTCTAGAATTTAATTTATCGGTATTAGTAACAACTAAAATGTATTTTTTTGACAGCCGTTTCATGTTTGGCGCTGGTGCAGTTTATAAAGAGTCCACTAGATGTCACTGTGTACAAGTATTTGGCTGATTGACAAGAAGAACCAATTTCAGTAATTAAATATCAGTTATCGAAGATTTATTTAATGGATGTCGTAATTTTGTTTAAATGTATGCTACTACAAAAAATACAATAACCACTACTCTATGTACAGCCAATCAGAGCGCACGCATGACGTCTCGCTTGTGCTAACGTGCTACCAAGCTAGCGAAATAAAATCTCTTTTTTTTTTTTTTTTTTTTTAGAACAAAGCTAAAATATACAAATACTGATCATAAGTATTTGAGTAATCTTATATTGTCCTGCATGCAGCTGAAGCTCCAGTGCTCAGAAAAGTCTTCACCTAACCCCACTTGTCTGTATGCATAGTAAAACATGATGGGTTCAAAATTGTCATGTGAACACTTTCCAACAACAAAAAATAGTAATTTTAAAATCTGTGGCTTACTAAAATGCAATTTTACAATGAAAAGGCGGATTATTAGTTCTGCTTTGAACAGAAAGTCAATGGACCAATTTCTTTTTATATGTAGTTTATTATAAGTAGTAGTATTGTTTATTATTATTATTATTATTATTATTAGCCTATCCACCATGTCTTGTCTGCTGTTTTTATTGGAACTGTTGCATGTTATAGTAAAACATTCAACTAGAGGGCCCTGGTTTGTCTTCTGTCTTTATGTGGGCCACTGAAAATGAAAGTGATTGAACACATATTTTCTCATTGGTGGCTAATAACTTCTTTATTATTTATTAGGATCCCCATTAGCTGTACCAAGGGTCAGCTAGTCTTCCTGGGGTCCTTCAAAACATACAATACAGTTTCATATAAAACATTTCCTAAAAACGTTATAAAATATATTCATATAGGCCTATAGTGTCCGCTGAAGGGAAAAAAATATACACAGAATTATAAAGTATGATAATATATTACAAATCAATTACAATACAAATCAATTCATATTGCAATAGAAAATATGAAAGGAAAAGGAAAGAGTAAAATGTCACATAAAACACACCTAACAGTAATGATAAAGAATAAAACAACGGTTTTATAAAGCACATCTTTTAGCTGAGATTACCAAGTATGATGACCCAGCAGAGTTTTAATTTGATTTTTGAAAACTGCTCCTTGCTTGATCACAGCTATAGAATCTGGGCGATTGTTCCAGGCTTTCATGGCTCTATACAGAGTTGTATGTTGGAGAAAATTTGTTTTGGCTCTCGGGATGAGGAACCGTCCCATTGTTACTCATCTAGTTGCATACCCATGTGAGTCTGAGTTACATTTAAATTGGTCATACAAGAATTTAGGGAATATTTTCCATGTTGTGGTAAGAAGAGCTGCTTTTAGTCTGTCTTCCACCTTCAGCCAGTTCAGTTGCGCGTGCATGGTACTCACACTGGTGTGATATGGACACTGAAGTATTATACGTGCTGCCTTATTTTGAATAAGTTGCAGCTTATTAAGGTTTTTCTTTGTAGCATTTGCCCATATTAACTGGCAGTAGTCCAACTGTGATATTACGAGACTGACAGTGGTTAATTTCATAAGATCGCTTGTTAAATAGCTACTGCACCTTCTCACTACTGCCAGTGCCCTGCCCATGTTTTTAGCTATTGCATCCAGGGGTTAAAGTGGGCCGGAACGGTCAGGAACGGCGTTCCGGCACCTTCAATGACCTCCAAAAAAAAAAAATACATATTTAAATTTTATTAAAAATAACATTGTTATAATAATATAAACACATGCAAAATGATTATAGTAATTAAAGGATCGAGTTCCAGTTGCTTTGAGTTGCAGTTGCATTTATTTGTGGCTTAGATCTATTTGATAAGTGATTAAGTCAGCGGCAACAGCGAAATGAACAACTGGCCCTGAACTACACGCGCACCTCGATGCACAGCGCAGAGTCCAGTGGCAGAGTCATGTCACTCACGGGGAAACTGCTCTGTGTCAGAGGACAGGGCTCATCTCACAGCGGGACGGAAGACCCCAAAACAAAACTGTAATAACTTTTCTCTTCAGCTATGTCAACACGGAGCTCAAAACTAAAGGCGACGTAAACGACGATGCGATCATCGCGCGTGTTCGTCGAGACAACTCGGCCGCGGAGGGCGAGCCCCTCCCGCTGGTGCTGTTTCGAATGTGAGGAAGTCCAACAGCGCGGTGCGCACGAACGGGAGAGAGCGATATAAGCTTCCAAATAACCGCGTGTGGTTTTACCGCGCTAAAACTTGACTTATAAATTGGCACAGATGTGTAAAAGCCCAGCACTGAGGGCAGAGGGGCAGGAGCAGGAGCAGTGACAGGAGAGGAGACAGAGACAGGAGCAGTGACAGACAGGAGCAGTGACAGACAGGAGCAGTGACAGACAGGAGCAGTGACAGACAGGAGCAGGACAGGAGCAGTGACAGGAGCAGAGACAGGGGCAGTGACAGGGGCAGTGACAGGAGCAGAGACAGGAGCAGAGACAGAGACAGGAGCAGAGACAGGAGCAGAGACAGAGACAGGAGCAGAGACAGGAGCAGGAGCAGTGACGGGCAGGAGCAGTGACAGGAGCAATGCATGGGCAGGAGGGACTCAAGGAGAAGAGAGGAGCTGAGTAGGCTATAGTGTACACAAGCTATTGTGGGTTACAATAGATTGTGTACACCAAATTATAGAAAATTATCTTCTCTTATTTTTGTGAGGAAGACAGACAGACAGACAGACAGACAGACAGAGAGAGAGAGATACTGTATTGTTATCAACTCTTTTTCCAGCTACAAATGTAACATTTTTCAAAACTTTCTTGTTTTTAGCAGTTACCTACTTGATAATGCTCCTAAAACCACATGTGCCTAAAACAGTTTTACAGAGCTAAAGGAGGCATCCAGGGCTGGGGCCTCCCTAATCTGGTCTCTGGTTGTCTCTATTTTTATTTATTTATTAATTGCCTCATGTCTTTTTAATTATGGTAAAGTCACATCAAATAATAAGAAGATCACATCTAAAACTCACCAAAATGCAGGAAATTGCATTGATTTTTTCAAAATTCCCCAGACCTCCCTTTCTTTAAAGAGTAGCCTGATTCCAGCTGCTCAAAGTCAAGACATATCAGAGAATTTCTCTCTTCTGCAACCTCCAATAGCAAATATATAAGTGACAATATAAAAAAAGACTATTTACTTTTAATCAAATCCTTTTGGATTTCGGTTTGTTCAAAATCCTGCTTATGGCCCTGACCCTAAAATAGAGTTCCCCCACCTCCCAAATCCCACTTTAACCACTGATTGCATCCACTTACCTTGACCAGGATAACTGACTGTAACTGCGTTTCCTCTGCAACACATAGACAAAATCTCCTGAAACGGTTTATCGCATTGAGGTGATCTCTCCTAAATGAGAAAAAGGTCATTTTGGATGTTTGTCAGACGGAAGAGCAATTCAGAAGTTTCACAGTGATTGGCTTGAGGAGAAAGATTATACAGGACCTGGCTTTAAAAGGTACAACTTTGTGACTGTAAGCTTGAATGAAAGGTTATGGTGCAGATATACAGCTACAGTGATAAAAAATTGCTAAAATAACTGTAAAAAGTACACATAAAACTGATTTTGTGTTTGCATAAATGTGACTCAAAGATGCACAGCCCTACAACTGCATATCCCCTTTCCCACGCCTGCAAACGGGTCTATTTTATTTATTTTTTTGTATCCATATTTTTGATTCATATAAAAATAAACAAAATAAAATGATATTATATTACTACATTCTTATATTATAGGCTTTTTTACACATAGTATATGTCAGTAATTTATGGTGAAAAAAATGTTGGTGCATTTTTGTGTTTTGAATGGGAGAGGTTCATGTACAAAAAAAAGCATATTCTCTATTGACTTCAATTATAAACGCATGTTTTGACTAAATTATTAGAAAAAGATGAATTTCAATAGAAAGTTGATCAAAAATTATATGATTGTGTTGGTCTGAACCACTGGTCTGAACACTGTAAGAAATCTTTTCGTAAAAAAAACAGGAAATTCTACAGGCAAAAAATTACCAGCAAAAGTTTTTTTCCCGTAACTATTCCACCTGTTAATTTACAGGTTTTGTTCCATAAAACTCCTCAGGGCAAAAAACGGAAAGTTTTATGTTAATTTAAGAAACTCTCTCATTCAAATTACGGACTCTTATGTATTATATATTTCCCGGAGACTTTTTTATACGGTGAAACTTTTCTCACACAAAAAGGACAAAGACGGTGTTTGTTTTCAAAGTCAAACATTTAATAAAACAATAATACTACAACGGAACATAGACAGTAAAATGATCCTAAGATAAAGATCTTTTATCTTCAGATTAAAACAAGTTTGTGTCTGAAGCAGTTCAAATCCACACGATTTGACTTCAGTTTTTCACAATCTCTTTCTGTCCTTTTCTTCTCTTTGTCCAGATTCTCTAGGAGAAACTTCTGAAGGAAAATAAAAAAAGATTATTAAGAAGAAATGTAAAGACCAAAACAGAATTTTAATCCTTTTTTTCCCCTAACCTTTGTGTGAATCTCAGACTGTTGCAGACGCTTCAGGAGCAGATGTTCTCTCACTTTACGTATCTGAAAATACAACGATTGTTTGTTCAAATACACTAAAACATGAGAATAGTTTCACTACTTACTCAGTTCTGTTTCTGTGGGAAACACACGTCCAGACAAAGTTTTCAGACATTTCTGGTCCTAAAAATGATCAAACACTTCACTTGTTGTAGCTAAAATATATATATATATATATATATATATATATATATATATATATATATATATATATATATATATATATATATATATATATATATAAATGAAGGAAATATATATTTTGACTCACCAGAGCAGCTCCAGTTCTTCTGTTCAAACCAACTCACTTACCTCTGACTGTTGAACCTTTCCCTCCAAAACGCTTTCTTTCTCCCACAGCGCATTGCTTTCAGTTAGAAAATACGGACAAACCCGTAAAATATAAGAAACGGACTAGTTCATGTAAAACTACAGAGAAAAGTCTTTCTTTTTGCAAACAGAACTGTTAAAACATGAAAACACCAAAATGGACAAAATCCGTTAAAATGAACAGGAAACATTCAGTTTATTTACGGATTTTTTTAAGAGTGAAGTTAACGACTGTGTGTGAGTCCAGCACAGACACTGTGACCCTGTGATTGCCCCCCTGTGGCACCTGTGTGGAACACAACTCTGCACACAGAAACAGAGACAAAACAAGAGCAGCTCAAAGAAGCACTTATGTAGTTATGCAATGAGTAGAAACAGTGGTATAGACAAGGTACTTAGTTGTTTTAGAGTTGAAGAAAAAGAGGATTTTCAGAACCGAAGATGAGAAGAAGGATTATGGACTGAATAAGACTAAAACTACAGAAACACACCTGACAGGTGAAAGGGCACAGCTGACACGGGACTAAACCACAAGTGACAGGTCAAAGGTTAAAGGTCAAACACTTTACATCAGAGTTAACCTGTGTCACAGACACAAATTTCACTCACTGCAGAGAAACCTTTCACAAACAGGCTGAGTCTTGTGGAGCCAATAAGGTGGAACAGAAGAAATATCCAAACTCTTCCACATCAGACAAGATGAACCATCTGTGACTGAAGCAGAAGGTCTTGGGTCAGACAAGATGGGGAGGTTGTCCATCTTGGAGAGTCAGGAATGGAAAGGGTACTATTCGCCTCTTCACTTTCATAATTACTTTCATTCTATTCTTTCATTTATCATCATGATTACTTTGCTTCTTCACAATGCTTCTCTTCATTACCACGCTCTTCTCTCTCATTCACTTCATCACCACACTCTTCTGTCTCCTGTTCATTGCCCTACTTCCCTTCCCTCTCTCTTTTATCTCCTCTCTATTTATTACATTGTTGAACTTCTAATCTTCCAAAGTCTTTTCTTCTACGTTCTCCTTTCTCCTCCTCCTACAAAGACTCCAACCTATCTAGTTCCTCATATGACACCTTCTCCACACTGCTGCTCTGATCTTTTGAGGTTTCTCCACATCTGGAGCTCTCTTCTCCTCTTCATCTTGGCTGCTAAATTCCTCTTGTCCGATCAGCTGCATAACAGCCTCCAAAGCCTGATCTTTACCACAGTTTCTACTTATTTTATTACACAGAATATCCAGAGAGAGAATGTCCAGAGCAGCTCATTGTGTGTCTTTACACTGTGACACGTCCACAAACATGATCCAGCAGTGACACTTTGTGATCAGAGCAGAGATGTGCTTCTTTGAGCTGCTCTTGTTTTGTCTCTGTTTCTGTGTGCAGAGTTGTGTTCCACACAGGTGCCACAGGGGGGCAATCACAGGGTCACAGTGTCTGTGCTGGACTCACACACACAATCGTTAACTTCAGACCAACACAATCAAACCATTTTTGATCAACTTTCTATTAAAATACATTTTGTTGTAATAATTTTGTCAGACTACTGTAAGTGTTTATAATGGAAGCTAATGGGGATTTGAGCACGAACCTCTCCCAATCAAAACACAGTGAGGCATGAATTATTAGGTGTGTTCAAGATGGTCAAGACGGTACAGTCGGCTCGAGCCGGTAAGGGGGTCGGGGGCTACGTCAGGGCTACGTAGGTCCCGGTAATCTCGAGAGAGCAATCCGGCTCGAGTCGACTTGACAAATCGTCGAGGCGAGGAAAAAGCAACTGCTCTCGGCTTCACCGCCTCGATGACTACAAAATCAAGATGCATGATGGGAAATGTAGTGCGGTGACTGCCCGCTGATTGGCTTTGATTAAACGTGACGCGCAGCAGTTCCTCCTCCGCTGTCTTGATTGTATTTGTGGACATTTATTACATCACACGTGTTTATCATGAGTCAGAAAAGACCCAGACTGGTGTACATTACACACAGCAACATTAATACATGATCTTGATGAGCTGAAGGTCACTTTTACATAGGCTAGGCAAATCTAAAGTGTGCAAACTTTATCATTAGCTCTTTATTCATTGTTCTGGTGATGTGTGAGTGAATTTGTGATGTGTGAGGGGAGCAGAAATGCATTTACAGCGTTGAGAGAAGAGCTCTTAGCTCCGTTTGGTGAATCCGAACGTCCTTACCAGCGGCGGGAAACAACGAGGGAAATGACGTGACTCTACAGCTGTTTATGAAAAACTACAACATCCACCAGCGGACTACAAAACACGCACCTCACAGTGCTGATATGAATGACATGACAGTTACAGAAACAACGCATTTCTACATGAATCTGCTGCTGTTTAATAAAATACTGCAATAAACCTCAGACTGAGCCATCTTTGTAAAAAGTTTAAACACGAAGTTTCAACACTTTTCAGTACAAACAGTAGACCTAAATATGGACAGGACAGGACAGAATAAATATAACAGACTCACCATCAGCAGTCTGTGTGAGAAAAGACAAATATATTCCAGTATTGCTTTGCAGCAGCAGTCTCCCCTTTTCTCTTCTCCCCCGCTGTAGCGGACTTTATGCAAATGAGCTTGTGCCCCGGCGTAAGATTCACTTCTTCACACGTAAATAGTGTTAAGTGATGCGGTAATACATTTAGTGAAGGCGATGTGGCACTAAAACCTTATATTTTCAAAGTTTATAAAGTTTGTTTTATGTATTGTGTGTCTAAAGTCTGAGGCAGTAAAACTTTTCATTCATTACAAACTCTTCATTCTCAGATCATATATTGTCATATATGTTCATTCATTTTTGGAGTGATCTGTGCAGTGCATTGTGGGATGTCTCATAGCTCCTTACTACCGTTAGGAAGCTTCTATGATTCCTATGCTAAAGGAGCTATGATAGGAAGCATACAGGCCTCTTCTCCTAATTCCTTCCTAACTGAACTGACAATCCGGACAGCTCTTAATATGGCGTTTGGTCACGTGCATCCGGTTTTGGCTTAAGGAGCTAGGAGCTATTTGCCTGGTACACCAGCTGACCAAAGTCTCCATTAATTTCAATGGAGACAAGTCAGTCTGGGAGTGGTTGGCAGGAGAAGTATTTCCTCCGGACAATTCTCTCCGGGCCAATCACAGCGTGGGGGGGCGCACGGGGGGGCTGCGTCACCTCATTTGAACAGCGCGTTACCATGGTTACTCGCGGCAAAACAATCAAGAGGGCCGCAACAGAACGAACCACTGCTCTCGAAATTGTTTAAGCTATCACTTTAAAACTACATTAACATTCCGCGTTGGAAGCGTTCATTTCAAGATTTTTTTTTTCTCCACCGCCGCACCACGCCATTGTTGTTTATGACCCGGTTAACGGGAGTAGTGTTGCCAGATTGTTATACGTTTTGCAGCCCAAACCGAAATCGGTCCGAAAACAAAGTCCCAAAACTCACTACAGCTGCAGAGGCAAAATCAAACAGAACCTACTACAACCAGAGTAACAATATAGCCACGCAAGTGACGCGTAAATGCTCTGATGCCTCCACTATACGTCAATGACAAACATGACAACCACTTAAACAACGTGTATTGTGTCTAGAAGCTCCGGTAACGACTAACTCGTGAATTGGCTCTGTGCGTACGTTCAAAATAGTACATCCTGTACACTCAACCACTTCCTGTGCAATGCTTTTCAATGAGGTTTTCATTACATCAGTTTAAAACAATACATACTGTTTTGATCAGACAGTTGTAGTGAATGTTACAGAAAACATGTTAAAGACTTTACATTTTAGAGGAATATTTCACCAGAGGACACTTGTGTGTTTAAAAAGAGTTGTGTTTGTGTCTAAATGCTAACGCTAACAGGAAGTGGTCGTAAGTACAGAAGTTAGCATTTTTGAACGTACGCAAGCCAACTGAAGTTCCGTGCACACAGCCAATTAAAGCGAGTTTGTCCATTTGAAGACACGTTACAAACTCCGACATCAAACACTAACTTTTCTCAAACTCACGTCCTTAGAGGCTCTTTCTCCACAAATATGAGGCGGAATGTTATAAACCACATATCATTTTACAGCTTAAAATGTGGCGAACGTGTCTGTGCCGTCATTACTGCGCCCTGTGTTCACATTCGCCTTGTATGAGCTGTTTTAGCCCTACCTGGGTCTTGAGTCCTCCGGAGCGGCTCTCCTCCTTGCTGCGTGTGCCTGTTTGTGCCAGAGCGCGTGTCTGTGTGTGTGTTGGGAGCACGAGCAGAGCGAGAGCAATATTTGCAGGAATCATTGAAAAACAGAAGCCCAGGGCTCTAGCCTAAGACTTGTTTTGAAAAACATCACTAAAACAATTTATTACACAGTATTAAAATAAATAGATTTTATGCTTTTTAACAAATAATACCAAAATATTTATAAAGAATATCATATATTTTTCCCTCCGTGAGCAAAAATAAAAGAAGCCAAATAGGCCATGAAAACCACCCTATTTGGCAACACGGGCACGCTCACCTCGTCGCTTATCTTACGTCACTTCCGGTGTGCGCTGATTGGTTTTGCTATGTGTTTGTCAATCACACACTGAAATTGAATGGAACGGTCGCAACTCCAGACTGATTTCCTTCGTATTAAATATACAAGAAGGAAATCATTCTTGCTGGCCAGGCAAAGGAGCTATGGGACAATTTGATGAATTCGGACGGATCTCCTCCTCTTTGCCTCTGCCGCCTGCTCTCGTCTGCAATCCAGACAGAGATTTTCGCATCTTGAACACATCTATTGACATATAGGCCTACTAGGCCCAAATAAAGTTAGTTCAAATTTTCCACTTCACTCTTTTAATTTTGGAAATATGTGATTTTTGTTATTCTTGTTGATAACTCAAAGTGGACTTTTACAGCAAAATGGCCTTATAATGTAAACGTATGCATAAAATAGGCTATATAAAGTTTACACATGAATGAGCAGAGGAGAACTAGATTAAGAGATCTGAGTTTTGAAAGTACGAAAAATATCAATCTATGTGGATTTTATGGCCGTTTAAAAATGGGGACCAGTAATGGTCCACGAGGTGATGTACCCTTTTGTTCAAGCTCTTTAACTGAAAGTGTCAGAAAAAAACGTTTGGTGGCATTTTAAAATTTGACTCGATTCATGAATCTGTGGACAATTTCACAGGTCTGACATAAAAACTGTCTGAGATTTAAAAGTTTGAAAAAAAAAATGCTCAAAAGGTTACCTGAGAAGCTCATCATAAAGTTTACAGTCAGGATTATGTATTAATAATACTGTGTACAACAATCTGGGTCTTTTCTGACTCATGTTAAACACGTGCGATGTTATAGAAGTCCACAAATACGATCAAGACAGGGGAGGAGGAACAGTTGAGTGTCACGTTTGATCAAAGTGAATAAGCGGTCTCACACACATCCTGTCACTCAAACTGCGTCACACAGAGGGGGGAAAGGGGCGGGGCCTGCTGCTTTGGGGAGAGAGGAGACCGAGCTTTGTGTGATAAAACCTCACAATAACTTCTGAGCTATGTAGTTTAACTCTCGAAACACAATAAAAGCAAATCAAACAGACGCTAGATTAAGCATGAGACTTGGCTGCATTGACCCGCAGAGAAACAATCTCATAACTTTTACATATTAAGCTACTGTATATGAATCTCCTCAGAGACGCTCCCCGCGACTTTTATTACGCGAGAAAGAGTCACTAAACACGCAGGTTTGGATTTGTCTGTTCTTAGTCGTGAAGACTACCTCTGCAAAGCTGTTTAAGTTGTACACTCAGAGCGTGCGGCAGGGTACAGCGAACTCAACTCCGTTTTAACATCGGCAATTTTTTTAAAACCCAAATATATTCGAATTATCAACCCGCTTTATGTTCAGTCCAGTTTATTTATATTTTTGTTTCAATGTTTAAAAGTGAAACGCAGTGAAAATGCAGTGGTTCTTCTCTGGCATGCTGTGAATTTCAAAAGTTGTAGCTAACAACACATTGACAAAGTTAACATGAAAAGCTTAACCTACATTTACTGAAAGAAAGCAGATGAATAATTGTGTGGGGAAAAAAAAAAGTTGACTACATAATAATTCAGATTTATAAAGGTTCAGACTGAGTTGAGACCGTGAGAACTTCAGATTCCCGCACTTTTTACAGGTACATGTAACGTTATATTGAAACAACATTGAAATACCATTGTGGTTTTAACCTTAAAGGGACTATCCACCTTATTCCTGGGGCCGCTGATGTAAACGGGTTATGGGCACAACTTCCGGTATAGTAACCGGAAGTGTCACTGCGTTGTTGTTTCGATTGAGAGTTGGCGGTTTTATTAGCGATGTAAACAAACTTTAGAAGCGTGTCTCATTTAATTCTCCGACGTTCACAAAAATGGCATTGCGCAGCTCGTGGTTGTACTAACAACCAAACAACATTAAATTTGTGGCTTAAAGAGCGTTGTGTGGAACATGGGCTGCTGACGAAGCGGGAGTGTAGCTGCCCTCCAAGGTACAGTTTCTACCGTCTGCCTGACTGCATTCTCAACCTGAATTGAAAATTAATCAAAATAATACACTTCAGTTGAATAGACAGATTAGAACATACCCTAATGTTTTCATCTAGCTCATACATCATACATTGTCATAAAATCTACCATAACAACCTATATTTACCTTCCAAAGAATAGCTGCAGCATGACTGCAAGATCTGCCTTGACCAGCCACACCGTTTCCTGACGTTGACACCAAAACCCAGGGTCCGTGATGAGGTACTTTGAGGCTTTGACTTGGCTCAACGTCTGCTTTTAGATACATTAGATTGTGCCCAACCTCTTTCAACAAAACCCGACCAACCTTATTGCTATGAAGGTACTGGTATGCCTCGGAGCTTTTAAGATTGTTCATAGCTTCGCCATCTGCCGCAATAGAGCTGAGAAAGTAGCTAAAAATGCTACTATAGGTGATGTTCGGCCACTTTTTCAGGTCATCTTCCCATCCTTTAATTTTAGTAGGCAAAGAAATTGTTATATCGCCTCGTTTAAGACATGAAAGCTGGTGTCCCCACATTTTTATGCAGTTATCGATCCAGAAAAAACAGGAATCGCGATCGGTTCAACATTTGTAATGTAAACAAACGCGCGTTCCGGTGTCTACCGGAAGTTTCGCCCATAATTCACGCAAAGGCTCATGGGGGCAAGGAATAAAGTGGATACTCAATTTTTATACAACAAAATAACTTAAAAACAATTTCCCCCTGGCACTGATATCGTGTTAATCAAATCAAATCAATTTATTTTTGTATAGCCCAAAATCACAACAACAGTCGTCTCTGAGGACTTCCCAAGATTATTAATTTTAGCAAATGTGAATAATAGGAAATCAAAATAAAACAATAGATATTCAATGAAACAATACACATTCAATGAAACAATTGATCAAGCATGTCAAAGCAAAGTATCTATCCAAGTGGAATATAGTCTGCAAAGTCCTGTCTATGTCTAATAATGTTCCATTTGTGCCCATCTTTGTCTGTTTTTGTTTTTAGCATTGTGGCTAACTGTTGTTAGCATACAGACACACCTCGCCAATTACAGCTGTGAAAAAACATTAAAACTCATCATGATGAACAATTTCGAAGCTGAGAATGTATTAGCTAAGTGAGCAAATCGTAGACGGAAGTAAAAAGATTAAAAGTGATTATTTATGTTGTTTACATTTTAAGAATGCAAAAATCAGGTACAGTCCCTTTAACGCTTCACCAATAGCTCCTATAGGGAGAACGTGGGCGGAGTGAAGTTTTATGTGAAAATCGCATTGATGCCTTAAAGAGAGATTCCGCTAAACTAAAGTAGGTTTTAGCATTAATGTTTACAATTGGACAAATCTCCATTCTGTCTGTTCTCTTAAATATAATTGTTCGATCATTATGTTGAACTGTCTGTAAAGTTGGAAAAAACACAGTGGCTATAGTTTGTTTATAGCTGAAACATGCTGAATAGTTCATTATCACAGTTTGTGCTGTTTTCAGTCTCTGTAACGTTTGAAAGCAGGTCATTTGTTCAGAGCTGAATTAAAATCTAATAACTAAAAAGTTTTCATTGTCTTTTGTTTTACAATTGTGATACCAACTCTACATAATTTCAATTTTAGTAAAAAAAATAAGATAATTGTTAAAGAAATATTAATAATTCCATTTTTTTTTTAGTTAATGAGTGTCATTAATCAGTGATTACAGCTAAAGGTAATTAAGCACATAAATAACCCCATAGCCTCTAAGTAACTTTATTCTTAGAGGCCTGCATAAATGGACCTAAGAAAAAGTCCAAGTCTTGAATGTATGGTCATTCCCCATCTGCTAAAATCCTAAAATGCATAAGATTTGAGTCATATCAACAGCTGTGTTCTGCTTATCTAGAGCCTGCATAAAGGGGGGCCTAGATAAAGCAATCATTTGACATTCGAAATGTGCACACTGGTTAATTTTTTGGGAGTTTGCATAAATGGGACGCAAAATTGATTGACCAGTGTGAACCCATTAAAAAATAATGTCCAATACCCTTTGGCCACACTTTTCTCTTGTGCTATAGTTCTTTACCATCAACTGTCTTCTCTAGAGCCTGAATGATTGAGGCCTAGATTAAAGTAGTCATTTTTTGTTTTCCAACAAGTTTGAACTAAATGTTATAGAATGTTCACTTTTTTAATAGTTCAAATCTATGTTTTTGGCACAAACGTTTAATTTTTGTAGATGGATCAAAAGATGCACTCACAGAAATAGGTTGATCCAGTTGTTTTTTTTGTGTGTGTATGTGTACTTTATTTCCTTGTTTTATAGTTTATTAACAAAATAAAACAATATATGTATGTATATACATGTTGTCTTGTGAGTTTTGTAAGTCTTGTGAGTCTTGGGAGGACATCCCACTCGTAGCCTGCACCTTGTCGTGGTGAGGCTTTCTACAAGACAGGCTTAAAAAGATGTTGCATTTAAATTTTTCATTAACAATCTTTTGTTTATTCTTGTAGGAAGCTGGTGAACCATTCTGACATTTAGACAAATAAGAGGAAGAATTAGAGGAAGGTTCTGGCTGCAGCCAATGGAAAGGGTAGAGTACACATTCTCAATTACATTAATACACAATTTCTATGTAGTTGTTGCAAATGTTCATATATACTGACCATAAATTAACAGTACAGAAAACCCAAGCACAAACAAACAACATTAACCCTAGCTCATACATCAACCTTAACTCAACTAATGCTTGGTGGCGATAGATGTAAATATCTGTCATTTAGATTGATTAATAACACTACTTTTTGTTGCTGTACACATTTTGTTTTGCATGAACATATTTACATTTGCAGACACTGAAAGCATAGTTTGGGTAAAGAAAAGGTCAAATCAAAAGACACTTTTAGCATTAGAGTTTATTTAACTGATTCATTGGTCAATGGGACATGTCTTTAGTGGACCAAGAATTCTTTGGTTGACCTTAGCTCTAATATTTGTAGCTTTTCCATCTTATCTCTTCTCTTCAAACTTTAAACTCTGATGATTACATTATCACAGATAATTTATTTGTGATAATGTTGTGGTAATTTGTGTGATGTTGGATATTACAAAAAACTGTTTGCCATTTTCTTTCATATAAAGTTTAGAGTTCCCTCTTAGTTTCATTATCAGAATCAACTTTTATTTATCAGTGAACAAAATCTACAAACTTGTAACTTGATTTGTGCACTCAATGATATATTTAATAATAGCCAGTAGAGTTTCCCAAATCATTTCTTTGCGGTTTTGATCTGTAGGTTTTAATGACAGTTGCATAATTTCACATACAAATTGTTTTCTTTATCCAACCCAACCCCTTTATTATATCATTTTACAAATAATCAAAAAGTTTTTTTTTTGTTTGTTGTTTTTTGCAGACATGACTTTTAAATTTGACCTTCTTTTTGTTTGTTTGTTTCTTGTTTGTTTTTTAGAACTTTTGAATTTCAGAGTACTTCACACTGGCCAAGTAAATGCAAATGGGCGTCAGCTACACTTAAACTTGTTGGCATGCGAATTGTTGACCTTCATACAAGATGAAATGGTGAACATACCCGTACATGTTTACAAAGTAGGGCTATCACGCGTGCTCAAATAATTGCATTCTGGTGCACTTTAGATGTTATACTGATGGGGAGAAAAAAAGTCATCAACCTTCAAAACAACTGTGTATATTCTTAAAAAGCTTGGAGTGCAGAGATTGGCCAAGGTGAGAATAGCTATCACATTTTTGAATTTCTTGAAGTACATTTAAAGAGCCGCATGCCGCAGTTTGCAGGACTCTGACCTAGGTAGGGGTAATTTCCATTTGCAAACTCTGGTAGGTTGAGGCTACAGGAATAAAACACAAATGAGCAAGACAGTGTTAATGGAAACATTAAACATTAAGTTGAGACATACAAGTAGAAGAGCAGTTCATTGGCGGCACGGTGGCGGAGCGGATAGCGCTCTCGCCTCACAGCAAGAAGGTCGCGGGTTCGATTCCCGCACGGGCCGGGCCTTTCTGTGTGGAGTTTGCATGTTTCTCCCCGTGTCTGGGTGGGTTTTCTCCGGGCACTCCGGTTTCCCCCACCAACCAATAACTTGCACGTTAGGTAATATCCTCCAGCTACGGTAGTCCTGACCAAGCCTAGCAACAACACCTGGAGATGGGTCCCCGATCACTGCTCCTGAGGAGATGCTCCAGAGGCATTGAAGGATGGGTCAAATGCAGAGGACAAATTTCCCTACGGGGACAATAAAGTGTACCTTAACCCTTAACCTTAATCAGTATTGCACTCAACCTGACACCCATAACCTTAAGTCACATACAACTAATTCATATTTTATTCTCCTGCCTCAGTTTTAACAATAATAATAGCTATAGACAACATTAAATAACGTTTTATTTACCACTGAAGGAGATGCTGCTCCCTTAACTATCTGCTGAATGTCATCATGATTCTTCCCTCACTCAACATTCCAGAAGCAGGCAGCACAAAATAGATCTGCACAACGATAATTTTTTGTGATCTCAATTTAAGCTTTGGAAAATATTTCATGAACAAAAACCAATTGAACTTGTGTTGCCAGCAATTTTATTGTGAAAAAATGACCAGCTAATGTCAATAGGCTGAGAATTTATTTCTTTTCTAAATAACTTGATGGAAAAATGTGACACAAAACCTTAGTTTTATACAGGTTGAGACATACACTGCAATCTAAAATGACTTGAATGGAGCATATTAATCTTGAAAGACTAATTTTAAGATTTTTTCACTTAGTAAAACCAAGTCTGACTCGGATTTTTTGACTTGTTTTAAGATATTCTCTCCTGATTTACCTTATCTAGATATGAAAACTTATTTTAAGTATGTGTTTCTGTTTTAAACCAGAATTGTTTGAATCAAGAAAGTATTTGGTTAAAAATCTTGTCAAGAGAACTTGAAACTAGCATTTTCTGTTCAAAACAACCAGGTTAGTCACATGTTCTTTCTGCACTGGCAGATTATTTCACTTGAAATTAGACATTTTTACATCAATAGTAGAAACATTCTTATTTAGCAATAGCAATGTACATTGTTTTTAGTAGAGCACTAACATTTTAGTAATTTGATGTGGTCCTGTGATTGCATAGTTGTTGCTTCCAGAGCTCATGTCTGTAGGTTCCATTTATGTTCTAGAATAGATGGGTTACAAGCCAGGTGGAGGGCAAGAGACAGTTTTTCCCATTAATAACATTGGACTTTGCCATGGAGTAATTCAAAAAATATTTCGCTAATTTAAAAAGTGGCGATTTCTAGGATGTCTAGACCCATTACTCAATTGCACTCCAAAAAATAAATAGCATTTAAACAATATTCATTTTAGCTGCCCTCCACCTCATTGAAATTACATTGGCCTGTAGAAGGTTGTGATGTCACGTGAAACCAACCTATTTGATGCAATAGAGGTTATGCACATATACATATAATTATATGTCTATGGGTTATGCACTGACATCATTTTATTCCAAAAATGCTTAGCAACTTTAGAATGAGTGGCATTTCTTCAATGTATTTCTTTGTTGTCGTGGCAACGGCTTGTCTGCTACAAGCTTGTCTGCTACAAACAGTTGATGATTTAGGACATTTGGTAACACTTTAAAGTACCGCCCGCTAGTTAATAGGTAACTACGGGGGTACTTACTGGTACTTACTGGTACTTCTGGTGTTAGTACCAGTGGTAGTTACTGGTAACTACAGTGGTACTTAGAGTCACAAGTACTGGTAACTAAAGTGACAGTTACCAGTATATTTAGTATTAACTATAGTGGTAGTTACTAGTACTTAATTGACAGTTACTAAAATAGCGCCCACTAGTTAATAGGTAACTACGGGGGTACTTACTGGTACTTCTGGTGTTAGTACCAGTGGTACTTACTGGTAACTACAGTGGTACTTGTAGTGGTACTTACAGTCACAAGTACTGGTAACTAAAGTGACAGTTACCGGCTAGTTAAGTATTAATTATAGTGATAGTTACTGGTACTTTTGTGGAATGATAATTAGGGATTATGGTGGCATCATTTGTACTAATAAGTGGTACTTATACGGGTACCTCTAGTGATACTTAATTGTGTACTTGGTGGTTCTATTAGTGATGCTACACAAACAAGGTAAAGACTGTTATGAAACAAGTTTATTACTGCAAATACTGTGTATAATACAGATTATGATAAAAATCAAACACTGGGCAATCTAATACAAAGAGACACCTCTTTATTATGCTCACAGCCACAACAGATATGAAACACATTAACAATTTACAAAATGTTTATCGATAAACCCCCAAAAATATTTGCATACTACAGCTGGTTGAGCTTTAAACAGTAGTTACTAGTAAATAATGTATTGAGCACTATCTAAAGTACAGTAAAAGTTGGTAAAAAAAAAAAAAAAAACACTGACAGCTGGTCTTGTACAGTTTAATACAGTGGTACTTCACTGGTAGTTACTGCATTAATTAACTGTTAATTAACACTGACAGCGGGTCGTATTTTAAAGTGGACAAGGTGGTACTTCACTGTCAGTTACTACATTAATTTACTGTTAATTAATACCGACAGCGGGTCGTACTTTAAAGTGGACAAGGTGGTACTTCACTGTCAGTTACTATAGTAATTGATAGCTAACTAACACTGACAGCGGCTCGTATTTTAAAGTGGATAAGGTGGTACTTCACTGTCAGTTACTATAGTAATTGATAGCTAACTAACACTGACAGCGGGTCGTATTTTAAAGTGGACAAGGTGGTACTTCACTGTCAGTTACTATAGTAATTGATAGCTAACTAACACTGACAGCGGGTCGTATTTTAAAGTGGACAAGGTGGTACTTCATTGTCAGTTACTATAGTAATTGATAGCTAACTAACACTGACAGCGGCTCGTATTTTAAAGTGGATAAGGTGGTACTTCACTGTCAGTTACTATAGTAATTGATAGCTAACTAACACTGACAGCGGGTCGTATTTTAAAGTGGACAAGGTGGTACTTCACTGTCAGTTACTATAGTAATTGATAGCTAACTAACACTGACAGCGGGTCATACTTAAAGTGGACAAGGTGGTACTTCACTGTCAGTTACTACAGTAATTGATAGTGTAACGGGTATGGTCTTACACATGTCCTGAGCGGGAGTCGAACCCGGGTCTCCCAGGCGCCGGTCAACCTGACAAACGCATTGAGCTAAAGGGAATGCTCCCCTTGGCCCAGTTTGTTTGTGGGTTCTTATACCTGAGGGAGTGAGTTTACTATAGTAACTGACAGTGAAGTACCACATTGTCCACTTTAAAATACGACCCGCTGTCAGTGTTAGTTAGCTATCAATTACTATAGTAACTGACAGTGAAGTACCACCTTGTCCACTTTAAAATATGACCCGCTGTCAGTGTTAGTTAGCTATCAATTACTATAGTAACTGACAGTGAACTACCACTGTAGTTAATACTAAATATACTGGTAACTGTCACTTTAGTTACCAGTACTTGTGACTCTAAGTACCACTACAAGTACCACTGTAGTTACCAGTAACTACCACTGGTACTAACACCAGAAGTACCAGTAAGTACCCCCGTAGTTACCTATTAACTAGCGGGCGGTACTTTAAAGTGTTACCGGACATTTTAACTGCAACAAACAGACTCAAAAACATCTTTTTTAAGAAGAAAAAGGTAATAACTTAAACTGTGTGTGATCAATGTCTGATAAATGTGAGAAGCTAAAGTTTTGTTGTTTGTTGTTGACGTGATTTTCTCTGTTTACATGTTAGTTACAAATCCAATGCTTTGTAGACTTGTTGGGGGTTGAATTTGTTATCAAACTGTAGTTTATTTTTCCTGTTTTAGCTGTTTATTGAACTCTAAGAACTCTTCTCTCCATTAACCCTTATGCATCGTTGCCACTCAGCATGAACATTTAAAATGCTGTGATGTCACCTGTTTAACTCTATAAGGCCAGATGGTGGACAGTTTGTCCTATTAATAACACTTTTCCATGAAATTGTCAAAAATGTTTATGCATCTATAAAAGCTGAAGAATGACAAATAAAACAATGTAACTTTTTTTAATACAATAAATAAAACTTTTTCCAGGTTCTCTGCGGTACAAAAACTTAAAACTATTACAGTCTATTTTCAATATATTAACAGTGTGACAGCTACAAAGAAGGGTCAAAAACCAGGATATCTTGGCCGGAGTGTCAAGAAGTGGATGAGAAAGAGGAGCTGGTTTTGCAAACAGTGTTATGTCTGCATAAAGCTGAAAATAATCTATTAAAAGCAACAACAGAAGTGGTCCAACCAAAGTTTTACTGCTTCTGAAGTTGCAATTTAACAGATTCAGCCAGAGCTGTTTAAAAAATTTCATTTCCCCTAGTGATCAAATGAACTAACCTGGCTCACGCTAGATGGATATGTGTTGAACTCCTATCTGAGTTCTCACTATATCCATCTGGGACTTGACTCGCTGAAAGCGTTCGAAAAAAATGTGGGGCGTTTAGTGAAATACTTCTAGCTGATTGGGTGTGGGGCCTACCTTACAAGTACGTGTCACACATACGGCTCTTCTTTCAAAAAGAAATTACTCCGTATTTCTGCTAAAACTGCATCAAAAGCAGCAGAAACACGTACATCCATGTGAGCCGCCATCTTTGTTTAGCTTGGATGTAGGGTAGGGTTAGCACCGAGGCGTTAACAGCCGTCTTAACACCTCCGAAACACCGCTGTTCGGACTCCCAAACTAATCAGGCGGCAGGAAGGCCAGATGGTTTATCTCGTGTTTGTGAATTCACAAATATCGCAAGATAAACCATCTGGCTGGCCAGGTTACAAATGAACATCATCTGGTAAAAACAACCCAGGAGTGTCATATCTGATATGAGGATGGTGGACAAAAATCCCAAGATCAACCATGAATGAAGACATAACACTGTTTACAAACTTTCTTGCCTTGTCAATCTTCCCTGCATTTACACCATTCCTCCATCGGCGCCTCTGGGTCAGTCCAGAGAAGATGATTTTCATAGACGGCAGGTGATGGTGGAGGCGGTGCAGGTCCTCCTTCATGGCTGCGACGAGGTCAACGCTCTTCTCCTCTCCCAAGTCGTTCCCGCCACAGTGGATGAGGAGGACATCCGGGGCTGATCTCCCTCTTAGGCACTGGTGGAAAAAAATGCCATAAACCCTAAACCTCTTCCACTTCAGACCATCGGCGTCGTTAGGCCCAATTTGCCGGGGCTCTAGCCCCGGATGTCGTGGGTCTAGCCCCGAATCTAATCTGCCCCTCCGCAGCTGGGTCTCCCCACAGGCTGTGGCAGGACACCCGCACTGGCCCCGAACTGCACCCGCCACAGAGACCCAGCGTAAGCCTCCCAATGACACGCAAACATTTCGTTTTTCCTCGCGGGATGGGCGCGCGGATGGTCGGACCTGGCCTAGGACACAGATCCCTCAGGTTCGGGCAGCGGTACAGAGCCACAGTGTCTGGACCCAGAGCGGAGCAGTGCGCGCGGCATAGGGCTATACGTATGGCATAGGTGAGAGGAGACACGAGGAGGAGGCTCGAAGGTAAAAGGAAACACGAGAGGGAGGAGGCGGCGAGGCGCGTAAGAGGGGATACGAGGAGGAGGAGGCGAGGCGCGAAGGTAAGAGGAAACACGAGGAGGAGGAGGAGAAGGCGAGGCGCGAAGGTAAGGGGAAACACGAGGAGGAGGTAGTGATGGGCCATTTGAAGCCGAGGCATCGGGGCTTGTACCGAGTAACAGGGGGCGTGTCTAATGAAGCCCTGCTTCGAGGCTTGCTTCAGTTTGCCTAAAACCACGTGATCTGTGAATGTGAGGCTTTGCTTTGGGAAGATGACGTCATTGCTTCATTTACAGAGTCGCTTCACTCACGCGCTCCCACACAACACAGCTTTCATTCATTTTTATCTACATAATTTACATTATTTTAGTTGTGCTTTTAAATGTAAAATAAGCTTTTCTATGTTTTAGTTTGTTTTAACCTACAAAATATGGCCTGTTTAACACACTTATTGTGGTGTGTAGGTTATCAGAAGTTCATTGGCTAAATGAGCCAACCTATACAGTTAAAGGTTTTTGGGTACAATTTTTGCAAAGCTTGTAAAGTGTGCGTTTCCAGCAAGAGACATCGTGGTTGTTTCAAGGCACAATTTGGCAGAGGTGGTTGAGAAATTGCTTCATTTTGGCGGAGCTGTAAGTGGCACAGGTTCTGTGCTTTGTTCTGCTGCAGATTCTGGTCTAATTATAGGCCTATAGAGGGATTTTGGGTCGACGTCACTCTCCGCCCTACTGCGCTTGCGTCCTGCAGAAAGCGCGCCTCCCCATTTGTTTACATTGGGAAACTTGTTCGAATTAAACAACGAAACGGGACGACAGCTAGCTGCTTTCATCAGGTATGAACCGGTCTGATAGACGTCTGTCCTTAAAGCTTGAGTCAGCGTTTTTCTCGCCGTTTTTCTCACTTACCTTAAAGTAACTTCTAAGGGTCGTAGGATCAAAGTTCATCCATAAATGTTAGCTTAGCAGCATGCCTTTTGTTTTCGCAAAGTGATAAACTCTTGACGTTGGCTGACAACAGAGCTTTTTAGACTTGTTTCCACTGTTGTGTGTATGTGCGGAGGCTCTTTCTACAGGCGGGGTGCGCGCGCATCGCCCGTGTTGATAAACAAAAAATCCCTCTATAGAAACCTATTTAATATTAAACGATTCATGGAAATCAAGGTTTCATTTGAAAGTTGTGCTTTCCCACTTTCAACAAAGGCTGACATATGCACTATTGGGTACATAATAGAGCACAGTCTTTGCGTGTGGTTGCTGTGGCACATGCGTAGAGTGAGGTTTGTCGCGCAGAAGGTTGGAAGTTCGAGCCCCACTTGTGACACAACAGAATATTTTTATGAGTACGCTACAGACATGAACACATAAATAATCTAATTTCAACGCCTTAAATGAGTGATTGTCTCAGTAAAACGGTGTTTTATTTGATTTATGACACTGCACCATTTAACGTTTGTTACATTTAATGACCACATTGACTTGGATTAAATGAAGCAATTTGCGAGGCACCGGCTCATGTGCCGGTACAATTGGCTGAAAGCCTCAAGTGGTTCATGAGGCTTCATTTGGCCATCACTAGGAGGAGGAGGAGGAGGAGGCGAGGCGCGTAGGTAAGGGGACATGAGGAGGAGGCGCGTAGGTGACAAGGATACATCCAGCACCGGCATGAGCTAGGCTACATTTATGAATGAGTCGTGGGTCGTAGCGCGGTATGAGCCCCCGGTTTTCACAAGATGCAGAGTGGGTTTCGCACGTACCTGGAGCAGAAGCTGTCTGTCGGGGCTTTACACAGACAGGGACAGGCGCAGAGTCACATCACGGCTTCAGTCTGCGTGAGCGGTTCTTTGTTTTCTCCCATATTTCCATTTATAGTCCGTGAGCGTAAATGCACTGTCTCTCTACGTCTGGAACAGCTGAAAACTCTTTGGTTGTTTACAAAGTTAAGCTCCACTAACTGCAGTGTAACACATCCTGCTCTTCCATCAAAATAAAAGCTTTATAATTCACGGCAGCAGAGAGACGCGTATTGTGAAAGAGCGCGACAGCAACAGTCTTCCTCTGTCCAGACGGCTCGAGGTTTCAGCGGAGGAGCTGATTCATGTGAAATACAGCATTAGAAAAACAATAGTCACATCTCAAACAAACAGCATTATAACGAACGTTAGCCTAGTTTTTTTATAAGCTCATTTAGTAATGTTGTGCATAGAATTATGTTTAGTGGCATTATAGTGATCAAATTTATAAGCATAATAATGATGACAAAATAATAATAATAATAGTTGTGGTCAGGTCATAATTATAAACGAGAATTGTTCTCACCTGACCTTCCTGATGAAATACATAATGAATTAACAAATACAGGCCAGTTAAAGCTGGGGTAACTAAGTTTTATAGTTGTAAATGAGTAAACTTTGTGCTTTTTACTAAAAAGTGATAAATGCACTTTGTGAAAAAAAATTAGACTGATGTGATCAGGGGCCAAATGCTGTTGTGCTCGTGGTCCTCTTAAGTTTCAGTTTATAAGCAATATATGCAACCAAAAATGAATTAAAGTCAATATGAACAGTGTGTTGAAGGATTTATGAGTGGAAGTTGTAAGATTTAAAACCTATATTGTGTTTGCAGTGTGAAAATCAACTATCCCACCTTTAAATAAATGGTAAGACAAGGTTAGCACTTAGCAGTGATAAAATAAAGACAAAAATGTGTGAGAATACAATAAAATGGGGCTTAAATACAAAATATCTAGGCTAGGGTAAAATCAGATCACTTCTTAAGTTGATTGGATGTTGTGAAACTCATGCATTAGGTAAAAGTATTCTCATCTTGTCAAGTATATTGATAATACAATATAATTTCTATTATCTACTCCAAGGGTGCCCAAACTTTTTTCCTCAATGAGCCAAAATTCATATTATCCTGAAGGGCCAATGTGAATGATTTCGCAACATGAGCCAAACCTAATTTGATGTTGCATCTATAAAGATAATTTGCACTAAGATTGTGATCAATTTGTATTTTATGAGCCTGTTTTAGCAGACTAAAACTGAATTGGTGCACTTTGACATTCTTTTTAACTTAAAATGTAATCAGACAGACATTCTTAACAAATCTCAGCACCTATTTGGGGGCCAAAATAATCCCTTAGAGGGCGAAGTTTGGCCCCCAGGCCCCACTTTGGGTGCCACTACGCACTGAAAGTAACTACAGTGCCCAGAGTTACTTCAAACAAACAAGCTCAGTTGTTATTTATATACCAATTATACTTGCACTTGTCTGTACCCAAGAGCTTCTAAAATGCACCAGAATGCAGGAAATAATGTTTGTTTCTTTCAAAAGCTCCTGGGGGAGGGCCCCCAGACCCCCGCTTCATATATGTCGCTGATATGAACATATCCTTTGGGCTGAGCCCCGGATCTCACCAAATCCTAAAAACGCCCCTGCTTCAGACTACCCCAGCCAAACCAGGAAAGGGAGACAAAGGGGAGGCGTTGATGAGCCCAAGGTGTCTCCCCACGGTCTTGGCAGCAGTTTCTTCACCACGCCGGACGTAGCTGTCACCAATTATCCAGACCCTGTCTGCAAAGGGGAAGAAACAGCCTGTATGATTTTTTTTTCTAGATATATACTTCAGTTTGCATCGACTTACAGAAAAACCCAAGGCACTCTCTTTTAAATAAAATGCCTTTATTAACTATGGCATGTCAAAAATGGACCTCATAAAGCCCCAACGCGTTTCAGCCTTCTGGCCTTCATCAGGGGGACAAACAGAATTCAAATGCAACATGTGATATTATATACAGGATTTCCACCAATAGGGCTTCACCACCTAACCAAGTTAGTGTGAGAAGTGGGCAGTAACATAAATGCACCACAAGATGGTGGTGTGGAAAAAGTTGTATGATAAAAATATTAAAATATTATAAGTTCACACAAAACTACAAAAATACAGTAAAATCAAGATCCTCATTCAATCCAGGGTGTTTAGTGGCTTGCAATGTATAAATCCAAAATGTTTCCCGTTGTTGCAGTTTTTTAAGTCTATTGCCTTTTTGTATTGTCTCTGGTATATGGTCAATTCCATGTGCTTGTAAACTGGAGGGGTTGTTGTTATGGAACTCAGAAAAGTGTCTGGCCATCGGATAGTTGGTGTTGCCTGTTCGAATAGCATATTTGTGTTCGGCTAGTCTGTCCTGTAAGCGTCTCTTGGTCATACCAATATAGAATACATTACACAGATGACAAACCAGCCTGTAGATCACAAACGTAGTCTTGCATGTGATAAAATGTCTTATTGTGTATTCCTTGCCTGTATGGCAGTCCAAAAAGATCTTAGTTTGACAAATATTATTACAATGATTACATTTGTTGCATTTATAGGAACCCACAGGCCTGGACTCCAACCATGTCCTGGTGGAATGAGGTGGTTGGTAGCTGTGGACCAGTTTGTCCTATATATACTTCAGTTTATTTGAATTATAGTACATATTGCTTACAGTGTGTGTCTCCTGATGCCATTGCACTCATTGCACTCAGGTGCTGCTTGGACTCGATAAATCTGATGAAAAACATTTTCAATTAGCAACATGAGTAAAAAAAATATATACTGTATATTGTCATATTACTGTGCATTTGTGTGCAGTTACGGTTTTTTGTATGTGGATTGTGATTATAATAGGCCTTGTTAATGGTTAGTACCCGTATGCAAGTGCCAAATTAAATGTTTTCATTAAAAGCATTTTAGAAATATCATAGATATGTCTATGAATATTACACACACATTCTAGTGACACTGAAGGGCAAGCGGTCGTAGTAAATTGACATCAAATGAACTACTTATATTTATGCAAATTAGTAACAATTAACTGTTAGCTCAATGTTAATAAGTATATCTAAAATAAAAGTATGACCTAAAATGTATTTAGAATACAACTTTTAACTACATTTTAAGACCTCCGTGAAGTTGGCCCCCCATTAAACACAGCACATCTACACAAAAACTATGTCAATCGTTTGTGCTTCGTTTGTGCTGCTTTAGTTTTTGAGATATTAACGATTCTTTTATAGGTTAAATTAGGGTCAGCCAGCCCCCCATTTAGCTTAAATAAGCACCAAAACAGCTCAAAATGTTGTCATTCGTTTGTGCTGGTTTGTGCCGTTAAAAGTTTCGTTTGTGCTGCTATGGTTTTAAAAATATGAGCAATTATATTTTCGGCCGATGACGTCATTCTGCCTCTAGAATGTTAAATATCGCTCAAAAACAAAAAACACCAACAAATTATCTAAATCAATTGTGTGCGTGAAGCGCACGTGCACGTAGGAGCGTGCACAAGAGCGCACCCACATAAGCTTTATGAGCGCTTTGAAAAAAAATTTGTTTTTTTTTTCGTTTTTTTTTTTTGTTTTAAATAAAGTCATATTTGCCTATTTCAAACGTTCCTCAAAAGTGTTACGTAAAAAGCTGCTCTGTGCTTTTCGAGGCTCATTTTGTGCGTAAGTAGGCTTTATAATTACGAAATTTCGTGATACAGCTGGGGAAAAAAATTAAGTAGAGTGGCAGTACTGAGCTTCCGTAAGAGAGCGCGGCTACTGATCCAACTCGGCACCTAAACGAGCTCTTTTTAACAGCTACGACCCCCGAGGCCAAATCTAGGCATCACACACGTTGCAACAGAGGTGGGAGAATGTATAATCGTGCATTTTTGTCAAGTTTGACTCAAGTGCTTTAACAAATGTTTACTGTGGCTCTCAGGCTGGTTTTATTGTCCTAAATATTAACAAATAAACATGTTCATTTTATTATAAAGCCTGCTTATGCATTTTACTAGTCTAGATCTTGATTTTATAGTTTTATCGACACAAGTTGGCCACATTCCATTTGATTTCACGTGAATGCCATCTAGTGGTGTAATTAAAATGAGATTATATATATATACAGTATATGGATTGATTAGACAATATAATTGTGGGCAAATCCTGCTGCGTTATTGATAGCATCAGCTGCAAAATCACAAGGAACATTTAGGGACTGTCATATCAGCCAATGTCTGTCATAAACTAGCATCTGCTTGTGATAGACCACTAGGTGGCATTACTTCATTTGATTAGTAGCACTGTGCATGTGCCATATTCTAAAAAGTCAAAAAAGTTTATAATATTGTATAGTAAACTAAAGTGTTTCCATTAAAATTAAAAAGAGGATAGCATAGAACTTAGCAGATATAGCTAAAGCTAAAAAGCAGGAATACTAAATTGTTTGTGAATGAAACTAAACAAAACTCCAGGTCTTGTTTCCTTATTGATAAGGAAACAACTTTGTAACATTACTAAAAGCTCACAAGAGCCTATTTAGTGTAAAATAGTAAGCTGGGTGTCCCATAGACCTCTGAATTGACACTTTACTTGTTTTGGGAGGTTTACTTACCAAGTGTCCACACAAAGTAGTATTTGGGCCTGAAGTAGATCTGAGTGTAGACTGGGGCAGATGAGAGGAACTCTGACAGATTCCACTGGGAGCACTCTGCACAGCAACAGGTACACGCCCAGTGACAGTGCGCACGTGCAGAGTTTGGAAACCACAGCTTTCTAGAAAAGACAACAGGACACAGTGTAGTATGTAGTAGTAGCAGATCATAATGAACATTAATCCACTGTCCATTTCAAAACTGATTTTTTTATCTGTTATTTATGCACACTGAACTTGACTCTGTACCATAAACTTTTCATGGTGCTTCATCCTTACAAGGGCACAAAAGCATGATTGTGTACCTGAGGAGAGGGCTCATGGATGCACTAGAACAGGGGTCTGCAACCTGCGGCTCTAGAGCCACATGCGGCTCTTTAGAGCTTCCAGTGTGGCTCTTTTTCTTCCTGAAATCCCTTTGCAATTCTTGTATAGACGCGCCGTCACGTCTTTATAAATGCAAATGTGTCTCTAGAAGCTGATATTTCACTAACATTTGGTATTTTTCGAAGTGAAAAAACCCATTAACCTTTTGTAACACAAATAAGGTGCATTTAAACAATAATCACTTTAGTTCTGTAGAATGTTGTGACGTCACAAGAGCAAAACTTTTATTAGCACTCACATTGTGAAAAATAATGGAGCTAAAGCGCTGAGGAAAAACTCCTAAAACATGTAGACCTACAACGTTTCAAGAAATTCAACATATTTTGTGGGTTTATCTTATTATTGTTTGCTTAATCCAGTTGTGACTCTTCCTGAAATTGATTTGCTTTGAATCGGGCCAATGTGGCTCTTTTGCTAGAAAAGGTTGCAGACCCCTGCACTAGAAGAACCTGCTAAGTGCAATTAATGAAGCCTTAAAGTGATGCCAGTTGTAGCTGAGCTGTGCATTTGATCCTGGCAGTTTTCCACTGGATCACGTAATTTTGTATCTCACCCGCAATGCATATTTGTGCCCACTGGGTGGAGTGAATGCACCGTTTTTGTACTCGTCTACACTGTTCGAGCCCGCCTGGCCGCCTCTGTATTTGTCAGAACTATAGTATCAAACCACTAACTCTTTTGTGATCAGGCACTCTGTTGATTCGTCACAGAACAGACTACTGTTAGTTTAAATCCAGAGCAACATAAAAAAAATGATTCAATTACATTTTAAGTAGAAAACATTTTTAATGTACTTCAGTACGCACACATGGAATCTACAAAAATATTAATCTCCACAATGAGTTAGGCTGTAGAAAAGCCTACAATGTAGCCTTACAAGAGGCTTGTCCACTCACAATCACTCAAATTTTAAAATATGGTACAAACAAACAGCTCACAATGCAGAAAATGCACCAATAATATAAAGTACAATAGTGTAATCAATAACAGTAATGTCAAAATATTCACTTTTATATTAGTTTATGATAATAGCCTGTGAAATGCAAAGCATGTCCGTGGCCTAGTTGAGAAGCACATGATACAGAGAATTACTGCTGAAAGGAAGGTGTTTTTTTTTTTTCAATTAACTAACAATTTAAGTTTAGTGAGGGAGCATTAAATTTATACTATAATATAAACATTGTCTTTTAAACACGATTATAACCTGAGAGAGCAAGTTAAGGTTAAGTGTGTGTGCTTAGATTGGTTTTGTTAGTCAATGTAAAATTTCAATAATATTTTCATTCTCAATGAATAGTCAAAGGTTGTTGAAATACTTTTTGGCCATAGAGACTAAGCATTTGTGGATACACAGACCTACCGATAACAAAAATGATAAGTATACATTCCACCATTAACAGAATAAAAGCTTACATTTTGTTTGAGTCAGTGTTTTGGCATCAGTTTAAAAGCTAAAATCTCTGAATGGCACTTTTAAATACATAGACACCACAATAAACACCACACACCTTCCAAGAATTAATTTAATTTGAAACCTTTTGTAAGTTAGTTCCAAAAGACCTACCAAGAGCAAAATGAAGGGTAAACAAAATACAGCAGCTTCAAAAACTCCAACACAGCATATTAGAATAAGAATTATACAGTAGGAGTTGTAGATGTTATCAGAGGTTAAGACTGTCTTCAGATTTACTACTAAGTTATAACTACATAAGTTCATCAACATTTTTGCAGGGTTGAGCTTGAGTTACCCCACACAAAGGCAAGTGTGCTGCTGACATAATTTGTAGGCACCGCTGGGTTGTGCATG
Source organism: Mugilogobius chulae (assembly GCA_038363315.1). Taxonomy (NCBI): domain Eukaryota; kingdom Metazoa; phylum Chordata; class Actinopteri; order Gobiiformes; family Gobiidae; genus Mugilogobius; species Mugilogobius chulae. The sequence goes on from CM076398.1 coordinate 30,245,049, forward strand.
ATGAGGCAGAAGAGATTATGAAGAGATCCAAGGCCTTTGGACATGTACAATTTCTGGCCACAATGTGAGACAGTACACAAAAAGCACTTCTAATTGCAAATAAGCAAACTAGCAGAGCACCAGGTAGAAGATATATTATAAGCAATCTGACCAGTGCCAAAAATTATGAGAGTGCCTAATAAAATGTATTTCTTAACTTTTTTGGCCTTATTTTTGTCTGTGGAGCTTTTGTTTTACAGAAATTTATTTTATACAGAAAAATTGAACTTGGAAAGTGATTTTCTATTGTTGCAAGAAGATTGCTTGCTAACAGCATTTGGAGAATTTTTTTTCAACCATTGAGGTATTATGTTACAAATTATTTCTCTATCAAATATGATATTTAAAGAGAGAAAAGTACATTTTCATCTGTAATCCCCAGTCCTAATCAAAGAAATGTGAGAAAAGCCTCTGTGATCTTGTTGTTTATCTGGTTTCCTAATTCTATATATCGGATTTTCTGACATAAACTCAATTTGCAATAGAGTTGTGGTTATTTACATTTGTCATCAGATTGTAGCTGCTTTCTCCTACATCAGCTGTGGTTGGAGCTCTTACAGAAGAAAATGTTGTTTCCTCACCATGGCCGCTTATGTATTTTTGCCACTCACGGCACCTCTATTCACTGGATTAGAGCCATACCTAATTTAAAGCACAGGATGCCTTCCACATGCACATGACTAAATGCATAAAGTGGCAGCATTTGGCAATTATAGGTTTTGTATTCAGAAGCATAAAGCAAATGTACGAGGAATGTGACCAACATATCCATACAGTGTGCAGACTATGAGCTTGTATTTTCACATAATTCTCACATTAATGGCTATGCAGTGCTACAAGTCTCTCTTGACTTTTTTGCCGTAAGTCACGGTGGTGGGGGGAGTCGAACGTCGAGCAAGCTGTAGGCAAATATATTCCAGAAAACAGCACATAGCACAAACAACGTGTAGACGCAGAAGAAGATCCAGAACAGGGACTGCTCCTGGAGTTTTTGTTCATAATTGTGGAGGACAACCACACCCGAGTCAAGCCAAAACCACGCCTCCCAGGTGGGCCACAAAGCTCGGTTGGGACACGGAGGAAAGCTGGGGGGTAAAACCGGAGCCATACAGCTCGACCAAATTCAACACTCACTGTAAATGGAACAGAAAAATTTAATTTCACTGTGTTAATGTGTTAGCAATAGTACAATTCTTTTAAAGATTATTCTTAGAAAAAATAAAGATCCATAGCAAAAAACAATTACATGTATCGGTACATATTTTGACTTACTGCAGACAAGAGCCATGGCCATGCGGAATAACTTGAACTGGCATTTCATGCCGACCAGTTCTAATGAAAAAGTGGCACAGAATTAAAAAAGGACATAGGTAATATTTCCTGATACAAAGAAGTGGACAGCTTGTGCATAAAGGTCATGTTTCATCTGGACATATAAAGCCCTCTGACATGACACGATCCCTGTGCTTCAATTCATGTCAATTTCCACTTTTCAGATACACCCTGACCCCTAATCTCATCTGTCTGGGAGAAATAATGTGATTTGAGCTGAGAGGAGAGGCCATTTCCATCTTGACCTACAGATTATTGTGGTGGCTGTGGAGAGGTATATAATAACTGAACTTATCTCCATATAATAGAGGTTAGAGGTTCACCTTGAGCAACAAATGTATACAATGTTGCACAGGAGAATACTAACATCAAGGAAGATTCACAATTATAATTTCAGTGCGTACAAATAAACTTACCATTACTACATTCGCCAGGTGTGCTGACACAAGAGCATAAACTCCACCAGATGAACCAACCACTGGAGCAGTCATATCAGTGACAGACACGGCCAGTGAACCTAAAGAGATGAGGACGTTATTGCACTGATCTTTTCCAAATGTTACATACACAAGAGACAAGCTTGTCAATGGTAAACTACACATAGAAGACGTTTCAACAAATCATTTCTGATAGTTTTTAAAATTTAAATTTACAGCTAGTTTAGCCTTACTTTAACGTAACATAATCTGCCGTAAGTTCTCCTACATTTTATAATATGTTTTTGTTATCACAGAAAATCTCCTATTTATTCTGTTGCACTGTAAAATGAAGCGGTTTCAAAGCCTAAATAATACATAGTGAGGCACTTTCTTTGTTTCTTAATGGCATCATAAAATGTTTTTTTTTTCAGCAACTAAAATCAATAAATTGTGAGTTAAACATGTAAATTTACACAAAAAACAGCTAAAGATATGTTTTTGATTAGGAAACAACATTAGAACAAGCATTGAACATTTGTGCATTATTGTCCCTTTAATGTTATAATTTAATTCTTTAGAGAGTTCTAAGATACATGTGACTCAATCCTTAAAATGTCTTGAGGTTTATTACTGAATTCCTTGTGGGAACCTTGAACCCAAAGTAACAAGTTCACAAACTTAGAAAACAGACAAGTTTTTCTTTTGAGGCTTGCCGTTTTTTGTACAAACTAACAGGTCATTTATCCTCAACGCAGCAGATAGAGAATACAGAACATACTGTATTTGCAATAATAATGCACACCATACTCATTGTGGGAGCCCTTAATTTTGTACGCTTATCCCAACCCCCTAAAATGTCCCTGGTGTACATTAGTGTTTAGAATCTGGAATCATTGACTGAACTTTGAATTATTACATGACCTTTGAACTTTAACCCTCACCCTTTTGTATGACAGCTGAGCCCAACTACCAGATTCACAAAAACACAATTTCTAAGGCATAATGTTCACGTCTGTGTTTTTGGTACTACAAGAAGGAGAATTCGTCGTCCAACTATGTAAAACAATAAAAAACAATAACAAACAATACAGTACACTATATTACCTATTTAATCTTTTTAAATCTTGTTTTTCAATTATTATACTGAGCCTTTTAGTTCAAATAGATTGTTCATGCACAGATGTTGCTTCGATCTTATGTAGCAATTCCACAGAAGTATTAAACATCTATTTCAATTACTGATTTTTAATTAAAATGCATCCAACGTCAATTACTTTTTAATGAGCTAAGCAACCAAGAAGCCAGAAAACGGTATGGGGCCTAAAGGGAAAACAAAATATGAGATTTATGTACGCAGGTAAATGACATACTGTAAGTACTGTTTGATGATAAAGAAAAGTAGAAAGTCACAGAGTGGATTTAGCCTACATCTGTGGACTCGTTGACTTTGGTCAGTGTCCTCTACACAAATTTGAAGAAGACACATCAAATTCAAACATGAGTGTCCACAACAGGAAAAGTCTGCTCTGGCTCTAGTGGTCGATAACTAATTAAAGTGTGAGACGGCCGGGTGTGTGTCTGTCTGACCGGGTCTATGCACCTCGTGTGGTGTGGGTGACTTCTAATACATTTCCTATTTGTTTACAATGCGGTTAAGGTTACAGACCACAGCTTCTCTACCCAGGGTCTGTGTGTCCGTCCTGTACAGTATTTGTAGTTTGTTTTTACTGCATTTATGCTATTGAACTTTTAGCATGTTCTGATCACAGCATAATTTATTGTAGATCATGGTTGTGACGTAGTTGTGAGAATCAGTAATAACCTGATTATTACTGTTAATGACTAGACCCATTCACTTTTTATATCACAACAGAAAATAGCAGTTAGTCTATATAAAAATATGTATTTTATTTGCGCTACATCTGCATTAATCATATTAGCACACACAATGTTGTAATGTCACGTGAACCGAACTCTTTTGGCTAAATTTGATCTTTAATCTGTAATTTAGCTTTATAGCCCTTTGACTCTGGACCATGTACATTGACAATTACAAGCACATTGTTTTGTTTCCTTTTATGTAGTGGCTTTGATATGCATTTGGCAACCCCCATTTCACCATTTCTGCTTTCAAGACACCATCAGCCATCTGCCCAACAACTGCACACATGCCACATTTTACCATTGAACACAATCTGCTTGCATTTGGCTTGGACAAGAACGTGAATGCATAATAACAACAAGAGGCAGAGAGAACAACAGTCCACTCCATAGGCAAATGCATTTGAATTGAATGTGTAGGTGGGGGTGTGTTCTACGCAGCAAGTGGAGGATAAGTGGATCATGAATATGTATATGAATGAGTTATACATGTTTGAGAGAGACAGCCCACCTGCTAATACGCCACACACATAGACCAGTCCAATTCTTGCAGCTCCGTGGACCATCTCCAGTGGGACGCCAACCAAGAGCTGCATAGCCATGTTCAGACTTAGGTGCTCAATTCTGCAACAAAGAAATTCATTGATTATATTTTATCTGTAAATTTACTACTATGCCCATTGTGAGTAGGGGTTGGACTATATTTAAATATGAAAACTTCCTGTTACAATACAATGCCGATAAGGTTTTGATTAGAAAACCCAGTTCACATTCATTTGTTTAATATTGCATATGCACACATTCAGAAACATCTGCTCCTCTATCCGACGACATACAGTGTCCATTGCACACTTCAATGCACCCAAACAGAGGCACAAAGGCAGGCTTAAAGACCCCAAAATACAAGATTAAAGACCACTGCAAATGTACCAAATTCCCCTCTTTTGGATTCTGATCATTACAGACACAAAAACATGCCCTTCAGAGCTTCAAAGTCTCCTTTTTCTCAATGGAACATCACAGCACAATCGAACATGACACAAGTCTTCAAAAACATCCTGATACAATCTCTTTTCACATTAGTTTGTTACTGATCATTGAAGTGAAAAACATTTTTCTTCATAATGGCTTGCTGTAGCAAATACTATAATACTGTAACTGTATTAGATAGTAACAAAACCCTTTGTCCTCTAGTCTAGAAAATAGAAATTCATACAGACGTAAACACATTTGAGAAGAGCCAAATTGTTGATTATGACTGGGTCTAAGCAGTTGGGTGCTTTTTCTCTCATTGTTGCAAATGTTTAAAAATAGCAAAAGTTCAATAAGCCATGACATTAGACAACAATATGGTTTATCGATTGTTGAAGAGGCCTGCGTAGAAACTCAGCCCTCTTAGAAAACAGCAACTGCAAGAAAATATTTAGGAATGATTTTGACTATATTTTTCTTAATGTTACTTTTTTTTTTTTTTTTTTTTTTTTAGAACGAAAATTGGGTACGATCAGAGTCACTGCAGTGTTGAGCTGTTGACGGGATTACATGCTTTGTGTGTGTGAAGAGAGAATTGAGCAGTTTCAGTTTGTAAGCCTTTTTGATGGCATCATTACTCACACTGCACTCTGCTGTAAATATGGTCTTATAGGAGCACTCATGGAGAGAATGCATTTAATGCCCCCAGCTGTCAATCATCTGCAGCAAATCACTTGCTTCAAGTAAAAATATTACAGTACTTTTACTTACTTTTCTTTTTACAAATGAACATATGCTTTGCATATGTTCTAGATGCATTATTGACTGTTAGCTTACGTTATTTTTAGCATACTTTGTGTGCTCTTCTTGACCTCTTGTTCTGGCTTGGCACATACACAAAGAGCTGCACTGACTTGCATTTCCACCTTGTGTAATGAAGCTTGAAACAGATTTTTCTTTTATCACTCAAGGCAAGTTTTTATTGTTCTTGAACACAATCAATGTATGTTAAACACCTAAATCTATAATTGTTTTCTATTCAGCAACATCTGCTCACCTCCAGCGTCGTCTAATTCAATTACCATTTTAATAGTTCTTTGATGGAATAACATTTACCCTAGGCTGTGATTACAGATTTAACACTCATTTTTTAATGTTTTTCATATTGATTTTGTGTCCTGGCACAGTGGTGTTATCTTGAGGCACAATAAAAAAACACCTTGATAAATGCTAAAATGCTGAAGGGATTTACCAGCGATACAGTGGTTCAAAGATAAAAGCATGTCTCCATATTAATTTCAAAATGAACAACAAACAAAATGTTGCACAAAAAATTAAGCTGATGAAAAATTGTTTGATTTGTTGGTTGTTACTTCCCACTGAACAACACAATGCTCTAAGCCATACTGAGTTTTTGACAAACATGTATTAATAAATTTTTACCGACGCGTCTACATACGTAAAAACCGGTACATGTCCACGTTACTTTTTCTTTTCTTTTTTTTCTTCCCGCCCCCACAAAGCGTACCCTTACCTGTAGCCTCCACGCACCCAATTTATATGAATGTGATATATCCTCACAAAGTGTGTCTTTCAAACGTGAACCTCCATATGGTGAAAACAATAATTCTTAATACCACGTGGTCATTTTCTACACACCTGAAAAAAAATTACCATGGGCTTCCCTCGCTTCTGACGCCCCTTAAATATGATCCGATCGACTCTCGCCACCGCGTTTGCCGCAGCAACGAAAGTCTGCCCGCTAGCGTTCTCTATTGCTCCACACCACCATCTTCAGATAAAGCATTACAAGCCGATGTCTGAAGACAGTCACTCGTTCCCAAATCTCGATCGTCTAACACTTCTGCCCTGGCTCTCGATTCATCTGCTTGCTTGACCTCTTATAGACAAACACAAAATCTCCACTTCTCCTCCAATGCTTTGCTATTAGACTTGAAAAAACTAATGCACCGTGCTCGGCTCTGATGGCTTGAGTTCCACAATTTCTCTAAAACAATCCCGCCAGCACCGTCGTCTCTAATGTTTCCCTAGCCTGATTTATTCAACTTTGTCATTATTAATTCAGCTACCTTTCCTTCATCCTGCGACCAGACAGCCAGCAGTTACGTCCCTCTTTCAAAGGACGGACGATCCTCACTGATATCGAATCATCTATCGCTCCACATCTCTACATATCTCTGTGCCGCGTAGCTAACGGTCTTTGTATCAAGATTTATTTTCAATCAACTGTGTCCGTTCCAACCTTCAAATTCATCTCCAATCATCCTGGCCCTTCTCAGGCCCCTGGTTTGTCCTCTGGTTCTTCCTCCACCACCACCCGCCCCCCATCCAATTACAAGCACGACCCTGTTTCATCTTCTTTGGCATTCAAACATCAATACCCTGTGGATCCACTACTTACCCTTGACTCTGTCTAAAGCCTTTGATCTCTCATGTGAATCATCTCATTTGCTCTTCAGCAAACACCAGTGTGAATGCCAATAGGTCTGACACTATGCAATTTTCATGGTTCAATTCTTCATCGTCCATCGGTAGACCTCACATGTGTTAGTTTCTAACTGGCCTGCTACAGCCCTCGATAAACTCGCTATCAATTCAAACAAACGGTTGCGCCTCAAGGCGTGCACTCTTGTTCCCTTTATTTTGCATCTATTTATTAATGGATCTTGAAACAATGTCATCTTTGAAATGTTCTATACCAATTATTTGATGTGATGATGCTGTACTTTACAAACCTCACATTCTCTGACCTCTTCAGTGGTAAAAACAAAAAAAAATTGCCAACATCACTTCAATTTGGTGTCAAAACATGGCTTTAGCAGACATCAACTACATTTTAAAATATCGAACCAAAATCAGTGCTATACTCTTTCGTACGCACCAAAAAACTACCAGCAACTCTCCTGATCTTAAATTCATTCTATACTCGATGGTCCTTGATGCACAAGACGCATCTATTAAATATCTTCGCCTCTGGCTTCGACCCTGAACCTGCAACTTCAAACCACACCATTCCATTATATAATCAAAAGAATATACTCGCTTCCTCCTAGTCCCTTTATATCGCCCTCTTCACCTTCGCCTTTATTTAGAAAGACATAGTCACTGAACTTAATTTTGCTCTTAATTGATGTACGCGATCTCACAACTTTATCTCTTAAAACACCTCCCCACACCCTGCACTCCATATATTTCTTAACAACCCCACCTGATGCTCCCTCTCCTTCAACCCTCTCTTGCTAGACTTTATTCTTTAAATGTCCATATCCAAACCCTCACCCACCACTCCTCCGATGTTTATTGAAAAAACTCAAACGCGCTGCATCCAGCCAAAGACACCGTGAATTCCTCCACTCCGGACTCTGTTNATAAAGGTAAATAACGTTGAACAGCAGACCTGTACAGACGCGGCACGGTGTGTGCGAGGCGAGCGCAGTGGAGGCGGAGGGGAGCGGGGGAGCGGAGGGGAGCGGGGGAGGGGGGCGGATGCGCAGCGCTTCCTGGTACGTCAAACGCGTCATAGGAGGAGCTGGCCGCGTCATCGGAGTAGCAAGCTCTCGTTCGTTGTCATTTGGGAGAGCTGCAGAAATACACCACAGTTTGTTCAAAAACGGCCGGATCATTCTTAAAACCACTTTGGCGGCTTGTACGAGGCCCATACATCACTTTTAGAAGGTAGAAACCTCTGAAAAGTTGATTTTGCATGAGATGGGCCCTTTAAGTAGAGGTTGGCAGTACTGAGCTTCCGTAAGAGAGCGCGGCTACTGATCCAACTCGGCACCCAAACGAGCTCTTTTTAACAGCTACGACCCCCGAGGCCAAATCTAGGCATACACACGTTGCAACAGAGGTGGGAGAATGTATAATCGTGCATTTTTATGGCGTGATTTTTGTTTCACGTTGCCAAGCGCGCTAGATGAGTTTTGCTCGCGCACAACGTGAATATTGAACGCGCTCACATACAGTTTTGAGAAGGAAATACCATTCTGTGCGCACAAATCTTCGATTCGCGCGCGTGTAAATGTTTGAGTCGCGCGCGCAGGACTTTCTCTCTGCTCGCGCAAAACTGAGCTCTTCGCGCGAGTTCCTCTTCTCGCGCACGAAACCTTTTTCTGCTCTCAAATCTTTTCTCCGCTCTCACGGAGAAAATGCAGCATAGATACCAGAACAGCCAATCACAAGACGGGATTCTTGCATTTTTTTAATTGGTTGATCCAGACCCAAAGAGAGACGAGTTGTTAACGTCACTTCCTGTAAGTCCCGCCTCTTGAAAACAACAACTCTCTCCGTTCTGTTCAGTCCATTATTCAACATCTACCAGACCAAAAGTACATTTTAGGAGACATATTGTGCCAAAGACCTATCCGAACACATAGGAACAGACAAAGTGAATGAAGGGGTCAAATGTGTGGAGATATTCAACGATGAACGATGGCTACAGCTGCGTTAGCTGCGGGCTAAGTGCTATCGAAGCTAGCCCTGCTGCTGTAATATACGGAACCATCTCTTTACTCTCTAAATGCAACGCCACACCAACACCTCCGACTTTACTCAGATGTGACCATTACTGTAAATATCATATGTTCAACATGTATTCTGTATTAATAAGTCTATCATTGTTTCATACACAGACTATTTATTAGAGAGTAGTTTTGTGCAGAACTTATAACGACACATTTATAGTGATGATAACACTGAGCTGCCACATCAGTCAAAATATATGTGGATTTTACCTGATCTGTTATCCGCATGATCAGAAAACTATACTTTTTTTTTTTTTATCATTTATGAGCATGACAATATAGTTACATATTTTCATCTCCAGTCCTTATAAGAGGCAGAGGTACAGTGAAAAAACAGTTACACCAGCTCACTGCGAGACACTATTCTTCATTCATCATTATCAAACATTGTGTTGCATAGCAGAGACTGTTGACATCCCATTTACAACTTAATTTTTTATTAACAACATTCTACATAAGAGAAATGTTTTTGTAACCTTTTTTGTACAGACTTTCAGTGGTCTAATGAAGTTTGTAAACTACTCAACTGCTGTTGACATAAAATATGTTGGGCAAAACAGTTTTTTGCTGATTAATTTCAGCTGCTTACTGAAATATTGTAGTAATGGTAATAGTACATGTAAGATATGTAGATTATACATTATGTTCTAGGAATCTCTAAAGAAGTGTTTACATAATGATTATCAAAACAACTACTGTGGCTTTACATATAAGAGAGGAAGTTGTAAGATTCAGTAAACTGCATATGATTTGTATGGCCTAACATATCAAAGAAAACAATCGTAATAATTTGGTTGTGTTCACATGATGTCAAAACATTCTACAAGTTACAAGATGTTTGGCAGCTAAAATGAATATTTATGGTTTTATTTGTTTAATTACAGTTACATATTGTAAATAAAAGTGAATGGTCTAGTCACTAAAAGAAATCCATAGAAATATGGTCATATGACCTTTTAGATATTTATGGCAACATGTGTCTCTTGCTGGAGTTTATATTGTAGACTGAGTGCAAACTTTTGATGTTTTTTTTTTGGGCTAGGTTCAAGAATTAGTTTTACTTTTAGATCTTCCATGGTAAAGTCCAATGTGATCAATAAGAAAATCTCTCCATCTGGGTGTATTGTAAGTGTACTCAAAATTTCTCAAACGTAAAAAGCAGTGGTTTAAGAAGTATATCAATTACGGGTGAAAGAACATTTGGGGGAGAAAGTACTCAAATAGGAGTAACATTTTAACATATTCATTTTAGTTAACTGAAATGAAATTGTAAAAAAATAAATAAAAACAGAAAATTTAATCTTCAAGGAATAAACACCAAAATAAGTCATATTTGTAAAAGCAATTCACAAGAAACACAACTGTTCATAGAATTGTATATTATAAGCATACATTTTTGGACATTTAAATGTATATTCGGTGAGAAGAGTAACCAAAACCTTTACTCAAATGGGAGTACTAGTACTTCAAACTAAATGTTACTCAAGTAGTGAGAGCTGCTAGAAAATAAAAAGGATAATTTCTCCAGAAAGAGTAAATGTAAAGAGTCAGGTGTTTGACAGCACAGCTCAGTGCAGTTGAGAATAATGAGTCAACGTCATTGTTGATAAAACCTCTGACAGTTTATTCTTGATGGTCTCCTCATCCAGCCAAATGTCCACTTCTCCAGCATGTTGTAAAAGTTAGCCCAGACAGTGAAGATGCAGCTGTAGACTGGTGAATGCCACATCGACTCCCCAGCTCACTCTGCACCAGGCCCAATGACAAGTATGTCACAAGGAATATAAACTGAAACAAAAAAAAAATCAACAATGATATTCAGTATTGTATAAAGCATATAATAGAGGTTACCTTTGGATGTGTTAGGAGGAGATTATATCACTAAGATTATATTTTGCAGAGCAGCTAAATATGGCATGGGACAAAGGATGAACACATCCTTTGGTCTTCATTTCAGGCATCACAAACTTGTGTGTTTTTGCCATTTAACAGGCAAAATTTTGACTACAGAGGATGGACATTTGTTAAACTAAGTTGTAAATACAAAACATCTTTTTAATGAATCTAAAATCTATATCAGGCGCTAAAGCAAGAGTAAGATATAAGAGATTTACCATTGCACACATGACAAACATCTTCATTGTGGGGTCCACTGTGCAGTTGGTGCTCTCATCACCCGCACAATCCCAGGTACTGGCTCAATCTGGTTGAAGAAAGACATCAAGCAGGCATAACTTGCAAACCTGTGAGACATTTGTCAAATTAGATGGGTAAGAAAATGCTTTAATGCAAATTGTATGCACTGCTGATGAAATAAAACTATTTTGGCCGATGGATAAACAGATTATTATTATTTAAACATACACATGTCAGATATAGCCCGAAATAAACACTTTAATTTATACAATTGCTCCATGTAAGTCCGAGTATTGGCTAGGATACAGTGTACACACAGTGCTCATGACTGTGGCTTGGTGAGCAAGCATTATTGTTGAAGGTAATGTTAATGATCACAAACATAAAACAATTAAAACAAAGCGATAATAACTAGTTACTAGCGAAGTCATCTTACCTTGTGTAGAACGTTAGCACTTAGCCCGCAGCTAACGCAGCTGTAGCCATCGTTCATCGTTGAATATCTCCACACATTTGACCCCTTCATTCACTTTGTCTGTTCCTATGTGTTCGGATAGGTCTTTGGCACAATATGTCTCCTAAAATGTACTTTTGGTCTGGTAGATGTTGAATAATGGACTGTTTATCGGTCGTCGGTGATAGAACAGAACGGAGAGAGTTGTTGTTTTCAAGAGGCGGACTTACAGGAAGTGACGTTAACAACTCGTCTCTCTTTGGGTCTGGATCAACCAATTAAAAAAATGCAAGAATCCCGTCTTGTGATTGGCTGTTCTGGTATCTATGCTGCATTTTCTCCGTGAGAGCGGAGAAAAGATTTGAGAGCAGAAAAAGGTTTCGTGCGCGAGAAGAGGAACTCGCGCGAAGAGCTCAGTTTTGCGCGAGCAGAGAGAAAGTCCTGCGCGCGCGACTCAAACATTTACACGCGCGCGAATCGAAGATTTGTGCGCACAGAATGGTATTTCCTTCTCAAAACTGTATGTGAGCGCGTTCAATATTCACGTTGTGCGCGAGCAAAACTCATCTAGCGCGCTTGGCAACGTGAAACAAAAATCACGCCATACATTTTTGTCAAGTTTGACTCAAGTGCTTTAACAAATGTTTACTGTGGCTCTCAGGCTGGTTTTATTGTCCTAAATATTAACAAATAAACATGTTCATTTTATTATAAAGCCTGCTTATGCATTTTACTAGTCTAGATCTTGATTTTATAGTTTTATCGACATAAGTGGCCACATTCCATTTGATTTCACGTGAATGCCATCTAGTGGTGTAATTAAATGAGATTATATATATACAGTATATGGATTGATTAGACAATATAATTGTGGGCATCAGAACCAAATCCTGCTGCGTTATTGATAGCATCAGCTGCAAAATCACAAGGAACATTTAGGGACTGTCATATCAGCCAATGTCTGTCATAAACAAGCATCTGCTTGTGATAGACCACTAGGTGGCATTACTTCATTTGATTAGTAGCACTGTGCATGTGCCATATTCTAAAAAGTCAAAAAAGTTTATAATATTGCATAGTAAACTAAAGTGTTTCCATTAAAATTAAAAAGAGGATAGCATAGAACTTAGCAGATATAGCTAAAGCTAAAAAGCAGGAATACTAAATTGTTTGTGAATGAAACAAAACAAAACTCCAGCCCTGGTTCCGAATAGTCCTAATTTATAGCCTCTAGCTTCTAGTTCCTAGCCTCTAGCTCCTTACCACTGGAGGTCGTCAGGAGGTCAACAGTAAGAGCACTAGACAGATGAGAGAAGAGCTCTTAGCTCTGTTTTGGTGAATCCGAACGTCCTAACCAGCCGCGGGAAACAACGAGGGAAATGACGCGCCTCTACAGCTGTTTATGAAAAACTACAACATCCACCAGCGGACTACAAAACACGGACCTACTGCTATGATATGAATGACAGGACAGTTACACTAACAACGCATTTGTTCATGAATCTGCTGCTGTTTAATAAAAATACTGCAATAAACCTCAGACTGAGCCATCTTTGTGCAAAGTTTAAACCACAAGCTTCAACAACAGCACTCTTCATCACATACAGTAGTCCTACCCTATATATGCACAGGACAGGACAGAATAAATATAACAGACTCACCATCAGCAGTCTGTGAGAGAAAAGATATATTCCAGTAATCCTTCTTTGCCTGCAGCAGCAGCAGCAGCAGCAGCGCGTCTCCCCTTTTCCCTTCTCCCCCGCTCCCAGCGGACTTTATGCAAATGAGCCTGTGGCTTTACGTTTCGTTTCTTCACACGTAAATAGTGTTAAGTGATGTGGCAATACATTTAGTGAAGGGGATGTGGCACTGAAACCTTATATTTTCAAAGTTTATAAAGTTTTGTTTTATGCAGATAATTGTTTTGTGTGGTTAAAGTCTGCGGCACTAAAACTTTTCTTTCATTACAAACTCATCATTGACAGATCAAATATTGTCATAAATGCCTATTCATTTGCGGAGTGATCTGCGCGTGCATTGTGGGATGTTCACTAGCTCCTTACCGGGCAGTAAGTTAGCATCAGAGGTTCCTATGCTAAAGGAGCCAAGTTAGTTAGCATAGAGACTCCTAGCTCCTAACTCCTAACTCCCAATTGCTCAATCCGGACAGCTGCTTATTAGGTGTGTTCAAGATGGTCAAGACGGTGCAGTCGGCTCGAGCCGGTAAGGGGGGTCGGGGGCTACGTCAGGGCTACGTAGGCCCCGGTAATCTCGAGAGATCAATCCGGCTCGAGTCGACTTAACAAATCGTCGAGGCGAGGAAAAGCAACTGCTCCCGGCTTCATGAGAAGAGTCTGGCTGGATTTGGACTAAGCTGCAGAGCTTTTGCTGCAAACGAGCCTCACCTGTTCTCACCTGCAGCCTAATTAACAAAGTCTCTCACATCTCTGTCCGTCTTTGGCATTGAAATGGAGCCAAAGGGCATTTATCATGATGTTCACAACTACGCAAGACAGGCAGGGGTGAGCAGTTTGAGAATATGGACAATTTATCTGCCAAAGGACCACTAGGGCCGGAACTCTTATCAGATAAAGTGGTCAGGCCCGCTAAAAAGTCCAAAATATTTGCAAGTGCAGAGGACAAGGAGCTTGAGGATGAAGAGGAAGTGTCCAATTACACTTTGCTTGTGACAATGCAGCGCATGGAAAAGTTGCACATTGAATCACTTAAAAGGTTACAACGATTAGAAGAGTCGACCATTAAAAATGCGTCTACGATTCAAGAGCTGATGCACTCTATGGAGTTTCAAAGCAAGCAGTTGAAAGATGTCACAGACAAGATGAATATTGGTCAAGTTAAGATAAAGAAACTTGAAAAGGAAAATGCAGACCTGAAAGAAAAATGTCTTCAGCTTGAGACTTACCAAAGAAGATGGAATCTGCGCGTAGCCGGAGTGCCTGAGCGTGGTGTGGAAGACACGAAGAAGCTCGTGGTGGATCTCTTCAGCCAAGTGTCCCCGAGCATCGCCGCTCATCTCCCGCTTACACTGGATATAGCGCACCGGCTGGGACCGAGATCTGGAGAGGCGAACGCCAATAGGCGCATCATTGTCCGGTTCCTGTCACGGGCGCACAGAGACCAGGTGTGGAGGGACGCGCGAACATCGGAGCTTCTTCGTGAAAGGAAAATCACAGTGTCGGAGGACCTGACCCAACAAACCAAGGATGAAAGAAACAAACTCTGGCCGCTTGTGGAAAAGGCGAGGAAGGAGGGAAAGCGTGCGGGATTTAGAGGTGCAGCCGCCTTTATTGAAGGGAAAAAGTAACCGCTGCTGACATGTGAGTGAACTTTTTTTTTTTTTTTTTCTCTCCCTCAAAGTTATGACTATATGACTTAAAATGACACTTAAAAAGCAAGCAGCTGGAAATTGTAGTAGTCTCCTTTCTTTTTGACTTGAAACAATAAGTAAGCAAAACAAACATGATTATGCAGTCGTAAGGGGCATGTGTCATGTTTTTTTTTTTTGTTTGTTTGTTTGTTTTTGTTTGTTTGTTTGTCTGTTTTTTACTTCTATGTTTTGTTTATTTTGTCTTGTGTTTTTCTCATCGTGGGATTTTTGGTTAGATAGGGGGAACAAATGTCTGCAAAAAGGCCGACAGTTAGGATACTATGTTTAAGTTGACTGTGAGCCCTGGGTGGGGGCAAGTTTTTGTTTTTGGGCTCTTATCCTAGGAGAGGTTTAGGGGTATCCAATTTTAACCTGAATTAATTTTTATTTTGTTTTTGTCTTTGTGTGAAATGTCAATTTCAGTGTTATCTATAAATGCAAGGGGAATTAAAGCACAATTAAAAAGAAAAAGTTTATTTTTGTATTGCCAAGGGAAAGATGCAGATTTTTATTTTATACAGGAAACTCACGCAGAAGAAACTGATGCAGCACATTGGAGGAGTCAGTGGGGTAAAGAAATTTGGTTTGCATATGGAAGTAATCGGTCAGCAGGGGTCGCAATTTTACAGGGAAAATTCAAAGGTCATGTAATAAAGAAGGAAGGTGATACCAGTGGTAGATGGCTTATATTAATTGTGGAGATCAACCAGTCTATATTTATTTTAGTGAATATCTATGGATACAATGACAGATCGATGAACAAAATTTTACAATCTACAATTGAAAGTAAAATCAGGGCATACACTGCTAAATATGCTTCAGCCAAAATAATATGGGGGGGGGACTTTAATATGGTAATGGATGAGAACATGGACAGGTGGCCCCAGAAATCCCACAGACCTAATGAATTGGAAAATATATGCTGTAATTTAGATTTGATCGACATTTGGAGGGGAAAAAATCCGGGGAACAGAAAATATACATGGAACAATAAAGATTTATCATTACAATCCCGCATAGACTTTTGGCTGATATCAGCTGACTTACAGGAAAAGTTGAAAAAACACTTATAGAACCTGCCATACTTACAGATCATAGGGCTATTTCAATCAAAATAAATATGAATATGGGAAGAAATAAAGCTAACAGTGATTATTGGAAATTGAACTCAATGCTTTTACGAAATGCAGAATTCCAAACAGCAGCTCAAAGGTTAATAAAACAACACTGGGAACAAGCACGAGTAAAAAGGAGTATGGAAGAGAATGGGAACTTATGAAATATAATATCAGACGACTGGCAATCAAAACAAGTAAACAAATCAATAAAATTAACAAAGAAAATGAAAACCAAATTATTTCTCAAATCATTAAGTTATCAGATAAAATTGTATTATCAGATGAGGAAACATCAGAACTAGTTATTCTACAAAATAGGTTGGATAAAATTTATGAAAAGAAAGCAGAAGGAGCCTTTATTAGATCTCGGAGGAAATGGCTAGAGCAGGGAGAGAAATGTACTAAGTACTTTTTTAATTTAGAAAAGAGAAATAATGAAATGTCTGCAGTGAGTAAACTTAAAGTTAATGATCAGGTATACGAGGATGAGAAGATGATATCAGAATATGTGGCAAGGTTCTTTAACAATTGTATTCCCCAGATGTTATAGATGAGGATAACATGGAGAGGTTCCTTCAAAATATAAAACCTAAAATTAAAATAATTGATAATGATTTTAAAGACATCTGTGACCAAAAAATAACTATTGCTGAAATGGAAAAGTGTATTGACTCACTCAAGGAAAACAAGTCTCCAGGGAGTGACGGTCTAACTGGAGAATTTTACAAAAAATTTAAAAATTATCTGTCACCATTTCTGAGAGTTGTCTGTGAGGAGGCTATAATAAGAGGAGAACTACCTACGACCTCTCAACAAGGATTGATTAAACTAATCCCTAAACCAAAAAAGGATAAATTAAATATAGAAAATTGGAGACCAATTAGTTTACTTAATAATGATGCAAAGTTATTTGCTATGGTGTTTGCCAGGAGACTGAAAGAAGGCCTGGAAAGTATTATAGATGAAGAACAGTCTGGATTTGTGCCAGGGAGAAGTATTGTAAACAACATCAGGTTAATTTTAGATATGATTGATTACAATCAATACATCCCTGAGGACAGCCTTATATTATTTGTGGATTTTTATAAAGCTTTCGACACAGTTAACCATCAATTTATTTTTAAAACTTTGAAAATATTTGGATTTGGAGATCGTTTTATTAATGCTGTTGAAACGCTTTATAAAGGTTGTAACAGCTCTGTTAAGCTTGTGGCAGGAACATCGCCTAGATTTTGCATAAACAAAGGAATAAGACAGGGCTGTCCTCTGAGCCCATTTTTATTCATTTTGGTCACACAAATTATGAATACATATGTTAAAAATTACAATTTCCAAGGTGTTCAAGCTTTTGGAGGGAACTTCAGGATTTCACAATTGGCGGATGACACGGCCCTGTTTGTTAAAAATCAGGGTGAAGTGCAGAAGGTTATAACCTGCATTAGGGATTTTCAAGTGTATCGGGTCTTCAAATGAATTTAAGTAAATCTGTGATATTGCCACTGAAGAAATGTAATGCACAACAGATCTGTGGTATTCCTGTACAAACAACCGTAACTTATCTTGGAGTTATTATTAGTAGTAATCATATTGATCGTTGCTCACACAATTTTGAACCTATTATAAAACAGATAAGTAATAAATTTAGGATGTGGTTAATGAGGGATTTATCAATATATGGAAGAACTTTGCTTGCCAAAGCTGAGGGTATATCCAGATCTGTTTATTTGTCTCTGGCAATGGAGGTGCCTCCAAATGTATACAAAAGACTTGATCGTATTTTATTTGACTTTATCTGGAAAAATAAGGTTCATTATGTAAAAAAAGAAGTACTATGTAATGGAAAAGGAAAAGGAGGGCTTGAAGTTCTTAGTTTTCAGAAATTAAATGACACCTTTAAAATAAATTATTTATGCCGGATGGCAAGAGAAAATTTAAATATGTGGAATACCATACCTAGGTATATATTTAACTTTGCAGGAGGAATTAACTTTTTATTAAAATGTAATTACAAATAGATAAACTACCCTTTGCACTTTCAGGGTTTCACAAACAAGCACTGCTCTCTTGGGGGCTGATTTATAGGAGGAACTTCTCGCCAGGAAGCTGCTACTTGTGGAATAACGAAAATATATTATATAAAAACAAAACCCTATTTCTCCAGAAATGGTTTGATAATGGAATTATCTGGGCGAATCAAATTGTTAATCAACAAGGTCAAATAACCAACTATAATGAACTTTCCACTAGCTATCAAGCTATAATTTCTCCAGGGGAGTATCAAATAGTTGCAAGTGCAATACCGAGAGGATTAGCACAGCTTATGATCGGCTCACAGTTTAACCCACAGATCCAGAAAATTGGAAGCTGTTTATTGATCGATCACGTAGATATAACAACAAAGAAACCTTCAAACAAATTTATTAGGGACCACATACAGGATACGAGTCAACCCTCAGCCATATCATATTGGAACTCCAGTTATGGAGTAATAGACTGGAACCGGGCGTGGCTGGTGGGCGAGAGATTCTGCATAAACAACAAAGTCAAAGAAGTAACATATAAAATTTACATAACATATACCCGGCCAAGAAAACTTTGCAAAGGTTTAAATTAGAGATTAATTACAACTGCAGTTTTTGTGACAGTCACTTAGAAACTATCTCTCATCTCTTTTATCAGTGCAACTATAGCAAAGAATTGTGGTCTAAAATTCAACAGTTTCTGCAGACTAAGACAGGGCACACAATTAGCTTACAAGAGAGCGATATTCTTTTTGTTGCCAAACATAGGAATAACCATGTCACTGTTTTATTACAGTTAATAATAATGCTCGGGAAGTATCATATACATAAAGCTAAATGGAGTGACACAAAGCCAAATTGGATTTGGTTCTGTCAGGATTTTAAACAGTATATCAATACAATTAAACAATTAGACAATAAAAAGCAGTAAAAACATACAACTTAATTGAAAAATATTCTTTAAGTAATTGCGAAATTATCTGAAAAAACAAACAAACAAACAAACAAACAAAAAAAAACCCAAAAAACTCAATAATAATAAAATACCTGATTGTTAGTGAAGATTCCTCAAAGGATAATTTATGTGTTTGGACCTCAGAAAGGTGTAGACCTATGTGAACGGCCTGTGGATTTTGTTAATTTTTGACAATGCATGTGGAGGAATTCTATCATGGGGTTCAATTTAACACACAATGGTCATTTGTTAAGGTATTCCCCTCATTTGTAGAATGTTTGATATGGTTATGGGAAAGACCATCAACTACTCACTGTTCTCTTCCTGATTCTAAAGCACTTTTTTCAGACGGGGGCAGTAAAACCAAAAGTAAGTGAGCTAAATAGGAAATGAAGTTAATATAGATAAATTAGCAAATTTGAACAAAATTAAAAAACGTGGCTGAAGGAAGGCTGAGTCAAAACATAACTTAAGTGACTTGTCCCACCCCTGTGTTATTAGGTTTATACCAAACAAAACCCAAAGTGAAAAAAAAAAAAAAAACAAAAAAAAAAAACCATAATAATAATAACAATAATCATAATAATAATAATAATAATGATAATAATAATAATAATAATAATAATAATAATAATAATAATAATAATAATATCATAATCATAATAAATGAAAATATATAATTAAAAGTACCCTTGGAACCTTGGGAAACTTTTGTGTTGACCAATATCCCCTTGTTGTTGTTTGTTTGTCTTTGTTTGTTCTGGTTGTTGTTTTTGCTTTTGTTTGTGTGTTTGTTGTTGTTTCTATTGTATTTGAACTGTTGATTGTTTCAGGTGTTAATAATTTTTTGTTAATAAAAAGTAAAAAAACTTAAAAAAAAAAAAAAAAAAAAAAAAAAAAAAAAAAGAGAAGAGTCTGGCTGCAGCCGATGGGCAGCGCCATCTTGTGGAGCTCCACCGGAAGCTCCACCAGAAAACGCTTTTTTTTTTTTTTTAGCGCCACTACTGGTTCGAGAAAGACGAAAAAAGCTCGGTGAGTAGACGAACTCGGTTGATAGAAAGTTGAATCATTTCATTATTATTTGTACTTCGGAGGCATTTTCACCTAAATTACGTTTAGTATTATTTAATAATTATGGGGGATTTATTAAATATACACTAAGTTGACAGATTTGTTGTGCCTCGTATAAAAGTTTGCCTGACACCCATCTTCTAATATTTTGTTAGTAATGCCGTTAAAACTTGGATTTCAATTAATCTAAATGTGTTAAATTCAAATACGCAAATTTTGACTTTTCAACTGAGTTTAACAGGGTGAATATTTTATTATTATTATTATTATTTTAAGTCTATTTTATTTCTATTATCTTGTTTGATTGCATGTTTCTAAATGTGCGTTGCAACACTGGAATTTCCCCATTGTGGGACAAATAAAGGATATCTTATCTTATCTTTTATTTACTTTGCAGACATACTTAAAACGTTTGTATTACATGAGCATTTATGTGTATTTATTTATTTGTTTGTGTTGTATTTTTATTTTAATTTCTAATAATTTACAATATGAAATTGAATTTTAATTAATGAATACCTTTAATGAGATTTGTGTTTGTGTGTGTCTGTGTCTTCATACAAGATGATCAGTTAATCAGCAAATTAAGTCACTCGTGGCTTTTAAGCTCCAGTAACTTAGTGACAAATGTAAACCAACATAAAATCGGATAATATTTAAATAAAAAAATATTCAAATAATAATTCAGGTAGTTAGAGGGATATCCTATCTTTTTAGGTGTAGTTTTAATAAAAAAAATGCCTTTGTTTTTAATTGTTTTATTAATAATTACGTAAATTTTATTTTGACCCGTTTTTCCGGTGGACCTAGTGGAGCTTCCGGTGGAGCTCAATATGGCGCCCCCGGTCGGCTGCAGCCAGACCCTCTTGGGCTTCATCGCCTCGATGACTACAAAATCAAGATGCATGATGGGAAATGTAGTGCAGTGACTGACCGCTGATTCGCTTTGATCAAATGTGACGCGCTACAGTTCCTCCTCCGCTGTCTTGATCGTATTTGTGGACTTTTATAACATCACACGTGTTTAACACGAGTCAGAAAAGACCCAGGATGTTGTACATCACACACAGCATCATTAATACATGATCCTGATGAGCTGAAAGTCATTTTTACAAAGGCAAATCTAAAGTGTGCCATCTTTATCATGAGCTCTTTATTCATTGCTCTGGTGATGTGTGAGTGAGTCTGTGATGTGTGAGGGAAACTGAATTCCATTTACAACGTTGTAGGTAGTTTTATTCAGAGCAACACTTCAAACAAACGCGAGAGCTCCGTGAGTCTGTGAGATCTGAGGCTGCATCGTTGCTCTCGGGCTCAACAAGTGTCCAAGTTGAATCTCCTCCTCTTTTCCTCAGCCGCCTGCTCTCGTCTGCAATCCAGGCAGAGATTTTCGCATCTTGAACACACCTAATATGGCGTGTGGTCACGTGCATCCGGTTTGGGCTTAAGTGGCTAGTGGCTATGGGGACAATTTGATGAATTCGGAAGGAGCCCAGGTCTTGTTTCCTTATTGATAAGGAAACAACTTTGTAACATTACTAAAAGCTCACAAGAGCCTATTTAGTGTAAAATAGTAAGCTGGGTGTCCCATAGACCTCTGAATTGACACTTTACTTGTTTTGGGAGGTTTACTTACCAAGTGTCCACACAAAGTAGTATTTGGGCCTGAAGTAGATCTGAGTGTAGACTGGGGCAGATGAGAGGAACTCTGACAGATTTCACTGGGAGCACTCTGCACAGCAACAGGTACACGCCCAGTGACAGTGCGCACGTGCAGAGTTTGGAAACCACAGCTTTCTAGAAAAGACAACAGGACACAGTGTAGTATGTAGTAGTAGCAGATCATAATGAACATTAATCCACTGTCCATTTCAAAACTGATTTTTTATCTGTTATTTATGCACACTGAACTTGACTCTGTACCATAAACTTTTCATGGTGCTTCATCCTTACAAGGGCACAAAAGCATGATTGTGTACCTGAGGAGAGGGCTCATGGATGCACTAGAACAGGGGTCTGCAACCTGCGGCTCTTTAGAGCTTCCAGTGTGGCTCTTTTTCTTCCTGAAATCCCTTTGCAATTCTTGTATCTGTACCGTCACGTCTTTATAAATGCAAATGTGTCTCTAGAAGCTGATATTTCACTAACATTTGGTATTTTTCGAAGTGAAAAAACCCATTAACCTTTTGTAACACAAATAATGTGCATTTAAACAATAATCACTTTAGTCACGTCTTTATAAATGCAAATGTGTCTCTAGAAGCTGATATTTCACTAACATTTGGTATTTTTCGAAGTGAAAAAACCCATTAACCTTTTGTAACACAAATAATGTGCATTTAAACAATAATCACTTTAGTTCTGTAGAATGTTGTGACGTCACAAGAGCAAAACTTTTATTAGCACTCACATTGTGAAAAATAATGGAGCTAAAGCGCTGAGGAAAAACTCCTAAAACATGTAGACCTACAACGTTTCAAGAAATTCAACATATTTTGTGGGTTTATCTTATTATTGTTTGCTTAATCCAGTTGTGACTCTTCCTGAAATTGATTTGCTTTGAATCGGGCCAATGTGGCTCTTTTGCTAGAAAAGGTTGCAGACCCCTGCACTAGAAGAACCTGCTAAGTGCAATTAATGAAGCCTTAAAGTGATGCCAGTTGTAGCTGAGCTGTGCATTTGATCCTGGCAGTTTTCCACTGGATCACGTAATTTTGTATCTCACCCGCAATGCATATTTGTGCCCACTGGGTGGAGTGAATGCACCGTTTTTGTACTCGTCTACACTGTTCGAGCCCGCCTCTGTATTTGTCAGAACTATAGTATCAAACCACTAACTCTTTTGTGATCAGGCACTCTGTTGATTCGTCACAGAACAGACAACTGTTAGTTTAAATCCAGAGCAACATAAAAAAAAATGATTCAATTACATTTTAAGTAGAAAACATTTTAATGTACTTCAGTACGCACACATGGAATCTACAAAATATTAATCTCCACAATGAGTTAGGCTGTAGAAAAGCCTACAATGTAGCCCTTACAAGAGGCTGTCCACTCACAATCACTCAAATTTTAAAATATGGTACAAACAAACAGCTCACAATGCAGAAAATGCACAATAATATAAAGTACAATAGTGTAATCAATAACAGTAATGTCAAAATATTCACTTTTATATTAGTTTATGATAATAGCCTGTGAAATGCAAAGCATGTCCGTGGCCTAGTTGAGAAGCACATGATACAGAGAATTACTGCTGAAAGGAAGGTGTTTTTTTTTTTTTCAATTAACTAACAATTTAAGTTTAGTGAGGGAGCATTAAATTTATACTATAATATAAACATTGTCTTTTAAACACGATTATAACCTGAGAGAGCAAGTTAAGGTTAAGTGTGTGTGCTTAGATTGGTTTTGTTAGTCAATGTAAAATTTCAATAATATTTTCATTCTCAATGAATAGTCAAAGGTTGTTGAAATACTTTTTGGCCATAGAGACTAAGCATTTGTGGATACACAGACCTACCGATAACAAAAATGATAAGTATACATTCCACCATTAACAGAATAAAAGCTTACATTTTGTTTGAGTCAGTGTTTTGGCATCAGTTTAAAGGCTAAAATCTCTGAATGGCACTTTTAAATACATAGACACCACAATAAACACCACACACCTTCCAAGAATTAATTTAATTTGAAACCTTTTGTAAGTTAGTTCCAAAAGACCCACCAAGAGCAAAATGAAGGGTAAACAAAATACAGCAGCTTCAAAAACTCCAACACAGCATATTTAGAATAAGAATTATACAGTAGGAGTTGTAGATGTTATCAGAGGTTAAGACTGTCTTCAGATTTACTACTAAGTTATAACTACATAAGTTCATCAACATTTTTGCACGGTTGAGCTTGAGTTACCCCACACAAAAGGCAAGTGTGCTGCTGACATAATTTGTAGGCACCGCTGGGTTGTGCATGATGAGGCAGAAGAGATTATGAAGAGATCCAAGGCCTTTGGACATGTACAATTTCTGGCCACAATGTGAGACAGTACACAAAAAGCACTTCTAATTGCAAATAAGCAAACTAGCAGAGCACCAGGTAGAAGATATATTATAAGCAATCTGACCAGTGCCAAAAATTATGAGAGTGCCTAATAAAATGTATTTCTTAACTTTTTTTGGCCTTATTTTTGTCTGTGGAGCTTTTGTTTTACAGAAATTTATTTTATACAGAAAATTGAACTTGGAAAGTGATTTTCTATTGTTGCAAGAGGATTGCTTGCTAACAGCATTTGGAGAATTTTTTTTAAACCATTGAGGTATTATGTTACAAATTATTTCTCTATCAAATATGATATTTAAAGAGAGAAAAGTACATTTTCATCTGTAATCCCAGTCCTAATCAAAGAAATGTGAGAAAAGCCTCTGTGATCTTGTTGTTTATCTGGTTTCCTAATTCTATATATCGGATTTTCTGACATAAACTCAATTTGCAATAGAGTTGTGGTTATTTACATTTGTCATCAGATTGTAGCTGCTTTCTCCTACATCAGCTGTGGTTGGAGCTCTTACAGAAGAAAATGTTGTTTCCTCACCATGGCCGCTTATGTATTTTTGCCACTCACGGCACCTCTATTCACTGGATTAGAGCCATACCTAATTTAAAGCACAGGATGCCTTCCACATGCACATGACTAAATGCATAAAGTGGCAGCATTTGGCAATTATAGGTTTTGTATTCAGAAGCATAAAGCAAATGTACCGAGGAATGTGACCAACATATCCATACAGTGTGCAGACTATGAGCTTGTATTTTCACATAATTCTCACATTAATGGCTATGCCAGTGCTACAAGTCTCTCTTGACTTTTTTGCCGTAAGTCACGGTGGTGGGGGGAGTCGAACGTCGAGCAAGCTGTAGGCAAATATATTCCAGAAAACAGCACATAGCACAAACAACGTGTAGACGCAGAAGAAGATCCAGAACAGGGACTGCTCCTGGAGTTTTTGTTCATAATTGTGGAGGACAACCACACCCAGAGTCAAGCCAACAACCACGCCTCCCAGGTGGGCCACAAAGCTCGGGTTGGGACACGGAGGAAAAGCTGGGGGGTAAAACCGGAGCCATACAGCTCGACCAAATTCAACACTCACTGTAAATGGAACAGAAAAATTTAATTTCACTGTGTTAATGTGTTAGCAATAGTACAATTCTTTTAAAGATTATTCTTAGAAAAATAAAGACGCCATAGCAAAAACAATTACATGTATCGGTACATATTTTGACTTACTGCAGACAAGAGCCATGGCCATGCGGAATAACTTGAACTGGCATTTCATGCCCGACCAGTTCTAATGAAAAAGTGGACACAGAATTAAAAAGGACATAGGTAATATTTTCTGATACAAAGAAGTGGACAGCTTGTGCATAAAGGTCATGTTTCATCTGGACATATAAAGCCCTCTGACATGACACGATCCCTGTGCTTCAATTCATGTCAATTTCCACTTTTTCAGATACACCCTGACCCCTAATCTCATCTGTCTGGGAGAAATAATGTGATTTGAGCTGAGAGGAGAGGCCATTTCCATCTTGACCTACAGATTATTGTGGTGGCTGTGGAGAGGTATATAATAACTGAACTTATCTCCATATAATAGAGGTTAGAGGTTCACCTTGAGCAACAAATGTATACAATGTTGCACAGGAGAATACTAACATCAAGGAAGATTCACAATTATAATTTCAGTGCGTACAAATAAACTTACCATTACTACATTCGCCAGGTGTGCTGACACAAGAGCATAAACTCCACCAGATGAACCAACCACTGGAGCAGTCATA
Source organism: Mugilogobius chulae (assembly GCA_038363315.1). NCBI lineage: Eukaryota > Metazoa > Chordata > Actinopteri > Gobiiformes > Gobiidae > Mugilogobius > Mugilogobius chulae. Next base: position 30,271,220 of record CM076398.1, read on the forward strand.
TCAGTGACAGACACGGCCAGTGAACCTAAAGAGATGAGGACGTTATTGCACTGATCTTTTCCAAATGTTACATACACAAGAGACAAGCTTGTCAATGGTAAACTACACATAGAAGACGTTTCAACAAATCATTTCTGATAGTTTTTAAAATTTAAATTTACAGCTAGTTTAGCCTTACTTTAACGTAACATAATCTGCCGTAAGTTCTCCTACATTTTATAATATGTTTTTGTTATCACAGAAAATCTCCTATTTATTCTGTTGCACTGTAAAATGAAGCGGTTTCAAAGCCTAAATAATACATAGTGAGGCACTTTCTTTGTTTCTTAATGGCATCATAAAATGTTTTTTTTTTCAGCAACTAAAATCAATAAATTGTGAGTTAAACATGTAAATTTACACAAAAAACAGCTAAAGATATGTTTTTGATTAGGAAACAACATTAGAACAAGCATTGAACATTTGTGCATTATTGTCCCTTTAATGTTATAATTTAATTCTTTAGAGAGTTCTAAGATACATGTGACTCAATCCTTAAAATGTCTTGAGGTTTATTACTGAATTCCTTGTGGGAACCTTGAACCCAAAGTAACAAGTTCACAAACTTAGAAAACAGACAAGTTTTTCTTTGAGGCTTGCCGTTTTTGTACAAACTAACAGGTCATTTATCCTCAACGCAGCAGATAGAGAATACAGAACATACTGTATTTGCAATAATAATGCACACCATACTCATTGTGGGAGCCCTTAATTTGTGTACGCTTATCCCAACCCCCTAAAATGTCCCTGGTGTACATTAGTGTTTAGAATCTGGAATCATTGACTGAACTTTGAATTATTACATGACCTTTGAACTTTAACCCTCACCCTTTTGTATGACAGCTGAGCCCAACTACCAGATTCACAAAAACACAATTTCTAAGGCATAATGTTCACGTCTGTGTTTTGGTACTACAAGAAGGAGAATTCGTCGTCCAACTATGTAAAACAATAAAAAACAATAACAAACAATACAGTACACTATATTACCTATTTAATCTTTTTAAATCTTGTTTTTCAATTATTATACTGAGCCTTTTAGTTCAAATAGATTGTTCATGCACAGATGTTGCTTCGGTCTTATGTAGCAATTCCACAGAAGTATTAAACATCTATTTCAATTACTGATTTTAATTAAAATGCATCCAACGTCAATTACTTTTTAATGAGCTAAGCAACCAAGAAGCCAGAAAACGGTATGGGGCCTAAAGGGAAAACAAAATAAGAGATTTATGTACGCAGGTAAATGACATACTGTAAGTACTGTTTGATGATAAAAGAAAAGTAGAAAGTCACAGAGTGGATTTAGCCTACATCTGTGGACTCGTTGACTTTGGTCAGTGTCCTCTACACAAATTTGAAGAAGACACATCAAATTCAAACATGAGTGTCCACAACAGGAAAAGTCTGCTCTGGCTCTAGTGGTCGATAACTAATTAAAGTGTGAGACGGCCGGGTGTGTGTCTGTCTGACCGGGTCTATGCACCTCGTGTGGTGTGGGTGACTTCTAATACATTTCCTATTTGTTTACAATGCGGTTAAGGTTACAGACCACAGCTTCTCTACCCAGGGTCTGTGTGTCCGTCCTGTACAGTATTTGTAGTTTGTTTTTACTGCATTTATGCTATTGAACTTTTAGCATGTTCTGATCACAGCATAATTTATTGTAGATCATGGTTGTGACGTAGTTGTGAGAATCAGTAATAACCTGATTATTACTGTTAATGACTAGACCCATTCACTTTTTATATCACAACAGAAAATAGCAGTTAGTCTATATAAAAATATGTATTTTATTTGCGCTACATCTGCATTAATCATATTAGCACACACAATGTTGTAATGTCACGTGAACCGAACCCTTTTGGCTAAATTTGATCTTTAATCTGTAATTTAGCTTTATAGCCCTTTGACTCTGGACCATGTACATTGACAATTACAAGCACATTGTTTTGTTTCCTTTTATGTAGTGGCTTTGATATGCATTTGGCAACCCCCATTTCACCATTTCTGCTATCAAGACACCATCAGCCATCTGCCCAACAACTGCACACATGCCACATTTTACCATTGAACACAATCTGCTTGCATTTGGCTTGGACAAGAACGTGAATGCATAATAACAACAAGAGGCAGAGAGAACAACAGTCCACTCCATAGGCAAATGCATTTGAATTGAATGTGTAGGTGGGGGTGTGTTCTACGCAGCAAGTGGAGGATAAGTGGATCATGAATATGTATATGAATGAGTTATACATGTTTGAGAGAGACAGCCCACCTGCTAATACGCCACACACATAGACCAGTCCAATTCTTGCAGCTCCGTGGACCATCTCCAGTGGGACACCAACCAAGAGCTGCATAGCCATGTTCAGACTTAGGTGCTCAATTCTGCAACAAAGAAATTCATTGATTATATTTTATCTGTAAATTTACTACTATGCCCATTGTGAGTAGGGGTTGGACTATATTTAAATATGAAAACTTCCTGTTACAATACAATGCCGATAAGGTTTTGATTAGAAAACCCAGTTCGCATTCATTTGTTTAATATTGCATATGCACACATTCTGAAACATCTGCTCCTCTATCCGACGACATACAGTGTCCATTGCACACTTCAATGCACCCAAACAGAGGCACAAAGGCAGGCTTAAAGACCCCAAAATACAAGATTAAAGACCACTGCAAATGTACCAAATTCCCCTCTTTTGGATTCTGATCATTACAGACACAAAAACATGCCCTTCAGAGCTTCAAAGTCTCCTTTTTCTCAATGGAACATCACAGCACAATCGAACATGACACAAGTCTTCAAAAACATCCTGATACAATCTCTTTTCACATTAGTTTGTTACTGATCATTGAAGTGAAAAACATTTTTCTTCATAATGGCTTGCTGTAGCAAATACTATAATACTGTAACTGTATTAGATAGTAACAAAACCCTTTGTCCTCTAGTCTAGAAAATAGAAATTCATACAGACGTAAACACATTTGAGAAGAGCCAAATTGTTGATTATGACTGGGTCTAAGCAGTTGGGTGCTTTTTCTCTCATTGTTGCAAATGTTTAAAAATAGCAAAAGTTCAATAAGCCATGACATTAGACAACAATATGGTTTATCGATTGTTGAAGAGGCCTGCGTAGAAACTCAGCCCTCTTAGAAAACAGCAACTGCAAGAAAATATTTAGGAATGATTTTGACTATATTTTTCTTAATGTTACTTTTTTTTTTTTTTTTTTTTTTTTTTAGAACGAAAATTGGGTACGATCAGAGTCACTGCAGTGTTGAGTGTTGACGGGATTACATGCTTTGTGTGTGTGAAGAGAGAATTGAGCAGTTTCAGTTTGTAAGCCTTTTTGATGGCATCATTACTCACACTGCACTCTGCTGTAAATATAGTCTTATAGGAGCACTCATGGAGAGAATGCATTTAATGCCCCCAGCTGTCAATCATCTGCAGCAAATCACTTGCTTCAAGTAAAAATATTACAGTACTTTTACTTACTTTTCTTTTTACAAATGAACATATGCTTTGCATATGTTCTAGATGCATTATTGACTGTTAGCTTACGTTATTTTTAGCATACTTTGTGTGCTCTTCTTGACCTCTTGTTCTGGCTTGGCACATACACAAAGAGCTGCACTGACTTGCATTTCCACCTTGTGTAATGAAGCTTGAAACAGATTTTTCTTTTATCACTCAAGGCAAGTTTTTATTGTTCTTGAACACAATCAATGTATGTTAAACACCTAAATCTATAATTGTTTTCTATTCAGCAACATCTGCTCACCTCCAGCGTCGTCTAATTCAATTACCATTTTAATAGTTCTTTGATGGAATAACATTTACCCTAGGCTGTGATTACAGATTTAACACTCATTTTTTAATGTTTTTCATATTGATTTTGTGTCCTGGCACAGTGGTGTTATCTTGAGGCACAATAAAAAAACACCTTGATAAATGCTAAAATGCTGAAGAGGATTTTACCAGCGATACAGTGGTTCAAAGATAAAAGCATGTCTCCATATTAATTTCAAAATGAACAACAAACAAAATGTTGCACAAAAAATTAAGCTGATGAAAAATTGTTTGATTTGTTGGTTGTTACTTCCCACTGAAAACAAATGCATCTAAGCTATATTGAGTTTGAAAACATGTATTATAAATTTTATTGAGCAGGAGCTTGACATTACTGTATATTGACTTACCCTGTGTGCATGAAGATGTAGCTGAGATACCTCCAGGTCTGCGCTCTTAGCTGGGGGTGGTATGGTAAAGGGCTCTTGAGAAAGGACGGACTGGACACTTGCAGCACCAGACGGTCCAGCTTGATCCCATAATACATGAAGACTGCTACCTGCCACAGTGTAAACACAATAGAAGTGCTAAATCAACAACTGTCAGAAAATCCTAAGAAATGCATTCTTATGCTTCATAATTTCTTTAAAATTCAGATTATGTATGTTTTTTCTCTCATCTGGGAATATGCAGAGCGCTTGATGAAAGGGCCTTTTACTGTTACTGGAAAGATAATGGTAACATGTAAAGATTATGTAGTGATAGGTTGGTTTGAAACACCATGGGGAATGACAAAAATAACACAGTTTCAACATAAGATCATCTTAACATGCAATCTAAATAATGCTTTTGCAGACATATTTTTAAATGAAGTCAACTAGACTTTATACCACTAATTTAGAGTGAACTAAAATATACAAACTGACCTCTGCTATGGTGATGGCCAGTATGAGCCAGGGTGGGGGGCAGTAGGTGTAACTGTCGAAGTACCACTTGCGGTCCACCTCTCGTGGCAGGGTCTCATAAGCAATGTGTCGTACCAGCCTTTGGGACAGTCCCAGCCCCACCTCATCTCGCAGATTGCACCCCTTCAGCTGCCGGCTACCCTGAAGGATGGCCCTCCGAAAACTATTGGAGCGCTTGTTGGTCATCTGGAAATAAACAACAATATAACATGTATATAAATAATTTTTCAACTTAGATTCCTCTGCTTAAGTATATTTTTGTTATGAAGGCTGGTAAATTCCTGTTTTTGGGCCACAGTCGCTCTGACACTGGCAGACCCTTTCTCCTCACTGAAGAAACTGAATGCCTGTCCCATCGCCTAGCAACGTTCAAACCCTGCACTTCACCTCTTTCTGTCTACAAACATTCATTCCCTCAAATACAGTTGGCATTATGTCCAGGTTTGCTCTGACTAGCACAGACAGCACAATGCATGTTTCAAGCTCTTATAACTGGAGCTATTAAGATGCTAAAAGGAAGGTGTTATTGGTGGGCAAAGAAACTTTGAGGCATCTTGTATTTTTCAAAAGATTTGTCCTTTCACTTTTTTTTAACTTTATTATTTTATTCTTTAACACGCGTATGACAGGTTGGAGTACATTTTTGGTAAAATATAGCAAACATGATTATGATTAAGATTTGACTAAACATTTAGCTTGTTTTTACCCAATTTGGTTGCTTTTAGGAAGTTTATTATTGTCTTTTGTCCAGTAAATATGACATAAGCGGAGGGGAATCTACAAATGTTACCTAGCAACCACATTGTAAATCTGGGCCAAAATCAACACAACTAACCCAGAAGTGACAACGTGACAAAGTATAACTTATGAGACTTTAAGTGTGTTAAATTATTGCTTAAACTCCCAGTAGAAAGTGTTAATTGTGTGTATGATGTCTTTGCATTTTGTCGCTTTTTGATGACATATGTGGAGGGAGAGAACTCAGATTACTTCCTCTAATTTTTACCTTTTGTTTGTCAATTTCTTCATAAATTGCAACTTAACTGCTGTAAAACTATAATATTGACCACAAAGACTAACACACCAAACTAAGTCAAAATTAGAAAATGTGTTAATCTGTCATATGGGCTTCAAGCATCTATAGCTATTAGGGCCGGGCACTGTTGAGTATTACAGAAAAAGTTAAAGTACTACAGACAACTGAAACAATGGGCACATAAACAGGTACAAAAGTAGATATTTTTCACTTGATTACTGTTTGATGTCTAATTTGGTCTGGGGGGCTGGGAAAGTTAGCTTATAGGCAGCGTCACAACAACAACAAAAAAGCTACAATAGTTCTTCAAATACAATTGTTCCTGTACCAGAATAAATAGTTTAATAACTTAAAAATAAGCTTGCTGATTATTCTTATCGACATTATTTTGTGACATCACTGTCACAAAAATTATGTGAACTATTAGCAAAAATTACTAAATTTGCTGCAGTGAAGGAAAAAAAAAAGCTTAGATCTAAATCAACAATTTCTGAACATCTGTCATTTTAATGTTTCCCAAATGATATATTTAATTATAAAGCATATAGCTGCATTTACTGATATGGATGATTTAAACAAAGTTTTCTCTGTAAAGTAGTGAAAACATGTTGTGCTTTATAATGTAAAGACTTTGCACATGACAGAGGTAAATAATCTCATGTCAGTTTAATGAACACCTCCTAATAAAAACCTAAATCAATGCTTAACTACATTAGAAGCTTAATTAATATAAGTCTTGACTCACTTCAGTTAATTTAGCTGCAGAAATCAATTTTTCTTGTCATAATCAAGCTTTGGTATCTCTCAAAAACGCTGTGCTTTTCTTTGATAATTTGTAAATCAGAGTGTGGAAAAACAATGATCCATGATATCTAAAATTGCAATAAAGTTTGATAATCACGACAGCCACCATAAAAATCAATGGCACGTCATACCTACAAAGTGCAAACTACAGTCATCAATGAAATGTATTTTTGTTCATTTGGTGTTCAGTGAATGTCTGGAATAAAACAAAAAAAAAAAAAAAAAAAAACAGAGGTCCCATAATAACATTGTTTAAATGTGGCTTTGTTTAACTTAATGGGGCCATGTCTGTAGAGAAATCACTATTTGAAGACTATTGAAGAAAAGCCAATTATTTCAGCTTTTATGTGCTATCCCCAAGAAAACTGTGGGAAACGATTACAGGTTACCATGGTCACCATGGTCGCTTTTTGCAGTGCTCCCATAAAGTCTCTCAAACAAATCTGGCACACATACACAGACCGAGCTCCCCCGAGCCACCGCTGTCCAATAACAGTCAACGCTTTGTGTGAACTGACTGCAATTTCAATTCCTTCCCTCTTTGTTGTGCACAAAAGACAAGTGACATCCTGTCTGTTTGAGTAAAAGGAGAGAGGAATAGGTGCAAATGGGCATTGAGCCACTAACAATTTTAATATTTAATCAATGAAACAGACAATCAAAGCCAAAGGATGAGAAGAAACGCAAACACAAGAGCTAATTTATCATCTATCACTTTTAGAAGTATGAAATGAAGGTATATGACTTTGGTCTGTTTTTTGTAGTTTGTTGACATCTGCAAAATAATTACATCAAATGTATGACTTAACATTCTTATATATTTGGTATATTTGTCTCTAATAAGTCTTGTGGTTAGTAATGTATTTTTGAAGTAGATGTTTGAATCAGTTGAAACAGTTGAGAAAAATATCCGATGTTTGATAACAATATTTTTAGGAGAGGTTCCCATGTCTGTGTGACATACTTTTGTTGCTTTTTTTGTTTGTAGCTTTTTATATTTTAAATTAAATATCGATTTTGGATTGGCCACAGAGGATAACTGTCATCATCATGATCTGTCATCAGTATTGGTCAAAAATAAACATCAGCTCACCTCTAGCTCAGAATTTTACAGTTGCAGTCACTCTCATTAGCAAATCATACCAGCAAATTATTGTAGATGTTATACAGTATTAATAATAGTGTAAGTTTAAGCAAGCCATAGATCACAAGTTCTCTTTTCCATTAAAACTTTTAACTTTGTCTTTGGGTTATTTTGGGAGGCATAAACCTTTTACTAGCTCCTCTCAGGACAGCCATAAGCCCAGCACGAGCTGAGTGTGATGTACGAGGAGCTGCAACACAAAATAGAGAGACAGAAAACCTTAGATAAGAATGTGGCAGCAAGAAAAAAGGCTTAACTCGAACAGAGGAAACAGAGTGAAGAGTGCATACAGAAGATTGATGAAGGCACTCAAAAGCGTGATTGGAACTTTTGCTGTGATGAAGTTGTGGTCATGCAGTTACTATCGCTGTAACACAGGAGAACATGAACGCTGAACACTTTTAAGGTACTTGCAACACATATCTATGAAACAAAAAAGGATCTACAAAGATATTTCTTTCAAATGCAGGGTTGAACAAGAGAAAATATCGGCTCGGCTTTCATCCTGGGATTACACATTTGAATCATAAAAACAGTGAATCCAACCAAGCAAAGTCCACTAGACTGTTGAATATAAATAGTCGGTTTCTTAGTTCTCTGAAATATGTTTTTAATCCAGCTCACATTTCTAGGTAATTGGCATTGTGCTAACATTCTTTACATTACTCCCACATTATTCTAGAAACTCAAGCTTTGTTTATATGTAGCTGACAACAACTCACCATTATGGTTTTCTCAGCAAGTTTGTCATTTAAAGCTTTGAACAAACAAAGTATTTTTTATTGTTGGTTCTCCTTGGGTACTCCAGCTTCCTCTCACCTCCAAAAACATGCATGTATAGGTTTTGGTTTATACATGCTGTTGTTGTGTCAGTGTTTACTCTACGATGAGTTGGCCATTGTCCAGGCTGTTCTCCATCTGTGGTCAAAAGTCATTGGGATAAATTTCACTAAAAACAAGTAAAATTATCTGCCTGTGAAGTGAGCAAAATTCATTTTATGAAATTTAGAGTGCAGTTATAGAGCTGAAATCAAATCTGGTGTTCTTAGGCTAAAATAAATATAAATACAATTTTTTTTTTTTATTGAACAGTTTGTTAAACATTCTTATATTCCAGGGCTATTCAACTATATCTTTTCAAGGGCCAGATTTGGTCAGGGGCCTTGGTCTGTGGGCCGGAGAGACACGATGCAGTACCATGTTGGATACAAAATGGTTTCACACAAAACTTCTCTAGCTTTCAATCAGTTTAACTCTTAAATGTTTGCTGTTAACATAGTTAACTTTTGATACTTTGTGTTATTTGGGGGAAAACAATATATTGCCTACTTTATTCTACAAAACAACCACCACATTACTGAACCATATAGAATCTTTTGTCTAAACCAGGAACAAATAAGGTTTAATCTAGAACTAACATATTATTAAAGAACATTTCGTTGGGTTGGGGCCAGATTGAATGATTGGCCCCTGGGCCTTAATTGAATATCCCTGTTATATTCCTATCATGTCATTGAAGTATATAGTATTCATGTAGTCATTTTTTCAGATTTAAACTTGGAAGAACTTATGCCAATTAAAACTGATGATAATAATAATGCCTTAATTCCAGCACATTTTGATCCAAAAAGTGTAACCATGTAATCAACCAATCAGCACTCAGAGAGACAAAGAGCTCCTTACAGCTCAATATTCACTCGCTGTTTCAGACAATACTCTATTCAGAGAAACAGGGAGATGAATGTGGTCTGATGCATTCATAGAAAACAATGCCTTCTCCAGCTGTCTGTAAGCCTCCATCTTCCCGGGCTTATTATCACACTCCCAACACAACAGATTGTCCTGGGTCAGCTCCATAATGCCTCCCTTTGGACCACATTGGGCAGAATTAAATAGAAAGTTACAAGAAACTAAAAATGTTTGAAGGAGACCTTGAACTATAAGCAGGATGGATCCTGAAAAAAGTGGGACAAGGTGAAAGCTAAGAGGCAAATTTATCAAGAGCTACTGGGAGGAGGAACAATTTTTTGGGGAATGTTGAAGCAAATTTGAGTAACTTAAAATTTGAGTAAAATAATAAAATTAAGACTATAAATCAGAATTTCTTTTATATTCAATGTGATGTTACCCAATCACAAAATATAGTGCGTAGCATCGTTGACCCTCATATGTCTCACCAAGTTGACAAAGTCTTGGTAGCAGATCTTGCCATTGCCATCGGCGAGGGCCAAAAGGACTTCCAGTTTGTGAGGGTCAATCTCAGAGCTGTGTGTGGCCAGTAGGTCCCTGAACCGCTCCGTACTGATGAAGCCCGAATGCTCTGGGTCATACTGCAGTCAAACACACACACAGTGCAAAAACATGAGTGTCTGGATGAAAGTAGGTTCATAATTTAGAATATTGGTGTTTAAATTATTTCAGTTATTCAATTCAAAAAGTTAATTTTCTTGAAATATGTAAATATGTAAAAGATTACTTATTTTAATTGTTAGTGTGACTTCATTAGTTCAATAACAGCATAGCGTAAAAGTAGTAAGCTCTGGAACAGATTTAGCAATACAATTTGACAGCAGCAACAAAGAGGCTGGTCTAAAAGCATCATAACAGTAAGTCGTGCGTGATGGAGAAGCTGGACTTCAACAGTAAACATTTTTTGTTTTTGTTTTCATAAAAATCTTCACTCCATGTGTACTGGAGTCCAGACAAAATGCAACAGAAAAAATAAACAAACAAACAAAAAACAATAGAGCTTGGAAAAGTACACAGCAAGACGTGCCTAGAGTTCACAGTGAAAGTGCTATATAAAAGAAACTATTTGCACTATAATTGACAATATATATCCAAGATTGGCCAAGCATGGCATTTCTACCATTTCTTTTTGTATCTTTGTATTTAGTTGCATTTAAACTCTGTTTTCAGTCACATCTTCTCTTGTTCAGTTTTATTGTTTTAGCCTCTGCAGTTAGGATTAGTCATTCAATTCTAGACTTTAAAAGTATTTGGACAAGGTTTCTGTGCATGCACAATTATATCACAAAATTCCAAAATGTATAATTAAATTAATATATCGTCAATGATATAATCTTATTTTTTATTTTTTGCAATATTATCCCCAACGATATAAAATTGCCCTGAAAAAAAATGTTAAATCCATATAGACACTAAGACCTTGTTACAAAGAGTCAGCACTTTGTGAAATGCGCTATACAAATAAAGATTACTTACTTACCACTTACTTGTCCACACAAAGTCAAAATGATAATTTTAAAAACTAATTGCATAAACATGGAGCTGTCTTAGGATTTGTGAGTGTCCACCCGAATCAGTAAACTAGTTAAAAGCCAGGTGTATTGCTTGTAACTGACCAGAGTGTGGCGCTGTGACAGTCACACAGAAAGTCACAAAACTAGAAGAAATTTGAACAGTTGTTGAATTAAACAGAAACTTGAACAGAATTATTTTAAACGTAGCCAACATTCTGTAAGAACAACAGAGAAAGTGCTTCAGATGTCATTGAAATATTTTGATAAAGCTTCAAACGGTTTTAATGGAGATTGTAGTAGATTTATTTTATTTTTCCCTGTCTTTTGTGGTTTATGATGCAATGAGACGCAGATTTTGGCAGTGAACATCATATAAAGGTCAGTACATTTTGCAAATGAGACGTGACTCTGGGGCAGTGATGTCATCATGGAGAAAACGTTGCGGAAACTGCTTAAGTGTGAAGACGCTAAACCAGAGTTTTGAAATCTTTTCACTCTGGATGATGTGTGGTTTAGGTCAAATATTTGTTCTGAAACGCTTGAGCTTGGCTTAATGTGGACAGGTCTATGTAGACATTGTGATACTGAGGAAACTGAGATAAATATTTGCAGTTGTGACCCAGTATTCTATCGAGTTGTTTTACAGGCCAGGGTTTGTTTGTTTGTTTGTTTTTTGAGTAGTTTTTGCTCATGTATTTCTAAGGACACTGAGCACGTCTTGCTGCACATGGTTCCATGTGAGGACACAATCCCGAGTTCTACTTGCATGTGCCTGAACTTCCTGGTTATGAGAAAAATAGTTAGATGATTTGATGAGCCATGCCAAAAGCCTGAAGCTGCACAGAGCACACGTTTTTATGAAACAAACAAACAAAAATCTTCGGTTTGCAAGAGCACTGCAGTGTAGGCCTTGTGAACAACTGTATGTCTAATTACTGCAAATTCATGCATAACAATGTGACATTCAGACAAATTAAAGGATCCAGCCAGATTCCTAGTTTAGTCGCTGTATACAGGGCACATAATGTGTGTGGCTGCCATATGCTGGTGTTGGCACGAGCTGAGTAAAGCCGGCTGGCAGCAGGTGTTATGTGCTCAGCCCCATCACTACAGGGACAACAGGCCTGGCATGTTACTGGCAGTTTTTTCCAAAATGCCTATCTCAGGGAACATATACATTTGGCTTTTCAACTGTTGAAGAGTGAACTAGTGTAAACAGCTATTCTAAAAGACAACATAAAAGGGATTTTTCTGTTGGCTTAAGCAGTCAGTTTTGATGTTCATATTTTATTACAGGTACATCAACAGACATGTTTGGGCTTAATTGTAAAGGGCATTCAATTTTAAAGTAACAGCATCATTATTTAAAATTCACAGTAACAACTCTGTGCCCCTTAGAACAGCACATCTCAAAAACTTCTCATCACTACTCAGCTCCTATTGTTGTTATGTCAGCTAAATTAAATTGGCCAAAACAACCTTTACACTAATCTTTTCTTAAAGGTGTTTCTACCATGGTATTTCATTAGTCTAAAACACATACCCTCACTCTCTCCTCCCACCTCTCATACCAACCAGATACAAGCATCCGAAATCTTCACAGCAACAATATTTGAAGGATGAAATGAAAATCACAAGTCTATAAATACAGCTCTTATCTCATTGGCTGTCACCTCCAAAGATAAAAAAAAGGTGCATATAATACTTTCCTAAGTTGGCATCATGGCTGTCATATCTGGATGAGCACTGTGAAGTCAACAGACATGAGCAGGCTGAAGGGACACACACAAAGAGCTCCCGGTGGGTATTTAATGCAATGTTTGCCCAGCACCTCCCGCCAATTAGTCTGGATTTACTTTACTATGAGGTCAGTGGCCTTACTGGGGCAGCAACACTATTTATTATTATTATTAAAACATATACTGAAGATATGGCTCATTAAATTTCATGAAGAAAACAGAAAAAAGGACAAATTTTCAATGTGTGAAAAGTGTTCTTTTTTGTATTTGTGTGTGTATTTTTCTGTATGTTTCACTTCATTCAAATTAAAGTAGTATATTGTCTTCTTTCTTGTTTGGCAAAAGAAAATTCATCCATCACATGATATGAAGCACAAACCCTCTTTAAGACATAATTTACTCACAAATAATGACAGCTTTAATGACAGTCTCTATACAGTGTCAAGAAAAAACAGCAGTCTCAGAGAGGAGAGGCGAGCAATGAAGTTATGGTAATGTGGAGGGGCACAATACCAAGCCTTTTGTCTTCAGCCTCATTTTAATAAAGCTGAATATTTAGGATGTGTGGAGTATACAGAGTCAGAGAGTTTGTTAAATCCCACAGTAGCTCGAGGGAATGACACAGCCTGGTCAACATCAAATATATAAACTCACAAATGGAAACGGCAAACTAATTCAGCTGTGACCCTCAAGATGATAAAAATGATGTGTTTTTATTTATTATTTAATTTCATTTAGGTCAGAAAATCATTGTTTTTACTAATAAAAACAACAAATTTTGCACTGTAAACTATAAAGAAACCAGGAGAAGCATTGTGTGTGAACTATACAGCTTTTAGTTCTGGGGGTAAAGACTTTAGATTAGATGGCTTCACTATTGATAAGCCCAGTCAAACCAGCTACATCCATTCAGGTACTTTGTATGTTATCTTTCTGAATATTGTGATTATAGCCTATGTTGTAAAACCAGCCCAGTCTCCAGAGAAAATGTAGATATATAACGAAATGTAACATTTTTTTTAACATTAATATATATTGAAAAGTCAAAAGGTAAAATAACCTTGATTTTTTTTTTTAGTTTAACGAGTAAATATTAACCTATCCCAAGCCGCAGCCCTAAACTTATTCTTTTAGTAACTCGAAGCCTAAACTTTAGAGCTCGACCGATATGGGTTTCTCTTAGCTGATAAAGATGACAATTTTTTAAAATGTTGTCACCCGATGCCAATATCAATGGTCGATTTTCTTATTTTAGTTTTCAAAAAACATAGCTGAGATTAGATAGTCTATTCAAAAAAGAAAAAGTTCATGTTTATGCACATTTCAGAACATTTTAAAGAGTAATTCAAGAAAGTGCTCCTGTTCAAAACACAACTAAATGAAGATATATAAAACAAACTGTCTTAAACCTATTTGGAGCTCAGCTGAACACTGTGAGTGCAGCACTATCGTGCAGACTGGTCAAACAACTGCCTGATTAAATACCGGCCAAAATAAGGCCAGTGGCCGATATGCAAAAAAAAAAAAATCCAAATATTGGCTGGCCGATATATCGGTCGATCTCTACTAAACTTACCAGTTAAACCTCAAGAAAAAGTTGCCATATGGCTTCAACCAAAGTTCATGGTTATTTTACGTTTTGGCTTTTCGTAACATATTGACGTAAAAAAGGCCTGAACAAGTGCTCATTGTACATTTTTGACATTTGGATGTACGTTTGTCTAAAACATGTTAAAATCATGGATGAAATTAAAATATTTGTTTGATAAATCTTAGATACATTTAATTTTCAGTTTTCAATTGCAGGATTTAGACTTGTTGTATTATTTACTGCTTTATTTTATATGCTTTCATATTAAAAATAAGGAATAGAAACATTGATTCCACATTGATAAATATAAAATACATTTGCTTTAGAATAGAATGGCATTAACACGAAACTAGTAACTAGTAACTAGTGTTACTAGTTTTGGTAAGGATCCAGATCGGAGGATAAGGATCCGGATCCATTTCTTTCTATCAGTGCAGGGTCTCTTCAGGACTGTGTACTTTGTCCAAGCTTTTCTCCCTTCTCCCTTATTACAATAACAGGAAAAGTATTTAGCTGTAAATGTTAAGAAAGACCTTAAATGTTAGCTGTACTTATTTTGATCACTTGATTTTGAGTTTTCCTCTTTTTCTATATTAATCATTTTTCAATTTTGAACAGTTTATGAGGATGACAAAGCAGAGCCCAGAAACAGTGAAGTGCTTTGTCACAAACACTTAAATGGTCTAAAAATGTCAGCCGAGTTTTGTACCTCACTCAAAACATGCCAATTCATCTGTATCAGTTTCATATAAAAATAGTGCTTTCAATTGATTTTTTGGGGAAACCAAGGCGAAAGCAAAAGCCTTAGATGCCCTGCTGACAAAAATTGTGCCCATAATACATCAGCAGAAAATGGATCCCAATAACCTCTCATTACCATGGACAGTTCAGCACAGGACACACAGAGAGTCTGTCAGGGAGAGCTGCAGCAACGCTTGGCTACACAACAGGCACAATTTTAAGATTTGTAAATAACTAATATTGTATCTTAAGTGTATAAACAGAACTTGAAGATTGAGAACACACTTACTGGACTTAGAGTTATATCTGGGTTAATTTCATCCTATAATCTAATACAGTCTCACCGATTGAGGCGATAATAGCCATGAAGTCATCAATTAGAATTAGATTGGACCTGTCTCGTGGGGACGTTTGCCTGCATCCGTGTTATTCTCTAATCACAAGTTGTCATGTCCTGCAGGTGAAAATAAGAGCAGAGGTACTATGTGTTGCCAGACGTAAACTCAAAGTAATAAACAGACTAATAACATCCTCCAGACTGAAGCACTGGCAACCGTGACTGTGGCTAATCAGCTCTGAAACAAGCGTGACCAGAATTGCTACAAGAAGTGAGTGACAGAGAAGTTTTTTCCAAGAGCAATATGGTGGTACGAGCTGCCAGTCTTTAATCCACTTTTCCACAACAACTTAGCATTTCTAGACATGTAGACATGCAATAATCAAGAAAGTAGGTCAATGCAAATCTTTTACAGGCCAAAAAGTCAAATACAGCTTAATTCTAAAAATACATTAACTATGTTTATTTTGCATTGTAATCTCTATGATGGGAGTGAAATATACTGTATGTCTAATCCTAGTTTGTTTAAAAGTTTACAGCATAACAATTATCTAAGTCTTCTTTAAAATGATTATCTGCTCTTCCTAACACTGGGCATGTCAGACAAATAAAGCATGTCTTATCTTAACTGTTTTTATGTTTTTAACTTTTCTGGAGCCTAACATTTTTAAAATAATTGGTTATTATTTTCTTCTAAACAACATTCACAACCATACATTTTATTATTAATCTTTTTTGTAAGAAACACTACAGTACCACATTTGAGACAAACAGATGGCCAGATTTGCCCCATTAATAAACTGGTAAACATCTGAGTAGTTGGACTGATTTAATTTCAACACAGCTTCAATAGTAACTTCTGGTAATCACAATTTTGTTGTAGTAAAAATTGTAGATTCTGCAAAACTATAACTTTGCAAAAAATTTGACTTAATCGTGCATACATTGACTTTGTTGAGTTCAAAGTCTTGTCACAGTCTGTCCTTCATTTATGTAGAATTGTGAGATGTGAAGAGAGAGCCTTTCCCTTGATGAAGAGCAATTAGCAGTTGTAATAAAGGGGCGTTCGTGTTGAGAGGGGACGCTTGTTAGTCTGTGGACTAATTACAGCTGAGTGACGAGGAGGAGGGAAAGACCAGAGTATTCAGCCAGTCACTGGCCAACATGGCAGGTACAAAGGCACACATGCACGTCACCTTCTAATGGTAATCAACCAAGCAAAGGATTGTGGGTAAAGGGGTTGCCCTGTGGTGTGATGTGCCCGACAATGGGGGTTTAAGCTTCATGGTATAGGCAGTAGTGAGGACGTTCGTTTTATTGCACTGACTTGTTTAGAGTAAAAGTGGCAGCTTCTGAATTGGAAATACAAATGATAAAGTCATTCCGAGTGATGAGAAACAGCACCCAAACCAGAGATGATCTAGATAATTTAAAAATGGATAATAACGGATAAAATATACATAATGTACTGTACATAATAATGAAAAAAAAAGCTGTGAATCATGTTGCTGTGAATCTCCACTGATTCATTGATGTGTTTGAACACTTTTTTCTTGACAGTGTTGTATCTTGTTGTCTTTAATGTTTATGGGAGGTGGCGTGAAGAACATGTGGCTGTTTTAACTGATTTGGTGAAACTGAAAGACAACGAAGATTTCCTGAGAACAAGGCATAATGCTTCATAGATCTCCTGGCCATGATGGTAAGCAGTAAGAGGTGGTAAAGAGGTGTTCTTTGGTGTAAATAAAGTCAAAGTAAAATGTAAAAAAAAAAGCATTCACTTTATAAAATGTGCCTTCTTTTTTAAAACAAAAATAGTTTGAGATCTTATTTGCCTTACAAAAAAAGAAAATTTCCAAAAAGATGAAATCCATGATTGTTCAAAAAATGTGCTAAATACCATACATAACACTATCTAAATTTGTGTTTTTGTTGGCCAACAAAAACAGTAGCTATGAACTTGTGTTGTGACTCAACTGTTAGTGAATTAACTACATTTCTTTGCAAATAAAAAAAAAGTGTTGAGCAGAGTGGGCATGACATAAGCTGGTTTAATCTGCAGCACAGTGTGGTCTGACACAGCGACGGGCTGATGGGAGAGCCGTCAGACGCACAAGGCAGCAGTCTGTCTCATTGTTTTCTGACAAGGAGACTATTCACTGTTCAACACACACAAAGAAAAGAGTGTTCGGATCACAGTCATGGAGAGATATTAGCTGCCTCTGTCATGTGTCATAGGATTTAATAGGCAGATTTAGCCAAGGCACTCTTGAAAAAGAGATTAAACAAA
Source organism: Mugilogobius chulae (assembly GCA_038363315.1). Classification (NCBI taxonomy): domain Eukaryota; kingdom Metazoa; phylum Chordata; class Actinopteri; order Gobiiformes; family Gobiidae; genus Mugilogobius; species Mugilogobius chulae. The sequence goes on from CM076398.1 coordinate 30,288,974, forward strand.
ATTAGAAAAAAAAATTAATAAAAAAACTGACTAGTCTTTAAATTGTGATTAGAATTTTGATTTCAAAGCCCATCAAGGGGTTTTGAAATGACCAACAGATAGGTTCATCCAGCTGCCTCAGTAGTATTTACAAATGGGTCAAATACAGACGGCAACTTCACCTGTAAGAATGCATTGTTTATAGGATCCAGGGCCAGCAATTTTTTAATATTTTAAAGTGAGTCTGGTCACCATTATGGTTTGACTCAAATTCACAACTATACAATTAAAATGTGTCTGCATACTGCACAGGAAACAAAAAAAAAGCTTATTGGTCACTTAGAACAAAATCAAAGCTCTCTTATGTCACATTAAAAGAGTTTCCCTTTGCCATTTTTAAATTTACATTTTCCTTGTGTTTGTTTCGATATGGGTAAGATACTCTATGTGCATCCCTGATTGGTTAATCCATCTGAAAATTACGCCCATTTCTGGAGTCGTTGCAATAAAATATAGAAACCTAAGCGTAATTAATCTTTCATTAATTAAGTTTCATAAGCAAGACCACGTACCTGTCGTTCTCCAAACCACACCCCTTCTTATCCCAGCTAACGCATGTGTCTCAGTTTGACAGTTCGCCTTGTCTCAGTTTGACCCTGCGCTCTTGACCTGCCCACTCTCCCCTTCTTTACAATTCCTTCCAGCGTCTAGTTAAGGAATGGTGGTGGTGGTGGGTCCTGAATTGGCTAGGCAGATCGCTGATAATTTTGATTTAAAGCAATTCATTCTGCAACTCACTTCTAAAAGTCAACATTTTATAAGATCTGTAGCTTGTAAAGGCTTGCACAGAAAGAAGGGTATCGGTTGAAAACGTCACAGGGAGACAATGTGCGGTCACTAAAAATATTTAATTGAATTTGTGAATAAAGGTTCAGCTTAAACCAGATTCACCATTAACTATAAAGACATCACTTTACAGACAGTACAGCTCTAAAAGGTCAGCTGTCTGGTGCACATAAAGACAAGCCTGCTTCGGTGTCACCTTGGATTTATGGTCTTCCCACGTCACATGTGGTGATTGGTGACTAATGCCTCAACAGGGCAGACGAAAGCCAACTAAATGTCACAGAATTACCACCAAAGCAGCACAGACATTTAGATACCAAAGAAGAGAAGAAAGGCACCTAGATGACAATTTCATTTAAACCTCAACAAAAGGAACAAAATAATAATCATATAATATTTGTAGTTATATCTAAACGGATAAATGTCTCTAAATCTAAGATAACAAATATTGCTTGCCTCTTCTGATTATGCAGCCACATTGCTTCCTTTTTAATGTTGTGTTAGTTCATAATGAAGTTAATTTGCAACCAAATCAATTAACCAGCGCCTGACTCTGCAAACATCTTCAAGATTACGAGACAAAGAGTCGCCCACTCTTCCAGTGTAACTCTGTTTAACCAGCAGCTCCGGATGTGCACTTGTACACGACTAGAGTCTGATCCTGAGCTGTTATTGAGCGCTGAGATACAGTATTCATTGTTGAACAGAGCACAGGCTAAATCCTGTGTTAGCTCTTGCAGTATAACAGGCACTAGAAACTGAAGAGACACACAACATAAGGACTAATCATTAGAGGCTTGGGCCAGGATTTTTATAAATGACAGACATTAGTCTTGACAGACATTAGTCTTAACAATAAAGAAATGCTTTGACTTTCATTAACTTCATAAAGGCGGTTTTATGTAATAAAGTAAAAAAAAAGATACTGTTTATAAAAGCAACCCTTATGAAGTTAAAATAATGCTGTGTTTTTCTTGAACAAATTACCAAGCATTTGATTTTTGCCTATAAACTAATTTTGGTGAATAATTACCAAAGTTATCACGAAAAGTAATAACTTGTTAATCAAGAGGTTTTCAGACTCTCCTCAGCCTTTGTGAAAATGTGTGGTTTGGAACAAACCTTGAGGAAATAATTTTTACCATTGATGGTTGGTGACCACAATAGGACTCAAGACATCACAAGCATGCTTGTTTGGACAGTGCATGTTAAGGACAAAGATTTGAGCCGATCACCTGCTTCTGAAGGCTAACTTTCTTTTAAAATAAAGTTTGAAAAAATCATTTTGCACAAAAAATATTTTGGAGTAAGTTTAGAGCAGATATTTGATCTTTTAAACAAGGAAAAGGTGGCGCTGGGAGAAAATGGCGGCAGACAGTGAGATCAAAGAGAGGCTGTGAGCTAAAAGTAGTCATAGTAAGTATAACAACATCATTTATTCATGTATGAAATACAAAAAAGAGTACTGAATGTAATCTTTGCACTATAAAGGCAAAAACTGATGACAATGTAGACCACCTAGTAAAACAAAAATATTTTGTTACAGTTGCACATACAGTTTTACACACAAGTTGAGAACAGAACAAAACAAGACTGACAAAGTTTGTGAATTTAAAGATTTTTTTGTGGTGGTGTGTGTGTGATGAAACTCATTTCATGTAAATATGTAAGCTATGAGTAACAGACTTGTAGCAGAAGTAGGTGACATCTACACTGCCCTGATTTAAGCGAGCGCACCAGTAGCAGCTCACATTTGTAAGCTCCACATCTTCCTGGCTCTTCGTCTCATCCTCATTCATTAGGCCTGTGCGGGTCACCTGTCTCCTCTGACAGATTAGAGCCTCATTCATCTGTCCCACAGTGGTCTAAGTTTGAGCTGTCACTGTTTCCTTGCCAACTGGACTGTAACCAGGCAACATCGGCTGCAGGGAGGATGTCCACTCCACGCACACATAAATATCAGGAATATATGTCCTAATGCTTTTCACTGATGCAACAATATATATTTTACATCCTTTGGCTAAACTAGTGGTGTGTGAAGTGTGAAACTATCATTTAAAAATAAACTTTAGATCTAACTTTCAAACGTAAAAATCAATGCTAAAAATACTGATGATTCTGTTAACATTAAGTGCAATAATTGTATGATTTCACTTTTAACATCACTTTAACAAACTCCTGACTTAATTTCCTAAAAACTACATATCTCAGTAATATTATTTAGTGAAGAGCAATGTTTTATTCAGAAAATTGACAAAGTAGTTTTCTCTTGTGAGGTTTAACAAAATTGAAAGCATTTCAGACTCATGACCCATGTATCAAAATAGTTTTAAATAGATCAGATGTTTTATAATGAGACAGACTTACATTCTTGCTCAGTTGAGATTAGTAACTTAGATTAGCGGAGTATAAATGTGTAACTTTTTATTGTTGTAAAGTCACTCTATGACTATTTTGAACCATACATGCTTTACTATGAATCTGAATATTTTGAATAATCCAATTTAAATACAGACAAAAGGGCGGGGGAAGTGAGGACAGGGCTTTTCTGAGTGCTCCATCATCAGCTGCAGGACAATTCAAGATTACTAATAATTTTATTAAAACTTTGAGTAAACTAATGATGACAGAAGGCAGTTAAAAACAAAAATATTTTACACAGTAGTGCCCCTTTAACAGATTCATGCATGAATTGGACACCATATTACAAAGTATGAAAGGATAATTATGCAAAAATGAAAATGAGATTTAATTCCTGCAGGAATATATATTTGTGCATGTGACAAATATGACATTTTGGAGAAATACTTTTATTTTTATTCAATAATCTTTTGCACAAACATTATATCTAACTTACAAATGACAAGAAGTGTAAACACCTAATCTATTCATACCAAGAGAATCTTCTTTTGACAGTCAGATTATGATCCGTCATTTAAGCTTAAGCCAAAATGGAGGTGGCTTTTTAATCTTTATTGTAATCTTTTATTATAAAGATTAGATACTTCTTGCATTGACATATTCTTAGCTTTGTCTGTAACTGAGCCCACACGCTGCTGTGAACAATACTGTCATCATGTTAATCTTGCTTGACTAATTAGGTTTTAAAACAGGCCTGAAGTCATTAGTCTATTTGCAGAGAACTGATGAGGTGACTCAGATTCTCAATTGAAAAAAGAAGTTGTATTTATAAATGTGACCAAAGACGCACATATAAACATCCCAGATTCACTCAGCTTCTTTTTGTGCTTGTCAGTTGTGAGGTTCATTAAGACACACTCACACTCCACTGCACTGATATTGCACTTTCTCCTCCTCGGGCTGTCTTCCTAACTTCTCACTCAGTGATGGGGACAACATGGCAAATTGCAATCATGGTACTGTATGGCTGACCAAATACTAACAGAACAGCAAAGATAAACAGAAACGGTCAAATGTAGGACAAACTGAAATGGGGAATGCTATTTGGGTTTTAATAGTAAAAAACTATAATATCATTAACATGGTGTGTTAAATATGTAACTTAAAAATTCAGACAATATTTAAGAAATCATCTGGCTACTGTGTTCCGCTTTCGAATTTGAATGGGCATGATTGACAGATTGATAAACCAGTCAGGGACGCAAACATGACTGCTTACAAGGAAAAAATAAATAACAAAAAACATAAAACAGGACTAAAAAACCTTATGGATTTCTGCAAGGACAAGAAAAAAAAAGAGGTAATGAAGTGACCAATGAGCTCCTTCATCTAATTAGTGTAAGACAAATCTACAAATCTGATTGCCCCATTCATTGTGGAGTAGGGCTGTGCAATTAATCAAATTTCAATTCCAATTACGATTATTGCTGTAATCGTTAACAAAAATTGTGTAATCAAGGAATCGTGATGATCACAAGTTTCATTTTATCTTTTCACTTTCTACATTTACTAATATAATCATTTAAATAATCGTTTGAATAATCATGATTTCAATTATGCCTTAAATAATCGTGATTATTATTTCCATTATAATCAATCAGTGGAGTTGATCTGAGACGCGGCGCGAGGAGTAGAGACCAGACCAACTCTTTGCAAAGTATTGCTGAAGCTTGGGCTCTGAGTCCCAGACAAGTGCATGTCTCCATACAGTTTTTTCCCGGGATGCTACACACTACAAAATTAAATTACTTATCCTTTTTTCCCCCATAAGATAAATACAATTAACAGTATGTTATGCTTATGTTATGAAAGTAGATCATATGAATCTTGCTTTACAGAAGCATACACAGCTGACATGTTTGTCACTGTTTTCATTAACCAAGCTGTGTAATTAGTTACAGAGGGCTAGTTGATGAAGTGAGAGAATGGGGGGCTATGGGCGCTCTTGTTGGGGTCGCTTCTATAACAGTGAGAATTGTGATAGCCGTACAATAAGCCCACAGCGGGCTTTGTAGCATGTGTTCAAATAAACACTTAACCCCCTGTCGCTGAATGAAAGCCTTTGCAAAAGAGCTGTTTGCACACAACAAAATACACAACACACACTATGGCAGAAACAATACTGCTTTTTTAAAACTGAAAATCCTCAGATGGAGTATCATGTCAGGCAGGCGTAGGTTACAGACAGGTCACAGTGGAGACAAAGCATCACATCCATGACCTTTGACCTCCGAGCCTTGCATTTACAATGTGGCGAGCCCTTTTATCACCAAAACGCACTACACATAATGAGCATGGTACAAAAAAAAGTAGAAACATTTGTTCAACGGTCTGTCTGCCGCTTCCATTCACACTGTTGTTGCACACTGGGCCTGTCCCGAGGTCAGAACCCCCTCCTGCCCCATTCAAGCACCAAATCCCAGCAGCAGCCATTCACGCAAGAGATTTATGATGTCTAATAGTGAGCAAATGGACCAATGCTTAGAGTGCTGTGCCTGAGGGGAGGGTCCAGACGTATTTTCTTTAAAACTCAGAAAGAATAAGAAGGATAGCTGGAATAGGGTGTGTCGCAAAGATTTTCAGGGGCTCCATCTGTCTGTCAGCAACTAACAGAAGGAGTGAAAATGGCTATTAAAATGTAATAGTGTCAAATGCCTACTGTCTACATTGACATTTCACTTTGACTCAATGGGACTGCGAATGCAGCTCCAGAGTGTTTTCTTAATCTGCTAAAGCCAGTCAGATGTGGTGGTGCTGGTCACCCTCTGGTTTATAATCCTATTTCCCAAATCCCCCAGCCGACCCCAGACCAACAAACCATCTTTGTACATTTGGTGAATTATATAGACATACCATATGCAAAATAATGTAATTAATGGTACACCGTGTAACGTTTTGACCAAAAAATAAAATACAATAAAAGCTTGTTTTTCTAGTTTAAATATCTCTGTGGCACTAAATACATAACAAAAATGTTTGACTTTACTGTGAGCAAGCTTGCCACAAAATGACCAATTCTTTGGCTAAGAGGAAGACCTCCTCCTGTGCATTTTCATTAATAAACTGTCCCTGTAGCTATATTTTTTGCTAAGCATAAACATACATATCCCAAATAAGAATATTCTAAAGAATTATTTTATTTGTTTTTTTCTATTGACTGGGGAAGCTATACGGTGTCACGTGTGGCTGCCTTTTAACACACGAAGCACATTCATATTGCAACTTCCCTAATTGTAAGCTCTGTTTGAAATGATTAGTGATTTTGAGGGGTTAGACTTACTTTAAATGAGACCTACTGTCATGTGATTATTTATAATGAACTGGCATACATTGTGAGATCAGCCATTTGCATTTTAGCTTTTGCAAAATATACAAAACTGAAACTATTTAGACATATATACAGGTCTATTCACTTTCTGTTCAAAACTGTAAAGGTGATAGTAGCAAATTTTACCCAAGCATTAGGACGAAACAAGATGACTCAAATTTAAATTAATCACTCCAAATACAACTTTGAGATGAGGAAACACTTTAAAACGGTTTACATGTCATCTTAAGTGGTACATTCTGTAAAGTAGACAACTGTATCATAAAATGCATGAGTCTTAAGCTGCCAAGCCCTTTGCCTATCACATCACTTAAACTCTCCTCTCTGCCTGCTGCGCTGTGGAAATCTGTTTGAGAAAGTGACAGAGGAGTCAGTGATACCCGCTAAAAGCTCCTGTGGCCCTGTTTTTACACTTATCTGCTGTTGAGGAGGAAGCTATTAATACATAACATTAGAAACAAGGACGCCCCGATTCCACTGTTTAGAGGTGACATGTTACCACCTTAAATGAATCTCTCGTACTTTCAAGCTCGTAGCACTAAATTACCTCGTTGGCACTGCCCCACTTTGAACCCTTCAGCAGTGCCATGTAAGACGACCCACAGGGGAGAGGACACAGAGAGGAGATCAGAGTGAAAGCTAAGCACACTCACTCGCTCACCTTGGGCATCTACTGAGCCAGGCCCATATACGATGGGAATGCAGCACAGAATTCAAACAAATACAATACAATAAGAATGAGCTTAAAATGACAAGGAATGTTTTTCATAATTTTGGTGCAGGGTTTTCCACAATATGTAGACTCTAAACCTCAGAACAGCATAGCATAAAATGAGTGTGAGGGAAAGGAGGACATTCAGAAAAATGCCAAAGCTAAAAATCCAAGTCACAACAATGAGGTAGTAGCCTGGCCAGCCATTTCCATATTACTTTCAATTCTGAAAGAAATCGACAGTATTGATAAATACTAGGAGATTAGAATGGAGCACGCCAAATGAGGCCATGCAGTCACTAAAAACTGCAATATGTGCTGCTATTACTTGAGTCTATATATTTAGCAGCAAAGATGTATTTGCAAAATTACTCTTTTGACATAAAAAATACATATGTTTTGTCCTGGTGTCTCAATGTCATCTCTGTTGATACATAAAAATTACATTTAAAATTTTTTCCAACTAGTTAGGTTACACCATTTAACATGTAATATCAATATAATGATGCTGGTTTGTGAGACTTCTTAATAGAGAAACTGGGACAGTGTAGAGAAGCCCTCTAAGCTCTCACAAAGTCTTCCAGCGAGCGGGACATTAAATAGTTGTTCCTCTGGGAGCAGTGATAATCAAACTCTATGACAGCGCCGCACATGAAGACACCTGCTCTGCGCTTCAGGGAGACTGCTTTCTCCTCATAGTGTCAGAGCAGGATATGTTGTACTTCTACTAACTTCAAAGCTGTAAGTTTGTCACCAGCCTGCTTTAGTACGAGGATAGAAAATTAGAAGAACAAACTGTTATATTTTAATTGGGCTGTCTGCAACAGAGAAAGAAAACCATATGGCTACAGAAATACTGATATACAGTCCAAAAACCCTGACTCTCAAACTGTGGACAGGCAACTGTCAAGCCATACCAAGTCAATAGAGGACCATTTTTTTCATATATTTAGAAACAAAATATTCCTGTAGAACTAATAAGCCCCATCTCGTCATTTTAAGTGTAAAGACAAGTAGAGAGAAGTGGGCGGGGATAAGTGGAGGTGATTACAGTTTTTTTCTGAGCACTCAATCTTCAGCTGCAGGTCAATACAAGATAACTCATACATGCATGAATCATTGTAAATAAAACTTAATAAGATTGAAACTTAGAAAAATAGATTTTATACAATAGGTCTCCTTAAAGTGGTTTCTGGATAGCAAAAAGAAATACTAGTAAATGTGTATCTTTTATTCGTCTTGGTGAAACCAAAGGCAAATTTCCACGTCAGTGGACAATAAGTTTTCTATTCTATTCTAACCAGATAAAAATGAGGTAATAATAAATTGAATCAGTACTTTCTGTGCGTTCTTACAAATTTCACATTTAAATTTTTAGCCAATTATCACCGCATCTGTAGAGATTTGCAAAAAGTGAACAAATAAATAACACTGGTGTGAGAGTTTGTCAGACATCACTACGGACAGCTGAGAACAAACAGCAGACAGTGTAGGCGGCGTTCAGCAAAGAGTACATCTGTGCTGGTAGTTGTCAGTGGTTGTTTGTGATTGTCAAAGTGCCATCTGTCTAAATAAATGAGAAATAATTCTGGTAAAACTAAAGAGCTGTGGACACATGTCTCTAACGGACCAAAAGTGAGAACACAAACAGGTGGAGGATGGGCAGACATTGGGTTATTGTGAAAGTGTCAACAGTGCACCTGCCCGCTGGGGTCTGGAAGTGCACAGGAATGTTCCACAAATATGTGAAGCAACACAGATATTCAAAATCTGTAATAAAAGAACTATCAAGTTAAATCAAGATAGATTCAGTCTTTGACTTTTCAATAAGAGGTTTGTGACCAAAGAATAGATTTGAATTTATTTGTTTCAGCCTGTAGTTACCAAAACTCGTTTTTGATAATGAAACAATTTTTTGTTGTTGTTGATTGCTAGGGGAAAAAAAAAACATTTAATTGCACTACTTTAAATAAAATACAATTTAATAGCTTGGCAGTTTGATGTGAGGAGAAAAAAACTGTCAAATCTTACTGATGGGTGCTAAGAACATGTTTCAATAAATTTCTTCCATCAGAAGTTGTCCTCTGCTTCTCTTGCCTTTGCATTCTCAGTGTTCATCTGTAAAGGTACCGTGATAGATAGCTTGACTATGACATAATTTGAGCATTACAATTTGCTTAAATTATGGACTCAAGTTGTCACTTTTTCTCTCCACCAGTGGGACTCACAGTTTGCCAAGTCTCTCCTATTATCTACAGTGCTGAATGCATCTTTGTCTTCAATTTCCTTGTTCTTGTGTGTAAAACAATAGAGCAATAGGCACTAGAGCAGAGTCACACCTCTTCAGCTGCACTCTGCAGCTGCAATGACTCCTATCCAGGACACCACTCTATCAGCAGCTCTGAAACTATCACCTGTGGGAAGGTATTCTCTGTCAGCCATAAAGAATGACTGGCCTCTGCATTGTCTTTGATCCCCCAGAATCACAGTGGCACGATGAAATAGGAAGCTGCAGACTATTTAACACCACATTCAATCTCAAACAAAAACTTTAGTCACATTACACAAGACACATCCTTTCTGTGCCAAAATAATGCTACATTGTTAATCTTACAGCATCCCTTGACCTTTAGTCAGTGTGCTATGTTAGGAATTTTCACTTTTTCCACTGTGATAATACAGCATCAACCAAGCAAATTGTGCTCAGCTAAAATGTGAAACAGATGTGACCACAGATTCTTCTTTCATTTCACTGTGAGCAAACAGGATCAGTTTTAGTTGAGTTCTGTCAATAAGTGGGGTAACAGGTTCCATTTTGTCACTGAATAATTTTAGCACTGCACCCACTTTTTCATACTGTACTTGGTCCACAGATGTATAAACGTTCAGCCATTTCCTTGCTCCAAAGTGTTTGAATTTTACTGTTTTATTCAGATATTTTCAGAAAAATGGGCTTCCTTGATGAATTTCTGTTACAAAAGTGAGAAATGAGCTTGGACTACAGCAGACACCGCTGAACTGAACCAGCTCAGTCCTCCAGTTTTTTATAAGGCTAAAAACTGTGTACAAGGCCAGAAACTTTTTATGGTCTGCTACCTACTTGTCTTCATAGAGATGTTTTAACAGGAATATTCCAAACTACCACAATGAACAAAAAAGTTAACTCAGATCACAGTACTGTAAGTATTGAAAGTGCCGTACACTGCAGTCAAAGCATTGCCATGGAGACAAGCACCCTCCACCAGAAAAGTCCCGCAATGTAGGTTTAAGTACAAACTTAAAGTGACCAGAAACTAGGAATGCACCGATCCATATTTTTCAGTTCCAAGACCAATTTCAATACCAATTTCAACCCATACTAGACTGAAATACTTTTGTTTTTTGGTTACATAGTATTATTTAACAGTTATTTATAGTACAAGTCACAACTTAACAACTTAATCTGAATAAAGTTTCAAACATTATGACACATTCTGGATCAACACCAGCCAGGAAATTAGTCTCATTATGTCCAATTAAAGGCACAACCATGATATAATTTAAAACCAATACCAAACCCAGCAAAATTTCCAAGATTGACACTGATATCTAATCCCAGTATTGAATCCTACCAGAAGCTTTAATTAATGTAGTCAAAAAATGAAACTAGCTTTAGCAACAATTCTCTGTAGCAGAATATGATGGACAGAAGTTTCAACAGTGATGGACAGATCTAATAAAAGCTGCTGTGACCTCAGTCTATTGATAAACAGAGCGTGAGTGTGCATGCTCTTATAAAGCAGTCAGACTTGAGCACACTGATGCTGATGAAGTGTAAACACAGCTAATGGACTGAGACGAGCAGACGGGAGAACAGAACCTCACATTTGCAGTGTCATCCTCATCACTCACACTTACTCAACAGAAATCGCCGCACACTGTTAATGTGGGAAAGATGGCTATGGAAAAAGGACAAACTGAAGCAAATGCAGCAAGATTTTTGCATTTTAATAGAACTCCTACAGCAATATTGCTTACCATTACCACTACTAGCAGGTGAAGTGATTCATAGGGGCGGAGGATTATATTAACAGAGGTAAGCATGTCAAACCATAGTGTGACTTATAACTTTATAGACTGTCAGAACTGTGTGGGCGAGTTTCTCAAAAACAGCAGCATTTGTAGTGTTTTGGTCTCAGTGATGTACAGTGATTTAGCCAGGCCAACAGCAGAGCATATGCTGGAGAAGACTGGTTAGTTGCCATATGTCATGCTTCATTTGTGTTTTATGATATAAATGTAATTAATGTAAGCCTGTGATTATTCATAAAGCCTACACGCCTGTTTATAGATCCAAAAAGACCAGACGTGCTGTTCTATTTTTACCTCCACATCATCTACCTAGACAGTGTTGTGCGCTCTGCCAATTGCAGCCTTTTATTAAGTAAGTCTATTTCCAGCTGAGACGTGGAGAGCTCAGAGGAACAAGAGAGATGAGCTGTGATTATGACTGTTCAATCTGAATGTTTACAGGTCTCACTATATGATTCTATTGCCAAAACACAAAGTATTAGAATTCAATCTGCAGATCAATGTGCTTTGGCTCATTTCAGTGAGAGTCACAAGGTCAGCAGACTGTGACCTCTCCATCTGTGCATGTGTCAATGGTAATTAGGTTGACAAGTACTTTCCAGTCCAAAATAATGATTAAAGATTCAGATTTTGTAATTGTGTGCGTTTGTTAGTTTTGTTTGTTTGTTTTTTGTTGTTGTTTTTTTTGTCACAAATGACAATTACGACAACTTTTAGAATGAGTTAGTCAAGAGGGTAATTAGTAATCTGCATATAATTGTCAGACTGTTACTTTGACCATGTGCAAACCATAATAAGGCCACATGGGGACACATAAAAGAAGAGTTGTGAGGGGCATATGAACATGTATGAAATCATTTATGCAAAAATGTCAAAATCACATTTAATGTACCACATAAAAAAAAGGAAAAGGGCACAGGCCAGACCAGATGCAAACCTACTTCTATGAACACAAACTGAAAGTAAAAAGGTATACAATGATGTATTAACCAACTTTTACAGGGTGGGTAATTATATATTTTATATACATATTATTGTGATAATTTGTCTTTCAATAGCATTGCCATGACATCATTGGTTTAACTACTAGAGGTCCCTTCTCTAGACATGACGCAACATGCTCTCTCTCCATGCTCCAGTGCACTTCGCCAGGGATTCCCCAAACATTTACAAGACTCGGATAACGCTTTATCAGAGAATAAAGCAATTTTTGTAATGTATGTTTCCTTCCAATGTCTGTCTGAACTTAATGGCTGCAGCATTATGTTGTCTCCATGATTCCAAAATCATTTGTAGTCACTTTTCATGGTGAAGAAAAAAATTATTTACTAGTGATACAGTCTGACATCTTTAAATTGTCTGCATTAGGGAATGTGTGAGTAAAACATTCCCTGTTAATCTCTTAACAGCCTCTGTTGTCCTAATTGGTAGGTTAGGGAATCATGACACAGGTTTACGGTCAACTCTGCCTAGCCTAAAGCAACTATAGGGAGACGACTTTGATGGGAGGTATGCAGCCATGCGAAAGTGTTTAATCACTAAGCTGAGGCGGGCGCGTGCCTGGGGTGTGTAAAAACACCCCTGGGAGCTTAACGTTGGCACATGCACAACAAAAATTCAGACAACTTAGCCCCAAAGCCACATGTGACAAAAACTAGGTTAAGTGTTGGCATAGTTTACCGTGATTAAAATTGTTGCTTCTAGTTTTGAATACAAAATGAAACTTGGAACAACACAGAGAAATGTAATAAGTTTGCCACATTAAAGATATCATTAAAGAATATAAATGTTTGCAGACCAAAGATTTGTTACCCTTACTAATTCTACCACAGTGAAAGGCAAAGTTGAGGATTCTATTCTAACACAGTTTTTGATAGGAAATGTGACTGAACTTCAAGTGTGCTAAAATATATATATATAATTATATAAAGCAACAGTACTTCTTGTGTCAAATAAACATGTTTGGCTCAGACTCCAGCGCTATGACAACATGCTTAATCAGATAAACCCTGAGTACACTGACAACTGTGCTGCAGTCTCAAATCCACACAAATCCTCCACAAACTCTGATGTTTGTGACGATTTTAAACATATTGGACTGTCCTTTGTTATAAAAATTTGGGCGATGGTGTGTGGCCTGTGCATTGCTCCATGTTTGTTTCAGGTGATGGAGAAGAACACAATCAGATCATTTGAGATTTTGGTTTCTAAACTTCCTGTGCACAAAGAGGAAAGCACTTATACAGCAACAAAATCCTCTCTGGGGACACGAGTAAGTGAGAGGAGTCAAGAGAAAGACAACTAAGCCACGCAGCATATTGAAGAGGATCGTGAAAAAGCTACAGAGGGACATTTTAAAATGATGAAGGGAAATTATTTGTCCAAGATGCAATCAAAGTTAAAAGCTTTTTAAAAGTTGATCCTGTCTTCACAACTCACACAGCATAATATTTACTTTTTCAAGAGACATTTGACCACTAAAACAAAAACATTATCAAAGCAGATGGCTACACTGTCCTCCTGAGTTACGTTTGTATTTATATTCTGCCATTACGACTAAGATTACTATAAAGACTCAATATTTCAGATTGTCTATATGATCTGGCCAGGACTACAATAAACTACACAAACTGGCTATGTGAAGAGAAAACATATGAGAAGATAAGATGATTTATATTTCTTCACACACAACTTGTCAGACGTATTTAAACTCTTTCAGCAGCCACACTTTTGCCATGCTTAACCACTCGTACAAAAAGCAGTTATTTTCTCTGAGGTCATTCCCTTGACAAATGGCGCAGAGCTTTGTAGAACGAAGAAGCCAAGGACAATGATGGACTAAAAGGGAGGATTTGTTGTTGCCACATCAAGCGCACACTTTGCTATTCAGATAAATGCTACAAAACTTCCACTTGAGGGCACTTTCATTGGCCTCAGACGGACGGCATTAAGAGGCCCGCTTTTTGCTTGAATCTGTTACTTTCTACCTTGTTTATGCATAATCCCCAGGAGCTTTAGCCTGTCTGGTACGAGGGCATGACACTCTAGTCCCAAAAGAGGTGTAGGAGAGGGAGAGTGGGGCCCCCGGACAGGCCAGGCAGGTGCGGGACAGTCCCCCAGAGTGAATTATGCTGGGAGAGTAGGGGGGTGTTTGCCGTCTGTCAGCTCTGTGCATGGATCAGCTGGTCTGTGTTTGTTCTCATGGGGTTTCTTAGATCCATCATTGTATGTGTGTATATTTCACTGATGACATCAGCTTGTGTAATGCACACTGGATGTCTCTGTACCTGCATTAAGAGGGGCCCACTGGACTTACAGAGCACAAGCATATCGAACAGGAAATTAATGAGATTTTCATTCACAAATGAATGCAATAAACTGTTGCTGTAATATGTTTTATAACCAAAGTAACACATGGGGAACTTCAAAACAATTATGTTAGAGGAGCTTCAGAGCTATTAATATTTTAAGTTAGTTTCCCTGTTACTCAAGTTACATTTTGCACTCTAGCATTGTAACCACCACCCATTGCTTTTAATATTCAACTTAAGAACTTCTTTTTAACCAGTCAACCATCTACTTATAAGATTTAAAGTTTGTCCAAGCACTGCAGTCAATCTTCTCATATTAATACCTAAGGGTTGTGCTTTGCATTTTATTGAAAGAGTACAAAAGATTACATGTCGCAGCCATATTCCAAAACAATATTAAGTTTCTCTGCCAGCGTGTTTCATGACCTTTAAACATCTGCACGGCTCTGAATACTAATCGCAGAGATGTGGTTAGGGAGGTCAGTCACACTTCACACACAACAACACGGCTGCAAGCTGTGAGAAGAATCATGCATGAGCGCAAAGACAATGGAAGCTTACCTTGTCAAACATAGATTTCCATTGCTGAGACAAAGAGAGAAAAAACAAACACAAAGAAGTGATGGAGAGAGAGAGAGAGAGGAGAGAGAGAGAGAGGAGAGAGAGGAGAGAGAGAGAGAGAATCAGGCCAGTGCTGTCAGGGAAGCACCTGTGTCCATTTATGAGGACATTTAAGATTTAAGCGTGTCTTAATTGCGGTCTTACGATCAGTGTTATTAACTGATCGTTATGTTAAATGAGGCTTAAAAAGATAATGGGGCAGCTAAGTGTGCACTATTAGATCGGTGTAAATTTATTCTACAGTACATAATTACAACTAAAGATAAGGGACAATGAATCTTTAAGGTAAAGGTATTCACTAGAGCAGGGGTTCCCAAACCAGCCCCCAAAATAACCGCGCCACTACCTCGCGAACCCCACAGAAAAAATTATATACTTTTGTATTATTTACAAAACCATTTAAATTAGGCTTAATTGTGTTTATTTTGATAGTGTATTGCTTTATATAACCCAAATTCCCCCCAAAACTGCTTAAATGCCAAGTTATAATTGTAAAAATACATTTTGAAATCATCTCGTGACCCCCACTTTGGAACCACTGCACTAGAGATGTTCAAACTATGGCCTGTACTTTTGCTCCAAACTTTTCTAACTTACCCCTAGCTCTTACAAACCCAAGAATAGATTTTTGGTCACTTGGCTTCCTTAAGTGGTTCTTTCTTACAGGTTTAAAAAGCAAAAACTGGACAATAGGTAATGACAGCGTGTGGGGGACTAATTTTACAGTACGCTTTCTTATGAATTATCACTGAGAGCCTGTCCGTGGTCATTCAGTTGGTTTCAGGATTGATCAAAAAGGTTTGGACACCTCTGGAAGTGGAAACAGGTTTTCAAACAGAATATAGACAGATGTATACTTTGTTAAAGCAGAGGTACCAGATTTTACACTTCAATTCTGTCTGCATAAATGGCTTAAGAACATAGTTTCACAAACAAAAAAATTAAACTGTAATGAGCCACCCAAGCACAGCGAATCAGAGTGATGCTTTCGACAATCTATGAGAGATGAAATACTTTAATGTTCGAGTTAGATTGTACACAGCAATTGGATTTTGTACTCAGGTGCTGTAGCCTATTTACAATTGATTTGTGGTTGGGGAGTCAATTACAACAAAAAGTCAGATACCCTAGCTTTAATAGCTTACTGTCCTACAAACTTGTTTCCCTCTAATTATAAATAGTTTTATAGGAAATGTATAGTTTTACAAACTTGTACAAGTAGTTCAAAGAATTGGAAGAAGAAAGTAGCTGACTAATAGAAAAAAAGAAGAAAAGAAAGAAAAACTTGACAGTGCACATTTGGGCTATGTGAACTCACTTCTTCTGACGCCGCAGGTATCACGTCTGTGCTCTCCAAAACCTCAATCTCCTCTCCTTCTGCATTGGCTGCCACTGCTGGGGACGAGTTCACGGTGGTCTCCCGGGTCCCACCTGACCTCTTCGGGCTACTACTCTCCTCCTTCATGGAGCCGCGGAGAATCCCAACCCTCAGACCACCTCAGGAAGGACCACTAGTCCACAAAGCCATCAAAAATGATATCACACTACAAGCCACATCAGGTGCAAGCGCCTGCAAAGCAAAGATCCATGCGTGGTTTCACGGAGGCGCGTAATCCACCGGTTAAAGTTGGACACGAGCCCCTGGAGCAGAAGAGTCCAAGTTTAGACAAATCATGACATCACCAAAGGGCGCACATCAGGACGGAGACGCGGCGTGACGTGCGTGTGCGAGTCTCGTGTGTGGCAGACGCTCCATCAGTGAAATAGTGCGGCTCTTTTTGTGTCACATGTACCAGTTGTGTCCGGGAGAAGTCCACACGGAGGTCTCAGCAGCGGTGCGTCATCACACCTGAGAGTGGCAGCGTGGGTTGGACACGTCTGGACACTGTGGTGAGCATCTCCGCTTCAGCCAGGTGCCCGGCCGAAAACCGCGTCCTCTGGTGTGTAGAGAAGAGAAAGGAGAGACCGTGTGGGCGGAGATATGGCAGAGAAAGAGGAGGGGCTGGTCTGGGATGAGGATTTTTGTCGTGGGCTATGTTTGCATTGCCAGGAAAAAAAACTGCTAACTATCAGCCAGCTTAATAAGGCTGCTTTGGTAAGACAACAAAAAAGGGCACTTTACAATCATTTTTAAAATAACCCAAAATCTCTCTTCTTTTCTTTTTTTTTTTTTTGCATGTGATAAATAAATCAGAACCAGTCACATTTACATTTTACCTATTTAAGTCGGCTATTACCTATTTTAATACCAGTATCTTTTAAGAAAAAAAATACTGAAATTAAAAACAAAAAGCATGCTGATTAGTTTAGATTACCAAGAGTACCATCATTGTATATTTGATGACTCAAACGTGGAATTTTGACTACAATAAGGATATACCATTTCCTAAAGCTACATCTTTGCTGCAAATCACATGTGATGAAAATCAAACTGCAACAAGTCAAAAATTACTCAGTTCCATTATATTTCCAAAATATTGAATATTGCATTAAATGTAATTAACACTCTTGGAATTTTGAATTATTAAAATGTGCATTACATTTCAACACTGCTTATCCGGTGTTTTAACGTATTATTTAGAGTGTGGTGTTGACAGTCTATAAAGCACTCTTCAATTAATAAAGAACACACCTTGTTAAATTGCATGGTGCATCCTGGAGGCTCATTGGATTGGGGAGTGCCCTCTCTTGTAAATTCCAGGTTAGATGAGGGGATACAGCGGTCCCCTCCAGCCAGGAACTGTCCCACAAATGACAGTGTAGTTGCTATGGGTGAACAACACACTATTAAAATGTGAGACATCAAATAGAACTGATAATGGGGTGTAAGTCTATTATTACTGTCTGCTATTCAATTCAACATCCACGGTCAGATGGTGTTCAGAGAGTGGCTCCTGCAGGTCATTGCATTAGAACTGTGCAGGTCAAAACTGAGCCTAAACTAAATAATGTAGTTCCTAGTCCCTTGGTCAGCTAGTCAGGTGTACAAACAACATGGAGGCTTCACCATCTAAAACATAAATAAAAGGAGTTATTGATGGTGTATTTAATCTCCACACTGCAAAACCTGAAGTAGGTCAACTAGTTTCTCTCTCTCATAAATCCTTCAGCACATGGTAATATCCATGTACATTTTCTTTTTTGTCTGCAATCAAGCTGAAAAACTTTTTCAAAAATCAACAGCAAAAGGTGCAGCCAATCAGAGCAAAGCATTTGGTTATTGAAAAAAAATATAAATACTTTTTCAGACAGTACACAATGGCCTTAGAGACATACATTTATATTTTTATTTTGTTAATTATATGTCTATGAATGGCCTGACTTTACTAATTTACAACTAAAAAAGGTACCTCTGTTCTAATTTGAGTGGTAGATAACACAAACCATTTTTCATATTTTATTTATAGTTGTGAATACTTTTGTTTGTATAACAGTGAAAGTGACTGTAGAATTCTGCAAAGTATAGAACCACAATGTGCACTCCATTTAAGAACCAAAGATGTAATTTCTGAACTATTCTGTATAAAATAAAAAAAAAATAAAAATAAAAAATAAAAAGGGTTGTTAAAAAGGGTCACTTGATACTAAAGTAACAGATCAAAAAATGTCTTCTGCTGCCGAAAAAGTGTAAATGAATGAAATGTGAGAACAGCAGAGATACAGGTTCTGAAAAAACATCCACAGAGAAATCCTGAAAATTAAATATGTGAAAATAGTTCTTGGCAATGAAAGAATCTGTAGTAATACTCTCCAAATCAAATTCTTTTACACGTCAATATTATTGTAGGGAATCATCAAAAGATTTATGCAGTGCTGCCCCCTTGTGTTTCATAAGTGACTGAGAGTTTTCAATTACAGTAATCAAAGCTAGATCTTTGGAAAAAGACACTTTATGTAGGAATAATATCTTTATTGTAAACATTTGATGGAAAATTAACAATTTCAAAAAGCATATGTGACAAGTAACATTGGTTGACATTATTGCATTTTTGGAGGGAAAACCTCATACTAGTTATTATAAGACAAATCTAAACATTATATCTCATTTTTAGTGTTGTATTATCACACAAAATAAAGTAATATGCATAAGAAAAATATTGCTTTGACAATACTGTAATGTAAACTTTAAAGCATGCAACTGTAACATAATTGTATTGGCGTAAACTTGATAAAGTGACTAGACATAAACAAAGGTTTATGGAGAGCATAGAGTTTTTTTCATTTCTATAACACTGATCTGGTAAAGTATTTGGGAAAGTTGTTTTATTCACCCACATTTAATGGTTTTGTTCTTTGTCAATTTGGATTTCGTGGTCTGTACTTGATACTATAAATTACAGTAATCACAAATATTACAGACGCTAAGTCGGTCAAACAACTTGGTTCACATCAACCCTAAAAAGGTATTTGGGAACTCTCATCAGCAACAGTACCTTTTCATAAATATAAACATATTTATGTTCAACACTTCAAGACAGACAGTGTATTCTACTTTAGGACAAAATAACTGTGCGCTCATTCCCATGTGAGGAATATACAATTGTGAAATGTAGTAAATTAAATGTTCATTAGAAATTGTATCTGGAATGGAAGAGGTAAAACGACAAAAATATGACTATATATATGCATTTTACGTATATTTGGGTTGGGCATAAGTCAGTCAAAGTTGTACCAAGAGGAGGGTTGGAGCATCACCGTGCTTTGAGGAGGACTTTGTACATGGCGAAACCCAGAACTGCAAATACTGTGGCTCCAACACTCGTTCTGAGCCAGAAAGTGGAGTTCTTAAGGTCAGCTTGGCTAACATGTCTACAGGAAAAGAAAGCACAGAAATTACTCATTTATTACATAAAAGTAACATTATTTAATGCAAAACTACTTGTATCAGTTGAATGAAAAGTACACATTTGTATATTTTAGTGAATGAATTGAATGCTCCCATTGAATATTATTGTATGGTATTATACAAAAATATTTTTTTGTAACTTTTAGTCAGCTGGTATCTGGATGTTCTAAATAATTGTGTGCCTCAATACACATGCATCACAAAAACAAGTTGCATTCTACACAGAAAGGCCTGGGAGTCGATTCAAAGGAGATGATAATAGTTAAAAGAATAACATTACTAATACTGCTCACGTAAAAGCACACAGTAGGGTTCCAACAAAATACTCAAGAGTAAAACAAGCATTTTTTTTAAATAAGGAAGAGTAATATATATAAACATATAAACAAATGGGTATTTTAGATATGTTCATCATATCATCAAAACTAAATCATATTTGAAGCTACAGTGCAATAATAAATTGCTTATTGCCAAAATTTTTGTCACTTGTAGATTTACTCAAAGTAGAAGAATAATAGAAACAGTGCAGGAGTACGAACACTGTTACTGTAAAATCTTACTCAAATAGTGAGAAAGCACGATAAGCATACAGATGAAAATATGAAAAATAGAGCATCTCAAAAAGTCACAGTAAAAATCAATAAGGAAGTTTTCAAAAGACCTTCTGAGTATGACAGCGTAGAGTTTGGCCCTGATGGTTTGGAGCAGCTCAGAGTTGAGGAAATTCTGACACAAACAGAAGGTGCAGCGATTGCAAGTGCACATGCAGCGCAGTCGAGCATGACTGAGGTGGGACAGAGCCAAGAAGACGACCATCACCCCCAACACACAAGAGAAATAAGGTTAGAGAAAAGTGCCATCACCATGTTAGAAATACAAACACTGCTCACATTTCCAACCCCAGAAGCAAGACCAGACATAGCATTCCATTGTTTATTATTTGCACTTTTTGTAACAATAGCATGGTAGATCACCATTAAGGATATTTTAATTAATTATGATTGAATATAGCAAGACACTTTTTTTATATGGAAGTAATGCTTAAATCAGTAACCAGCCTAAAACCTTATTATGACTCTATTAAATAGTTATATGTTGTGCTTACGGGTACATGGCCATAGTGGTCAGTTTGGTGTAGATGTCCTGCTCGGGGCGGTTGAGGTGTTACAGGTAAAAGACTGAGGTGGAGGCATCTTGTGTCTCCTACAAAACTCCAGAGGACTGCAGCCGTACATCTGTTTCACCTCAGGAAGATCTGACTTTGCAGCAATCATCATACAGGGGATCTTACTGTCCATGAAGTAATGCTGAAAATAAACAACAACCACTAAGCTAAAAAGTTGATCCAAAAAGGTAAAAAATAGTCTGCAAAGGTGCTAAGTTACCTTAAATACTTTGGCACAGTATTCAAATGAGTAAGGATTACTGACATCATAAACCAGGCAGACAATGTCACAAGCCAAATCAGCATCAGTTAGATAGTCAAAGTCAGGAAACACTTCATGAAGCTGAAAAAACAGAGAATTGGTCAGAAATGTTCTCTATGACCCACATATGCTTTTTTTTTTTTTTTTCATTTTAAGATATTTTTCTACTCTTGAAGCAATACTCACAAGAAGGTATTTCTCCTGCCCATAAACATAGGTTGTGCTGATGCATAATATGACTTGTGCTCCTCACGGATGGTCTTCTGGCGCTGAAATTAAAAAAGAAAATTACACTTTAGTGACCTAGTGTCCTTCACAACTTGCTTTTTTATTTAAATAAACCCATGTTTTCTTCAGCTGACAAAGACTTTTACAACTATCTATATAAATCTCTATTTTAGGCTTGTCAGTTCATACTCTGTACTATGCAAGCAACTGTGTTTAAATGCACACTTTAACCAAAACATACAAAAACAACAACATGTTTTTGTAATGTTTATGTCATTGTGGCACAAAATAGATAATAACAATGTTTATTTATGTATATTTACAGCATTTAGGAACTATAAATATTGTAATTTGCCCACACTTAAACATGTTTACCATGAGATTTCTGCCCAGAAATGCCTGAAGGAAGCCGCTCTTTCCGCTGCCAACGTCTCCAAACACATTGCAACGGAAAACATTGCGCTGAGTCTGTTTCTTCTGTAGGTCAATCTTCTTAGCTCTGGTCACTGCAGGGGGTACAGCACAAAAGCAGCACAGGATCCGTTCAGCATGACTTGTAATTATAGCCATTTCTGTCATCTACAGTCGATGCTTTTACTATCATTATTAAATTATTATCACAAAAACATCCAACTTCTTGCTTGTTGAGGCTGTACCTCAACTAAGCACTTTTGTCAACTGATCAACATGGCTGTAGCTTGGAGTATTGCAACTTCAGACATGATAATAATAATTACCAGTTATTCCTGATGCTTGGGACTCCTGCTCTGCTATTATTGAGTAACCGAGGTAACCCAAATATTCCAGACATCGTTGCACATCTAGGTAAGTTGTTAATCTAGCAAAACAAAAAACACAAAATAAACATCACAAATACAATATTACTGGGTTTCACTCACATGACCTAGACGAGGCGCGAAATGAAACTAGAGGCAGGAAGTTATTTGTTCCTGTTCAAAACACAGCGCAGAGAATGCAGCGAGTATTTCAAAGCCTTAAATGGACTAGGATATGACCACTACAGCTGAAAAAAAGGCTAACCTACTACACTGCAAGCCAATGAAAGCCATCAAAAGCTTATAAACGTACAATTATTTGGTTTCTGGTTCATCCAAAACAACTTTAACTGGCTTTCACCTCGCTTAGGTGAGTAGCTGGTATAAAATGATGCTTCTGTTATATGAAGGAAGAAAAAACTCAGATCGGTTGCACAACTGCAGACAGCACAGAAATGTGGTATGTTGAAGAGGTAAATTGAGTGAAAAGCAGAGACAGTACATACATGAGATTATATGGTCTATGGTGAAACGCAATTCTAAATGCAGCTAATTATTATCTATTAAAAGTAATCAAAAGCATTTCTAACCTCAAAAATTGCTACTACATCTGTGGGTTTGCTCCAGCTTACATTGTTAACTAACTTTTGTTTATTTCGGGCTATGTATGTCTATGTGAAAAATACATGGGTTGCTTCGGCTGCGTTTACTTCCTGCCCCAGTGAGCACCCCGCATTGTTTCTGTGACCTCATCTGAAACCCAGCACTAGGCTAAAGTAGGGCTGAACAATTTTGGAAAAACTTGATTCTATTCAGAGTCAGTGCACATTTTGTTTGGCACAATTGCAGTTTTGAAGCTACAAGTTTGTGTTTCTTACGTCCACTGTGAGAGGAATCCCTGATACGTGACCCATCCTTGTTCATTAGTACACACTGTATTGTTCACGTCTGGACCCCAGGCATGTAAGGGAAAACATCAAACACATCGCTCAGTTCGTCAGGTGACAAGGCACAGTCACGATCCTGGAAAGAAGCGTAGATTGAATCAGAGCTTGTAAAAAACTTGGCATTTGGCATCTTCTCAACTTGACTGTCTCTAATTTTCCTGCTAATCCTGTCTCAGCGGTCAAAAGTCAATTCACTTCCCAGCAAGTGATCAGCATTGGAAGGATCCATGCAGAGTAAACACTGGTACTTTTATTTTCTATGTATTCAATAATAATCTATGACATACATTGATTAGTAATATATATTTTGTCATTGTAAAACACGAAGTTGATCTTAAACGACTTACTAATATAAACAATGACTTCCTGTTCAAAACTACTACTGTTTGCATAAATATATAAATAATTAATTAAAATTATTATTTTTAGTTATTGTAAAGTGTAATGACAATTTTGAACAGCACATATGGTTTTATAAGTAATTGCAAACATAAACAGACAAGTGGGCAGGGATAGGTGGTAGGTGACAACAGGACTTTCATTCAAGCATGAGTTGCATGACAATACTGTACAAGATTACTTCAACATGCAGGAATCAATTCAAATACAACAAAGCAAGCTATTGATGGGCGAACATCGAAATGCCAGAAAAGTTCATTTTATTTACGGTAATAGGTGTTGTTTAAGCACTGTAAACATTAAAATGGACATTCTCACCTTGTCATGTTTGTCAAAGACGCTTTGTAGGAAAAGGTATGCATTGTGGTTGAGCTCTGTGGTACAGTCAGGGGGAACTTTCAACCTGGAAAAGAAAAGACCATTTATTAAAGTGAAACTGTGGATTTTGTGAATTTTGCTTTTGAGACTCTGACTGAGGAAAGAGGTAGTCCTGGTTGAGCTCAAGGTCATCATCATAACCAAACTTGCGCAGGACAGTCCAGGTGGTCTCATGACGTCCTCTTTGAATGAATAAAGTGTGAAGAAACAAAAAACCTAAATAGAAAAATCTCATTAGGCAACATTAACAAGAAAGAAAATGTAGTAGGCTGATTGGTCAAAGAACAGCAGAGTCTCCAGAGTAGAATGAAATAATTTAAAAAGTATATATATGTATATAACCACTGCCCAAACAATTACTGTTATTAATATTCAAGATTATTACATGAATGCTCACTCTGTCTCTTCTTACCTTTCAAAGTAAGTCCATTGTCGCGGACACCATCACTTAAATTCTTTTTCACCACATTTTTACATCATCAAGCGCTTGGGGTTCTAAAGGGGTGTTGAAACAAGTTCGCTAGGTAAAAGGGGAAATGTAAGAAGTTAGGTCGAGTTGTCACAATAGTCAAACTTCATATTTCAAAACAGATTTAAAATTCTTTGATCATTAAAAATGTTATTTTTTGAGTGAAAGTTTTAGACAATCAAATGATAGTTTCCGCAGTGTACAGTGAATTTGCCTTATTTATTAAACCCTGTGGTCTTACAGTAAGTAAGTAAGTAACAGTAGTTCTCAGAAAACTCAAGATCATAGTAAGGAAAGTTCAGACAATGTTAGGTTAATGTGATTATCTTTAGCACTGATACTTCCTCAAACTATTTTAGTTTGAATATTGATTAATATTGGGTTATTCTGAGTCTCTGATTAACTTTTGATAATTCTGTATTTTACAAATTTACCTGGAAAAAGTTCAGCTCGTTATCATTCAGTATCCCATCATTATCCAAATCTGACACTTTAAAGATGCGAGTCAAGGCTTTAACACACATAGATCTCATCTGTTTAAAATTGGAGCCACAAAGAACATGTTAAAAAAAAAGAAAAATCTCAGCAACAACAACAATTTCTCTGTGCTGCATGTCGTTGTCTTACACATTTCTTCTCTGGACAATAAAGAGGACCAGTCGGGTGCAGAACTGCTTTTTGAGCATAGTAGAACAACTCAGAAATATTCTTCACGTTTTTTGCTGAACACTATAAAGAAAATTTAATATTATTAGAAAAAAAATGCAATGTTTATATTACTTGTGAAAGAAGGAAATGTGCATGTAATTATCCTTATGGCCACCTGTAAGACAAATGCTTCTACAACTCTATATGTGTGAGTGAGATAAGCTAAAGCCAGACGACAACGACAGATTAACACTCTGATCTGTCTGAGAAACACGCCTGTGCCAATTAACAATTAACTTATCAGAAGGAGGGAAAAGCACAGAAGCAGTGAGACGTGAGGACTTAAGGGTTACCAGAAGTCAAGTAAATAGGCAGATTAAGGAGAAAGTGTTCACTTTCTCCTTAGTCTGATAGTGTATATTGTGCAGCAGCGTTAGCTACTGTTTGGTCAGCTAAACATTCAACTTACCTCCACACAGGTCTCAATTTCACTGTACTTGTTCATGATGGGCAGAATGGTCTCCATACTGCTGTGCTCCACCAGGTCTGACTTGTTCCCCACCAAAATCAAAGGAACCCTTCATAGAGATAATGAATTCAATATACTTAAAACTGTTAAGTTTTTTTTTTAAGCCTATGATTATTGTAGAAAAACAAAACAAACAAACAAAAACGTGAGAACAGCTGACCTGCTGTCCTTGTCGGTGTTTTCTGTGATTAGGGGAATCCAGTGGCTTGTCACCTAAAGTAGTGCATTATCAATGTGTGTTTTCATTTAGAGGTTTGAGCATTTGAGTGTGGGCAGATACTGACCTTCTCTATAGACTTCTTGTTGCTGACAGAATAAACTATGCAAATCACATTTGCCTAGGCAGGAGAAAACACACATATGGACTGATGCTGAGCAGTTTCTGGTGTGCAACACTTAAAAAACACAAACACAAACCTTAGAGATCTCCTGAACAGCTGTTCATCAGTCTGCTCCGCCTCTGTGAAGAGGTTTAGTAAAAAAAGAGACACGGGTTACTTCTTATTGAAGGTATAAAATAATTGAGAATGAGAAAAAAAAATCTCTCTTGAATATACCTGAATAGTCCACAATATGTGTGGGCACACGCTCGGGCGTGACATCCGCAGGAATAGTAATCTCCTCAGCTCGATAAGGAACCTAAAAAAACAATGGCAATGTAGCATGTTGTTACATTTTGATAAACAACTCTTCATCATCAGAAACATCATCCTCATCATCATCATCATCCAAAATGTTCAACTCAAAAAATGTTCAAATCAAAACCATACAAGAGTTGCATTACAGCGGACAAAATCAATAAAAGCATCAATCACAATCTTCATGAGCTCAGCTGTAAACTTGGATTGATTCTCACCACTTCTGGGAATTCCTCGCTGACCAGAGACATGATGAGAGAGGTCTTCCCCACTTTGGCTGTGGAGAAAACAAGATACACAAGGATTAGTGTTGCGAAAGAGAGTCACAGAAATTGATGGAGCAATTATGAAAGTATAAATACTGACATAAAATAGCATCAAGTTACAAACCAGCTCAGACTTTTGATGACAGGCTAGCAGCTAATAACTATGTATCTTTACTTGTTTTATACACGTTGTGTAATAGCTCTAGGCCTCGTCTTTCTCAGACAAAACAGCATAAATGTGAACTTACGCTCTCCCACCAGAAGTATTCTCACGTCCTTGCGCATCTTGTCCTCGACGTGGAAAACCAGCAGCAGCCAGGTACAGCGGGGGTTACAGCGGTGTGGGGACAACATCTATGCCCACCACACCATGCTACTGACGGACAGCAGCGGCCTGGCACAGCGGGCAAAGCTCCGTGTGCATTTCAGCGCCAGAACCACATTTTAGCGCAAAAATCACAAGGCAGTCGTCCAAAAAATAACAGTCTAATCTCACGGACGTGCCGTTTATAATTCAAACGCCTCAATTAGAGCTCCGCTAACACTCACCTACAGGCGAACTTGAGTGTTTAGGACGGCAACGTCAGCACGCGAGCACGCCCGTGACCACGCCCCCCAACACTCTGACAAAGATCGTGTATTGTCAGAAGAAGTAGAAAAACTGGAAATGTCAAACGAAATAAAAAATAATAAAGCTGCAAAACCAAAAATAAATAAGATTTGAACGTCAGATTTGAATGATCAGAGACGTGATGCACAGAGGTCTGTACAGGAATGGGCTTGACTGTTAAGACAGAACATCACTTCATTATTTCTAGTCAGTGTGGGTGAAGTGTCTTGCCAGAAGACACAACGACAGTGGATTGTCAGCATAATCTCAGTTAAAAAATAGTAATTGCATGGCTCTTGTAAAACAACAGCTCATTAATAAAATGGACAAAGACAAAAAGTTAATTATTAAATTTAAATAAATATAATACATACAAAATATAGTCTAAAACATGTTACAAAAGTTAATAAACAAGAAAACACTCAACATTGCTATATAATAGCAGCAATAGAGTAATTGAGAAAGTAATGCAAATTGATTGATGAATACTGGTGCGTTAGTACACAAGTGTGTATTGTAAGAAAAATATGATAACAATATATTTTGTCT
The DNA here is from genome assembly GCA_038363315.1 of Mugilogobius chulae. Taxonomy (NCBI): domain Eukaryota; kingdom Metazoa; phylum Chordata; class Actinopteri; order Gobiiformes; family Gobiidae; genus Mugilogobius; species Mugilogobius chulae. Next base: position 30,316,973 of record CM076398.1, read on the forward strand.
GCAGACTGAGAGCAGTTTGTGCCTCAGAGTGACTAGTGATGAATTTGTAATTCAAGGTCACTTGTGAATGTGGTAATCAGACTGTGTTTTGTTTGTTTGTTTGTTTGTTTGTTTGTTGTTGTTTGTTTTTTGTTTTTAGTGGGGGGTGTTTTGTGGCCCATTGTTTGTCCAACATTAATTTCTCTACAATTAAAAAGTTGATCTAAATGTGTTGTTGTTATGTCTTTACTTAGTTCTGATCATTGAACCTAGTTACAAACTGTTCAGCATGTGTTTAATAATACTAATGATGGAAGGTCATCTAGCCCTTCTAAGGCTGGCTTCGTCTAAAAAACAAAACAAAAAAAACAACACATAAATAAAAAACAATCAGTAGGTGGTATGGTTCTCAAGAACTTGTACTGGTGCAAAACTACATCTTACTTGCATAGTCTCGGCACTCATTGGTAGAGAGATTACTTTTTTGAGGGCATTGAGCCAGTCTTGTTGGTCGTTCTCCTGCTCACACATAAAGACAAACTCTCTCCCGGGGGTCTGCAGGCTGATGCCACAGTGCCAGCGCCCGCCTCTCGAGCTTCGCTGACCACATATCTCTGATACAGAGTAACTGTGGTTCTCTGTGCCGATGAAGACAGCTCCCAGCTCTGTGGCATCCTGTGAGGACAGCATGTCTCAGTCTCTGAGGGAAACTTTACTCTGTTTACATGAATAAAACACTTACGAGAGGTGATTTAAAATAAAGAAGTTTTCGATTCATGGAGCACAGTGTGAACCACCTCCTCTTGAAAGGCTCACGTTGCTACAAAAACAGAGAAAAAATTACAATGTGCTCAAACCCAATATTTGGTTAAATATTTCTGAAAGTAACCAACCGTTGGACCTGTTTTTTCCATGTATCCTTCCATTAGAGTGGGTTTTGTGAGTTGAGGTATTAACTGAAATAGACCAAAGTGAAGATGAAAAAAGCAGATAACACGGAATCTAACGGATTTGACCTACATCATTAACTTGAAATGTGGGGTTTTTCTTCTGCAGATATGTCAGACGTGTCTTTCGAAGAGCATTAAAAAATGAGACAATTAGCTGCAAATGAATAAATACATGCATTAATAAAGACTACTAATTTTAAGAACAGACATTTTGCATTTACTGTAAAAAACAGTTGTATATGTTGTTAATAACATATCTGTGATTTTGCTCAAATTACTTCTGCATTTTCATGGTAAACAAATATATTTCTGGTCCTTTCATCAGCATGCAGAAAAGAGATCTCCAGCCCATGAGCGTGTCCAATCTTCTCCGGCTTAAACACTGCATTTAGGTTCTTCATACTGATAATGTTTTTGGGCACTTTACACTTGACAACATAAAAAATATATATATTTTTATATTTGCAACATGTTAAAGGGGCAATTTTGTGAAAAACTACCCACATCCTCTTTACAAAATATCTGAGGGTTAAATCTTTTTCAGACAGAAGAAAGTTCCTCTTTAGAAACTGCTTGTTCTTTTTGCCCTTCTTCCATAACACAATCTCAAATGGATCTAAAAAATAAATATAAAAGACAGTATTTTAATTTTTTATGCTATTTAATTCATTTACATTTATACTTTCGGTGTCATTTGAATACTCACCTAACATATATGCTTGCGGAAAGTCATTGGTTTCATCGGTAAACTCTCTTCTCTCATATTTTGCCTGAATCCACTGATCCTTAAGCGCACTGTCAAAACACCAGAAAGTCCAGTTAAAAAATAAAATAACATGAACAAAACTCTAGCATAACACTACTTTTTTAATGCATGTTTGTTTTTTGTTATTTATTTCAATGTAATTCATTTGGCATGATACTTTTGCTGTGGGTTATTATATTATAGTTATTTAGATACTCACACACAGTCCTTCTGTTGTGGTCGGTAATAAAAAATAGGCACAGATTTTTCATAGAAGTCTTTGACATTCAAATTCCCTCTTTTCCGCATAAACTGCAAGAAAAAGAAAGTAAGCTGCAGATGCATACTTTACGTACCATAAAGTTTAATCTCAGTAGCATGGTGACAAGAATCTGTTTATTAGTCAGTCAGTACCATTAATAACTTTGAAAAAATTTGAATTCACACATTATTAATCTGGCTATTTCTATTAGTGACCAGACTTACTACTTTCCATCTAAATATTTTAGGCTATAGAACAAACAATTGCAAATCAGGGATACTGCAGGCAAAGATTTTTGTTTTGTTTATTTAGTATGGACATTGTTTGCAGTTCATAATAAATGCACAGTGCTCTCGTGAATACCTCCACAAGTGTGTCGTCCCAGAAATCCAGCCTCACAGATTTGACTCTGCTCACAGAAGGGATATTACGGTGCAGTCCTGAGCAGTTGAGACACACAAATATGCCCAGAGTGTAAGATGCCCAGTCAGGATCTGTAAGTTAAAAAAAAAAATTGATATGATAAAATTGTTTGTTACTTTTCACTCTTGCACAACAGATAACCAAAACCAAAAAGTATAGGGAAGAGGTTAAAACAAAACATATTGACTTCCTCTAACCCATACAAAGCTTTACCAGAACCTCAACAGTATAAAAGGAAGATTATGTCAAACCACAAATATCTAAAGTTGTGAATCAATAGTTTAAAATACTTACCTGGAGATCCACAATCAGCACATGTGTTATTCCCAGGTTGTTGCAACAATTCAAGCAGGATTTTGTTGTTTCTTTCCAGACTTGCCATGAGTAATGTGTAAGCTCAAACAAAAGAGCTACTAGGTTCAAACTCCATTCTGACCCCACCTGCAAACACTCTCTACTATTACTGCAGTGTGACTGAGCTAAACAGCATTTCCTCTTACCAGTAAAGCATCATGAAGTTTATTGTTCAGCACACAAATGCAGAGGTCTAGAAATAACAGAGAAAGGAAGTGAAACAATGTGACCATTTTACATGGAAAACGTTTTTGAGGACTGCTTTTTTGGCTGCATTTTTACACTTACACTTACAGTAAAACATTCAAAATTACTTTTCCGACATAGTGACCTAAAGTTACTATTCTTGGGTAATGTATTTTGTTGTTTTATTTATTTTATGCTATGTGATGAATAAAATCCGTTTTATTCGCTGACCTATTATAAAGGGGTGGTGCTAAAACGGGTTAGCTGCGTTGCTCCTCCTCAAACACCGGAACTATTTGTAACGATGTTGTTTTCCACCGGACATATATATGTGTAGCACATAAATAGAAGGGCGACGCTTCAACTAAAACATGTTGGCGCAAAAGTTATTTAGTTAATTTTAATATCTACAATGTGGGTCGCCAGGCAGTTTATAACTTCTGTGGCCCAAAGAGGTAGGCATGTTATCATCACGTGTATCTAACCATTGTTGTTCTTTCAATAACAAATCAGTAAAGCTAATTGATGTTGGCAACAACCGGTTTAGCTAACAGTTAGTCAAACTAGCATTTTATAATGTTATCAACTGTCCACAATGACTAAATCAATGAAATGTATTCGATAATTTAACAGTGCATCAGAAAGGTGTAGCTATGATCCTTGATGAGCAGTTGATGTTTATGGTTGTGTTTAGGGCAGCAACTAACCATTATTTTGGTAATCGATTAGTTGAGCGATTTTTCTTTCGATTAATCGATTAGTTGTTTGGAACGCAAAAGTGACCTGAATTCAAGATTTTTTGGCAAATTTGAGCTGAGGTAACGTCGCTAGATAATGTCATGGAGATGTAGATTTTAGGTTTGTTTAAAGTTTCGAAGAGATTTTCATCGACACTAAAACTGGTATCGAAACTAAATAGCCTACTCCCATAGCTCTAAAACTAAAATATATATATATATTAAAAAAAAAAAAGTATTTGTATTTTGTGCTAAAAATGTCAGTTTGTGTAGAAACTTTACGTGAAAGAGCTTTTTTTTAATCATTGTAGTACCTTAATTAGTAGTCCAAGTCTATTCCTTTAATTAAAAAAATGTATCATAACTCTTTGTGTAGGCAAACACGTTTTACATCAAAAACACTTTTTTTTGTTTAATCTGAGGCTCCTGGGATGTTTGCAACATATATAAAGACAAGTTAAAGGTTGTATGGAGGATTTTCAAAAAATGGTTTGTTGTCAGTCTTGGTCAAAAGCAGTTGCATAGATTTGTAACAGCCTTGTACTTATGCTAAACAAAAAAAGAATTATAAAATATATAAACTGTGGACATGATGAGGCCAGTAAAACGTTGACCAATAGATAACGAGGTACCTCGTTATCTATTGGCCTGTTAACCTGTCTGGCAAACCCTCAGTGTTCCTAAGTAATTCATTGGCCCAGTCAGCAGTGAAGGGCGTGGCCCTGGAGGAGAAACACATGTGCATCGTTTGAAAAACAGCAAACAGCTGTTGGATTTGAAAAATCCTCCATACAACCTTTAACGATTATTCGAGTACTAAATTAGTTGGTGGTTATTTCAATAATTGATTAGTTGCGATTAATCGATTAACTTGTTGCAGTCCTAGTTGAGATATAACTACTTTTACGCAACTCCACCAACTGTTACATCTTTTTTTTTTTTTTTTTTTTTATAATTGTCAGTCCTAATTTAAAATGTGACTGATTCCCTAACGTTACAGCACACCCTGGCCTATTTCGAAGGACTCCACAATGCTCCCTCCCTAAATTTGAGCTTCGATATCTGCAGTGCACATGCTGCTGGAGAAGTCGTGTCCCAACAGCAGGTTTTGAGACTCTGAACACCTCCATTGTCGGATCAATTCCCTGCAAAGATGATGACGGCAAGACCCTGGATGCTTATTATACGACAGAGCAAAGAGACTCCATCCTGAAGCTTCTCAACAATGCAACGTTGTCAGAGCTCTCTGGGGTCAAGCTGCTCCGAGGTCGAAAATCTCACAACATTGTAGAGTACAGGACTAAAAATGGGCCGTTCAAGACTCTGGAAAGTGTAGTGAACGTCCCACTTCTCAAACACAAAAGTGCCGTGGTTGTGTTCAACTCCATTCTTAATCCTGTTAAAAAAGAGCGGAAGGTTAAGATTCATCTAGCCAAGTTTATCAGACCTGAGGTTGACAGGTCCTGGCTTGAGGTAATTTTCATCTAGGGCTGCTTGACTTGGAAGAAAATGTAATAGTTATTGATTGGATAAGTATTTTGACTTTTTCTCAGGATGCTGGTTCTATAGTTTCCATTGTATGTGGAACAAATAAAATAGCCTGGGCCCATGTTGATCGTGGGATGATGGTCTTGGATTGGCAGCAGATGGAATGTCCCAACTTTTTGAAGGGAACATACATGGCTTCTTTTTACCTCACGGATGTAAGACTTCATAAACTTTTCTGCTTTGGGTAACTGTCTGTAGTTTATATGGCTTTGTTTCATATTTTATCACAGGTTTCTGCTGTTGTGGAGCATCTTCCAGATGCTGACTTTTACATCATTGAGAAATCATCCATTTCAGTTCAGAATACATCTTTGTTTCCAATAATGGCTCACATGAGAACAGTGGAGGCCATGCTTTTTGCCCTGCTGGAGCCAAGAGTCCCACAACCAGAGCCAAATATCCCTCCAAGGTGACTATCATCATTCATATTAAACTGTATTTGTAACGACTTACAATATTGTTAATTTTGTTTGTTGTAGAGTTTTGAACATGATGCGCACGGCTGTAGGACGACACTTTGGGCTCATGGTGGGTGAATCTCGGACGAGTGGGGCACAGACTGTGAAACAACTAATGACTGAGTCAGTAACTCAGAAGTTGCCGAGGCTAAACTTTCCCTCTGAGCTGTTAGTCAAACACAGAAACTCATTTCAAATGGGTAGCCGGCGCTCAGGCGAGGAACTCTGTGATGCTCTGCTTCAGGCTGTGGCGTTTTATGAGCTCCTCAGTGAGTCATCTGGATAAGGGTTAAACACATGCTGGAAAATTCACACAAACCACTCAAACTTAAAGCTTGGGTACCGGGGGTTAAAACTGTAAAAAAAACATCAATCTTTTATACAACACTTTTGTATTCATACTGGGTTTAAACTGCGGGCTTGTTGTTTTTGTTTTTTTAATAAATTATGCGTGAAATTAAGTTATAAAAAAGGTTTTATTCTTGTTCTTAAAAATATAAGATTGAAACACATTTCATACTTGGTTAAAAGTAAAACATAATGTAACTTTTCCTTGCCTTTACATCTTAAGAGAATTCATCTGCTAGGAGTTGAACCGTTTTTTTTGTCAGTCTAAGTTCGTTCTTCAAGCCCTTGAAGTACCTATAAGATAATAGGAATAAGTACACCAGAAAAACTTTAATATTTCACTTCACTTTTATATCTGGGTCACCTCACTAGATCTTCTGTTCCGTGTTTTCGTTTCTTGTGAGTGCGACAGATGAGGCGAATAACGGGGAGGTAGTCCATACAAACAGCATGTCTATTGTGGAGCTGGCTAAAGTAACCACCGCTGAGAATTTTCTTGCTTAGATCCAGTCTGTAAGAAACACTACGAAAAAAAATCTTTTTCAGCCAAATTGACAAAAAAGTTGTACTTGTCACGCAAGACTTACATGTGGGGATTTAGATGCTGAGTGGTAAAATTAAGGTTTTTAATCTCAAAAGTGTCACTTCGTTCAGATTTGAGGACTTCTCTAGAGTCTGATGCTTCCTTCCAGCATTGATGAAAGGCCAAAGCCTCTAAAGTGGCCCCAATATCCAGCATCAGCTCTTGGCTTGTGTCATCTTCCTCCTCTTTCATCTCATCCAAAAGCCCATCCTGTATCTTTACCCCAGTCCAAACAAATTCCTGCAGGTGACATTGGGTTGTCCTAATGGCTGGATTTGTGGTATCAATGAAAGACATGACGTTGAAGAAATCAGACAAAGCAGTCATACTGTTGGTGGTTTTCAATGTATCTGTTGAAATTTGTGTTTTTTGTGAAGTCCTACTGGTTGAAGAGCTCATTTGCACAGATAAAATATTCTTCTTTCTGCTAAGTCTTGATCTTGGCTCAGACTTGGCTGAAAATTGCTCACAAATTGTTTCCGTTTGTTTGGCATCATAGAATGGCATTTTGCTGTTTGGACTGGAACATGTATTGTCCAGTTTATTTTCATCAACGTGTAACAGGAGCTCGAGGTTGGAGTAAAGTAAAGGGAAACCATTTCTCCAACTTTCTGTCATGGGCCGCTGTAGATTTGTCCATAAAGTAGGCTGTAAAATAAAAACAAATTAATTTGGTCTGAGCAATAGTAAATAAAGTCACAAAGATGATACTTACTTGTAAAAGCTTCAACAAGTTATTTTTGGTGACAGACTGAAGACCTAACATACTGGCACTGCAGCCTTTATAAGAGACTTTCCCCTTATTAACTTTAAAATAAAAAGACAGCATTTTGTGTATTCATTATTTGAACACTGTCATTACATTTGCAGAGATGGCTTACTTGTTTCACTTCCGTGCCCTCCACCACTGTTAGTCCAAAGCTGCAGTTGTAGCAGACATTGCCTCACATCTCCCTGTGTCACTGTAAAAAGAGTCTTAACATCGTTTGGATCGAGATGGACGTTCTCCGCCAAACAAACCAGCTTCAGGTAGCTACAGACGTCAGCCTTTAAATAAACGGTTATTAGTACTTGCAACACAGCAGTAACTAATGGTGTCAAAATAGGTCATCTTACCATTGATGGGGTTTGAAAAATGATTTCATTCAAGCTAGAGTTGAATCTTTCTCTGAACAAAGGATCTATAAAAACGAATGTCAGTCTAATAATTGTGAGTAATTTATGTCCATTATAAGTGGCGTCAAAATAGTCACACAGAGCCTCACTGCAAAAATCTATGTAATTTTCTAGACTTTGTGACATTAGCACTCAAAACTGTGTGCTGATCACAAACACCTGCTGTCAAACCAATCACACTGCTGCGCTCTACCCTTAACCCCTCCTTTCACTTTTTCTCATGCTTTTCCAGTAGCCTGTTTGATATGTGTTTGTGGGGTGTGTTCAGGGGTTAGCATTAAGCACCATTTGCAGTTTTAACGCAATAATAGTGATAGAGTAGCAACTAATAATAATTATGAGTAACAAATTAATCAGAAGATAATTCTGTAAGTTCTTTGTTTGGATCTCAAAAGGTCAGTGAATAAATACATTTTTAACTAAATTTGGTGCTAAAGAAATTATACTTTAGGCAATTGTTGCTGTTTGAGTGATTAAATCTCTTCTCTGAGCACGGGAAATAATTCAGAAGACAATTCTTTGATTATCAATTTGGTTGATGACTATTTAAATAATATAACTTGTTTTAGCCCTAAATGGTCATGTAATGATTTGTGTTAGTTTGTGTACATACCATTGGTTGTCAGGATGACAGGTCTTTTAGTGGTTCTCATCAACGTTTTAATAGCTGCAAGAAATCCTACATCATCTTTAAATACAATATCTACCTGTAAAAGGTTGACAAATCATTTTTTTTACCTCTTTAGATTTTACTTTTGAGCTTAGAATTCTTTACCTCTTCAAAGAGAATCAGAGAAATAGTGTTCTTTTTGTTTGTTCTCCCATTGTGATCATATTTTACAGCAGGATCGGTGCTTTTTGATGGTTTTGTATCTGGTGAGGCTCCGTTGTGATACAGATAATCTGCTTTTGCCTTTGTTTTGAAGTAGCTGGTCAAAGTGTTGGTTTTAGCGCTTCCTTTGCCACTGGACCTGATTTGAACTGACTTCTTTTTGGCAGTGGAAACAATTACATTTCTGGGTGTCTTTACTGTTGGAAAAAAACATGATAATTTAATGCTTACAAACATCATGTTAATCAAATCTCATCCTACCAGGCAATGTGTCAGATTTGGGTGAATTTCGAACTGTGTTGTAACTGCTGAAGAAAGCTGGCTTTAGTGGATCTTTACCAGAAATCTCCACTAGATGGGATTGGGTTGCCTCTTTTAGCTGGGTCAACACTTCTTTCCACTACGTTGTGAGGAACAGTTCACTTCAAAAACCTGTAACGAGCAAGACTTTTTGTTTCTTATACACTAATGTTTAACAAGTTTTTACTGACCTTGAAGCCAAGTTCCATGGCACAAGCGTACACTGCAGCAGTCTTCCCCACACCAGACGGACCTGATATGAGAATGGTGTTCCATAACTGCTCCTCTGTCTCGTTTTCTGAACCTACCTCATCTTCAAAATCTCCACAGTCCCACAAATCTGTATAAAAAGTGTCAATGTGAATATCAAAGGAAAACAAAATAACAATTTTACTTTTTACCATTGCTTTGTGTCTCTGGTTTTTCTTTCTTTTCTTCTACATCTGTTTTTAGTTTCCACTTAATTAACCAGCTGACACAAAAAATGACATTGCTGGTTACTCCTTTTAGTTACTTAAGCTAAACTACTAAACTTTATAAACAATTACCTGTGCAGTTTTTCTACTGCAGCCGTGTTTCCAATTATTTCACTGGACTGACAAGGACGATATTTGTCTGTCCAGAGCACATCCTCACTAAATGGTTCTGTTCAAATTAATATAAAACTGGTGAAACTTTACAACACAATGGTCAGGTTAATTGTAGTTATGTACCTCTTTGGTAAAACGCTGGGGTCTTTTGTTGGTCTGATTTGGAATCATTCGTTTTCTTATTGTTTAGCTCCGCAACTTTACTGACAGTTCTATATTTGAGTCTCTGAGTACGACTCAATTTATTATTTCTGTTTAGTTTTTCAGGAGCTAAAGTACTGCCCTGAACAATATGTGAAGGGGACAATATTGTATTGTAGTTTTAGGATCCTCTTCACCACTGGACCGCCCATGTACACTCTCCTGGTTGAAATCCTCCTTCTGCACGAGCTGAAATGTTCTTTGTCTGAAAAGAAATAGGATACATTGGCTTTTTTGATGTACACACTTAAGAGGATCATAACACGAGTAAAATACTCACCATTGGCCGTAGAATATTCTTTTAGACGGGCTTTCTTGTGCAGTATAGTAAACAAATTGTTGACTGGAAATGTTGGATTACAAACTTGGACCTCTCTCAATCTCACGTCCAAAAAAGAGCTGAGGATTGTGTCTGACTCTTGGTTAGAACCAGAGAAGCCCACTTCTGTAACATGAGGTCCAATATTACCGCTTTTAGATGTCTTTTTTGCTCTCAGGAAAATGGGTGCAAGTTGTCCAGTGCAATTAGAAATAGAAACCGCACGTGACCAGTTATGCTTCTTGTCCCATGATGAGGTTAAATTATTCTGGTCAAATGCTTCGTTTTCATCAGACTCCGACGAAATTTCAATTACCTCATTTGTTTGCCCGGAGTTTTCCTGAGCACATCCTGGACTTTTACCAGATTTGCTTCGCTTTAGTTTTGAGCGCATCATGACAAATTAGATACTTGAGTTCGTCATGTTGAATTTGGCGCTAAATTCGAGTCAAACCACATCATTAACAAAAAATGTATAAAGTATAGTTTTTGTACGTTTTACGAATTAAACTTTGCCCGCCAATTTCAAGTTTGCTGACCAATTTATAAAATAACAGGCTGCTACTTGCCCAAAGTGTAATGTTTGGAAAAATTGTGATCCCAAAACTGTGATGACGTTTAAACTGTGCGCCACAACAACAGCGCAAAGATCGTCTATGATCAACATGAAGAACACTCACTCTCATTCCAGATGTTTGTCTATTTATTTTAATTATCTTTGTGTGTACTGTAATACAAAACAAGTACGGAAGGTTCAATAATAGCAACACTGTTCAAAAACAGAACAGCCACTTGCATTCAATGTTTTTATTTATTTTAAACTATTATTTTCAAATTGCAACGATAATTTATCACATTAAAAGTTTAAAGATGTAGATGTATTATTGATTTTCAAGCCTTTTGGTTAGAGAAAACTATAAAACAGATTTTGGTTACCATTTGTTGTGAAAATAGATTTTTTTGCCAAAAGATTTAGAAAATTATATTGCTTTTTCAAATTTTTCTGCAAAAAATTACAATCTATTCTGCAGTTGTACATTTATTATTATTAACTATACTAAGTGTCTGTTGTGCAAGTATTTTTAAGTATTCAGGAACAAAGGAAACAATAAAAACAGTTGAAATGTTCTTTATTTAAATATAAAAGCCCCGTAGCCAGAATGTACAAACCAGGGAGTTCATACAGCCATTTTTGAGGAAGTATTATTTTCTGAAGGAAAGGGAAATAAAACTCAACAGTGACAAATTTGGTAGACACTACTAAACTATACACAACTACAGCTTTTAAATGTGTTATAAATTGGCAGATACAAAGAATGATGAGGAAAAACCCTTTGGCATAAAGAGCACCAAACGAGACAAAATTAACTCGAGATCCCACTGAACCAACAGCATATTGCTTTGGCAAGAAACCTGCCAACACTAAAAGGTATGCATTACAAGCAAGTAGTACACTGCTACAGAACTGAAAACATAACACTGATTTTCCCAGATTATAAAAACACCAACTTGAGATGCTGGTGGACATGAAACAGTGATGCTCTGCTGGTTGGTTTATTTCCCTGGCTTTCCTTGAGCTAAGATAATGAGTGCCAGAAGGCTTGGGGTGGTGAAAAGTGGATTTTAGTCTGGACACAAATATGAATTTGTTCTAATGTCCAGAGTTTACAATATTACAATATAATAATTTTGTCACAACTCAAAATTCAAAACAACCATCCCAAACAGAACCTTATCATACTGTAATGAAAGTCAAGAGGGCTGCAATGTACAAACCTCAATATTTTCACATGGTTAACAGAGGAACTGCTGTATTTCAAATAAACAGCAGAACTGTCTTGAAATATGTGCTGTAACAGCACATAAATGATGTTAAGTCTTCTACATACAAATATCAAGTGCTAAAATAATCAAAGGATACATTTGAACAAGGATATAGTGTGGTTAAAATACAGGGTACCGGCGATACCAGAACAGTTTTTAACTGTAACTGTAATACAGTTGTTTATAACAAACACACCAAAGGCAGTTACACCACACCATGACGTTAGCAATTTACTTAATTTGACAAGAAATCAATGGCCCCTTGTAGATGCAATACTCAGTCCTTGAGTAAATTCATTAAGCCCCAATTTTTCTAAATGTGGGCAATTTAGTTTAGGTTTCCTTTTGGTTCAGTTCAAAGTTTCCACAATTTACGCATCTCGTATTCAGAGTTTCTTTACAGGATACTCCTATCTAAGCACCATAGGGTCACAAGTGTTCACCACTTTTGTCAGTCCGTGAGGGAGCTCTTTGTCCTCTTGCCCAGTTTGCCACTGCTGGAGGTGATGGCAGTGCCATTGCAGGCGGCTGCTGACAGTGAAGGGTCCTGCTCCTCTGTGTCTTTGAGCTCCTCTTGCATCTGCCTCAAGTGGGACATTGCACGGTCGATGGTGGCGGTGTTTACCAGATTAAAGTCATGCATGCTCACGAGGTGAAGGAGGAAGTTACGACACAAGTTACGCCGCACAATGTGAGCTCCACAGCTCTCCACAAACAGCATTATAGCCTGACTCATCTGGTTGTCAGCAATGAAACTACAAAACAAGAGAGGTAATATTTACCATGCAGCATGTGACTCAAAAACATAAATATTGTTTAACTGCAGATGTAAAACACACTTCACATACCCATTCTTCATAACATGCAGATTCCACAGCTTCATCACCTCCTTCTCTCCCTCGTTTACATCAGTGAACTCATCCAGTTGCTTTACCAAAAAACAATATTTAATTAGGCATTTCAGTTTTTCCATTATTAATTTTTTTTTGGTAAAAAAAAAGGGAAGCCTATTAATGTCATTTTAATGTCTATGGCTTTTCTGGCACATCAACCTTTGGGATTAATTAAGTGTTGTCTTGTGATTTATGGACATTTCAAACATGCACAGGATCATTAAAAGATGAAAGAAGCAGTTCTTATCCAAAGGTGCAACAAACTGAATTGTTTGAAACTGCTGCTTTTGATTGAGGGTTGTGTTCCAGTGCAAGTCGTAATTGCTAGATCATTATTTTTGAGTTAACCTGTACAACCATAATGAGTTTGTTTTCTCAGTAAAACGTCTCACTCGATGTAAGAGATAGATTGTAAAGCAAATAGAGTCTTTGGTCTCACCGTAGCAGTTTTCTCTCTGAGCCACTCGGGGTCGCGCTCATCCTCACTGTCCTCTTCCATCTCCTGAGGTCGCAGAGGCATGCAGCTGTCACTGTGGAAGTACAGACGGTTGTGTCCACTCACATAGGTCCTCTGCTGCTCCACATCACCGTCTTCAGACTCCAGAAACTCTGACAGGCTTGGTTTAGTCCTTTTGGGTCTAATGAAAAGTAAATTACAAGTTATTTTAAGAGCACAAGTTCCTCCTAGCTCAGGCAGTTTTCTTAACCTGGCTCTACCAGATGGATTCTCATGATATTTGTGATTTTCACAAAATTCAGAGAAACCAGTTGGAGAGACCCTCGCTGTAGGGTTAAGATGACCACAATAGCAGAATCAAGCGGCAGCAGCAAACCAATCACGACGCAGTATTCTTGTTTGGGCATGCTCAAACCAAAATAAACATGGCAGAGAAAACGGATGTAATTCAGCCTATTTCTGTAAAATTACAGACTATTTTGACTTTTGAAAATTTTCTCTTGACTAGATTCAACAAAAACGTGATATCTCTGTTACTTCTGGGTTCATACAGCAGTTTACCCAGACTGATCATGTGAGGACCTCAATTCAGAGTGACATACATATGTCTAACGTGAGACAGGTTACAGTTTTCCTTCACTGTGAAGAAGTGGACAAGCAGAATTACCTGCAGACAAGAATGTGAGTGACTGCTGTTCTCTTGACCGGCCCATTACGGCTAAAAGCAAAGCCCGGCTGGCTGTGGATGTCCTGAGGATTGCCGACGTATGAGCCATCATAACATTCATTAATTGACACGTCTATCCTTGCTCCTTTGGGATGAGGCTGTGAAAAGACACGTTATTACAGTGTAATAATGTCTATAACAGAAGTCATGTTGAAACATAGCAGCATTTTAAAATAAACAAATAATTTGTCTTTTTGCACACAACGGCAGTAGGATCAAAGATCAAGAGTTTACCAAAAGTAGTCACTATTATTGAATCTTACTCTATATGAAACTAACTTCTGTACAGCACAAGTGTTGTTCAAGTATTTTAGTTCAAGACTCCACTGCCACATATAAGTTGTTGTTAGTGATGGGTAAAAAGAAACAAGTATCTAACCAAAAGGTCAGTTGCCAGAGACAAAAGAAACCTCAGAATAACTGTGTACGTGAGCAGAAAATATTTTTCAGGTAGTCTGTTTACTGTAATTGACTAAAGTCTATACACACTGGTAGCATAAACCAGTGTGTATAAACCTAAACCTAACCCTACCCGGTAAAAGGCAATATCTGAAGCCTTGTATATAAAATAAAATAAAAATATTTTTAAATCTTAAAAATAATCCATTTTGGTTTTATTTATTGGCTCACAAAATTACATACATTTCAATTTATGTCTTGATTTGATGATAACTGACAGGTCCGCACCCGTCCCTTCATCACTACGCTCATCTGCAACAAATATCTCCGACACAAACACTCACACTCTTCTTTAACTTTGATAAATCTGCTCGAAATACAAGGTCTTAAAAAAGTGACTTCAAATTTAAAACCTAAAAACCTCATTTTGAAAAATTTAAGACAATTTAAAGCTAGAGGTGTCAGGGTTCGTACACATTTTAACTTCAGGTTTTCCAAGATTTTTCCATGATCTTGTTTAACATATTTTTCAATCAACAGCCGTTTTTCATTAATTGATAAAGGCCAAAACACAAAGTTTTTATGGATTTTAGACATAAATAATGAAAATGTTGAATTGCAAAAAATTTGAATTGTAAAATACTTTCAAATTGAGTAAATTTAATTCCAGTTTCAAACAAAAGAGTAGAATCTTTCAGTTTGATAAAGTAACCGCAAACATGTTTTTCCCTAGCTCAAATTTTTTTTTCAAAACCCATGGAACTTTTCCAGGGCCTGGAAATTAGAAAAACATTTTCCGTGACTTTTCCAGGTTTTCCATGACTGTACGAACCCTGAATATATCGAATTTTAGACATCATGATTATTGTCTGAAGACATGCAAAATCGGAATATCGGGTATATCCTTTGTAGTAAAAATGCAACTAAAAAGGCTGTTAAAAAACAAACAAATAAAATGACCGTACATGGCAAATGTTCCTATAAAGTTAGACGATGATTCTTTAGTCAATAGACCACTCATTGGTCCCTTAGCTGACCACATTTTTTAATAATTAGAAAGTTTATTGCAAACCTTTTCTGATTTTTTTTTTTTTACATAAAAACCTCAATTAGCCGTTTTTCTTTCTTGTTTTTCTTTATGGAGTAGTTAATTAGCATGCATAGTGCAAGTTAATGAGACGCTGAACGTAGTTTGGCATTTAGTTAGGTAGCATACTTCTTAAGTCAACCAAGAATGTTTATGGTCAAGTCAATCAAGCTCAAGGTTTGAAATATTGTCTGAATATTGTAATTGAGATGAGTCAAAAAAGATATTAATTTTAGTCAATATGGCCCAGTTTTAAAACCCTTGAATAAAACTTTTAATTTCCCATTTCTGATTTAAGACATTGTAGGACTTTTTAAGGACCTGCGGAATCCCTGCATTGGTTGAGATGAGTTTATTTTCCACCATCTCTAGCTGTAAGGGCTTATTTACCATTGGCAACTTTTTTTTTTTAGTTTTTTTGCTTTCTGCACACAAGTATGTACACTTGATTTGATTTTGCTTTTCCACGCAACAACGCCTTAAAAAAGTTGTTATTATTCCAATTATTTCTCTAACTATGCATTTTCTTCAAAAAGCGCTTTCACTTAAAGGATTACGGAAATCTTTCAAACTTGCTAAAAAATAAAAATAAACAAATCTAAATACACATAAGTTTATGTGTTTATACTTACCACATAGTTGAAGATGAAACGTGAGTGTGAGAGTTTTAGGTGTTTGAGTAGGCTGTAGAGCTTTCTGCAGTTCAACGTACACCAAGGACAATGAAGGTCATCTCTGGCCTCAGTCTGCTGCCTCGTGTTGTTGTTGTATAAGAACTGTAGTAGGGCATGTTAGAAAATAAGAATAAAACAATTATGTTTTTTTTTCCATTAGCAGCACAGTATGTGTTACCTGATAAAATATCCTTAATTTCTGTCGCGGTTCTGATTGAGCATGATCTTTTTTTGAGTGAACGTCTGCATTCACTGACTCCTTCACTGTAGAGAAAATAACATTATAAGAGCTAGTTCCACTGACTTCTACAAAATACAACTAAACACAAGTACTAACTCATAAGTGCTCTGTGGTTGCTGTTCCTGGTTTCCATGGGAGTGAAAGTATCAGAGTTGCGAGTAGACAGTGGTCTGGCCACAGATCCAGAAGATTTTCCATTGACATCCCCAGTCCATCGCAATGTAAATTGCAAAGTGGGTCCCTGAGAAAAGGTCTCGAAAGGTGGAAGCCTCTGTAAAAGAAACACTTGTCACCATTTGTGGTTTCAATGGATGTCTGACAAAAACCTTAAACATTAATTCTAACCTTTCCGTCCAGAATGGTCTCCCATGTGGCACGCTTCTTGCTTACAGGGTTGTCTTCCATTCCTTGCATTGACACTTCATATTCACCATCCAACAGCTGCAATCTTCTATTAAAAAAAATAATAATAATAAAATGCACATAAATGGCAGACAAGACAAATTCAGCCACAATTTACAAAGTACTCACCTATTCTTATCAAAAACAGTCATTTGTGCAATATATGTCTCTATGGTCTCTCCTTCTTCTCTGTGTGATGAACTTCTCTTTTTTCTACTGGGTGTATCAGTAACATCTGAGCGGGAAAAATAGTGTTACCCATATATTGTGTTTTTTTAGAAGCATCAAAACCATTTCACATTACTGATTACATACCAACATTCTCATTGGTCTGACCATTGACCAGATTAGTGCCACTTTTCTTTCCTGTGCGTGACACTTTGAACAGGAGTGAATAGGACTTCACCATGTGGCTGTTGCTTGGCTCAAATTCATTGCTGGAGACAACTAAGGAAGGATAGGATCCAGACTTGTTTTGGTTACCGTCAGGGTTCAAAGGCACCTGCTTTTTACCTGTAGGCACTTGCTTAACAGGACAACTGACATCCTGAGGAAACACAAAAACAACAGTGTCGTTCCAATCCAAAAACTGAAGGCACCAGTGGTGAAAACAACCTTACCTTTCTTTTTTTATGGCAGACTTTGACAAGTAGCACCTCTAGAGAAACTGAACTCTGATCATTTTCTGAATTCTGTGATGGCTTTTCTGTATTCACACATAAAAACATGCATTTTAGTCAACATGTTTGAAATTAAATTGTTAAAAATACTAGTACTAACAATAATAAAATGCACTTACCGTCCTTATGGAAGAACCCGGTAAATGTTAACTGTAAATGTGAAGACATGCTGAAAAACAAAGGCCCAATTAAAATCTAGAGTATAGTCACTTTATGTTTACGTATGCAGACTTATTACTTTGGTGAGTCAGGGTGTCCCTTCATCTTTTCCACCTTTTTCATCAAATCATCTACTTTAAATGATTTCCTGTAGATTAAAAAAAAGTAAGTATTTGTATTTTATCAAGTAGAAACATGACGTGTCTTGAAAATCTACCTTTTTTTGTTTGTTCGGGTGTTTCTATGAGACATGAACGTTAAAGTTCTGTGCAAGAATATAGGCTGAAAAAAAAAAAAACATTTATTACAACACAATGTCAAATGTAAGCAACAACAAAGATAAAGTGACTTACTGCAATTATGTTCCTTGTGCGGAGAAATCTATATATTTGTGTAGGCTCTGAAAACAAATAATTATTTATAGTTAAAAACATTATAATAAATCAATTTCCTTTTTTTAATTAAACAACTTGATCTGTTTTTTGTTGTTGTTGTTTTTTTGCTTGTTTGTTTTGGCATGTTACAACAAATTTAAGGTCTCATGAAGTTTGAATAAAGTAAAACTAGTACATTTAATCTTATCCTTACAACTTTGTTATAATGTGTCAAGGTATATTGGTGTATTTAAATGTCCTTTAGAACAAACTAATATAATCTTCACAGGACTCTCACTTTCAAAGGCCTGTAGGAAGAGCTCATGGTCGGCCTGGACCTGCTCCATCTTGGGCTTCTTCACAGAGTTCATCACTGCTGATGAGGCGGGGTACACGGCGCCGTTTGCTTTGCAGCTCGCCCCGCTCATTATACTTCCTGAGTTCTGCACAACATAAAGCACATTATCCGCATATTAATACTACAAATGTGGAGCTAAGTACCGCTATGATCGACACAGGCAATGTTAGCAAACGACACCCTCAACCATGCTAACGTGATCGTTAGCTGGATTTGTATCGCAATATTAAATGTATCAAATGATTTATAAACTTGCTGACAGAATATTGTAAAACGCACCCTGGCTGATGGCATAAATGTTGTAGCTTCGCTGCCACAAGCCTGAAGACTCAACAGCAGTGGCCCATGAAGATGATGAGCAGACGAGACGCAGCTAACTTAGTTAGCAGCCAAAGCTAGCATGGCAGAAAGAACTGTGTCCACACGTCCTAGGGTTTACGCATCCAGTGATAAAGGGTAGTTATTGATACCGGAGTTAAATCCGTATTCTGGCTAAATGTTAAGACAGTATGTCTATAATTTTATGTCGGGTATGTATCTCCTTCAGTTTGTACAGAACAACAGACCATTAGTCAGTGGTCACCCAATGGGAGACGGGCTGTGCGCACGCGAACCCGCGATTGGCCGCTTGCCTCCGGAGGTGACGCGAGCCCGCTCTCACTTTCTACGATTTTGCGGGAAATTGAGATGATCGGCGATGACTGTCAGGGAAAAAAACAAGTAACACTCTTTGCCCATTTTGACAGCTCGATTAAACAACGACGAACCCTGTGAGGTATAATAAACAAAATGATTACAATTTAAATGTAACGTTAGCTTGTTACTCGAGTGTTGAGCCACAACATGAGAAACACAACATCAGTTTGACAGTTAAATAGAAATCAAATATTTTAGCTAAAATATTTTTGGAAGATGTATTTTCTAAAGCTAAATCGCGTTAAGCTGTGCACTGCAGCTACAGCAAAAAAGCGTTTTCTACACGGAACCTTTTGTGTGTTGCACAGGAAATGCGCTCAATAACAACTTCCACCCATGTGTTTGCTAGGAACAGACATGGAACAGAACTGAAGTAATCAAAGTCTAAACCTAATTAATACATATCGATATATTCAGGTTTGAACGCATCTGGGTAAACCTGGTTATTTGGCGGTGAGGATGGCGGAGGTCGTGCAAAGGCGGATCGAGGAGCGGATCCCTGAACTGGAGCAGCTGGAGAGAGTGGGTCTCTTCACCAAAAAAGAAGTCAAGTGAGTTAAAGAAACCATCCAAACCTTTGTATAAACTTATCAAAAAATAAATAAATACAAATTCTAATACAATAAGTCCGGGATTTACTTTATGACATGACAAATTTGTATCAGTAGTTCAATTCGTGTTCCATTTAACTATCAAAGGGTAATTGTTTTTAAAATGGCTGTAGACATTTTACTTTGTTTAAAGGTGGCACGCAGCAACAATATTCTGTTACATCATTTATATGCATTTTGTCTTAGATCAATAATTAAAAGAGCTACAGCTTTGGAATATAAGCTCCACAGGTTGATTGTAAACAAAGAAGATTTCATTGCTTACATCCAGGTAAAATATTTGAGTATTTAGATGTTTTACTCAAATAAATAATTGTCATAATGCTATTATAATGTGTGCTCCTAGTATGAAATTAACGTTTTGGAACTTATCAAGAAGAGGAGAATTGTAAGTGTTAAGCAGCATATTTTCTTCATTATTTTCATTATTTTATTTAAGTGTGATTTAATACTAATTATTAACTAACTCTCTAAATATTTTTCAGCATATTCGCTACAACTTTAAAAGAGAAGAAATAGAGTTTCCCATCATCAGCAGAATCAACAGTGTTTTCAAAAGAGCAACAAAAAAATGGAAGGTAATGCTTGCAACACACTCCACACCATGTTTTTTTCACATAATTTTTTATTGTGTTTTGTTTTACAGAATGATGTACAGCTATGGCTTTCACATGTTGCTTTTTGTAAGAAATGGGTATGTAATCATTTTATTTTAAAATGTCTTATTCTTGGGAGGAGGAAACCGTATTCATTCATCATATGGGTTCCTCCTTGCAGGGAACTAAAGCTCAATCCAGCAAGGTGTTCTCAACCATGCTTGCTATCCATCCCGATAAACCAGGTACAAACAAAACCTTTGTATTAAATACCATTTCGATCCTCGCCCCCAAATGTTTATTTTTGCTGTGCTAGCACTGTGGATCATGGCTGCCAAAAGCGAGCTGGAGGATCGTGATTCTTCTGAAAGTGCCAGACATCTCTTTCTTAGAGCATTGAGGTTTCACCCAAATAACAAGAAGTTGTACCAAGAGGTAGTAAATTCTATATAGGAATTCTAACCTTTATGTTCAAATTTGATTTATATTTGCAACCATAATGTAGTACTTCCGTATGGAGCTGTTGCATTGTGAGAAGCTGAGGAAGCAAAAGGAAGAACTAGAAAAAGCCAAGATGGACTTGGTTTGTATAAATACAAAATAAAAATATAACAACATTTGTCTACTTTGATACATTTAAATTATTATGCTTAGGGTGAATACGAGTTTTCTCCTGAGATCATGAATGGTAAATTGGCTGAAGTTGTGTACAAAGACGCAACAGGAAAAATTAAAGGTATGTTATTGTTAAATATAAGTATTAACAATTTAACAGTAACTAAAATATTACTCAACGGTTTTCTTTTACAGAAGCAGCGTTTGTCATCTCACTTGTAAATATTGCTGCAATTTTTGACTTTACTAAAGAACTGCAAGATTCTATTTTGCAAGAGTAAGTTTTCTTTATGTCCATGGTATGTTTACATTTATTAGTTTTCCAAACTGATGTCTACCTTTTCCACAGCTTACAGACTAATTACACGGGTGACTGTGTGACCTGGGATTTCATGGCCAAGAGAGAATTGGAAGCTCCTGGGGCAGGAGAGGAACTTCAGTCGGCGAAAGGACGTGCCTCAGATATAAACCGGAGAGAGGAGCGCTGCTGCCAGGTCTACGAGGAAGGTGTCAAAAGCTTAAACACAGGTAGGAACCACATTAGCATCAGGAACTTGTAATGCTGATGAAGGTGTATGACAAATTGGCTTTATGCATTTATTTTAGAGCCTATGTGGACCAGCTATGTGTCATTCTGTTTGGAAAGACAAAAAAGGAAAACCAATGTTCAAGAACTGAAAGAAAAGGTGAGTTTTGTATTTACATGTAGTAAATGTATTCCAAAAATGAAATTTTGTTTGTCATATTTTAGTGATATTAAAAGTGAACAGTAATTGAGTTAACATTTATTTCTAAACTAGTTTTTCATTGTTTTCATAGAGGCAAGCGCGACTGATGGATGTACTGCAGCGTGCACATAGCAGTCAAGCTTTAAAAGAAAATTACTACAAAAACTGGGTGAATAAATATATACATTATAATCACTTTCATTTTGAGTGTAAACAGTGTAATCATTTGCATAAACTATGTCTTGATTTTACTAGCTGCAAATACTTCTTTTGATCGGAGATACTGAAGGAGCGGCCAGTGTTGCCATGGCAGCCACTCAGCGATTTAGCCAATCAGTGCAGATGTGGAGTTTGAGTCTTCAGACACTAATTCAGCTTGAGAGTGAAAATGTAGACAAGCTTTTCCAGGAAGCCATCACAAAGGTTAATCCTAAGGTGTGTAATTTTTTTTTCTGACAGTCAAACTATTGTGCCTGCTCAGACAGTCGCAGTCCCAAGTGTTGTCCTCTGGGAGCGTACTAGAGATGGGCCATCTTCTTGACCCAATTAATTTAGATTGAATTACCATATGCAAGACAAGACAGAAGACAGAAATTAGTCCTACGTTTAACCAGAATTTGAAACTGTAAATACTAATATTTGGGAAGCATTATGTCATGAAATATTATCAATATTCATATTCCTGTGCCAAAATATTGTGAAGACATTTGTTCATCCATTAATATTCTACAGTACCATTCTGTTCGGGGTCACTGGTAAATGGTTATTTCAGTGACTTTGGGCCTTAGGTGGAGGAAACACCTTGGACAGTGGCCATCTCATTGCAGGGCTAATACATAGAGACAGATCATTTACTCTCTCTGTTTAGGGAATTTTTTTAGTGTATAGAAGATGGGAAAAAGCTAGAGGAAGAAAAAGAGAACCACATTAACACAGGAGAATATTCAAACCTACCCCAAACCCCAGTTTTGAACCCACAATCTCTTTATTGGGAAACTACAGCTCTGCTACAATGAACCCCAAAGACTGCGATCATCATTATTTATAGAAATGCCTTGACAAGCCATTAGATATCAGGTTACATTTTTAAAAGAATCAAGACTAAAAGCCTTGGATTTAATATGATTATTTACTAGAGGAGGTCTCTTGTTAAACTTATATACGTAAATGCTTATATACTTATACAATTAAACACAATATACCTGTTATTTACAAAAAAACTTTACCGTATCTTCCACTTCAATGACATATCACACTATTGTGCTTTATTATCAAAAGTCTTTGGTGAAGTTACCTGCTTTTCTCCGTGTAGTTAAAGCTATTGAGCATTTGATCTTGTCTGAACAGGAGAGTTTGCCTTTGTGGCAACTGCAGGTTCAGTGGAGTATGGCCCACCAAGACGTGGAACAAACTGAAGCTGTTTTTAAGGTAATGTTCCAAATATTTGAACCATTACAGTTGTATGTGAGTTTATTGATTTGTTAATGTAAACTTTTAAAGTCATGTCTCTCTAAGTGATGGTGTTTTCATGTTTGTTTAGCGTGGCCTTTTGTCTACTGTGCCGACTGTTGCCATGGAAATGAAAGACTGCTTCCTCGATTGGTCTTACTCCACTGGGGGCTATAAGAAAGCAAGGAAAACCTTTACCAGGTGAATGGTTCACAGAGAAATATATACAGTACATTTAATTTCTATTTTGTTTGGGCAAAAAAAATAAACATCCTTTCTCTAGTTTACAAGAAATCCGCCCTTTGTCCAAAACTTTCTTCACCAGAATGATTGAAATAGAGAAGGAGCAAGTAAGTTTTGAACTTGAATTGCTTTATTACAATTTATCAAAGTACTAAAACACATTTAGTTACTGAAACTTAGTGTCATTTACACATGCCTATTGCACAATTTATCTCACCAGGAAATGCCAAAAATAAACAATTTAAGAGACTACTACGAGCGAGCTGTGCAGGAGTTTGGCACTTCAGATGATGGCAAGTCAAAAAACATCAAAATGTGTCCAGTGTCTAGTAAGATTCCTGACTGAACTTGAGCGCTCTTTATTTTTTTGAAGATCTTTGGCTACAGTACATTCAGGAGGAGTTGGGACCGCTTGGGCAGCCGGAGAACTGTGGCAAGATCCACTGGAGGGCTATGAAGTTCCTAGAGGGAGAAAGTGTGGAGCGATTCACCTCAAAATACACTCTACTACAGACTGGACACTTGTAACAATCAGACCACAGAGACTGATTGTTGAACAGGGGTAATCTTGTAGGGTTTGTGTGAATAGTTCATGTGAATATTCCTCTTTCATACTTTTGGAGACATTGTCATAGCTGCTGCTTGGAATGCAGCCTTTGCTTCTTAACAGTTTTAATTCAATTGATTTCAATAGATTGTTTTTCTGCATTTAGCAAACAAAAATAAAATTAAATCACAATCAAACAGTTTCATTTGGGATTTGTATAGAACATTTACCTTAATATCCAATATATACCAAACTTTTTATATTAAATTAAAAGTTACAGAACTAAATATTATCTTGACAAAATAATTGTCAAAATCTGCAACAATGTATCTCATTAAAACCAAGCAATTGGGTTTACTTAGAAGAAGAGTATGTACTTCCCACTTCTAATGTAAAAACATATTGAAACAAAAGCAATGGCCCATGTTCACTTGTGTTATGTTTTTAAATCAGATGGCACTAACCTTTTCTTTCATTTAATTTGTTATATATTTGTATACATATAGACCCACAGATATACATAACATGTTAAAAAGCATGCTGCAATAAATGCTGGACCCCCCAAAATACTTAATTATAGTAAATGTTTATTTTCTGGTATAAATTATGCAAAAATGCACACACACAAAAAAGCTTCATCCAACCATACTGACACATTCTTTTTTTTTTCTATTCTCAGTCAACACCAACCCTGCTTTGGCCTCTTTCATAGCCCACATTAGTGTTTACATGCACTCCAGAATCCTGATTTCTGGGCTTTTGCAACACTACAAAATCTCCTAAGAGTGATAGGAGGGACCATAATCAGAGAAAATTATTTGTTTTAGGGTTTTTTGTTGTTGTTTTTTTTGCATGCAGCTTAAAAAATAATAACCACGTAACCACAGAATTGTGCAGATCCTGAAAGAATCCTGAAAACCACTCTTAAGTCATTACTTTGAAAAGACCTGAACTAAATTGCACTGAAATTAAATCTGAGAGTAAAAGAAATTGGAGTTTAGAATTTAGAGGCATGTTTGACTTTTTATAGCAGTTAAATCTTTCCTCTTTAAATTCAGAAAATTAAAGTAGTATGAAGTGTATAAATTGTAATTGCTCAATATAAGTGGCCACTGGTTAAAAAGCTTGGCTGTCTCACTTCTGCATCTTCTCTTTTCTAAACACACAGCCACACTTCTGTTTGATGTTTAATCAAGTTGTGTTAGATTCACACAACTTGATTAAACATCAAACTTTTACATTAACCTTGTTTTGTACAAAAGCTCAATTTAAAATGTCATTAAAAATATAAGCTTTATTTTAGATTATGTACTCAACAACACTTACAACACAAATTAGTTACTTTTTATTAGTTTGTGTATTGTTGATAAAAAGTGACAATGAGGATATGGTAGGGCCTATTATTCATGTTGCGTGTCTTTGGTGGTCAGTCAGATCTTCTTGAGAACCACATATGTGAAGAGCACAAAGACCCCCGCAGACAGTAGGCCGATGGCGCACTGATGGACTGTGATGATGTGCTCCAGCGCGTGGATGCGCTCCTCCATGGCGCTGGTGTTGATGTAGTCATAGATGGAGGCGCTTATGCTCCACACTGCCCACACTGCATCCACCACTGCCTTTATGGTCGGAGAGACCATTTGGAAAGCTGACTGCACCCACTGCGCGGAGAGGACACATGAAAGCAAAGTGAATACTTTATCCAATTTGAAATATCTCTTATGATCCATATGTTTCATATTTAAAACTATTGAGCAGTTAAGAATGTGACATTGTTTGTCATCTATTAGCCTACTTCTCATCCAGCTGTAAGTGATTTATATGTAAAAGGAAAGGCGGTTACGGCCCGCGGCCCTGAACAACTGCTAAAACACAGAAATAAATGTGTTAATCTGACCTTACCTTTGCGCATGTATTTCTATTGGACGGGTGCCAAGGGCCAACATCGGGCCAGCTGTGAATTAAGATGTATGGTGGCAGAGGGGTATGTTGACAGACACCAAGCCGGTCATTGCTGTGCTAGTCCTGATGTCTGAACTGAAAGCTTTCCGGGCAAAACTTTCAACATAAAACAATCTTAAAGAGACGCACTTCTGGCTCTCTTGCATAAGTTAAAAATGGGAATGAACTTTAAACCTGTGACTTTGGGTTTGGATTATTGTCAAATGGAACCAAGGCCTTTTTTATTGTAATAATGAGAGATCTTATGACGCGTTCTTGTCAAAAGAGAGGCAGCTGACAGGCACGAGTCACCAAAGCTCGAGACTGAAGTGGAGCGTATGACCCCACAAAGTGTTAACAGTCCCAGAGCATGACGCGCCATGGCGCATCATTGCCGCCAGAGGCCGCAGCGCACCAGCATGTTGCACAAGGAAAGAGGTGTGCGATAAACCTGGGCTGTTCATAGCCTCCCTGAGCTGTATCGATAAAAGAGGGGAACACCTTGAGAGCGCGGCAGACGAGACAGCACAACCGTGGAGGACGTGCTCAGTTTGGCTAAAGAGTGTTTGTGGACACCTCGTGCCGACGCCAAGCCAACACCACAGGAATGTGTGCACTTTACTCACTAAGGCTCCGAGACTATGTCTTAATCGATATTAAGTTATCTTTTCTCCAAACGGTTGTGGGGCCCTGTCCGGCGGAATTGGAGACGAGCCAGTGACAAGCTGAAAATAACCAGGTTACCGGTCCATCTTGGGGAGGGCCCAGCACGAGGGCGCAGCACCATTATATATCAGCTCCTTCCAGCTGTTTGGGAATATCCTACTCATAATGCTGTAGGACGGCGGCGGCTCCTGCGCCTGTCTGTTCAGAAGGATACTGGGAAGTGTCTGGCTGGTACCGGGAGCGCACTGGGAGCTCTCGGGGGCAAAGGGAGGGGGCAGGCAGACGGAGGAGTCCAGACACTGTTGCGTCTGCGTGCTTTTTCTCCTGTCACACATAGGAGTCCTTACTTCAACAGACATTCATTTCGTCTTTTCTCACAGACAAGGATATTCTTGCTCAATTAGGGATGTTTGCTACATCAAGTGATCAGGCGACGCGACGCTGCAGCGGTGGCGACTATTGTGATCATGGATGAGCACGAGAGAAGTTGAACTTGCTGATCACCTCCAGACAGACGCCATGTGTCCATCCACAGTCCGGATGCTGCCACTTGCCTCTCACAGGTAACACAAAGGGCACAGTCTCACCACAGGCTGCTGTTAACTCTGAATCAAAGCTGTGGAGTTTGTCTCAGGAGAATATGAAGGTGTGCGTCCGAGACTGGGTCTTTGCGGGCAAGGTGACTTCATTTATTCAACTGGCCTACAAAGTCCCAGTTTCTGGCCCACGTGAGCCCTCAATTCATATTCCTGAGCAGTATGAAAAGTAGAGCGTGTCACTCAAACATAAAACATTATAAATATGGCAATCAGTGCTTATAGCTAGATAATAAAACAATGAAATGAATCATAATATGTTGTTTCTATGTTTCTATGCCAATATAACATTAAAAAGGTACAGAGCAAAGATTCATTAGTAGGTGTAGTGACAAAGTTTCACATGACAGTTTGCTCCTTGTAGAAATCATAACACATTTGTCAGATGGCCTCATTCTGTTGTAGCTCTGAGATAAATGTTTTTTGAAAGAAATCAATTTATTCTGTTTTTCTTTGTGCAAGTGCAGAAAATAGGCCATAACAAAAAAAAAGAAAGATCTATTTAAAGTTGCACCTAACTCGCATCAAAACTGTTTTACATGTTATATACATTTTGTTGATTTGACTACCTGGGGCCTACATGCTTATTTCAACCAATAGCTTTATAGCTTTATTCTAAATTCAAATTAGAAGGTCCCACATATTTGCAGATGACTATTATTTGGGACCAGTGTGTTAAGTGGTGAAGGAGTTGTTTTGGAGAGCCGTTTCTATATCTGTACTGACCCTAACATGCCCAACATACCTCGCTAATGAATTTAGCATCCTGACACAAGATGCTTTATGTAATTAATAGAGCTGAGACCTGCAGTGGCATCTCCATGCTGCAAGTGTCACATAGGTAAGACTTTCACTGGAGCATGAGATTTAGATTTTCATTAGACCAAAAAATTAATAAAAGCATACTTCAAGGCTGCCATGTGACCAGTCCTGCTGAAATCCTTGCAGAGCTGTGTAATTTAATTTACTTTAGAATTTAATGTTTTCATACCAAATTTAGCATAGTTTTAACATTTTAATAACACTTTGCTTTTGGCGAAAATACATTTTTATTTAGAAGCTTGTTTTTAGGTTTTACTTTGTAGTGTCCAGATAACAGAAGACACAAATAAAAGTAAATAAATCATTGCTTGAGGCTCATTTGAGAAAATAAAACACCCTGATAATCATAACAACAGTCAATGCTTTGGCAGGGTTGTTTGTGTAGCTATTTCACCTGTGACTTGTTTACATTTTATTTGTTTATGAGTGCAGTTTTGCTGTCTAAATCATTAACCCATTTAAAACTTCACTTAAGCTCAAATGTATTTTGTGCACCTGTGATCTCATTTTTCTCATACATCTCAGTGCACAGCAAAGAAAGATGAATGCTCTCTATCCTTTACTGTGATAGCACAATCAGAGACCCTTCTAAGGCGAGCCTGAGCTGGGTTGAAATGGTTGTATGGCTACACAGCTTTGGGAGGCTCACTAGCAGCGCTGATTAAAACAGTGATATTAAACAGTGCTGTCTGCTGCTCCGTGCCAGGCTCCTCTCAGTGGCATTTCACATTGTTTAAAATCACACTTACACCGTCTCCCCAAAGCCAGGATGTTTTTAATCATTATAGGTATAATTGTGTATTTAGAGGCAATCAAGGAGAGCCATAAAAGCCCAAAGTGAAATGTATGTCTTTTAAACTACACAAGAGAGACAAATTAACAGCACAATTAACGCATCTTAAAATTTTTACATAAAATCTGGTCTCTGTCTTCACCCATGTTTAAAAGCGTGATGTAGCTACTTTACACTGACAGCTTTGATTGTACTTTTATTCTCAATGTGTCATTTGTTTATATTAATTTGAATTGGGGTAGGCTTGCTCATTCAAGGCTCCTCTTTAGTTATTAATACATTCTTGCACACAGCTCTTTAATCACAATATAAAAGAATAATTGTTGGATATCTCATATTTAACCTATGCTGAATGTTTCAGTTTGGCTGGATGGTTGGATTTCAGCTGGAAATACAGTGCCCCTAAATCTTTAATCCTAAAAATAACATGTTAACTGCTCTAATAAAACTGAGTGTAAAAAGACTGTAGAACTGTAGTGTTAAGGTGAAAGTTTGTTGTGTTCATCATCATGCTCCTTCTCAGAAACGGCATTCTGAACCCATTCACCCTCTGTTAAAACGTCACTGCAAACCCCAATAAAACGCTGCTATTTCAAACCTTATAATTCATAAATACAGAACGCACACCGGCTTTGGTTTAATATAAGATCTAGGTTTCTCAGCAAAGTTCAAACCTAAATGTTGTGGCTGTTCCAAGTGTGTGCGTTTCACTGAACAGATACCAGTTGCACTTGAGCAGCCAGAAAACTGTAGTTTGATCTCAAAAGTTTGGAATGAAACAAAGTTAGAAAAGGGAGGGAGAGAACGAAAAGGCAGCAAGAAAAGTGAGGGACTTTTAGGGGCAGCTGTGTTTTATTAACCCAGTCATAATGCCCCTAAAAATCCTTATTGCTCTTGCAATGGTCAACAATTTTGTGCAACATAGAGGATTTCATGTAACGGCTTACATCACTCTTGTATCACGAGTTTCATTCTAAGTTAATCAACATTTTTGAAAGCATGTGCTTGTGTTGTATATAGATTTCTCTTGCTCTTATAACGACTATTGTAAATAATGGCAAAAATGTAAGCTACTTAATAACTGGGAAGATTTTAATTACAGCTCTATATTTCTTTAAACTGTTTGAATGGTATGGTTTTTATATCTGGCAACTACTACATGTTTTCTTGTCCCTGTCGAAACATTGTGAGATGTGTCATGTATCATTTGTCACTTAAAGATAAGCTATCATCTCTCTTTGTAACTGTCCAGCTTCCAAAGTTTGACGTGCAGACCGGGGGAGTTGAGCTTGTGTGTCCTTTGCTGTTTTGACTGCGCATTATTCCACACCAGAGACGCTCTGAAAGACAACAAACAGAGCAGGAGATAGGCAGGTAGAGTGACAGGCCGGGGTAGACCCAAACAAACTCGCTGAGCAGTAGGATATACAGTACGGGCTGTGGCAATGCAGGCTGGCAGATGGGAGCATTAAGACACGTAAACAATGAGGAGCTTTGACAAGACAGCAGATGCAAGCGGAGAGAGTAGCGGAGATCTGCAAGAGACGAGTCTACAACTGGAGGGACAGAGAAGGGAGAAGAGGACTAAATGAGAAGCGTGGGTGTACAGCACAATTAGGAGAGCGAGCCTTGATATCCTATTTGACTGTTTGGGCTAAATTGAATCTTTAGTCTTCAGTACTAAATGAGAATGGCTGTAACTAGAGCCAAATTAGAGTTGTTAAAATTACAGAACATCCTATGCTTTTAGGGCTAGCTAGACAATATTGACAAAAACCAATATCTCATATACTCAGAATGATATTCAAACAATAAGTCAGTTATGTTTTAAAACATATTAAGGTGAGGTTTAAGTATTAGATAAAATTAATCAAAAAAGAGCGGAAATTGTAACCTTATTTAAAAAAGAACAATAGAACATTGTAGCATTTTTAAAGTTGATATTCTCATACTTGTTCACAATTTGACTCATAGCCTGACTCTAAGTACAATCTGTTTTGAAAATATGTTTTGTTTTGTTTTGTTTTTTGGTGGTAATGAAGTCAAAACTAGAGTAAAACGTTTACAGAGCCAGTATCCAGTTTTTGCTTCGGCTTTTGAAAGTTGTGAAAAGCATGTGTACACTCAATATAATGGTGAATAATTAGAGAGACTTGGAAAATGTGAGAAAGTGAGGAATACATTTGGACTGCTCCTTCTTATAAAAGAGCTAGTTCTGTTATTTACTCTTTCAAGACTTGAAGGTGCAGCAGCTTGAAGTCAGAGAAATGTAGACAGAGTTCTAGTAGGAGAGGCTGGGTGACCACGCTCCATGCCTGGGTGTGGTGGTGTAGTGGGCTGTCATGAGTGGAGCAGAACAGGACTGGTGTGGACTCTCAATGTTGGCGAATGAGTCATCGAAGCGAGGCTAGTTTGTCGAGTTTCCCTGTGGGATGGCCCGCGTTGAGGAGGGATCTTCTTAACCCACGAGAAGGAGACAGACGAGAGAGGAGACATGGGGAGAGGCTGCTATAGGAGGGGAAAGTGTGGATGATGACTAAGGGCCATGAACCACATGTCCATGCAGAGAAGAAGGAGGGATTACTCATACGGCTATCACAGGACTGACAGTGTGTCTTCCTCATGGTTGTCACTCCCTTGGGCCTTTAGCCACACACACTCACTCACTTAGCTGGGGTCAACTCGAACCCTTCAAAGCATGTTCCCCTGTACCATTCTCAGAATGTCCAGGAGAATGAATAAACAAAACCCCTACTTTAAAGGGCTTTGCTGTGGTTGACTCCTAGAGACGTGAGTCACACCACGTTTTTACCCATATGTCCTCCGCCTCGGTCACCTGCCTTTTGCCTTGTGAGCAGATGCAGGAAAAAAATTATGTGTAAAATGGTTACAAAAGTACAGAAGTTCAGAAATTGTGTCTTAAAGATGATTTTTTTCCTCAGGTACTTTGTGAACCTATAACTTAAGTAGATTTTGCCTTTTATTCAATCTAAAATGCTATATATGCTTAGTAAAATGCTATATGCTTAGTAAAAACTGCAGCACTGAGAAATCCTACTTTTTCATATTGACATTTCGCTGTCACATGCACCCATTTTATTTATTTATTTATTTATTTTTTTTTTTAATGAAAAGTGGCAATGTGACTTTTCTGAGCTATATAACTCGAAGTGTTAATTTTTCAAATAATGGCCAGGTGCAGGGATGTGGGTAGGGCTTGTGGGTAGATGAAAAGAGAATGTTTCTCATCACTCAAGCCTCCATTGAGCACGAATATAAAACAAATCTTTTGAATTAATGATAGGACAGCCTGCTACAACAAGGTTAAAAACAATTATTATGGATTTAGCACATGTTCTCTTTAAAATTTCTGGTTTATCACTATTTTTTATTTGAGGCAGATTACAAGTCTCTACAAGATTCTTTTGATCTAAAGTCTAAATGAAGCAACAATCAATCAAAGGGTCTTAGAAGAGTAAAACGCTTTATTATGTATCAAGCGTCACGTTTATGTCCTGAAGCAAATTTTTGCTTTGAAGCTTTTCCAAAATAATGGCCATCTATGTTGCTGACAGCTCCAAGGGGACAGTCATTCAGCTCATCACATGATGCACAAATTAAGATGTTGCTTGACATGCGTTGTGGTTTTCTCCAGTGCTTCATTATATTATACTATATTTAGGGGAGATGTCCAATTTTTGATCCTAAAGTATTGTAGTTTTTAATTTTATTCTGTTTTGTTTTATTGCCAAGATTGATTAACTTTGATGTTATGTAATGGCATTTAAAAGCAAGGAGCAATGAATGTAGTTGACAAATCAGTTTATTTTTTTTTTATTATGTACGTACTTTCGTATTTGCTTTGTTGTTTCCAAAATCAACAATCTTGGGAAGCTTTCAGAGACGACTCTTGTTGTGATTTTGGGCTATACAAAAATAAATAGATTTGATTATTCTACAGGCATTATTCTGTCTCTCGATCAATTATAGACCGAATGTGTCTTTAGTGCAGGGTGTTGTTAGCATCATAACAAAATGAATATTGAGCTATTGATAGTAACAGCTGCGTGATTTATTGGAAATTACTTGATAATTGAAGTTTCTGTGCTTGTAAGCTGTATTTGTGGGGTACAGATTGTTGCCAGAGACTTTTTACCCACTGTAAAGCAAGTGTCCAGGAACAACAGATGGTCTCCTTGTACAGAGGGCCAAAGTCAGCAGGGCGCTTTTGTCACACACTCACATCTGCTTTGTTTTCATTCACACCTAAAGCATGTGTCACCAGCCCATAGGTGCATCTGAATTTGTAATATGCGCAGACTGAAAGGAAGCTGACAGCGTGACCCAACAGGTGAAAATGACACGCCCAAAAAAGACTACCCTGTTCACCTTTTTGCTAGTAGTGGCAATGGCCCAAACTGCGAACGCAGCATGGGTGTGGACGAACTGAGCTCCCACTCCTGAAGAGCCACTACGAGCAAACACGGTAGACAAAAGCAGATGAAGTCGGCTCCCCTGTGTAAAAGTGACAGACGGACTTGCTTCTGGTATGACTTGAGTAAATAGTGAAGGAACTTGCTTCATCTCATTTCATGGTTTGGTCTTTTGCTATAGGAGCGTGAGGTGTGCCTTTAGACTCAAGGGTCAGCCCTGTGCACACACCGCTGCATGCACAACTCAAACACTTAGAGCCAGACTTATTAACTCCACACTGTTGACCTCACTGTTTGCTTTGTGAAGGAATGTAAAACGGCTTTTGGCTATTGATCGTGGAGTCCATGTATTTCACTTTTAACTATTTCTACACTAAGATATGAAGTTATGGCTGTATTGATTTTTACAAAGCACGTTAGAAATTGCTGCAGTAACAAGTCTCTTCTGAAAAAAAAAAAGACAAAATATTTGTTGTGATTCCTATTAGAGATAAGCCATTATTTACACTTGTATCAGCTGTTGGCCTTAAATCTCCAGCATTGTCATTTAAAGACAGTACTGCTCAAAAATATGATACTCCTCTTGATAAGTTGTAATAAGGTTAGTGTTATTTATACATGTATTGTTATTTTTTTATATATATTTTTACTTGAATTTGTCTGCATTTTATTTGTAAGAATCAAGAAAATCGTCACTACTGGGCATATCAGCCCAAATTATCAGACTTCAGATACTATATGTTATTTAATTAGGAGTCACACATCCGGTGCAGACTCAGAGTTTATTTCTTTGGCTTAAGAGAGAGGAAAAGTGTTTAAATGTAAAATCTAAAAGAATATTTTATCCAGAACTTGAAATTGAAATAGTTTGGTCAGTTGTAAGACAGCTAAATATGGAGAAAACAATCAAGATCATTTCAGTGCACTTTTGCTTGGCAACTCAGGGCATCTCTAGTTGCCGCTACTTTTCTAGCTTTTCTTTCAAGACTTGGCACTTAAAGTCCTATTTCCTTTCACTGTCTTTGAATTATAGTTTTTCCTCCAAAAGGCACTGCAACATTACGCTGTAGTACGTCTACGTCCATTTGTGTGCTATGGGCAAGTTAAAGTGTGTTTGTTTTGGCAGAAAGATCATTTGCCAAAGCAACAGTTTGCATTGCCAACACTTACCAAACAGACCTGCGGCGGTGAGCTTTTATGTGCCTGGCTTTTCCACTCTGAGAGGTGGCCATTTTGCTCTCTTCAAAACCTCTTTCACAATAGTATTTTAGACTAGAATGAAAAAGAACAATGATACGAGATACACAAATGTGGCAAGGTTTTTTGTTACAGTTGCAGATACAAGAGTGTCTATGATCAGTTTTGAGCTAACATGAAGTCCCATTGTTTGGCCTAAGCTAGCACAGAGCAGTCCAAACCTCCACAGTGCCAAGCGCTGGATTTGACAATTGGACCAACTATGGACCTCCAAACAAAGCCATCTCCCATTACAAGACTGTTTCCACTATATCATCAAAAATGACAACAGACGTTACAAAGTCACTTGGAAATCCTAATTTTGGCTGTAGCTTTAAAAAAAATCAGAACATTGTAAAAAAATAACAATATACTATAAAAGTAAAATAAAGTTATACAATAATTGCATTTTATTCAAGATCAGGTAAAATCTTAAAAGAGAGTTTAGGAAATTCTATATTCTGTACCAAGTTTTCAATCAAGAGTATTAGGTGTTATTCCTGCATTTTTTACATTTTACGTGTCTGATATGTCAACTTCTATGTTTTACTCTTCAGCTGTCTTTGTATTATTGACCCGGTTTTGATCTTGATTTTGTAAATGTTTTTATATATGAAACTCTCATAGGAGGTCACAACATCCTTCTGTACAATTATTGCAAATGCATCAAATTAACTCGGACCTTGGAGTGATGTTTTCTCAGAGTGTTGTGTGTTCCAGTGGTCTAGTCAGATTACTTTTACACTAATGAGCCAATCAAGTAACAAATAGCTTGGAAATTGCCCAAAACAGCCAAAATACAGATCTTTTATGTCTGTTTATTAACTTGACATTGTTGTTACGTATACAGTTTATAAAACATCACAAGTGTGATTTGGGATTTTGTTCACATTAGTTTTGTGTAGCAGTTAGCAACATTAGCGTTGCAGCACAAACAGCATGTTTATAACTACAGGAGCAGAGTCACAAAGTCTGTAGACAAACTGTAGAGACAAACTAAAGAGAAATTAACAATCACGAATGAAGCTGTCTGCAATTTATTTTAAACGCAGGGGCTGCCATGTTCGATTTTTCAAGTAATTCCGAGTTGGAGGGCTGTTCCAGTGGGAATTTACAAGTCGAAACTCAGAAGACCAAGCTACGAGTACCACTGGAACACACTATTATTAGACTTGAAAGACAAACACATCTTTTTCAGTGGTAATTTTCTCTTGGTCCATTATATGTGTAGGAAATCAAGTCATGTTCACTGCCAATTTTACAGTAATTTCATTTAACCTAGCGTGATTCTATAGAGAATAAACAGAATGAACATACCTGTAATGTCTTACTGACGTATGCCACAGTCATTGAATGAAGCTATTTCTATATATGCACCGTACAGCTTTTCATTTATATGGATTACAATCAATACTAGTGAGGATGAATAATTTCTTCTCAAGAAAGAAAGTTGAATTATGCAGAACTAAAATTATCAAAAAACTTGTTCTTTGTCAGCCTGTAAAAAAGTTTTATTACAGTATGTCCAATTAAAGGCACGAGATATTAGCTGAACCAATATTATGGGTTTTAATCCAGCTAAATTTCATGAGTTGGTGCTGCTTTTCGATCCCAGTATCAAATTTTTGGATCCCTAATTTTAATTTTTTTATAATTTTTTTTGCCTCATTTCCTCTCTGTCTCTTTTTAAGAAAACAAGACTGAATTAAAAACAGGGAGAATCAAACATTTATCCTACCACGAAGCCCTAAAGTTTAGATTTTGCTCTACATTTGAACCCTGCTTCCATCTGTGCCAATGGGAAAACCTGTCATCACCTCAGGCCCCTCAGATCTGAATCAGGAGGACCATAGAGTCGTAACTCCTACTCTACCGTCAAACATAATAAATGGTTGTAGCATAATTATTTTCCACCAGGCTTCCTTAGGTTTGATCCATAGAATGACAGCTCTGCAAAATGTCATAATTTCCTCCCCACTGTGCGGCCGCGCTGAGCCTGAATACAGCTCTTGTGTGGTTTGTGAGTGTTAAGTAGATCTTTTAAAGCCTTGTGTAAAAAGTTGTTCTCTCTCTTGGAAGTAGGTACAACGTGACAGCCACCGGGCGACCTTAAACCCAGCTATGTGCCTTCTTGGAACTTCCTTCACTATTCTTGGGCAACCAGTCCCTCTTGTCCAAAACTAACATCCTAGGAATAGCTCTCTACAGGATAGTTGTATGTCCAGTTTATGTTTTCTGTCTTGTACATGCCATTGTCATTCTTAGCTGTTATTGTTGTAATATGTTTTACTTGCCTGCTTTTCTGGGTTTTATTGGGATGCACGGATTTGCAGAAATATGATACATAATGACGGTTCTGAATATGACTGTACGTAGAAGTCATACCCTCTGCATTCTTGGCGTGTCTTGTTTCAAATTTAACTGTTTTCTGGTGTTTTTTAGTTGAGGCATTTGAAATCTCTGACTCAGACTGCTTCCTTGTCTTAGCTAAAGTTGGAAAATGTTTTTCTATAGTGTAGTTTGTCAAAGAGGAAACTATTGAAGAGCCAAATACTTCTTCTATGTCAAAATATTATATGCCTATGTCTGTAAGTGCACAAATTGCATATGGATGTTATATTTTGTTTCTCTAAATTGACAGATCCAGATAAAATTATTGGTCCATCTCATAGTTACTGAAGGCTGCAAAGACAATATTGTTTTCATAACTCATTTAACAAGATTCAGAATGTTTTTGTTGTTGTTGTTTTTTTTTAATGATGTTGCAGTGTTATGTTTGCACCCCTGTACCAGGCCTGTTGATCTTG
Organism: Mugilogobius chulae; assembly: GCA_038363315.1. Taxonomy (NCBI): domain Eukaryota; kingdom Metazoa; phylum Chordata; class Actinopteri; order Gobiiformes; family Gobiidae; genus Mugilogobius; species Mugilogobius chulae. The sequence goes on from CM076398.1 coordinate 30,354,018, forward strand.
CCATTAAAATAACTTAACCCCTCATGCATCAAGGAGAAAGACATAGTGTGCTTGCTGCAGCTGCATTATGTTTAAATGTAATAATTTCTGACTTTGATTGAATTGTTGCTCACCGTTTAGTCACCAGCTTGTCGTCTAGGGTTGGGCGATATAAAAAAAATGGACATCTCGATAATTTTTTGGCATATCTCGATTACATTCAGATGAAATTATATCTCCAACAAAAAAGTTTCCAAGCATGTTTTTAAGCATATTAGTTGAAGTGTAATTATCAACTGTGACTGCATTGAACTTGTAGTGATCGAATTGTCACGCCCTTTTTCAAAACTTGTAATGTCTCAAGGATTTGACCAAATATTCACACTTGATAATTATACGTGCAGAAAAAATGCAGGTAAGACAGATTTTTATGTGTTAAAAATTATAAAGGTAATGTGGCAATTGTAAAAAATGTGGTAGTTACTTTCAAATTCTTCTTGTCCCAGTAAAATAATACATATTTTTGGTCAAGTAAGACACCACTGAGCTGTTAACTGACCAAGTGTCAAAGCCTGAAAATAAAAATGAATGAAAATATTGTCTGTCACTTTTTGAAGCCTTTTTTTTTATATCATCGATATTCAATTTTTACTTATCATCAAAACAACGTTCACAGTAATATCTAGAATTTGATATATCACCACCTCTACTGTCATCATCATAAATGTAAATGTTCCTTTTGCGCTTATCATGTATATTAAAAGAAAATGACTCATGCAGCTAGATTAGGGTTGGGCAATCTGTAAAAAACACAAACTATTTATTGATTTGCTTTGATATTTGTTTTATTAACAAAGACCGCTGCCTTATTTTCATGTCAATGGTATGGAAAGAACAACGGCAGAGAAATACATATTTAAACTTTGGAGATGTTACTCTGCAGAACACCACATGATTAGCTAATTGATTTTAAATACACTTCTAGATTTTTGAGACTGAGCAATTAGCATTACTATCTATTTATTTTTCGATTCTTGCCTCTGCTCTAGTTTAAGATGCTGGAGTTTGCCGTAGGTTTAAGATTGGGATTATGTTTTTAAATGTTAACAATAACGCATAATAACATGGATAGAAAAGCCACCACAGACTGGATCGCTGCAAAACCCAGAAGAAACACATTTTTTACAAAGTCAGTCTATGTGAACCTCAAAAGCTGCAAAACATGATCACAAAATAGAAGCCAATAAATTAGGCTTTCTCTGTTATATATTTCAAGTTATATTAAATGAGATGGAAACTAAGATATAGAAAGATGTTGTAATGTTTTAGTTTCTTTTTGTCAAACAGAGTGGACTCTTTAATTAAGACTTATTGTTGATTTTCTAAGTGTAGTGTATTTGCATAAAAATAAACAGATTACTGTACAGCCCAAGCAATTCTCACTTTTCCTCAAGCATCTAAAAGGCTGGATGCTACTGACAAAAAAAATGCCATTGTAATTAGTGAAGAACATCATTATGATTTGCTGTAATATTGCAAGGAGATTTTTTCTTTTATTATTATTAAATGAGTAAATTAGCAACACATAAAAGATAGCTATGTTAAGGCTGGGCAATATGGCAAAAAATTATTATCACAATCTTCCTGGAGACAGATCACAATTTAAATTCTATCACAATTCTTGTCGACTATTTTCTTTCTGCCTCTGAGGTAAATACAATCATCTGCTTTTTTTGAAAGTTTTTTTTTTTTACAGTGATTTGTTAAATCCAGCTGTCACTCACTCAGAGCAGAACAAAGACTGACCAGTGTTGCCAGATTTTCAGAGAAAAACGTGGCCAAGCCTTAGAAAAAAATCAAGACTAGCGACCTCAGCCCGTTATTCAAATAATGGATTAATTAGAACATTGTGTGATAATACAATTTGGCATTTCTAACACTTATAACAGTTTTTGAAAATATGCTAAAATCCATGTTTCATTAATAAATACATATATTTTTGTAAATCAAACCTGAAAATTGCTCAAATTCACCTGGAACTTGACTGAAGCTTCAACACAAAAGACCTCAACACATGACCTTCAAAATTCACAAGACTATTAAAAACAGAAGCACAAATTTGTTATAAAGAAACAAACTTGGCAACTTAGGCTAAGAGAAGTAGGTTGGAAATAATTGTCTGTATTTTAACAAACAGATCAATTAAATAAAGAAATGGGAATTCACAATCTGACAACAGTGAGCTCACAATTCAATTTTTATCACGCCATTGCCCAGCCCTAAGCTGTGTGTGTTTCATTTTTATATTGTCACATAATGCACTGATTATAAGATTTGGCCTCAAACATGTGTTTGTAATTGACTATGCTGTAAAAGTGAAACATAATTCTGTAATACCCTCATTTGTCAGCAGATTAACAAAAGGTCATGTCTTACCAAAAAAAGTGAAAGCGAGAGGAGTCAGGAGCGGGCAGAAGAGGGGTGTGTGTTCAGATTTACAGCAGTCCTGGGGTCACAGAGGAGTGGAGCTGGAGCAGAGTGGTGCAGAGCTCTGTTAACAAACCCACACTTCACTACAAATATATGGGTCAGCCGCTGGTGAGTGTATACGTATGCGAATACACAGTCTTATCTTTAATATGAAAGGAACTAATGCATTCATTGTTACTTCAAAATGTGCTTTAGTGAATACAGATGTTTAACTATTGATCCAAGATTTCTGAGTGTGCCTTTTTCAAATATTCTGTTTTGCAACCACCAGATTTTATAAATGTTTCGGTTCCCCCCAGGCTTTTGACACAGCAATGGCACTCTTGATTATTCTGCAAGAAAAACCTCTTGTTCAGAACTTAGTGTAATATTTTATTCAAATGATAACACACTGTATTATTTCTGAATAATTGAATCAACTTTGTACCTCATTTAAAGACCCAAATTGTGAACTCTTATCACCCATAGTTCTTGATGTTAGGAGGATAATGATTTACATAAGAAATCAAGTAAACTAGATAAACCATTTCACCATTTAAATATAACAAGACGCTCTGAGTTTCTTAGAAAAAACAAAGAAGGCAAGGTTGTCAAATACGAATTTATACTAAAGCTATATACTCATTTGAAAAAGTATCGATAATAATAATAAAAAAGACATTAACTCAGCACCATTTGGTCTTTTCTGTTCCATATTCGTCATACCACAGATACTATATAACAACTGGTAAGTGCACAGTCTTGCCCTAAACCTTGATCTAATGAAGAGTATTTTGAATCCATTCAAGATATCAAAATTGAGCATTGAGGATTTTCTTTAATATCAAAATCGAGTTTGACATTTGAGCATCGTGGCAACACTTTTATAAAGTAAATTATGCCATATTTGTTAAAAATAAAGTGCACATTGAGAGGTGAAAGCAGGATGTTTTTCATGAAGCATTGGGCTTATTTAGGCGTAGAGAATTCTCAGTATCTGTCACCCAACTCTCGCTGATCCCAACACACAGGACAAGAGGCGTGAGTGACCCAACGCTCATGTTTATCCAGACAGCCGGGATATACATCCAAGAAATGCACACCGCCAACACCTCAAAATGCCTACAGCAGTAATCAGAGGGCAACTGTTTTAAAGCCTCATCCCATTTGAAGCTTTGCATTGTAAAATCTATTTCAAATAATGCTGCTTGAAATTTCTATTAACTCAGCCAAACACTCAAAAATCTGAATTCCTTGTTCTGAATAAATTGGCTTGGTTGTAACTCCTGCTTGGCTATAAAATAACCAAACAGGCTAAGTCAGTGCCAACAAGCCAGCGAAAGCAAAAGATGGCTGCCAACTAAGCTTGCCAAAGGCTTCAGCTTTCACCCAGCGCTCTCCTACAACATCAACTCATGTGCCTACTTTTCTTAGATACCATTTTGGCCTCCTTTAGTAAATTAGTTAGTTTTAAGTGGTTCTTTTTGTTGTTTCTTTGAAAGGATTTGAATTTGTGGGATGTAGATTGTTTGCTTTTTAGTAATGATACTTATTTTTCTAAGATCTAAATTAACATTTTTAAATGTAAATTTGTAGAAAAATTAATGCAAATTTAACTATGCAGCAGTGTTCTATAGGCTACTAAGTAATATTCAATAAGGGGAAAAAAATAGTAATCCATACAGGTACCCTTCATAAATTGCTCAGGAGAGACCAGTGTTTGTCCTGATTTTTGTGACTTGTTTGGTGCCTGTTCAAATGAGGTTTGATACTAGTTTTTTGCTTTAAAGTTTTTACTTTTGGACATAATATGTGACACAATTGTGGAACTTTTTCCTAAACCTAAACTAGTTAATGTACAGCACCTGAATTTTGCACATTATAATTTAATTTAAAAAAAAATTTGTATGTTATACTTACAAACATGCATTCTGAGCATCCAATTTATTCTACACGACAAGCTTGGAGTGCTTCACAACAAAGATACATTAGACAAGACAAAGAAAAACAATAGAAATCAGTAAAGAGTTTGAAATGATGGTATTCACTCAAACCATGTTAAAAAACAGTTAAAAAAGTAAGTTTTAGGAGCTGGAGTCGATTAATCTTTTGACAAGAAATCTTTACTGGGACAACCTTTCAGTAATTTCATATTTGATTAGAAATTGGATGCATTTCTATCTTTTTGTCCAGCTTTAAAATGCCTGCATACGTCTCTGGTTCCATCTGCGCAGTAAGTCTATAAACCACATCTTCTAGTTTTCCTTCTAGGACACCTCTCCCAGTGTGGCTTTCCTCATCCTTCTTGTCATATGCCTGAGATGTCACGCTGATTGGACAGACAGCCTGTTTTCTATGAGTGGAGTCTTGTGACACTTCAACTTCAGGCCTGTCGTCATTTTGCCTCCGCGCTACATAAACAAGCCCGGACTGGTCCACGGAGCACACGCTGCCCCGAATGTGAGAGCGGAGAGGTGGCGCTGGGTCGAGATCATGGGGGTGTCGAATGGAAAGAAAGGAAGACCACACAGGGGTCTGGTCAGATCGGGTTTTTTCGGACGCCATATTTAAAAAGTGGGTCAGAGTACAAGCCATATATAACCTGTTACTACTTCTACAACCGTTTTAATGTCATACAACAGTTTTTTTAGATTGCAAACTACTTTATGATTGAACATGGCTTTTTCTCATTGAGCCAGCTTCTCGTCTTTCTCTTCCTCCATATGCTGGAGTTGGCACGCATGGCCTGATCCTTCCAGAGGCAACAGCTTTCCCTTTTGCCTGTGTAGGGTTTCACACAACCAAGATCATATTAGTTCCACTGAAAATGAATAAGGTGAGGAAGAACATTGCCACAATTTAGAGGTGTCACTGGAGGCTTGACAGATATAATGGTGGATTTAAGCGCTGCATCTGGACACCCATCCATGTGGTATTATGAATATGAAGAAAAGTTCACGTCAGGCGAAATAACAGCTATACAATTAGGCACAGGTCTGGTGGCAGCCAGAGACTCTCACAAAAAGACTATTCAGACTACGACAACATGACATTTGCGTGGAAACAGGGAGTATTTACAGCAGCTTGTTTATGAGACACATGAGTGAGAGGTTACACATGTGATACAAGAACAGAGGAGATGAAGGAGTGTGACTTATTTGTACTGTGGAAGCATTTAACGGCTGACTCCAGATTATAATTCATAGATCATTGCAGTCACGGTTTGCTTAGGGCTTAACAGTCCACTTGTTAACTCTTTATTTAGTTTTCTTTTTTTTATTATTATATATGCTGATGAGTCACAAATACATTTTAAATTAAAATTTTTAAAATCATATTTTTAGCCAAATAATGTACAATACAACACTTAATTTTATGATAATCAATATACAACCATGATTATTTTTTGCAGATGACTCACCATTGATTGATTGATTGATTGACTTTGCCAGATGATATGGACACACGAGTAGCACCAAACAGTAATCCATAAAACTAACTAACTTTGTTGCAAAATGTAATATTCAAAGATTTTAACCTTGTTTTAATGGCCTCTCTTCAACATTTGTTTTCTCAAAATTATATTTAGAATTGATTCCTGCATGTTTGAGTAATCTTCTCACCTACCACCTAACCCCTCCCACTTATCTGTATTTACTTGTTATAATTCAGAAATTATAATACTCAAAATGAAGTATATATGGTTCAAAACTGTCCCATAGCTGCTTTCCAACAATAATAATTTGTTATTTAAAATCTGTTACTTCTTACGGTTTTATTTTTAACTGAAGAGGCATCAATTCTGCAGTTTTGAACAGGAAGTCAATAGAGCTGTTTCTATTTTCAAGCCATTTCAGATCAATTTTGTGTTTTACAATGAACTAAAGGTAAATTACTGATCTGCATATGTTCTAGTTTCTTACTAAATAGATGGAAGAAACACAATAGGTCTCCTTTAATCATTATACTTGAAAAACTGCATTAGCATTGGGTAATAAGCATAACTTCTATTGCCATCTTGAACTGTACAAATGTAATGATGTGACAATTTCTGCACTACAATATTAATAAGACAATTAAATGAAGCTCATCTTTCAAAGTTACCTCAAGTTACCTGCCTTATTTGAGATAGCCTTATATTCTATAAGTGACAAAACTTGACAAAACATCCATAGTGACATATTACTACTGCTCCCAGTGAATTAAAATGATTGCATTTTGATTCCCCCAAAGTAAACAGAAGATGAATAACTATGTGTGCTAGAGATGTAAATTATATGTGAGTTATAAATGAGTCCTCCTTTTAACCACCGTGTCTAACTTCTTTTTCAGCGATGACAGTGATGACCCTCGCCTGCTGTAAACACCTTCTGATGGGCTCCAACTGCATATTGTTCTCACTAATCTCACTGAGTATTCCCAAGGCCTGGTGCTAAGTCAACTTGTCAGTCTTCAATAGCAGAGCTTAAATGAATTCAGTGCTAAACAATAGGGACGGGACAAGATCTCGTGCCATAAAATCTCACAAGATATAATTGCCATATGATTGTGCACACATGTGGAAAATGATCTTCTGATTTGTATTCCCCGTCTGCTTGGCCAAAGGGTTAAGTGCTCAGGACATTGTAGGGAAAAAATGACAGAAATGAGAGCAAACATGTCAGTTTTTGTTGTATTTTTTTGTTAACTTTCTCTCTAGAGCTCAAGAACCGTTCAAGAAAGTTAAATTATGTCTGGTTTATGATTTTTCTTTAATGTTTTAGTGTCAATATTTGTTCAAATTAAGATATAATTTTTGTATGTATTGGTTTTATTGGCATTGCTTTTTTGGCACAATAAGTTAATCCAGCAACAGACTTTTACTATATGTAGGACATTGTTTCAGCATCTACAGTATTTATTATTAGCTTTTGGTCTTTTTCTGCCTTTTCAGAAAAAGGGCTTTCAAAAAGTATGGCTTGATAGCAAAAAATGTGATATGAAGAATAGCACAATTTATTTATCATGTTATTGTGAACCCAATCTCAATCTCTGGCCACAGTTATAGCCAGTGAGCAGAGATGCATTTAAGAACGGCATTGGCTGGGCACTGTTTTAGCAGGCTTCTCTCTGCTATTCATCAAAAGCAAATGACAAACACTGAGCAAATCAATGGGCATAAATGTCCTGGCTGCTTTCTCAGTTGTGTGAGTCAGGACCTATTGTGGAGTTAAAAAGCTTGCCAATAATACGACATGATGACACTGTCCTGTTTTCACCCAGAGGGCCTCCCGGTCAGCAGATACTTTTTCATGGGCTTCAGCGCAGCAGCAGAGACGCACCGCGCAGCACAGAGTGTCGCCATGGTGAGTTACTGCCATAAGACCGTCACACGCCAACAGACTTTTCATAGAGCTTAAACATGTACACAATGTAACAGCCCCTGCTCAGCTGACTTGCATGACGTTACATAAGACGTTATAGATTGTCTTCACTTGGAGGCAAACTTTATTGATCCTCAAGGGAAATTACGCAAAAAATGGTTGTAAATGTCATCCGAGGTCCTATAAAATGCAAAATAACTCATGTGACCTTTTAGCCATGTTAAATTTAGTTTTTTCATCAAAACATACTTAGACTTTGTGTTTTGGTTTAATTTCTTTGAATAATATTTTAGTCGTCTACATCGCCAAAGCTCAAACATGTTCTGTTCCACCTCTGGGCGCATGGCAAAAAGGCATTGGTTTTTGGCAACTTTTTACCAGTTGGAACTTACATTTGGTAAGATAATGTCTGTATCAGAATAATAGTTTTTACATCCAAATTAAAGTAAAGTTTGTGAAGAAATGTTTGAAAATAATTTTGAAAAATAACAGAAAGTAGAGCAGAGTGTGTGGCATCACTGTGAAAACTACCACATTTTCTATTTTCTCAGAAGAAGCAAATTTTTCTGTCACCAGAAACATACATTTAACAAATTGCTGTGTTCTGGTATGTTTTTATCTAGTATGATGCTATCATTTATGGACATTAAGTGATTTTTTTTTTTCCTATCCTTTTACCTGGGATGAAATGTGTTTATTTATACATTTATTTATTATCTTAATGAGCAGTTAAACTTGTCATAGACATTTTAAATTATGTTTTAAAGAGAACAGTTATTTTAGCATAACACAAAATTAATGCAATACTTTTCAGTGTTTTTGCTCAGTTGATTTTGTAATAGAAATTTTTAAATTTCTATCACAATTAACATCACAAACTGGAACAAACAGGATTTGTGTACTGCATGTAAAAAACAACAACAGACAATTCTAGGTATATTTTGATGAGGAAGCAACTTGTTATGTTCTTTAATCAATAGTTAGCATTGCGAGTAAAACATGTAAGGTTACATCAACAAAAAATAGTATTTTTTTCATTTTTAAACCTGTTCCTTATTAAAGTTCAATTTTACAATGTAGAGGCGTGACTTACCAGTTCTGCAGCTTTGAACAAGAAGTCAATGACGCTGTTTCTATTTCTAAGCTGTTTTAACTATTTTTTTGTTTGCAATAAACAAAATAATATTGATGTATGTATGCCATAGTTTTTTTCCTAAATATATGGAAAATCACAATAGGTCACCTTTAACAAACAAAAAAAGATGACAGCTCAGCTTTAAACAAATAATGGTGTTTTTATTTGTTTTTAAAAATGCAATAAAACTTACACTAACTGACGTTCATGCTTTACTCAGTTTTCATTTTTATTGTAATTGCATTCATAAATGTTATTACTTTAAAATAAATAATGACATAGAAATAAACATGGCCTGAAGTATATTTTGTCTATTATACACGGTTTTGTGAGTCCCAAAAATCTAACATACAACTGCACAAACATATCAGTGTCAATGACAAACACATCAAAACTTGGACTGTAGTAATTTGTTGAGCAGTTCTGTTCAATTAATCATAATTATTTAGATTGTATTGACCAAAGGTGAACTTCAACCAGCTGATTTGTGCATGTTTTGCGCTGTAGCACTTTAATTGTATTTCCTCTCTTTACTGCACAGACTGAAACTAATTAGCAGGCTCCTTCATTTACAGTGTCTTGCTGCTTCTCCTCGCTGAGTAGAGATGTGATGAGTAAGCACATATGCACAAACTCCCACGCACAGATAAGGCATGTAAACATCATGGACATGCCATTACTAACACACATACAGCCTGTCCCTCCCTCCCGCAGCCTCAGATTAAGGATTAGGTCTGAGCTTCATTGATTTGTCTGGGTAAACATGGCTGGAGAGTTGGAGGGATTGCATCGAGCAGCTTTTGATTTTTAAAGTTACATTTGGTTTTAGGTACATAATGCAATTTTCAGTGTGTGTCAATGTGGGTCTGATCAATGACTCACATTTTCATCAGAGACTCAGTCATTTCTAATCAACAAAAAGCTTGACTCGTATCTGTAATTGAATAATGTACAGCTAATCTTGTGTCTTATTTGTGCCTAAATTTCTGTACACTATATTTTGCTGATGTTGTTCATTGTTAATATGTATTTTTAGAGCATTTCACATTATTATTATTATTATTTTTATATATTTATAGTCAAGATAAACATGAAGTAGCACATTTTCTTTAACTTACAGCCCCATAGTAAAAGTGAACTAATGTTTATAAACGCAATACCCCATTTTTGAAGTCTTAAGAACACTCCACGTTTAGCTCACTTACCTATTTCGTTTTGAGCGACTTAACACAATAAGTTTTAAAGCCAGCTCAAGTTTAACTGTGTTGCTAACAGCGGTCAGCCAAATGCTACAGTATAAACAGACACACTTCTGGATTTTAGTGGACAAACGGTCTACTATAACACTTTATAACAAGATCTAGACAGATCATTTATAAATGTTAGTAAACTATTAAGAAAACTAAATGATTGGATAGCATTTACTAGTACTGAATAAACATTTTACTTACCATTTACTTCTAGCCCTATTCTAAAGTGATGATCATTAATAGGTTTTCCAAAACATGTATTTAGTGATATATTGTGATATCTGATTGGTACCGTTTCTCCCAGACCTATAATGATATTTTGATATTTGATTCTGTGTTTCAGCTCATTTCAATGTCAGTAGTGTTCCAAAAGGCTAGTTCCAGTGTTCTGTCAAATTGTGCACCCCCATCGAGATGAGGATTTATTGTAGAATATTTGTTGCTAACCCTCACCAAAGCCCCAGTCCTAAACTTAGCTATAGAATTGTGCCTAAACGTAGCCAAACTGGTTGTTAACAATTTCCTACGGTTAGGTACACTGGTTTGCCTCAAAAGTGTAGATGATCTAACCACCACATGGTCATCACTTTGGAATAGGAGCTGGAAGCAAATGTTTAGTATAGGTTTATTCATTTTTAGTAAATACTATCCAATAATTTAGTAATGATCCGTAAATGTTATCTTAATAGTTAACTATCATTTGTAAATTTGTATCTAGACCTTTTTATAAAGTGATACCGACATGATAATTTTCACCTGACTAGACAATAGGTCCGTACCAACAATGTCGAATACAGTAGATGTAAATCACAGAGAAAAATTGCCACTTTTCAGCCGAGTAAACAGTGTGCTTTGTTTGTTTGTCATTGAGTGCAGTGGTTTGTTTTGCTTCGTTGTAGTCGTACTTCATACACACAGATCATTGTGCTACCTGAGTTCATTAGTTGCAGTGAGTCATGAATCAGATTAGTCATCAAATCTAAATGATCTTAATGATGTTTTTCTATGTGTTAGTATTTTTTTTTCTCTGTGGACTCTTGAAATTATTGCCCTATATTTCGTTTCTTTTTGTTGAAGTTGTTCTTGAGTGACTGTTAAAAATATTGTATGTCATAAATTGTCAGGTTTCATATAAATGAAAAAAATGTACATATTTTTTTCAAATGTTTTATTAAGTACAAATGTGTTATGATTGGCAAAAGTGTATATGATTCTGTGTTGTGTTAAAGTGATTGATGCCTAACGTATGGGTCATTTCCTTCCAACAAACAAAACATAAACAAATGATCTGAAGTGAAAGCTTTTCTGACTCGGGCTTCCCCTCTCAGTTTGATGACTGTTGTCCCAGAGCCAGTTCTTTACACATGCTGAAGGAATGACTGTCTTCATGTACTGAAAACATTATTGTGTCAGGCCTGGATCTGAAGACCACAACGTTTCTCTGTATCGCTAATGGTTCGGTGGTTATTTCAAGCTATTCAATTGATCTTTCAACAAGCAACAGATTTGTTGAAGTTGGGTATTCGGTTTTAGATGAAAGACTAATTGTTGTGTTGGATGGATTTTAATGACTCAAATGTATTTGTTTAAGTTACCATTTGTGATGACTAAAATAATGACAATTTACCACATTTTTTAAACACTGTAAAATAATTACAAAAAAGTCATTATTATCAGCTGTCGCAAACTTAATAGGCTGAGAAATAATTAGTGAGGTATCTTTAGTCATTATAAAATTCCAATTCCTCTAAACAAAATACCTTCCATTTGTTACAGACAAAAGAAGCCTGATTTTAAATGTCTACAGCTAAATGTTTGTCGTTCTTAATGCCTTTTGGTTGCCTCTTTTTACTTATTGTTAGGGCAGGTAATGATGCTCTAAATATTCCTGTTCAAATGTCTAATTTGATCTGTGTATTGATTCTGATAAAGTAAACTCAGACCAGGATGAGCAGAGTGAGGCGTGGGTGTGCTGTGCGTCCCCTGGAGCACAGTTAGGGTCCTTAAGTCCTCGCAGCCCCCTGACCCAGGCCCTCACACCCACTCAGACAGCAGCCTCTGTTCCTGCCCTTCACTGCCTTTCATTCTTTGGAAAAGCACCAATGATTTGATTCAGCAGCTTCACAGTGCTACAGCGCAATTCTGACTAAAGAGTAAACTAAACTCAATTTGTTGTCAATTTGTTTGCAAATCTTATATAAAAAAAAACAGAATAATTCTAATTTTTTCAAATCATTTTGTAGAAAAGAAAATTGTCAAAAAAAAAAACAAAGAATACAACAAAATATTTAAAAAAATCATGATATGGGTTCACCTTAATATTTGTACCCCCTGAAAAGAAAAAAATAGGTACATGTTCTTAAACCGAAAACGGGCACCCCTGTTTAAAACAGTGGCCCCATAAATATTATATGACCAAAAATATAACTAACAAGCATTTATTTTAGACGAACAACTATATGATAGTTGTGTGTTTCCCACATCAGAAATTGAACTAGAGTTCCAGCTACTGGCTTATTTTGTCCCAATATGCTTACATTTATGGATTTAAAAACAGTGCGGCGGATGTCAGCGACGTATTTGACTTCACAGATCTGGGACATTCAAAACAGTGTTTTCAGAGACTTAGAGCAGAACAAAAACTATCTCTCAAATAAGATACCAGCTGTATTTTTGATGAGGTAGCTGTGTTCAAACCACTGACCTATATTAATGGTTAGAACATGGTTAGAACTCAAAAAATGTTGTGATTTTGCATTGATTGTGTCTTGTAAATATCATAATAAAGTATTTGAAAAGAAATTCACAGCAGTTAAAAATGGATCAGTTCTTCCTAATGTACTAATTTGACATTTATAAATTCATTTACTTTTGTTGTTGTTTTTTAAACAAAGATAGATAAATTGCGCTGTGTTCCAGGACACAAACACAGAACACATCCCTGTTGTCTTGTGCATGATGAGCAGCACATGACTTAAATTGGGTGTGGTGCGTGACTTCTTATCGGACAAAAGCATCCCACAGCGAGAGCCTGTTGGGGAGAAAACTGCCCCTCCTGCACTCCCTGTCCTGTGTGTAGGGAGTCATGAGGTCTCCATTTGGTTCGCCACGCTGTGTCTCGTGGTTCAAAAAGCCATAAATGTTTGAGCTAAAAATCCCCCTTTAAAACACTGAGCCTAAGAGACACATTGTCAATAAATCAGCTGCTTGGCCCAAAGGCACTGAACATTACAAGAAAGCTGTTTTTCAGTGCTTCCATGGTTTGTGGGTATTTTTTTACCTGCAGGGACTCAGTGACAGTTTATCTTGAATTCACTTTATCACACTTAGGCTTCTCATGCAAAGCTAAATGCAAATAATGCACAGACAGCCTTCATGTGAGTGTCATTTTTATAATCCTGATATAATTTACTGTCAAAGAAATTATGGACGCATGCCAAAAGCTGTTTCCCTTAATCATTAAACACTGCATGATAAGTCAGGACATTTATAGAAGGCACAGTTAATTGTCCTACAGCTATAATAAAATGTACTATGTAAATTTACCTTGATAAACACTTTTTATGTCAGTAAATGTCTGTTATTAATGAATATTTTTGAATTTGCACAACAAATACATTTTCTCCATCTTGGCAACTTTTTTTTTACTACACCATATATGTAATTTAATTATTTTTATCTGAATACTAAATATCTAGAATGTTAAGTACACAGTTTACTTGGGTGAGGTAAATCCTTTAGGATCAACTACATGATTTAAATTACGCTGCTCAACTCTATTAAAAGGATTAACATTAATTATGGTTAAGGGCTTTAGGAAATTGACTTGTTTTTAAAGTATTGCCCTATGAGCAATAATAAATAAGACATAGAATATCAGAACTCATATTTTAAACTCCTGTACCTTATGTAAATGTATAGATACAACTTTTTTTTTTATTATTTAACTGTATTCTTTCTTCTTCCCACAAAATTTGCACTTTGGGTGTTTATAGTTTGTACATATTATGTTGCAGAGAGAAATATGGCTATAAAAGTTCACCATGTGTCCAAATGTTCCCTAAAGAGGATACCGCCAATGTGTACAACTACAGTGTGAAATCAAATTGTGCGTTAAGTGTGCGGTCTTGTAAAGCCTCATCACAAGGTGGTGTCATTAAGAGGCGCTGTCCCCGGGCACTTTAAAAGAGAGACGCGTTCACTAAAAACAAGGTTACAGGGTTCGTCCTCTGTACTGATATGAAAAGGTCCAATTGTCTGCTGCAATGCTGACGGCCGTGTGGAAATCCAGAAGAAAAGCGCTTTGAATCTGCGGGCCCATATGTGTCTATGGTTAATTATCTGCTGGAACAAGAGGATGGAGGAGGCGCACACAGCAATATGTATAAACGTAATGAGGTGAGTCCAGTGTGATAGATGCACTGTGAATTTTAAATGAAGCTATGAACCAAAATGTTGGGACTAACCCTAACCTACGTTTACAGAAATTACAGAAATATTACAATAACAAGATTTCTGATATTTAGTTAGCAAATTAGCTTTTAAAATGGCCATAGACTCTAATGATTTAAAATAGCATCATCAAGTCGTTACCAATAATGATTAATTACTAAATTCATGGCTTATAACAATAATTGTGGCATTGGATCAAGCTCGTCGATAGGACCAGGGCGAGCATGCCTCATATGGCCCCCAACAATATAAATGAGAATAAAAAAGGTGCCATTCTGGGCCTGTAAGTCTCTGAGGCCAAGAAACCAAGACTTAAAAAACAAAAAAGTCTGACACAAGCAGCTCCAGGTTAATAAAAAAAGCAATTATGTGTGTCGCCACTGAGCATTAATTACAATCACACATTTTAAAAGCTTTATCAACATTAATAAACAATAGTTAATTGTCAACCGCCTGTATTTCAGACATTAGTGATTTGATTAATAAAAAATGTGAGAAAAGCTAAAAAAAAAATCACACATTTTATGATGTAAAAGTCCAAAGTACTGTACACACCCATCCTCACAAAATATGAGTCTGTGTCACTATATATGAACTCAGACTGTGTTTCCAATGTTTTTTCTCCTACAGTCTTCGCGATTTTTATTACATTTTGATTAATTGTGAGCACAAAGAATTCCTCTTTTAATTGGTTTGCCCTGTGCTTTAGTCACTCCACCCTTGAAATTCAGCTACCATCAACTTTGCTAGACCTAAATTTTGAAATGAAACACAAAGAATAAGTTGTTTTGTCTGGTTTGGCTAACAAACTTGTCAGGAAACAGGAAAAATTGACTATGCGACTGCCTCATGTGGAACAATCAAATCATTGAATGTGAAATGTGACAGTAAAGTAAACAGAAAAAGAACATGTAAATGATCTAAGATGTAACTCTCACAAGACACAAACGCACATGCACACAGGATCTTTCAGAGCGACTGCATCACTTAAACCCACTGCTCCTTCGGGAGGTCACATGCTGCTGCTCTATATCAACAAGCGGAAATGAAGAATGTCTAAAATGTCTAATCTTCGGAACAAAGTCCCTGTCAAAGTTGACTCCCAAGACGCACATATTTCACAAACCACACAATTCCTACACAAGTCTTCATCACTTTATCAGAAGCAGAAAATAAATCCAGACTGAACAGAACATCTTGCTGCCATTGTGCGCATAACATTCGACCACACTGTGAATTTGCTGATATGAGGAAAAATCATGGTATACTGTATCTAAACTAGAATAACGAAAATCTAAACAATTAATATGGCAAGATAGTAGGCTCTCTGGATCAGTTGTGTAGGAGTTGCAATTTACACATAAACGTTAGCAGAGAGATAAAACAGAAAATGTATTCTTACTGCTAGAATAGACTTCAGTACCTGAGGGAATAATAATATTACATTTTCCCAGAGAATCAGAACATCTACACCTTTACTAAGTGCGTTTCAGTATAATGTAGGGCTGCGTAATTAATTGAACTCACAATATTTTATTAAGGCTAAGACAAGTTAGTCGGTTAATCACGACTAACAGATTATTGAAATAATCAGCAACATTTTTATTAATTGAATATTTGTTAACTGGTCTTTATTGAGGTTTAAAAAAAAAGAAGATTGAACAGCACTGAATTTGTGTCAATTTTGTCTTTTTGCTGAAAACTTTGCCTGTTAATCTACATTCTTCAGAATTTTCTCAAGTGACTTTTCACTGGAAAAATATAGACTTAACTGAATCCAGTTTATCTTGTAAATAAGTATAATTTTGACTTTCTTACGCTAAGAAGCAGGAAGAAGTGGCATATTTTTCCCATTTTAATGCCTTATTCTAGGTAAAACTCTATATTTTATGCTTGTTTCGTCAGCAAAACCAATCTTAAGTCAGCTAAAACACACAATTTCAATCTCAATACGAATATGTAACTTTTTTTAAGATTGTAAATTTTTCAAAAATACATTTTTCCACACTAGTGGATTAACTGAAGAATAATCACCCAACTAATCATTAGTTGCAACCCTAGATGATATTTGAAAATTGCAAAGGCCGTAGTATATAAAGAATCAGAATTGCATTCACACACAAAAACTAAATATTTTGTGATTTTCTGCATAACAACACTTTATCCTGCAGTTTAGATTTGTAGAAACAGATGCAGTTCTTGTACTTCATGAATAATTCTTGTTTTGTCAATTCTCCTGTTTAATATAAGCTTTGAACAGAATTCTATTATTAAACCTCAATCACAATACCAGTCAGAAAAATACCAATTAAGTCTTTTTTTTTTTTTTTATTAAATTGTCTAGTAATGTGAAGACAAAATAATATATCTGATTTTTCTGCATTTCCACAGGTATTCATTTGTCTTGGAGTCACTGGTTGCTCAAACATGGCGTAATTCTTTGAGACATTTCAAAATAAATCTTTCAACAAACCGACTGTGGGAGGTCATTTTTCTGCCACACCCAAGTGCTGCATCAGGAGGCCCATTCATGAAGCGCCGCAGCCTAACCCTTGAGCTCCATCGTGGGGCCTACCCTCAACGAAAGCAGCAGCACCAGGAGGCCCAGTCACACCCTCTGCTGCTTCAGAGGAACTGCCTATAGTCCAGTACGACCAGTAGAGAATATAAGCAAACAGGCACACCTTTTTCTATGCTTCATCAAGATTTAGAAGAGCATATAGATGCCCTTGATCCTACACTCAGCGTAACATGAACGGTAAACTGTCAGCTTTAAGCATTTGGTAAGTACACACAGCTGCGGTGAACAATGCTGGCAGCCCCACACTGTAAGCACGAGGGACACATTAGAGGAATATGAGCAGGAACTGGTCCATGTGTGTCCACTCCACCGGTCAGAGCGTGTGCAACGTCCCCAACAAGTAAGAACAAACACCAAGGAAAACAGGGGTTAGGGTTAAGATAGCCTAATTTTACTTTTATTGCCAATGTGACACATTATCACTGTTTTCTACACTAGACTAAGTTTGGTCATTGTGGTAATTAGTTATCATAGTTTTACAGCGGTAAAGTTGCAATTTATGAACAAATTGCCAAATAAATGTTGAAAATTACAAGAAGTAGTTTGAGTTTGTGTGGCATGAAAAGTAGACATTATGAATCAGACAATTTAAACACAATTAACGACAATTTAACAAAATTAAAGTCTTCCAAAGTATTATCATTTGCAACTTCCGTTTGTGAATTTTTGCCTTTTTTTTTTTTTACACACAGAATGCTAGGTAACAGTTGTGGAATTACCTACATATTTATTTGCTAATTGCGAGACAATTACAGTAATTTCTGGACTATATAAGTCGCTACTTTTTTCACAACTTGAACTGTGCAGCTGATACAACAAAGCAGCAAAATTATAGATTCTCAGACATATTAACAAGCGTGGCCTATGTACTTTTATATATATATATATACAGTATATATATATATATATATATATATATATATATATATATATATAATATATATATATATACATATACATATATATATATATATATATATATACATATATATATATATATACATATACATATATATATATATATACATATATATATATATACATATATATATATATATATAATATATATATATATAAATATATAGTATATATATACAGTATATATATATATATATACATATACATATATATATATATATATATATATACAGTATATACAGTATATATGTTGTATGTATGTATGTATGTATGTATATATATATATATATATATATATATATATATATTATATATATAATATATATATATATATATATATATATATATATATATTTATTTATTTATTTATTTATTTATTTATATATATATATATATATATATATATATATATATATATATATATATATATATATATATATATATTTATATCTTGTTGGAGCGGCTTATCAGGTGCGGAAATTACGATATGAACCTCGTCAAAATAGCCAAACTGGGTGAAAACAAACAAAATGTTTAGGCAAATGTTAAATTTAACCATGTTTACCATGTTTTGCTAAAACACTGCAGTCTATCCTGTCATACATCAGCTTCTTTTTCAATCTTAGTCGACCAAAAAAATTCTTGGCTGAATAAAGACCAGTCCTGTGGAATGAATGGCATCAGAAAAGTTCTCAAACTAAGAATTATCTCTTTGATTTGACAATGTATTCACGCCACACAATGTTTGATAAAATAAAAAAATCATGCAAAACAGCAAAGTAATAGAAAAAAATATATATAAGAAACTGTAAAAGGTAGATTAACTAAATCTCTCGTGCAAATTCTCATTTAATTATTCTTAATTATTCTATTCTGTGATAATTGTTTGCTGCTGTTCTACATTGATTTAAATAAAATAATGAGTCGACACATCTTGAGCAGCTCACAAAACAAAACTTCTCATTCATAATATTTGAAATGATACAATTCATTTCCTTAAACACCAGTTAAAAACTGTCATTACACTTGCCAATAACTCCATTGCTGCACTAAAACAATTTATTAAGGCTAGAAGAACATTTTTCATTTGTTTTCCCAAGCTTTCAAATCTATCATTACTAGTCTGTGCTCGTTTAGCACAAACAAGCCAACGTGCAGAGGAACATTTTTATTATTGTAACAACAAGCAGGTTTTATTGTTTTAAGTGTTATGTATGGGAATTTGCACAAGAATAGGCAAAAACCTAAAATTCAAATACTATCAAGAACAATCAACTTAGACTGGATGAAAGATATAGATCCATGTTTTGTTCTGGCTGTTCTTCAGTTCTCATCTAATATTTAAAAGGAAGACATTAGAAATGACAACTAAAAGTAATCTCCTGCTCTCTGGTCTGTTGCTCTGTGACTCTGAGGTGGTGAACATGTCCCACAGAGGCACACGCAGATGCCCCGCTCTGACACTGGCATGTTCCACTGCTCAACCTGTTGATCAAGCTCTCTCCCAAAGGCCTCATACATATTTCACTGAGTGCAGTTCAAACGTAATGCCTGGCTTCACTTGCCAATGGCCCCAAGTAAAAATGAATAAACGCAGAAATATCATCCAAGTTTGAACAAATAGACATGCTGGGCTCCATGGTCCATCTAATCTACAAATGTTTTGGTCTTAGTGCACTACATTGTGGTTAAAAAAAGGTTGGGACACATCTTACTCACAAAGATCTTTAAAATGTAGAGCTAAGACGAAGAGGTCGAACTAAAACTACTGAACTGAAGCCTGTAAAAAGTAAAAAAAACAATGTAAATGGAAAACACTTTAGTGTAAGCGGGTCAGTGATATTTCAACAATTTCAAATGTTCAAAAAAGTTTAATATACAGAAATTATATTTATACTGTAGTTTTCAGAGGTTTTGAGTCTTTTTGTTGTTGTTTTTTTAATAATAATTCTTGCATGCTCTTGACAAAAACATCTTCCTCTTTTCATGCTAGGTTCTTCTTCTAAAGAAATTGTATGAAAGAACAAAAAAATTGTGTTTCACACAAATACTAGTGTGTTTCTGCATGGCCCATGCACTGTCTTTTGGTGAAACAGCAGCTGAAATATAAAAATGGGCTTTGTGTGAAAAACTTTTTTGATATTTGATAAAAACTCAAAACAAAATGATATATATAAATAAATACATCTATCTAACTACATGTAATAGATTTTTATCCAAAGTATTTTTTAATGAAGACAAATCAGTCCTCAAAACCAAATTTCCTCTTTTGTTAAAAGTGGGGAAAGTGATTTTTACACACTATCAAGGTTTTAATTCCGACAACTTCCTCACAAAAATCTTTCCACACATACTTTTGTTGCAATTTGGGCTTAAAACTCTTTACAAACAACAAAGAGCAACTGGAGTAGATCACTCAAGCTCAGCCAATCAGGACGCTTTTGTCTCCTAATGGAAATTCATTATTATTCAGTTCAGACTCAGTGGTCTAATTTTTTCCCTAAAGTGCTGTATTTATTATTTACTTTTTAGAGGAAAGCACAACGTTTACTAAATCGCAACTAAAAAAGTTAGCTACCCCAACTTTAACAGTATATAAAAAATAATAATAATTAAAAAAAGTGGAATAAATGCATATACTTTTGAGTTAAATGGTAATATTGTCTATGTTAATGCCAATGTCAACTCAAGCTGCTTTGCATGCACAAAAGTAAACACATCGTACAAATTGAAGAATACAATGCACGGAAACCCTTAACAGTATAATAATTGCCAAAATGGTAGGTATTCTTAGAAAAACTGGTCACCTGATGAACACAGAGGTTTCCATTATGTTGTACTTTTCAATGATATGTTCATATATTAGCTGTTTGGACTAGCACGCATTAAGATAAATAATAATATTAATATATAATATTATTTTATGCAGGACACAGATATTCCTCTCAACCTTTATTTTAAGTGAACCAACTTCAAATTGGTCTATTTGTTTTCAATTCCATTGGAAAACTTCTCCCACAACATTTTACAAACATGTTCATGTTTAATAATGAATTCCATGAATATCCAACTTGGAGTGAATATCTCATTAGAGCTTTTTATTTTCCTAGTTTAGTGTCATGAAAAGTTTCAGAGTTATGTCATCATGTAATAAATTAAAATAAATAATAAATTATTCTTGAAAATGGCTCTTTAAATTTAATTTTGTAAAATTATGCCACAAAGAAAAGTTTTAGATTTTATCTGTCAATTTTTTTTTATTTATTTTTTTTTTCAATCAAAAGCCTTGTTCAGTTTGGTGCTGGCCATTTTAATACACATGTGTATGCCACAGTAAAAGTTCTAAGTATTGAATCAATTTAAACCAGTTCAAGTTTTCTCCAATCATAACTGTAAAATTCGTAGCTCTGGTACACAAAAACAGGCTAGCACCATTGACCGTATCACATAACGAGTCATGCTTTAAACACTGAAATGTGAGAATGGCTTTACTAGTTTCAGAAGAGTCACATTTTGCTAAGTCAGTGTAGTTCCCTGAGGTTGGAGCAGTATACCTCTATCCCACACTCAACACAAGAGGACCCCCCCTCGATTCCACTTGAAGCAGTGAGCACTCACTCTAAGCAATCCCCATTTTTTCCGATGTCTACTGCAAGCAGACAGTTTTGGCATCACTGTCCCAAAATAGGTCTCTGTTAACAGGGCCCGGTCAGATGGTTTTGAGACATTGATGGTAAATAGGGCCACAGTGGAACACTTGAGGGGGCCACAGAAGTGCTCCTGGGTGTGCCTGGAGTGGAGGTTTCTTTACACTTGCGTGACAATGAGAGTTGGTGGAAAAAGGTGGGCCAGCCAAGGAAAAAAGATGTTTACCCTTGTGCTTATTTTTACTGTGGTTAATAGTTGTGTCACATCAATGTAATTGTCATACAGTTCCATAAGCACAATTTTCAACTAATGTATGTAGCTAACTTTCTAATAATACATATTTTTAACAATACATATTTTTGACAACAAACCTAAATAGTCTAAACAGTCATAAAGCTGATACATTATACTGCAGAAGTAGAAAGAAGAAAAGTTTTAGCAATCTTGATGTGGCTAAACCACAGACAACATTAAATGTAGTGACTCACAATGCACATCAATCAACTTTGCTCTGTTCTTCAGTCATCACAACATTATTTGGGTCAAAGTTACTTTAACTCTATATTCTCCATTAATTTATCCACATATAAAGTGCTGTTGCTGCTCCCTCTGCCCTTCCAGGCACTCTCTGTGGCTAAAGCATGGTGAGTCACATTGGAACAAAAAGCCTCATTCAAACTTCTGATCAGCTCTGGCAAACTCCTCGCTCAACAAGCCCCGCCCCTTTAGTCTCCAGGCAGAACCAGATCGCAGAGGCAGTGGTGAGGCCAGATCAAACCTAGCCAGTGGCAGAATGTGGTTCAAATCACCAAAACTGGTCCAAGCCAAAACTCAGAAGTTTTCACCACATCAGAATCTCATGTGTGTGCGTGCGTGCGTGTGTGTGTGAGCGCGCTGAAGTAAATAAGAGGAAAAACACCATAACTCACAACATGAAATTAAAAGATCTCTGTGCATTTTGAAACACTGTGAATGGTCTACAAACACAAATCAAGAATAGGAATGCTAAAATAATGTCCAACAAGCAAACACAGGTCAAATGAGTCAATCACAGTGTCGTAAAACAGCAAATCTTATCCAAGAAGTGTAATACAGCCCATGCTAAAACATCAATACTAAAATGCATTTGGGTACCATGCTTTCCACGCCTTCACAAGTGCCTCCAGGAAACTAGAGGGAACCTTTCTGAATTGCTTCTGGTCAGAAGATTCTTGGGAAACTGATTATTCACATGAGTAAATCAGGGTGGTTCAAAGATGTATTTAGTTAAAAAAAAGTTTATTTTTAGTTAGTTAGTTTATTTTTATTTTATTTTTGTTTTAGGTTTTCTACAATAAAGCTCAATAAAGGGAGGACAAGAAACCAGGATGAAGGGCCCCTTTTGCGTTCACACACGCAGATTACAGTCTTTATAATAGAGTCAAAATGTGAAATTTGTCCAGGAATCAGCTGACAAGACAAGCCTCATCATGTGACCTAACCATTCAATGGAAGACAGCATATGAGACACAATAATTAAACATATTATAACACACTAATTATTTATGTGAATCCTCATCCAGGTTAAAATAGTTTTATATCTTGTGTTTTTGCTACATTTGCAGGCAAAGGCCTAAGCACATTTGCATTTTAGATTTGGTTTAAATAAAGTACTTTAAAGTGGTCAATAGAAGAGAGCTACAGGGCCTTTTGGAGGCCTGAGCTTTGTTGACTGTTTTTGCACACTTTAAAAAATGATGTTGTATGACACTGGTGCGACGTGTGTGGCAGCTCTTAAGAGTAATTATGCTAAGTCCATGCATTGTTTCTTCTGCAGATGGCAACAATAGTGCTTTTGTTCTTTGAATTGTGCAAGTCGCTGGAAGGAAGAAGAGCGCTTCTGGAACAGATGCACAAAAATGTGACACTCCGTATATTGGCTAAAAGTATGAAGTTTTTCTAGCATGTAGTAAACTGCATATTTCACTGTTTTCATCTGCTGTATTTGTTTATTTATTATTTTAATCTTTCCTGCACTAAATATTGAAAACAGTTAAAAGGCAGTCTTGTGTAGGCACTGTGCCAGTATTCACACCAGAGGTCTACACTCAAAGAATGTGTGTGGGTCACTGAGTTGAATTCACACTCCAATGTAGATGCCATGTATAGACTGACCGTGCTAATAGCTTTAGCTTCAAGACACCAATGATTTATTGTTTTTGTCATTTTGTTTGTTGCATTTAGCTGTGCAATGTGCATTTATTAGATGGAACAAAAATATCTATTAGTTTGCGCTGAGTAGATCCTTCAAACTCAAGCTTTAGAAATAATAATGCAAATGCTCTGTCATGTTACAGTATGGTTCAGAGGAGTTTTAAGTACAAATAACCCTAACAAAAAAAAAAATGTATTGAAAAACAATCAACACTAAAACAGGAGTCTAATTTTGAAGTCCATTGATGACAGGTAACTGGCAGGTAAACTGCAGAAGGAAAACTGCCTCATTGCGTGGTTATTGTTTGAGGGCAATGGGGCAGAGTTCCAAATGAAAAAGCCAGATTATTCAGTGCGTTTGCTTTGATACAGAGAGGATTAGGGCTGGGGGGCAGAAGTGATCCTTGGGAAAAATAGTCTACCTGTGAGATATTAAGCAATTACTCATATGAAAAGCCACTGACGCGGTGTGCACTGAAGAGGGGCAAGGTCTCTACATGTTCATTTGGAAACACAACTGCCTTACAACTGTACAGCGCTTAGTCTAATACAACAGTCAGAGAGATTTTGCTTTCGAAACTACACATTTCCATATTATATTTCTTCTGAGCCTGTCAAAAATATTACATTTCTTTTCAGAATTCCAAACATAAGAGCTCAAAAAGCACAATAAATGTATTGATGTTGGCTATTTGCCAGCCCATGCAAACCAGTTCAGTGATCATATGTGTTAATAAGTAACCAACATTCCTGGACTTCTGACGTGCCTCAGAGACTGCACTTCCACATCTTCAAGGCTCTGGTATAAATGAAATATTTCAACACAAAAGATCTCACTCATGAAAAATGTTGGTCCCGGAAAGCAAATGTGTGCCAGGAGGAATGAGCAGTGCTGTTATGTAAAACCACATGTTTCTATGTACAAAGCGATGTGAAAAGAAAAGTGAGAGTGAAGATAGACCCGGTGCCTGTATGTTTTTTAAGGTTTGCCTGTGGTACCACTGCTTGAGATTAAGTCCCACACTGTTCGACCATTCAATAGATGATCCAAGAAATAGTAAGAAAAGATAAGCTGGAGATACAACACAAGTTATAAAAGGTTTATCTGTTTACTGCAAACATTTGTCCAGAATATTCAGACAAAAATGTGAATTGTTTTATTTGAACATGAGGTTGCAAAGGTCTTGCACTACATTGTATCCACACATTTGTAGACTCAGTAAATCATTTTTGAAACAAAGTTGAGTTTTGCCATCTGTCCAACTCACAAATGGGCCATTTTTTATACTTTTATTTTGCAGTTTTTGCATTCAGATCAATTATCTAGATTTACACAATAATTTTTAACTTTTACAATTAAAATTTATTGGATTTAGGTATTAGGACAATGTACAATCGCATAAGCACAATGGCAGAGATGCTTGTATCAGACACTAGCTTTACTGCTAATTGGCTCTGTGAACTCAAGTCAGTTGATTTATTTACTTTCAAAAAGGCTAACTTCCTGCTGGCACATTTCCTGTTTAGTTCATTTCTAAGGGGTTTCACTACCTCAGTCTAAGACAGACCAGGGCAAATAGTGGCCCGGGCCCCCCAGCACATTTATGAAAATAAGTATTATTCTTTCTTTTTCTTTTCTTCGATTGATTTAACTATGAATTTGCTTGTTGTCTTAGTATTATCACAACAAATGGTCAAAACAGTAAATTAAAAACACTATAATTTAAAAAGTGTCGCAAAAATGATAATTGTAGCACCAATGACAATGTTTTCTCTGAAAACATATTAATACTTGACAAATGAGGATCAAAGGACCAAAGTGTGCTTATAAGAAGATCTGTCTGTCAATGCACAGGGTCAATCTATAGTTCTGGGGAAGAGAGAACCTTTTGTTTAGGAGTAGGGGAAATCGAAGCACCCCGAGAAAACCTACACAGACATGAGGAGAACATATAAACTCGTCAAATAAAGGACCCAGTTTGTCCAGTGTCTACTTGCTATGGCCAAGAACCCTAACTACTGTGATACCAGGTTGCAGAAAATGTAAGATATTTGTCAAAGAGATGGTTACAAAACAAGCTTTATTCCTTTTCCAATAAAGTCCAGTTTTTAACCCAGACATCTACTCATATCATGTGTGCTTATCTGCAGCCCAAGTTGCGTCATTTGAGTGCTGTTCTCCATTGAATGATGCAATTCCTATTTTTTGCATGAAAAATGACATATCTACAGGCCAGCTCGGTTTTGTATTAATACTACTGACAGACTTACTTTGGCTCTTTTTTGTCTGAAAGGCTGCTGATTAAAAACAAAGCCTTTTGTTGGAAAGTGGATATATTTTTTCATATAATTTCTTAATTCTCAAATGGGCTCTGACCCAATTGGTGTAAAAAGCCTGTGGGCAATGGAGCAGACTTATACTGATTGAAATATGTACCACTGGTAGTACAGGGTGTGGTTACTATATTAAGTTAAATAAAAAGGCTATGACTCAGTATCACACCAGACTTCCCAAATACAGTACCGTACATAGAGTCAAATGAAAAAACCTGTCTCTCCTTGCCCGCGATCTTTTTCTTGTACAGGCACATGAAACAGTGGACGTTACCAAAACTCCACCAGCCCTGATCTAGAACAAGCCGACAGCAAGCCAGCGAGTGAGTCACCAAGGAATTTCCCTGACACATTTTAACCAAAGACAGTCCTTTCTTGTGTTCCTTTTGGAGATGTGTGGCATCTGCTAATGTAGGTCACCAAGTCTTTTTTCATACACACACACATTGTGTTTTAATATGTCACGGAGACATTACATTGACTTACATTCATTTCGTGGACCATTACCCTAACCTTAACCTTAGTTACTACTCGCCAATACTTAACCTAATGTTTCACCCTAATCCTAACCTTAAACTTATTTGAACTTATGATGAATGATTTACATCTTGGGAACCTGCTTTTTTTCATAAGGAAGGCAGGTCCCCGTAAAGTAAGTGTACAACTTTAGTCCTCACAATGTGATCAATGTCCACCCACACACACACCTAGGGGCTTATTTCTTTGGATTTGTAACAAAAATTGGCCATCATTTTAAAAGCATAGACTGATTTTTTGCTCATCAACACGTGACGCGCCCTGCCTGTAGAAAGATTGCCTGGAGAATCCAGCCTCACCGCTGCACCAGCGGGTGAGTCTGGTCGCCCTCGAGTCAACTGGATTTCTAGGGCGGAGCAAAGCTCACCTAACAGACAGCGAGGGAACCAATCAGAGAAGAGCATAAAGGCTTCTAGTGCCGTAAGGCTAAGCTGTTGGGATTTCTCTCGCTGTCATCTGCCGGTAAGGGCGGTCCCCTTACCGGCTCGAGTGACTGCACTGCCTTGACTATCTTGAACACGACTATTGACGCGATGGCCTCTATCTTGTGAAATGGCGCAGTTACCTTGCGCAAGCAACTAGTCCGAAAAGTCGCCGCAGGCGCTTTTTGAAAGACTAGGCGCAATACGAAGTCTAAAAGGTGGAACCAGTTGGCGCTGATTAGAATAGGGTGGAGTTAAGCTGCCTGCAGGTGGAGCCCTGTGAATTTGAAGATGCGCATTGGACAAAACCTAAGAGTGTGGCCTGACGCACCTCTTAGAAAGAAAGTGTGAAAATGTTAAGAAAATGAACAACAGGTTATGGGCCTAATTAATAAAAATATGTAGGCCTCACACATTGTTTTTCTTGAATTAGGTCTATTAATTATTATTTTTTGTTTGTTTTATAGGCTGCACAACAAAGGCTGCATGATTCACGAAACGTGTAGACCTAGCTTATGTGAGGGTCTAATTCTGACATAAAAGAAGTAGGTTTGTGTCAGTGAAAAAAGATGAAGTTGTCCTCTCAGTCAAAAGCCTACAAGAAGAGTTTTCCTAAATGTGTTTTGCCAAAAACTAGGCCACAACTGGGATTGGCCGTATGGAGATATCAACAGAGTAAATTATCACCTCTATGTCAGTTTTTATTTTTTTGAAATCCGTTCAGTTACCACGTAGTTACAGAACAGCAAAATAACTAAACCAAAAGCAACACAATAATGAATCTAGCGCGAGTCGCGGAGATCGCTGCTGCTGTCTGCTGCTCGAACCGTGTAAAGGCGCTCCGTTTTATTATAAAGACAAGCAAAAACAAGATGTAAAATGTTCATTACGTTGCTTTCTGTCATGAGCGGGTTGTGGAGTCTGCGGAGGAGCTGACGCAGGCACAGAACCACAATCAGACAGACCGGACTCACCCAGAACCAGGTCTAGACCAGGACCCAGGACTAACTGCGGCAGGTCTCACAATGTATTTCTGTGTTTAAGAAGAAGCCTTTCTTATGTATTTCAAGAAGTTATAAGCTGCACTTTTACTGATCACATTTATTTACCTGTAAAACCACGTTTAAACACAAGCATGCAAATACTACACTTACCTTGTGTCAGAAAGCAACACATCCATGTCAAGCGTTGGTAACTGTCCTCACTGAAGAAAATTTAGGCTAATAAATCCAAACAACGACCGCTGTCCAGAGCGTGTCCTAAAGTTCTGTCCGACTGCTGTCGCTCTGTCTCTGGGTCCGTGTTTCTGCTTAAAGCGCTCCAAGTAAACACAGTCCTCCAAACGCATTTGCTTACGGGCCAACTTGCTCCTTGTTCCGGGTGTGATGAATGATGTCGTCATTCCTTAGTCACGCGCAAAAGGTTTTTTTAAATACAAGTTATAATAGTAAACTATAAAAACTATAAAACAGCAAATATTGTAGGCTTTCGGCCAGAACTCATCCTCAAACTCACGAAGCTCCACCTGCAGGCAGCTTAGCTCCACCCTATTCTGATCAGCCCCAACTAGTTCCGCCTTTTAGACTTCGAATTGCGCCTAGTTTTTCAAAAAGCGCCTGCGGCAACTTTTGGCACTTTTGCCAGCGTCACGTTTTGCGCCGCTTTCACAAGATAGAGGCCAATGTCTTTTTGGTCATTTAAAACGGCATTTACCGGTGAATGGAACAAACTCTCAGTTTTCCGGTGCGCCATGTTGTTTATCCTCCCGCCGCGCTGCCTAGATCCATGCGCGCTGCGCACAGCAGGGACGTTGTTTAGCAAAAACCACGTGACTGAAATAAACGATTTTCATTGCACGGTACAATCTATATTTTGAGGGAAACGCCCTTGGAGGGGAGGGCGACCAGATTGACTTTCTCTGTGTAAAAATACAGAGAAATGTCATTCTGGATCCCAGGCAAGTAGAAAGAGCCTCCGCACATAGACACAAACAGTGGGAACAAGTCGAAAAAGCTCCGTTGTCAGCTAACTACAAGAGTTTATCGCTTTGCGGAAACAAAAGTTAACATTTATTGATGAAATTAAATCTCACGACCCTTAGAAGTTACATTCAGGTATGTGAGAAAAAGGTCGAGAAAAACGCTGTCTCGAGCTTCAGGGGACAGACGTCTGTCATACTGGTTCATACCTGATCCGAACAGCTCGTTGTCATCCCGTTTCGATGTTTATATCGAAGAAGCTTCCCCATGTAAACAAATGGAGAGGCATGCTTTCTGCATTTCTGTCAACCGATTAAAAAATTTAAGAGATTAATAAATTATGACCTGTAATTAATTAATCTATTTTTAATCTCACCTAAAAATTGCCGAGAAAAACACTCAACTTAAGTGTTCTTGTTTTGTTTTTATCCAATTTAATTAATTACATTATTGTTGCAGATGGGAAATATTAATATATTGCCAAAAATGAGGCTTTAGGAAGTCTTTTTTTGCTAAGTTGTCAAGTTGAACAACCCTTATGTCCACTTTACAACTCGCATATGGAAACAATTAAGTTAAAGATTTCAAAATAGATTAATGCGTTTAAAAAAATAACACGATTAATATGTCTGTAACCAATAATCTCAATTAATGAACTAATTTGACACCCGTAGGAGGAATATCATAGGTTTATTTTATAAATGGCTGCCTGTCAGTATCCTACATCACAAATAGGGAAAAGTGTATTGTCATTATTTATAAAATAAGGCACCAAGCAGAACAACCTTTTTCATGTAATAATGTGAAGTTGGTTTTGCCACAACACAGACATTGTATATTCTAGTAGCTTAATTCTAGAGTAAAATTGAGATATAATTATCAGTGTTTTATCCATCACAAATTAGAAAATGTGCAGTAAGCTTGCTAGTTGTTGTTAGCATTATTGTCATATGTCATATGACATTTTGTTGCAGTTCAGGACTAAAGTTCTTAGGTCCCAATCTTAGATACTAATTGATTTGAAACCTAACGATAGTCCTTACCTTATTCTAACTGTGAAATACAATGTCAAAAATAAGAATTTGAAATAAACCAATAACCATATTGTACATTAAACCATTTTCACCTTGCTAGAGTCTACCTAATCTGTCACCTTGCTTTTGCACAGATGGTCAATGTAAATGCAATGGACAGAGAAACCTTGTATTCATCCCAGAAGTCTCGCCTGTATACCATTATGGAAAGGGAAAAGATATAGAGTGTATGAGGAAGAGTTGTGCGATGTCTTGGGGATGTGTGCTGTGTGTAACAGGCTGAAGGGCACAGAGCTCACATGGTGTTTGATGCTAGTCTCAGTGGCAGGCTTCAAACAGGCAGTGGCTCTGCTTCTGTCTAATGCATTCATACCCACACACACACACACACACATATGCAAACACCGGAATTTATTGTCGTCTCACAGGGATTTCTACAAACATGGAGAAATCTCAAGACATGTTTTCTTGCACATATGTAGTCTGTGTATGTCTGAGGCTCAAATAAAAGCTCAGTAATTGTGATTGTTAATGCTTCAGCAAAGTTAATAGAAAACTGACATTGTTTAAGAAACCAATCAAACTTATTGAAAGCATTGAGCTCCAAAATATCTGCCTAAGAATTTGTGTAATTATTGAAAATCTTTGTTTTTTTGTGCTTTTTTAAAATCACATAAAATAGTCAACACAGACAATTTCTCTCCTTAGACTTATGTCTCTCCAAAATTATACATTCAACACAGACAGGCATACCTACCTCATATTTATATCACATTTTTGTATTGCATTCTTCATAAACTACAACCTAATATACTACAATGGACTCTTGTTTAGTAAATATATAAATAGTTAACGATTGTAGCTCAGGCAGTCATCATTTCCTTAAACTTCCCATTTCCTCTGCACTAAGTCTGCCTTGTTCTCATTATGAAGCATGAGCTCCGGTCTGCTGGCATTTGTACACTGGTGGGTCTGATAGTGAAGGCGTTATGATCAGTGTGGTTACAGTGTGATCTGGAACATGATACTCGACATCGGAACAAAGCATGTGTTATCTCTAAGCAGAAAATGTGTGGGCCAGAAAACAAGCCTTGGGGGACCCCTTCGCAATGTGGCTCTAAAGCAGCTTTAATGTTTTGGAGCCAACATCTTAGACTTTGTGGACTAAACAAAGCAAGTGACTTAAAAAATCGGTATAACTGCTCAAGCATAGAATGCACTCAGACATCTCAGGCACACAAGCAAACAAAACATGCCCCAAATACATGTTTCCACTGACTATTAATTTGGTTTATTTGTAAATCAAATGTGATTGGCTTTGTAGACATAGAACTCATAGATAAATCATTTGTTGATCTTGAATAATGACATATGATGTTCTTCCCTCACAAATGTTAACCCTCAGTGGTTTGGTAAACAGTCACAACTCTAATTTAACTTCTCAGTGGTTTGCTGGAGGAGCTTAGTGTATTTGCAGCAGCGTTTTGGCATCATGCTTCTTCCACAGCTTCCAGTTTTAAATTATTAGAAGTTTAAACAGCAATTCATTTTGGCCTATTGAGTCTTTTCTTCCACTTCATTGAACTCTGTACATCTGAAAAAGCTTAAGACTTGAAATGTGCCAAATGAGTCTAGTGGAATCTCCTGTCGATTGAGATTGCTTTGCACTTTAGCAGAAGGATCTAAAGCCAAGCACATTTCTCTGAGTCATCACGAGGAGAAGAGAAGAGTGAGGACAGAGTAGGGAGGAGAGAGAAAAGGGAGGAGAGAAGAAGGAGCAGGGAGAAGAGAGGAAGAATTGAGGTTCAGCTGGAGTTTCCCTGAGCTTCTTTCTCACCAGCAAAAAGGCTAACACATAGATCCAAGCTTAAGAGAAAACTAGTCGATTGTCTGGCCCACTGGCAGAGAAAGTCTCCTGACACTCAGCAAACAACTAGCACACAAAACGCAGAGTGATGAGCCAAAACTGTGCTTACAAGAAACCTGCCAAAGAGGAAAGCTGTTGTGTGAGAAGTTTGGGAGGACTTTCGAATAATCTGTTGTTTTCTTTGCCTGGCACTTTGACAATATAATTCAGTGTGAACCATAAAAATGTGAAAAACTATTTTGCATATAGAACCATCTGCGAAACATTTGCAGAATCTGAATTGATCTGGAATTTTGAGCAAGGGCCTTACAACATGTGGTAACATCATTAAATAAACAATTCTTCTTAAATAAATGATTGCACCTCTAATAGAAAACTAATATAGTCAATACTAAACAGTAAGTAGCATGCTGAGCAATTTCATAGTGGTCTAAGAGGCAACATTTTGGGTGGCCGACTTTTGGTTGGAGACAAAGGTATAACAAGCTAGGGCTGGGCGATCTGGGAAAAAATATAATCACGATTTTTTTTCTCATATCGATCGATCTCGATTTTCGATTTGATTTAGCTTACCCTTTCAAAAACAAATGAAAAATGCCATTCATGAAGATAAACGAAACTAAAACTTTTATTATGTCCCATTTATTCGATTTTTTTAAAGCTTTATATCATTATTCTGTCTCTAAGATTGACTTTTGCTCCAAACTACATATTTTTATTGACAAAAGTTCCGTTTTCGATCTTTCGATTCAAAACCCACCGCCAAATAATTGACGATTCGTTTCGATTCGATCTCGATCTCTCGATTTTTCGATTAATGGCACAGCCCTATAACAAGCTGAAGTTGCAATCCATCATTTTCCATCTTGGCCTGTTCATAATGGCTCCTCTTGCCCCCTCCAACCTCAAAAACCTGTCAGGCAGCTATACTGTTTGTTTTGCACTCTCATCGTGGGACACATTTGGACAGGGGTGACAGCCGAGTCTATTTTCTCCACCTGGAAGCATGGGCAGAAGACGAGGAGGGAGGGGAAACTCAAGACTGGTTTGACCTGCTTCCTGGAAACATTAAAGCAGCGCAAGAGGCCCACGGTCTGAAGAGAGGGGCAGAGAGGAACTGCGGGTCACACGGAGTCTGAAGTGATAAACCTGTGTAAAACTGATGAACAAATGCCATGTTTTCAATAGGTTACATTCATGTTCTAGAATTTCATGAAGTCAATATCGTGGTTGAAGATGGGTCATGGTGTAACTCTATTGTAATAAAAATAAAATCCAAAACAGAAAATCACAAATGTTGAACATTATTATTGGTTAAAGATGAATATACAAGCTTGCTATTTTAATCTCAGATCTTAAAATTTCTCAATAACCGTTGTAAAATGGTATCATTTACTGAGAGTACAGTTTTTGCTAAAAGAAGACATTAAATTTTGCATAAATTGAATATTTTTTCCTAGCTATAATCCTAGATCCGAATGTCATTAAAACAGTAGGCTACATCTTACAATTTTACAAAAATCAAAGAAGAAACTTCATAGGCGGAATCTTGCCTTAATGCATAAATTGAGAGTGATTATGTGCTGGCTAAGACCGGGTTAGCACTTGTGTGTGGAAGTGAAAATGATAGAGGACACACATGCTCCG
The DNA here is from genome assembly GCA_038363315.1 of Mugilogobius chulae. Lineage (NCBI taxonomy): Eukaryota > Metazoa > Chordata > Actinopteri > Gobiiformes > Gobiidae > Mugilogobius > Mugilogobius chulae. Next base: position 30,387,826 of record CM076398.1, read on the forward strand.
GTTGGGGGGATTTGCTGATGCCCACGAAGATCTGCTTACAGTGAGTGGCCCTACTGACCCCCCTGGAGGATGCAGTGCTGCGTGCCAACACACACACACACCTATGGGACACACTCTGCACTCGGGCGCATGGCTCAGCTGACACAGATACAGGTCAGTCTGTGGGGCACCTGTTAGAAACATCCGGAAAGATAGCTTCTGGATGAGCAACAGTGCTGAGGTAAATGTAGGAATTATGTCACAGTGGGTTGTGAAAAGCACATGAAGCTTCAAGTCTTATATTGTTCATTAGGAATATAATGTGAACGTTATTTAGTTTACAACTACTGCAAGCTAAATAACACGAGCATGTTTTATCCATTGTCTTAGCCGCTTAGATTTTGCTCTCTGGAAGCAGAGCAAAAGAATTAGTCAGAACTAAGTTTGTTAAATTAAGACCTTATAAAGAAGCATCTGTGCCACATGCAAGAACCATCACATTACAGTCTAATTAGCAAGCTTGCTAATTAGTGTTAAACTAAAGATTATTAAAGCAGTTGTAGAATATCAAGTAGCAGGGCAAAACAAAAGTTTGTTGCATGTAGCATTTACCAGTAATCATTCAATTAAAAAGATATTATGAATAGTCTTAAACAGGAGTTACAGTGTGTATAACTACTAAGAAACTACTTCCTATTGGAAACATTAAGTGTCTTGTGGCTACATACAGTATTAAATGAAACATTGGTTTCACAGTTGTTGCCATATCGTAGCACTTAAAACCCAGGCAGAAGGTAGGTGTGAGTGAATGTGCGAAAGGGGAGAAGGAGCGAGAAATGTTCCACAATCCCAGAGGAAGAGAGAGTCTGGCATATACACGCAGCAATTTGCAACTCAATTGCTCTTTGAGGTTGTGTATATGATATGATAAAAAAACAAAACATTCTTCACACAGGGAAAGGGGCCAGCAAGGAGAGCAAGTGTGGGAGTTGAAAAACCCTTTGTAAAGCCCGGTGGTAAAAGAGCAGCAGACAGGGAGAGATAGATTGGTTGGATGCTAGACACGGAAATGGCCAAAGACAGATGAAAAGTCTAACACTGGCAGGTCTGAAAATCTTAATACAAAACCAAAGAGGAGCCACACTCAGAAATACTTCCTCACTCTGTGCCCTCCAGATCAACTCTGCAGCACTATTCACATTTGGTTTGAAGCATGCGTGCTACATTTCAGTGGCAGCCCCCTGACACACATGGACGTGCCTACCCGCTGACTCACCAACCTGCCTGTCTGTCTCTCTGATTAAGTGTGATCAATGGTGCACTACTACTACGGCTGTGCACAAGCACAGTGCAAAACTACTCATGCGCTGAGCTCAAAAATCTACAGCATCTGTGTTGTGTGATACTTTTGAATTTCGAACAGAGGATATTGCTTGGTGAGTATATGTTTAATCATTAACAGAAGTGCTCCTATGGTATAAATTGTACCTAAATTATTATAAAACTCACCTAATCTGCAGTATTATTTTAGTAATTTTAAAACGGGTTAGCTGCAAAGACTAACTGCTGATATACTGTATATCTAATCTTAAAGCCTACATGACCAGAGTTTTGAAAGTAAAAATCAGCCTCAAGGGCATCCAATCTTTTAGGGTTTCTTAATGTATTTTAAATATATAATAAGGCCAAAGTTACTGATAGGTTCCATCACCCGCGGCTCCTAACGAGATGGATGGATGAATGGATGGATGGATGAATGAATGAATGGACTGAATGTATGTATGGCATATTTATTGGAATATTTTCATTGCAGCAGTGCGGCATATGCGTGCGCACACATACATTTAAAAGTAAAAATGACTGGCAGAACTTTTTTTACGTACATGAATGTTGGATTTTGTCCCCATTTACTTTTCATGTACGATTTATAACCTCTGGTTTAACAAGAAATTATACCCTTAAGCAAGAATCTTTTTTAAAGTGCCCTAACTGTAGCCCCAGTCCCAGTTCTAGTTACTGGGAAAAAAAGCAAACATGGTTCAATAGTGCAAAAAAAAAAAACACCACCAACAACAAAACAACTACTAACTGCAGCCTGAATAACATGGAGACAATTTAGTGCCAGCCTTTAAAAAACAGTGTACAGTTCATAATAATCCAAAATAATGGGACTTTGACAGTGTGACCACAGGAGCAGACACGGTAGAGAAAAAGTAGATCAGGCGGTGCACTGATGGAGGCCCTGCTCCCCTCTCTGCTCTTGTTCTCCTGTCTTTCGTCGCAGAGGGGAAGCGAAGGAGGTCACCCACACCTATGAGCACTCAATCAACCTGTGCCGACCTTGCCTGTCCTGGATACAGCCTAGCCTCTCAGCCACACACTGCCATCTCTGCAGCCTGTGCCAGGTTACAGCGCCATTGGCTCAAAGTGCCAGTCTGCCAGATGTCCATTTTATGTGACGACGATGGGCAGTGCCAAAATGTAGCAGGAGGTTTTGACGTCAGAGTGTGGTTTTGCGAAAGTTCCTTGTTAGAGATAAACGCAAAATGTTTCTGAGTTATTTGGCTTGGTGGAATTAATAGTAATTTCTTATTAACAAGAATAATTACTTTAGACCATCAGACTAACATATTCAATCATACCACATTAGAATATAACAAGCCTGAACAAAGCAAAACTAGCAATTTAACTAAAAAATAAACCATGACCGACTATTGCAATTCCATAAATGCATTTCATTCTTTTCATTTGCTTGGTGGGAGGTCACCAATAACTATGAGGTTTAGCATTAAATCTGAAAAACGGTCAATTTACCACAACTGACAGATACTTTAATAGTCTAATTTGTCTAGAATTAACTTAGTTTCCAGCCGAAAATAGTTACAAAACATCATACTCTATCACAAAAAGGTCACCTTGCATCTTTTTAAAAAGAAATACTCACTAGAGACTAAATGGTAAATGTTACGTATATAAATCTCTATTTACTACAGTGGTGTTGTAAACACCAAAAACTTTTTATCTACTGCTCCAGAATAGAAGCCCCACTTGTGAGCAGTGGATGGTAACACAGTTTATTTGAGTCAATTACACAATGTGACAGGATTAAAGAATCAAAACAGCTGAGCTACTGCAGAGTACAAATTAGAAGAGTAGGCCTGAGATGTGTCCATCAGCTGTGACAGTCCAGTCACATTCCTTTGTTGTGTGCTGTCAGATGGGCCTTCCCCTTCGGAAACTCTCCGACTGTGGATACAGCTGTGAAGATGGCTCCACTGACCAGAGCTACAAAAGGCATGGAAAGACAACACATGGTTTACACAGAAGAGGAGGATTGGGCCAGGGAGTGGATTTTGTGAATGGATGACAGCCAAGTTGACAGTGCTCGTTTTAGGATCTTCAGTAGATGTATGGTTGAATGTAAGTGAACAGGGAGGCAGAGAGCAAAGCAAGTAAATTCATCTCTAAAAGGGCAGATTCCTGTATGATGTATGGTGCACAGACTGCCCGTGTGCATGTGTGTTGTAAATTGTAAAACTGGGCGTGGGAGGTGTAAGCGAGCCAGCAACAACTCCTCTTATCGCTCCACAGAGCAATGTGGAGAATGAGGACTCTGGAGCTGCCTTACTGATCAAAGATAGACAATGAGTCTGATACAGAATTCACCTTACTGCCATGTACCTCTGGATCATTTTCAAGCTCCTGCACATCACCAGGTTAATTCAGACAATCACAATGCATTCACTACACAACAACATAGAACAAAAGTCCTAATTATGAATTATATTTTGTTCAACATGATCATGAGGTCAAAGGACTATATCTGAAGCTGCTATATTTGAGTGGTTTAAGCAGTGACACATGTCCAGCTTTGGGGTCTCACTTAAAAAAAATAGAGTGGAATTCTTACTAAAAGTATGCTTGTAGTCAAAACAGAATCTACAAATATATTGTGGTGGTACGCATGCATGCTTTATAAATGAAATTTCTGTGCAGTCAACCAAAATCTACTACTGGCTCCAGCAGTTTGCTGAATGTCCTTCTTACTCTGAAACCCATAAACGGTCCTATGTCAAAAAGACTTTTGTCTCCAACACCCCCAATTAATAAAAATTAATACATTAATAAAAATACATAATAAAAATAATTCTGTACACAATGTGCAGTAACTAAAGACTCACAGAAACAAGCACAACCTGGTTTAATCAGAGTTGTAACTGACTACACCTCTTTGTACAAGACAGCATCATTATGATTCAGATGCATCACAATGAGCTCGCTGAGCCTATAGTCTGGAGCTGGTCTGCTGTGTGGGTGCGCGCGTGGATGGTGTGAGAGACATGGGGTTTCTTTATGTGTTCAGTCCATTTCTAGTTGAGCGATATTTTCTATATTGTCACATCATGGTGGTGACTGTATAATTGCCTCTCCATTTAATTAACGTAATGTCTGCTTCAAATTAAATTCAAACAGTAACACTTTGTAGATAAACTAATATTCCTTAAAACAAGAAAATAAATATTTTAAAATGCTATTTATATTAGACAGACAGATAGACAGACACTTTCATGTCAATAGAAAAAACAAGTGTGCTTGCCTTTTCTCCCCTCTGTTTACATGCAAGTTATTATGTCAAATTAACTTTTCTAAGTTTTTAACCTTGTTATGCTGGCCGTCCTTCATCATTAGTTTACTCAAAGTTATATTTTAATTGATTCATGCATGTTTGAGTAATCTTTTATTGTTCTTCAGCTGCAGCTTAAGTGCTCATAAATCCCCATTCTCACCTACCACCTATCCCCTCCCACTTGTCTGTATTTACTTGATATATTTCAAAAGATTAATACTCAAAGTGAAGCATTAATGGTTCAAAACTGTCCCAGAGACACTTTTCAACAATAATAATTTGTAATTTAAAATCTGTTGCTTTTTACAGTTACATTTTAAAATGAAGAGGCGGGGCTTATCAGTTCTGCAGTTTTGAACAAGAAGTCAGTGGAGCTGTTTTCATTTTCAAGCTGTTTTAGATCAACTTTGTGTTTTACAATGAACAAAAGGTAAATTACTAATCTGCATATGTTCTAGTTTCTTACTGAATAGTTTGAAAAAACACAATAGGACCCCTTTAAAGCACAATTATTTACTTATAAGAACATCATTTTGAATCTCCAACTATATCTTGAATCTTTGCTTCATTTAATGCTAAATGTGAATGACAGATATGCTTTTTTCAGCCAGATGGCAAAAAATGTTGGTGATGAAGCAAGCAAGAGCATCTATGGTTATGACCAGACTGAGAAGTTTGCGTTATAAGGCAGAAAAATATAGTAATAAAAATTATCACAAATAATTTGTAAATCCACTCCATATGTATTTATTAATATTTTTATGTAGCACATTTACACAGACTGATGTCCTCCAAAGTGCTTCACACAGGAACCCCCTCCCCACTCAGCGATAGTAAGCAGTTCTGGGCAGCTGGCAGAAGCTTTTTGCCTAAACACCTGGTGCCTCAACCTCTGACCACCACCAAGTCTTCCCCAACATGCATGGTATTGGTTGGTGGGGAAACCGGAGTGAAGGTTTTCCCTTGAGGAAACCACCCAGACATGCAAAGTCCACACAGAAAGCCTCGGGCCATGCGGGAGTCGAACCCGTGACCTTCTTGCTGTAAGACGAGAGCGCTTTCTGCTATGCCATCGTGCTGCCACGTGGTCCTTATGTGGTCCTTTCAGTAAAATAGGTCTTCACAAAGAGTACCTTTCTAAATACATTTTCGACTGAACAGTCGAAGTTAATTTTCTTAATTTTAAGCATGCTGATGCTCTGCCATTTTTATGAGCAAATATTCATCTGAATTATCATGTTTTAAATAAAAGTGAATATTACCTTTTTTTTTTCAATAATCAAGCAGCTCATTGTTTTATCACTTATGTCTGATGCCCTCTGTCAGTCTCTGCTCACCCTCATCTGTCTTTTTCTCTCTCTCCTCCTCAGCTGTGAATGTGAGTGGTGGGGCAGAGGGGTGCTTGTTATCCAGTACCTATCCAGACATCCCTGAGCTGGGAAGCTAGACAGCCAGACGAAGAGACACACAAAAGATGAGTGGAGCTCCAGCAAGACTGACAGCTCAGCAGCTACTGCAGAGAATCTGACAGGCCGAGTGGAGAGCAGAGAAATGGGAGTGGACACGGATGTCCACAGAGACAGGCAGCCAAGTGGTGTGACAAGAAGATGGAAAAGCTCAAAGTTAGAGACTCCCAAACAGCAGAAGTCTGTCTGAAGCAGGACGCACAGGAAGCAGGGAGACAGGCACAGCCGCCAGAGAAGCAGGTTATCACAGCCTGCTGCTTAGCAGCCCGTCAAGCTACGAGCCCAGCATCCCAACAGGCCAGAGGGTCAGGGAGAGGAGACAACACTGCCCCTGTCTGGGCCTGTCTTTATACTGCAGCTATACACACACTCAGAGGATGTGTGTGTGCCGAAACATTGTAAAATGTGTTACAATATTTCAGAAATCTGATTGTACTGTGGCAGTCAGTTCAATGCTTTCATTTATCTTATAGTGAAGCGTTTACTAGCCAAACCTGGCTGTTTCCAATCACTGATTCAGCAAATCCAGCTCATCCTTCCCTGCTGCTCACCAGATGTGGCAACTCTACTGATGTCCAAAAACAGTGCCAAATTTCAATCATGGCTTCCCGTGTTTGAACTCATAGCATCAGAACACGAGCCATCCTTAGGTCATCTATAAGAAAAATAATTTGCTGTTGGCTGTCAGTTGGATTGCACCAGTTGGACTTGTGATGTTTATCCCATGACAATACTGTTTGTTACAGTAATTTTAACAATTGGTCTACACTCTCGTTTGGAAACTAAAGAAGACAAGTCTTCCTCTATGCAAATGCAATGGGCACATTTGAGGGGAAAAACTGTGGCCCAACAATTTTCAAAAGGTCTCACAATTACCACCTTTAACCCATTTTCACAAGTGCCCAGAAGATAATGAAATAATTTACTGGAATCATACTGAGGAAGCCAATTCCTGTTTTTGCTCTGGTTGTGGTTAAACAACTGCAGCCATCTTTCCTGCCCATGCCAACATACCATTCATGATCAATCATGAGCAAGTCAAGAAAAAGACCAAATGTCCAATCACTAAAGGGTGGAGGGAAAAACAACTGGATCTGAGTCACCAAGAAATACAATATTTCTAATGCCTCAAAATCAAGTTTACTGGCAGTGTGTGTGTGAATGAATGGAGTACATTCAAATAAACGGGTCCTATGTAAGAAGAGTGCTGTCAAGCGATTAAAAAAATGAAGAGATTGATTAATTCTGATCTGTAATTAATTAATCTAATTAATCCATTTTCAATCTCACCTAAAATTGCTTAAGTGTTTTTGTTTTGTTTTCATTCAATTTAATGAATTACGTTATTGTTGCAGGTGAGAAATATTATTATATTAAAAAAAATGAAGACTTTAATAAGTTTTCAAGTTGAACAACCCTGATGTCCACTTTGCAACTCGCATATGGAAACAATGAAGTTAAAATTTTCAAAACAGATCAATGTTATTAAAAAGATTTACTTGATCAATATGTCTGCAATTAATTCATCTCAATTAATGCACTAATTTTACACCCTTATGTAAGACCTGTAATTTTGTTGGCAGAAACTTAAAAAAAATCTCTATATAGAAAGATTATGTGTATGAATATGTATCCCTTTGTAAAGTTGCGTGTGAATGTTCTATTTCCATAGTTCAGACACCAAGTTTAGAACTGCACAGTCAAACATTTGAGAATAGACTGCATCAATCTCAAATAATGCTATCATCACCTTCAAGAAACATCAACTTTCTAGGTCAAGACAAAGCTTTCTCCTCGAATAATTTTAAATTTTAAACAGATGTTTTATTTTCTTCACTTCACTCTGAACCACTTATACCAAATTATTATTATTGAATACTGTGCCAAAATGCGTTTGAGCAACATTAAATAGAAAAATTAACTGCACAGTCACATCCCTCTCTGAGTTAAGTAGTTCTCGTCAGTTCTCAACAGTGTGGAGGTTAACATATGCAGCAGGGATTACCAGGAAAAATGATCTTAATGACAAACGCCTCAATGTACTCCTGCAAAGTCCTGGCTCTGGTTAGCTGTAGGAGGCCAACCACAACCAGGCTTCCCGATTCCTCCTGGTGGTCTTCCTGTACCAGAATAACAAACCATTATGTTGCCAAATAAATAGTAAGAGAAACTTGGTAACTTGCAAGTTTATCTGGAACTTATTTAGAGAGCGAAGCTGTCAGAACAGAGATCTCCACTGTCTATTCAAATTAACTATGAGAAACAATGGATTTGATACATTTATATTGTAGTCAGAAAGTTGGACATTTCTGTGAGTGTGATGGGTCAAAAAAAGTATACATTATCAAGTACAAATTACAAAACTGCTCTTGTAACACTGATAAGGAATTATTTTGTAGAGCATTTGTAATGAAAGATGCAGAATATTTAAAAAATATCATACCCAGGACAATTCATAATGTGAATGCTAACGATACGTCTTCAAACTTTGTCTTTCCACAAAGCCCAAGTACATTTTTGAGCAGTGAATTAGGCACAATGCCTTCACTGACACAACGGACATGAGTGTGGTATTAAATGCAGATGAAGTTAATAACCTCATCTAACGGGAGCAGGCTACAGCCAATGCATTTACAATCAAACAGTGAACTCGTATGTCTCTCAAATCCTTGGTAGTGAACCCAGTGAACTCCCATAGGTGTGCGAACCAAATGGAAAGATCGCAACTGTACACCAACTGCGCCATCTAGCGACTGAAGTTTGCAATTACAACCAACTATGAGCCCAGTCACAACAGTTTTATGATGAGAAGAAATTGATTTATTGTAGATGCATAAATGAAATTGAGTTTGTAAAATTACATTTTAGCTCTTGATTCAAACAATAATGCAGCATCTTGGTATGGATAGTGGTTCAGTGATTGTCTAATTAAAATACTAAGTTGCAATATACAAGTGCTAATTGTAAACAATAAAATTGATCAAACTGCTCTACTGAACAATTTTTTTTACAGCATCTTACAAAAACTGCCAGATAAAAACAACTTCAATAACACTAGCCTAACAAGTGTGTGAGGGTAACTACACAGTAGTAACAGAGACCAAAACAACAGAACTAGAAGGAATGGCTCATAACTAAAATCACTGACAGGAAGATAAAATGGGCTTTTACTGGTTTTAAAGTAATATTATCTATTAACTCATGTATCTATGTACATGGGTTCAAACATATATATAATACACACACACATTTATAAATAAAAATTTCAAATAAAAATCTCATTACAACATATTCTAAATACACTCGGTGTTGACCACTGGAAAAATGTTGTACAGACAATTGATAGAAAATTTAACTAAGAATCCATAGGAAGATCACCAACTTTGTGTAAACATAACTGGATATTGCACCATAGCATGAACTTCACCCTCAGTCTTCAACATCAGAAAACTGGCCTGGTTCAGAGCAAGGTTTGTACCTGGACCACTCTATGGGCCGCCGGTGGTGCGTAGCTGGGTGGTAGTTGTTGCAGGTCACTTGCCAAAAAGGGGGATTGGTTTTTTCCAGACTCAGGTCCCTTAGAGTGAAGTTTACCACATCCTCTGGACCTAGAGAACATAATTTAAAAAGAGGGCACCATCTCAACAAAATGTAAAATATTATATGTAAATTAAGTAACACAGCAGCCTGTTAAGTAAAGTTGATGTGCAACAGCAGAAAAAAGCAAAATAAACAGTTCCAAGTTCAAGACTGAGAACCCATCAAAACCAAACAAGGCCATGTTTCACCTGAGCTATTGTACGTTACTAATACTGTATTGTATATGTAGTAGTAGTACTATTTTACTACTATTAGACCAGTACCCTGAGTTCACCCTGTTTGCTATGTAGTCCGTTAGACATTAATTACAGGATGAATGACTAACTGGACGAATGACTTGATCCTATAAAAGAAAACGCTCAGCTTATGAGCCAGATAAATATTGTATAAAAGGTGGTTTATGTGGAAGTAATCAATATAATGGTATTTGGACGTCTTTTTGTGCATTTTATAACACAACTATTATAGAAACAACTTTAGCTGCAGATTTGCATAAATAATTGTACCTGTTGTGTAGAGGTTTTTGAGGAAACCTTGAAGTGTTTTTTTTTACTTTAGTCCAGTCAATTTTAAAGAAACATAATGACACATTTTTAACAAGTTATGTGTAACATTAAAGTCGCAAAGAACACTCTCGTGGAGTGTTAGCTTACCGTATGGTTCTGTCCCAAATGATATTTCTTCCCAATTATTGATTTTGACATCTTTGAGTTCATCTTCCCAGTCTTCTAAGGGTTGAGGAGGAACACAGTTTTCAAGAGTGGTGACATGATTATTCCTGTAAACATTAAACATTGAAGTGGTAGAGATTAGGAATTCAAATTTGATCACTTTGACTGATTGCAAACACATTACCTCTTTTTAAGCCATGGCTTGTTTTTTTTCCGTTGGATCTTGGTTGCTGTCCATTGTTCAAGCTTGACTGGTTCTTGGCCACGTGCAGTTGTGCAAAGTGTCCTTTTTTCTGGACTGGTAGATCCATTTAACTTACTACCGTTACATTCATGTTGTTGTGCACTAGAATAATCGGGGGTCTTTCCATCTCTTTTAGTCCTGGAGTCATTGTTGGCACAGCCATTCACCATGTTTCTTGGCTTTGTGTCATTGTGTGTGGCAGCTTGTACTGGATTTATTGCCCAGGGATTATACTCCTTGGTAATTTTGTCATAATGCATGGTACCATTGACCAAGCCTGTATCCTGGACTTTATCATTGCGCACCCACTTGGATTTGTAGTTATGGCGGCGTGGCTGCCTTCTTCCATAATTTAATTCTGTCACAGGCATCTTTACTCTGTAAAAAGTACCATAGTAAGATTTATTTTTTTTCTAAAATTGTCTTGTAATTTTATCATAATTTGTTGAAAGTTTATAGTTAACTAAATTATGAGTTTCACTTTTTAGCGTCAACAGCTGACTACAGCTGCCTGACCAGATTAGCTACCATGGAATTTCAGTTGGCTGTGTACGTTCAAAATAGCTAACTAATCAGACAGTTGTGGTGAATGTTACTGAAAACATATTAAAGACTTTACATATCAGAGGAATATTTTACTAGACGACACTTGTGTGTTTAAAAAGAGACACAATTGTGTCTAAATGCTAACGCTAACAGGAAGTGGTCGTAAATACAGAAGTTAGCTATTTTGAACGTACACAGCAAACTGAAATTCCGTGCACAGAGCCCATTAATCTAACCCAAATTTCTGATTTAAATATTATTTAAAAAAAAACAACTTTGGAAGCAAAGGCAACAATGCAAAATGCTGTAGGTCCTGTGTTGAGGAAAAAAATCAGGCCTTAAAAAGCCTTAACCTTAGCATTAGCATAACAAGCTAATGTTACATTCCCAGCGGTGATTGACCACTATCAAGTAGTTTAGCTTCGCTTGTAACCTTCAAGCTTCAAAATGTTTAGCTCCTTTAGCACAGGTCATTGTTTAATCTGCTTTCTTACCCGGTGTGGTCCGCTGCCTAACGATGCCTGTTCGGTGTGGCCCCAGGTGCGAGTGGTGGTCCGGGACAACTATGGGTGGCGCATGCGCACAACTCACCTCAGGCAACAGACCATGGATGTATATTCCTATCAAAAGCTGAAGGAATTTCAAGACTTGTGTACATTGCATCCTCACTTTCGTTGGACAATAAAAATGCTAAAAAAATAGATCAACTAAATAGTTGATTAAATGTTAAACTTTCTATGGAAAAATAGAATTCATTATATTAAAAAATCTGTTGTCATTAACTCTATTAAAAATGGAGGGCTAGACTTTCTTGACTTCTCGTCGATGAACAATGTCCTAAAAAAAAAATGGCTTCAAAATTTTTGAAAGACGAATCCTCTATGTGGAATTTTATTCCAAAATTTATGTTTGATAAAGTTGGAGGATTGCCCTTCTTGCTGCTTTGCAACTACAAATTAACCAAAATTCCTGTAAAACTCTCAAACTTCCACAAGCAGGTCTTATTAGCATGGAGCTTGATCTACAAACATAACTTTTCGCCTCAGCGGTGTTATTATGGAACAACTCGAATATTGTTAAACAAAACAAAAGCATTTTTCTGAAGACATGTTTTGATAACAATTCTAGTGAAACAGCTTATTACTGAGCATGGTAACTTAATGACATATAATGAGTTCTGTTCCACATATAATACTATGTCTGTGACATCTACTGAATTTAACATGGTGACAAGAGCTATACCCAGTGGTGTTAAAATATTGTGTAGTGGCTCCTCTCATCATGATGCTTTTACTCCACCAAAATTGAGTGATACTTCATGTGGGAAAATATGTTTGTCTAGAACACATAGAAATAATAGAACCTTACAAACACTTTTCCAAAATGAACTTGTTACAAAACCACATGTTGTTTTCTACTGGGCTAAATATGTTTCCAAAATAAGATGGGATAAAGTCTGGACCTTGCCTAACAAATTTTTTATTAATAATAAAATAAAAGAAATTTCATTCAAGATCATTCACAAAATTTACCCTGCAAAACATTTTTTATGCAAATTTAAAAAAGACATTGATGTTAATTGCTCTTTTTGTGCTTCCCATCCTGAGACTGTGCTCCATCTTTTTTGGAACGTTCTTTTATTAAAACTTTTTGGAAAGATTTAACACGCTTTTTTGCAACTCATCTATGTAAAGATTATAAATTGTTCTATGGACATGTCATTTTTGGAATCCTAGTGAATTAACTGATGAGTGCCGACGAACTGTTTATGGTCAACTTAATAATAATCTTGGCAAAATATTATATCCATAAGTGTAAGTTCAGTAATAGGATACCCGTTTTTAGTGCATTTTATAAAGAAATGGAATTGTCTTTGAAAAGCATAGAAAAATGTACTAATCCAAGGGCTGTAAAAACTTGTAATCTTTGGTCGCATTATGTATCTTAATGTTTTTTTGTGTGTTTTTTTTAAACCCCCTGGCAAGAGATGCAAATGTGCACTATTTTCGGTGTAAAGTGCTATACTGTATCTGAAATATGTGTCAAACTTCAATAAAAAAAAAAAATGGATGTATATTCCATGCATGGATACTTCCATGACTCCATGCAACAGATGTCCAACCATGTGTGATGGGAGCACATTCATGGATGGGAGCAGTTCACATGTGCGCTTTTATTTAATCTCCACAGCACAATAAAATTAATAATTAATCAATTATTTTTTTAGTTGACATTGATTTACAGACTAAGTAAATAAAGACTAAATAAATAAATAAAAAAGTTATATGTGAAAAATAATCTTATTTTTATTAATAGAAGTTATACATATATGACTTACATACCAGGCGGACATTATTCTCTGGTTACTGTTGCTTTCTGTCCCAAATGTCCGCACAGAGACTGGTAAAGCGGCATTTCAATACTCTGTGCCATCAGCATTGAATAATTTACAAAAAACCCTGAAACTAAAATGACTGATTTCAGTAGGGCAATTTAAATCTACTAAAGGTCTTAAAACTGATTTTATAAGTTGTAACTGCTTTTAGTAAAACTTTTTGTGATATGTTGGAATGTGTATATTGTAAATGTAACTGCAATGCTGCCGTATTGGCCAGGACTCCCTTGAAAAAGGGAGATTATTAATCTTAACGGGGGAAAAAAAATCTCGTTCGCAGCTGTTGATAAGAAAAAAATATATATACTGTATATATATATATATATATATATGTTTTTGATAAACTAAGTCTGCAAAATGGCATACCAACATAACAATAAAATTGGTTGCAATAAACAATTGTAGATTTTGTTTGTAAACAACACTAAACATTTTTTTCTCTAATTAAAAGCACAATTTTTACATTTAACAATTAAGTGCCAAAGTAGCAATCCTGTACCAAGCTTCAGCCTCTCTGTATTCAGACTTCAGACTCTCTGTTTTTGAAAAGTTTCAAAAGCTTGAAAAATACCAACTGCAACTCTCTACCAGCGATTTTATAAACTATAGAAATATTAGTTTTGATTCTCCAGTTGAAAGTCTTGACTTTATATTTCCAGAAATAGATTTCAACTGAAAGGGTTTTACGGTTGTAAGGTTTAAATTTATGTCATGTACACAAATTGTACAAAATTTTAGTTTCTTACCCCAGTTGCTCCTCATTTAGTTTTTACCCTGAAATAGTTTTTTTTATGGAAAACAAAACACTGCAGAAAGTCATTCTAAAATAAACAGTTAAAGACGTTTCAAAGTTAATAGGTAATAATAGGAATAATCCCTTTACAAAACTGTGTGGACTGCCATTTTAATAAATTTAGTAATTACATGTTTTCAATAATAAACAATATAAATTTTTTCCATATAAATGAATGGAGTGGCACATTTATACAAACGTGAATAATTACAATATTTACAAGTCACGTCAATATGACAAATTTTAAATGTGTCTTCAAAGAATGTAAACAGTGGGTTCATTTATGTGAAAGACATCCAAAGGCACAGACACACAGGTAACACATGCAAATTCAGGATTTTGTGCAAGGAAGCAAAAGTCAAGTTTAAAGTTGTTGTTTTTTTAACAATACAGTAGATTTAAATTTTCAAACCATGTTTTTGTAACTTTTGTAATTTATCACAACAAATTAATCAACAAGAAGCTTTTTTGGCAACTATGCTCATCAAATATTTGATTTGCTTGTTTGCTGTGGTATTCTACGCACCGCATGTGTATTAAAACTAAGAAACAGTGCTTCTCATTTTAAATTCCTTATTTATATACAAGAATCTTCTACACAATATACTAAAGTGACTTGAAGTGACCTTGAGGCTAAAATGAATAGCAAGTCCATATTTGTACCAAAAGTAATGAAAGATGAAAAGGCGTTAATATGAGCAAACCATGTTAAGGTTTCTTTCAATCACACTCAATCAATACCATTTCAATCCACAATGTACATTCAAGCTGTACATAACAGTGCATCTAATGTATCAACATGGCTGTCAGGCACGTGATTTACTTTCGACCTGTACTACTGTGCATTAAAACACAGCTTATTGCAACCTGATGCAAGAAGCACCAACTAAGGCCCACTAACAAAATCCTTAAAGTTGACTTTTTTTTTTTTTCTCTGGAAGACAAATGAAGATTTTACTTTTAGTTTTTCTGCATTCACCTCATCAATCTAATACACATACTTTAGTTCAGTGCTTCCCCCCCATACTTGTGTGCTTAACATAATAGTTAAGACAACATATACAGATCCGAAACAGTACCAACTTCCTTCATAACCTTCATGTTTGAAATCCTAGTCACAATGTCTATTGAATGTCTAGTTTGTACATAAAAAGTAGATCGTGGTTCCAGTTTTTTCTGTGGAAAAGTGCAGTGTAATACTCCCAACAACTGCATTTATTTTAGTAAAATCAGTAGCATATTTGTCATTGTGCTAAGCCCTCCAAACAGAGGTTGGAGAATGCAGCAGCAGCAGCAGCAGCAGCAGTTAGAAATTAATTGCTTGTTCCTATTTCAGAAAATGTTATTCCTCTTCAGGTCCAGAGCATCTTACCCCTCACCAGCAGGGGGAGATGTTCATCGATTTACAGTACGTGTTCCTCTCCAAAAGCTTTGGTGAAATCTTCCATCAGCTTCAAGTCATTTCACTGGACCAGCAGTTATTATTTGTATGGGAAGGTTGTTGTCACTGCTTAATCTCCAAAATAGAAGGATTGTGGTCCAAAATATTTAAAATGATTTTATCCATGTATTGTCGCAGTCGTAGGTTGATTTCCTCCTGTTCTTTCAGAGCTTCCATAAGCTGTAAACAGAACATATTCAGATATGATTTATGTTCAGTTTTGCAGACACTATTTCATATTCATAAGTGTTGCTACAAAAACCTATATCAGTTTACAGAGCTGCATTTTGACTACTCAATGTTGATTTGAAAACTTACTTGGTCTCTTGAGGCGTTCTCTATCTCAGCAGCTAGTGACTGCGCCTTCGTCTGTGTTGCAAACAAGTTCTTCGCTTCATGAAGACTGAGACTGAGGATCTGACCATTTAAGTCCTCATTCTGCTCTTTTAACTTCTGGTTGTCCTAAAATTGAAAAAAAATCAGTCCATATGCACATTTTTTGACACGAGAATAGGAGGGGAGCACTACACAAGCAGCAGCTAAAGAACATCACAGATAAGATGACACAGGTTAATACGAGCTACAAATACAAGCTGATCTTTCTTGTGGGTTATCAAAGCTGCATGTTAAAATTGTGAAAGTGGAGAATATAAACCTGCTTGAGCAATGAGCTTTTCAAACCTATATTATGAAGATTAGTAGTTAATTGAAATGTTATAACAGTACATTTTACCATTCCACTAGTAAGGAGCCAGGCTCCTGAAAGCACCAGATGTTGGTATTCAGAAGGAAGATGATCCTTGAACACAACAGGCTAAACATAATAGATATTTATTAAAACCACTTAGTGTCACTGATGTTTGGTGTCCTTGAATTTATGTTAGAGCTGGTTGTGAATCAGCGACGTTTTGTTTTTACAAAAAGTATGACAATGAAGGACAAACACCTGCATCCATTTAATTAATTTTAACAAGTAGATAATGTAACAT
This sequence comes from Mugilogobius chulae, assembly GCA_038363315.1. Classification (NCBI taxonomy): domain Eukaryota; kingdom Metazoa; phylum Chordata; class Actinopteri; order Gobiiformes; family Gobiidae; genus Mugilogobius; species Mugilogobius chulae. The sequence goes on from CM076398.1 coordinate 30,404,577, forward strand.
CTCTTAACAAAGTTTTCTTTTTCTCAACTGAACTTTAAGTAGTGCAGTAGTACCTGCTTGAGCCTCTTGACCTCATGCTCCAGTTCCACCTCTCGGCTTCTACTGTTGAAATCCGACAGGGATGAGGATGAGCTACGCCCACGACTTGGCCGCTCAGCCTCCAGCTTGAAGAGCTGAAGATGCTCCAGCTCTCGCCTCAGGTCTTCTATCAGCTTTATATGAAAAAGCACAAAACAAACAAAGTTATGTAATCCACAATTGCTATATCTAAAAAGGCCATTTTGAATCCCTCACCTCCTGCATGGCATCCTTCTCTTTCTGAAACTGCTGTCTATTCTGACGCAGTTTGTCCATCATTTTCTTATAAAGATCCATCTCATCCTTGAGTCGTAGGCTCGTGTCTTCCAACTTGTCAGTCATTCTTTGTTTCTCCTACCAATATAATGAAACATTATTAAAAAACTTAAGATTTATGGAAATGTTGTTCCTAACGATCACTTACTGTATCCAGTGTTCTCAAACTTACCTCATCCAGTTTTTCAGTCTGTGATTTCAGTCGACACATATTTAAAGTCATCTCACTGTTCTCCTCCTCTAACTGCCTCACCCTGATAACAGAACCCTTTTTATTAAAAAAAAACAACATAAAAAAGTACAATACAATTGAATGTAAGAACTGCTTCACCTGTTGCTTTGTAGCTCTATCTGTGTGTTCTTGTCTTTTTCCATTTTGCTGTAGGCCTCTCTGTGTCGTCTCAGCTGCTGCTGCAGGTTGTGTTCTGCTCTTGTTTCCTGGTCCTTCAGCTGCTCTTCTAGCTCATTTACCCTGGTAATATTTATAATTCTATTTAAATACTTCATTAACGTAATAGTAAATGTTATGTTTAATTGTCTATACCTGTGCACAAGTTGAGTATTCTCCTGCTTTAATCTTGACTTGAGGTCGCCGTTAATAATTATCTCATTCTCCAGCTCTGCCACTTTTTTCTCAAGAAAGCTGACCTGTACATGTTGTGAAATATAGTTATTCAGGTTGATCCTCTGACTTGTAAAATAATAAATCACTTTAAATGCATGCCTTTTCATTAATATCAACGTCACAGGAGTCAATGCTGTCTCTGAAAAGATCTTCTGTGCTGCCATTATTGCTGCTCAAGTTGCTGTTGTGGAGCAGCTGTCTGTTGAAAAACATATCAGAGGCTTAACTGGCTCATATTTTTCAGTTTTAGTTGTAAATATGTGAAAGCCAAAAACATTCTAAACTGCTATTGCTTGATAGCTGTCACTATCAAACAATTAAAGAAGGATTTATTTCAATGATCATAGAGATGACAAAGTAGAGGAAGCAAAAGGAAAGAACAGAAGGGCAGTAAAGAACAATAAAAGAGAACAAGTAATCAGAGCAGACACAGAGGACAGTGAGGAGAGGAGGGGGGGCTGTGGTGTATATTGGAAACATAGATCAGGTCTGACAGGGCATTTTTACGCTGTCACCATAACTCATTTACTGTGGGTGGACACAGGACAAGACATTTTACTTTTCACTGGCCATAACAAGATACTTTAATTCAAAGGACTACAAAGATCATGTACCTACTACTATAATCTACAACCCCTATGTTGACTCGTACGCCACTTGTTTACTTTTGCTGAGTATCTAGTTACTAATTAACTCCATGTTGCATCACAGGAGACTGATAATGGTTCTAAGACAACTGCATCTGTATGTGTGTGCATGTGTGTGTGTATGTCAACAGAAATGCAAATAAGCACAAAGTACTGACCTTGTTAAACTGAGAATGACAAGTCGAACAACTAATTTCACTAAGACAACTTTAAATATTTTTAACAAATATTATCCCAGTTTAGTCATTTTTAGGGTGAAGCATGTATTTTTTGTTCATAAATGATGACACCAATCTAGGAAGTTGCTAGGACTAGAACACACTCAGTTTGTTTAAGTTGGACTTTGAAGGTGAGGGTTAGGGTGCACTGAATTGAATGGAAAAGAACATTAATGTACAATACCTTCCAAAAGCCGTACTGGAGATTTTTCTGCTGGGACTACAAAAGAAAAAAATAAATGGAGAAGAGACTAGTTCAATGAGATGCTTGTATCTTTGCTCAGATTCAAAATAAATTATAAACAAAGACAGTTCGGGGGGGTAAAGCTATTTCTTATGTGGTCACTATGTTATTAAAAGACTTACATTAATTTGCTTTAATATTAAGTTAGCACAAAACAAATAATGCATAAAAAAGTAGGCCACATGCAATTTGTTTAGTTGCATTCATTGTGTTCTGAATTATGATCACAAATAAAGAAAATTATCATTTAAACTGGTCTTGCAAACTAAAACATGAATTCTGGTTTTGGGTAGGGTAAAACTGAATCTGTTGAAATGACAATGTAGTTGCATGAGGTACAATTGTGTTCACAGGTAGACGACACAGATCTGATTGGTCACTCTGGATTACCTGTATGTTCCAAGAATAGGCTTCTCATAACAATAGTTGATGAGGTAAGCACTGGACTGACTGCCTTATGTAATATGCTATTAGAGCCCGTGTGCATATATCATTCTGTGTTACAAACTTGGTGTACTTGTTCTGTAATTATACTGGTCATGATTAGGCGTTTTCTATTAGAGGTAAAGATGTTTTAAATAAATGGGAACATTCTGTTTTCTGACAGCACTTAGACATTTACTAAATCTTAAGCATTTGCAAGCCTTAGGCTGTCAAACTGACGTTGACTTGCTGTATACAGTGTTGTTAGCTATGCAAAAAAAATATACACAACATTTTGAATGCAGTACCAATCCACTGCATTATCAACAAAACCATACTGACGTACCTGTTTGCCTTAAGGTTTTTCAGCCGTGCCTCCAGGTCATTGAGAAGATTGACCTTTTTGCTGCACTGGGAGCAGTAGACATCCATTAGCTCGCCAGTGTAATGCTGACGCACCTTACGAGGAGTTTGGCCCGCACTGCAAACACACACAAGCTCGATTCAATTGTTGGGTAGATGCCATTTTGAGGAAAACCGACTTCGATTTAAACCAACTTTAGACTTAAGTGTTTGTTTCCAACTCAGCAGTACAAAATATGTAGCTCTACCCGGCTTATCTTTACTTCCCAAAGTAGCTTTTCTTAAGGCTTGAAAACCTCATTTTAAGATTAAATCCCAGAACCAACTTGAGCTGTGTCTGCTTGGTATGCAAGAAGTGAACAAAGTGAGTACTGCCAGTCTATCAGCCAGGAAACCTAATCCCATTAAACACAGACTTTTGATGAATTTTAATGTGTCCTTAAGGGCAGAAGCTGCTAAGCTATGCTCACACAGTCAGAAAGCAGGGTAAAATGACTCAGGTAGACAGTTTGGAGAATAGTCTTTGTTATTTGATTGTGACATTTCAAAGATAAAAACTACACTGACCTTTTAATATATGACATAAAATTGTACACGTATTAGGGTTTCATAAAAAAGGGATTAGACTGTTTTCTTTGTGACATTTACCTGGAGGAAACAGAGGAGCCAAGGTCTGAGTGTCCGTTAGTACGGATCTCGTCGTCTGGACAAGGGCTGTTGGGAGCGTAGTCTGGCTCCTCTCCTTCACCGTAATCCTCAAATTGCTCCTCGTTTAGAGAAGCAGATGAGAGGTCAGAGGTCACTGAGATGCTGGTCTGACCACCCCTAGAAAACACAATACACAATAAAATGTAATAAATAATAAAGAAAATATTTAGGTATTTTCCTAATATTTTAAAACATATATTATTTAAAAACAGTAGTTTATATTAATAAAACACAAGAAAAGAACTACACTTTTATTATGGGTCTATTCTCAGTTGTTATAGAAAGTCAGATGTTTTAGTTAAGCACTAAAAACTAAAACAATAAGCAAAAAAAAAAATAAAGCAAAAATATTTTGTATTACAGCCTTACAAAAGTACTTGAAAGGGCGCAATCACATTTATAATAGCACTCTTCTACTTGTGCTGGGCACTCAAAGCTCTTAACATCAAGGAGCCACTCACTAATTCACACACGATGCACCAGAACAGGCAAATGCTGAAGGTTTAATGTCTTGCCTAAAGACAAAGCAATAGTACACACTTGGGACTGCACTACTGATCATTACATCAGTGAAAGAAAACACCAGACTAACTGAACTAAGTTACCATCTAAATGTGAACTGTGAGTTTTTATACTATTAAAAAGTTTTCCCTTTTGCTTAATACTTGCGTTACAATGTCTTAAATTTGTAGGGCCATCTGTGTTTTGGGAAAATATCTTACCTCATTTAACTGCAAAAATGTCAGGGTACTGGGAGTTTTAGCCTCAACATCAAGTAGGGAACCTTTCGCAGCATTTTGACAACATTTTGACAACATTTTGACAAAATTTTTTCCTGTTTGGGGATGTAGGTGACTTGAGCCTATGGCAGTGACTTTGGGCCTTAGGCGGGTGAACACCATGGACAACTGTACAACTCATTGCAGGGTTAACACGTACAAACAGACACAGACAATCATTCACTCTCTCTCTCATTCCTTCACTATGGGATTTTTCTTACACTGCTCAATTGATGTACGCATTCATGTTTTCAGAGATCGAACCAGGCTGAGGTACCCGTAGAGAACCCACAGTAACATAAGAAGAACACGAACACTCCACCCAGAGAGATCATGAGATTTTGAGTTTGTCCTACCTCGGATTCGATCTTCCTCTCATGTGGAGAGTTTTTTGGGGAGCAGAACTCTAACCACTCTGACCGCTACTATGCATCCCATTCTAAATCACTGGATATTTTCAACCGCACGAGACATGACAGACAACGCATTTTAGAAGACATGATTTCCAATTCCCAGGTCCTTCCACCCAACACTCTGCAGGACTCCTTCAAAAAGTCAACTCCTCCAGCTAACACAGTTATTGAGCTCAACTTGAACAGACTTATGAGGGAACATGATAAAACTCAACTCTATCAATAAAAAACAAATGTAAACTAGCCTGAAGCATCTGTATGTATCAGTCTATGAAAATGGGAAAAACAAAGGTGTTGTGAATCTTTTTTCAAGAAGTTATTTAAGCTGATTTATAAATAAATTCGGAGCCCTATCTATGGCTGGTCATTTTATCCACATTAAACTAACTGGTGACACAAACACAAGTCTATGCTACAAATAACTAAGTGATATTTAAGCAATCAACTTTGCATATAGCATGTTTTTAAATGCCTAATTTGCAACAAATGTTTGAATAAAAGTTGAGATTAACTGTGTTATTCATGTCATCCAAAAACTAAACTATTTATTCATTTTATTCGTAGTATTTTTGTATGTACTAAAAAATACTGTATTTCAAAGCAGTTCACAAAGTTCACAAAAAAATAAAAGTTACAATGCATTGTGGGTAACTTAAATGGCTCCTCCTAGTGAACAAGAATTCGCAGGCGCATCTTTTGAGAATTAGCCAAATGAAAAAGTTGAGCTGCAGAGGTGGTGAGGACAGCACTTAGCAGGTCTTAGCAATATTTGTATCCTTTTTTAATTCAAAATAAACATGACATCAATTTGCATAAAAAAAAAACAGTGCTGCTAAAATAGCTGTATCAAAAACTAAATTGCTATGAACATTATGCAACAGCCACTTACTTGTCCCTGTGGAAGAACAGCTCTCCCAGTGCGTCTTCCTTGTCTCCAGCTCTGGACAGGCCCTCTGAGCTGTCTGAGCCTTGGGTGCTCTCTACAGCACTGTCTCTGTCTGACTCTCTCTCCTCCGGCTCGTCCACCTCTGTGGGGAACAGCTGGCACTCAGGGACAGGGTCAGGGTCAGCCCGAGTGCACATGATGACCGGACAAACCCGCTGCTCTTCTTCACTACCCTGGGAGGAAGGAGGCACGTTTTAGTACCATGAAACACTGGACTACTTTGTTCTATCTAGAGTAACTGAACTGATAACTGTGTGTGCTTTTATTGTGAGATGTTGATTTATTTATCAATCTGCAGACTGACTAATTGTTGACTGTTTCTGGGCTGCTAGTTTCTTAAAATCACATCTGTAAGTAAGCTATGCCACGTGTATAATGCATATTGTATTGTAAATGTAAATGTAGCCCACAACTACATTTATAATGTGGGCAAATATAAATAAAAAGTACATGAGACATATCAATAAATATTTGTTTTGACACAAACAATGCTATTGAATAAGTCTTGATCTATTTGACCAGCCTGTCCAGAATCTATTAGTGTGGGAATTGTCTGAGGTTCACATAGCAGGAGGTCTCAGTCAGTTACAGGTTCAAAGGTTACAATAGTCAATTTTACTCTGAAAGGTTTTAAAACTTGCTTAACAAGGTTTTATCTTGGCATGATGAGTGAGCAGCAGAGAATTAAGGCAAACATAGAACAAATATGTAAAATTTGAATAAAAGAAGATTATTATTTGATTTTTTTTTTTTTTGTGCCGTCATGTGACAAACTATGTAAGCCACAACTTTCTTAAAACAAAAATCTAACCAGCGCCTAACCTTTTTTAATAAATGTAAGGAGAACCCAATGGGGAAAAACACATACAGTACAATATAATTTTCCACAGTGTAGAAATTTTTCTAGAGCCACAAGATTAGAGAGGGGCCCGAATGGAAGAGTTCAAAGGAATTAGTACCATTAGTATGGTACAAGGCGAAAAAATAAAGTCAGGAGCTTCCAATGGAGCAGACGGAAAACCGGACCATATGACAAGAGTTATATCGGAGAATGTTGTATAGTACAAGATTCTAAAGACAACTAAACCAAAGGCGTTTTGATGTCACAGAATCAGTTTACTGATGTTGAAAAGTACTTTTCTTTCTTTCTTTTATCAAACTGTAGGACAAAAATAAGGTCAGCATTATAATTGATATGGAAAAAATTGAATCAAACAGGACAATGATCTGAAACACTGTAGGAAAAATAAACTATATTTCTAGTTTGATGTTGATGTCACACAGACCTTGTACATAACAAAGTGTTGATGTATATTTTCTTCTGTCTGACATCTCTCAATCATCTTCAGCAAAGTGTAAATATTTAGAAAAAATAGATAAAATACAGTTCACAAATCAGAATTTAAACGTATTTCCCAAGGAGTTTTACAAATATGCCTGATTTTAGAATAAAAAAACACAACTCCTCTAGATGCAAATTTAATTGTATGAAGTGTGAATCCTAATGACTGTCTGTTTAAATCTGCTTTAATGTTTGATTAATCTTTTAATGACTAACTGTTTTTATGTATTGTACCTTTGTTTAACTGCCTTTGTCTGTAAAGCATCTGGAAGTGAGTGTCTAGAAAAGCTACTTTTTAACTTTGAGAAGTCCACCGAGACGACTGTTGTGATTTTGGGCTGTATAAAATTTTTTTGAAATTATGTGTTTTACAAGTTGTCTTTTAGAATAGACAAGTATGTCAAAGTGCTTGATGGGAGTCTGCTACATGTGCACTGACGCTACTCATAAGTATGAGCAATCGGGATGACGTCACATCCGGAAGCATTGTACGTTGTATTTCACTTTAAATGTTACCTTTCGTTATTTAATTGTACATAGCCTATTTAGATTTCAATTCAATTTATGATAAAAACCTCTAAAACTATTGAGGCTTGTAAGCCTTTGCTACAAAAATTGCAATTATTTGTTTTATAATTTAGGAGGGTCAGAGGGCCCTAACACAGAAAAATTTCAATACATTCAATGCAATTTTCTGTATTCTGGTAAAATTATTTCCAATTTAAAAACTTGGACCGTGTCTCTATTAGGAGCAAAATTTTTTTTTTACTTGTAAAAGTAAAGTTACTGTTTTTCATCAGCGAGCCACAGGAGCAAGGGGAAAACAGGCAGAGTTTTATGACTGCAGCAGTGAAGCTGCTTATTGTCCAAAACATAGAAAAGTGTCTCACTTTGGAAATTACGAGTTACTTTGCGCTGTGGAAACACCATGGGAGCATACTATGCCTATGAAAAAACATGGCCTAACTAACTTCTACAAACACCTGCTATACTTTGTTCACATTCTAAAGTAAACATTTAATTTACCTACTTCCAGACCCATTGAGCAAGTTGCAGAATTGAGCTTGCTCTCAAGAATCCAGTTTTTTTTCAAGGTATTTTTTTATCAATAAAAACACTTCACTAATTTAATGCCCCACTCTGGCGCAGCACTAGGTGGTAGACTCTCCACCACAAATGCAGGTGTGCCTTTAACCTAAAATATAATATTTTAGAAGCAACATAAGAAGAAATATTTTGTTTTTATCTTGATCATCGTAATAAGTGTTTAGTGTGAGCTTTTGAGCCTCACTGACAGCTGTTGCTTTAAAAGACAGTGCTACTGGCTGTGCATACTGTAAGACTAGTAACATTATTCTAATCTTTGGACAGACAAAGATCTACATGAGTGATCCGAGAAATGATTTACAGACTCTTCTGGTTTTCTGTGTGTTTTTTCCTTTCGTCAGATTCACAAAAAGGCCTAGGGCTATAACTGCCAAAATACAAGCACCACTAAGTGTTATGTAGCTTGACTTTTCAGAGCAGGAACACAGAGATGCTGCCAAATAGCTGCCTATCTGCACTTTCCTCAAGATGTGCTGAGCTTTTCAGAGAACAAGAGCCACATTACATATTACACTTCACACATAAGACCTGCAATTATCACTGATTTCATTTCAACTCTCTCAGTGTTTGGTATTCAGTAACAAGACTTCTCTTTCTATTATTTCATTAAAGATGGGGTACCTGATTTTCACAACGCAAAACAGAAAGCAGGTACAGTAATTACATTTATTCAGCACTTCAAATTTTAAGAAAAACGTAAATGTAACCATACATTCATTTTTAGCGGCAATAGTAGCTTGACACAGCACAGAAAAAGTCATATTCTTGTGCCAGAAACTCAAAAATCATATTGTGATTCTAGCTTACTTAATCTCAATAATGGACCAACACATTCAATCAACAGGTTCATCAGTATACTGGTACATACATAGATACAGTTACTAGAGTAACCAGAGGTACTAGCAGACATCAGTGTATGATGCCTAAATATAAAAGTGCTTTTGCATAGTCTGCTTTCTCATTTAGGGCGGTCAAACAATGGAACAGCATCCAAAAAGAACTGCTGAGCTTAGATAACTTAAGAACATTTTCATATGAAGCAAAAAAAAAATTATTTTTATTAATCAGAGACACACTATTAACTTCTCAATTGCATAAGCTGTACAACTGAGCAAAAGCTCACTGTATTAACTGTTGACATTTGTTGTACATTTTAAAGAATCAGCTTTGTTAAATGTTTAATGATTGTATTCAATCTATGTTTTTAAGGTTCTTATCTACATTGCATGTAGGTAGTTGTATTGTATGATCCTCTCACCAAGGACTACAGATGGAAATTAGCAGTCTGGAGCAAATATCTCTGCTCTTGAGCATAATGTATTTGTACACATTGTCCTGAATAAAATTAAATGGAAAGTCAACCAATCATGTGGCAGTAACGGCCCTAACACAAGCATGTTTTTCTTCTGGGAGCAGTAACGCAAGTGTACTAAACATTGTACGTGAAAGCTGTCCAAATGTTTAAATACGAATTTCTTAGTGATATAGCGCTTTGAGTCATCCTGCAAACAAAACAATGCCGACAAAATGCTGCTGGGAGTCTGACCTACTTAAAACACTACCCTTCATTTTTCTGATACATTTTTTATGTCTCTGCTGAATAACAGATAAATAAACAATGAGCTTTTCCATGGTATATCTGTATTCAAATTTGGTCAAATCAATAATCTAATACCATGTTTCAGTGATACCTGTATGTAGCATTACTAAAAGAGGGAGACAAAGAAATTTTGCAAAAGACAACTAATGAAATCACCTTAGCCACTTTAATCCTTTAATCACAGTTACTACCACAGACCTCTTTCTTACATCGCTGTTGTATCTAAATATACTTCCCATCGAAACTTCGATTGAGTAATTCATTTTTTGGATGTAACAATACAAATCCTTGATTAAAATAAATGGTACAACTCAATAATTAATTTTTGTGACATTTGATCATTTTCACTCCTTTTGGAAACATCTGCAAGCATTGGATGACTGATGGGTAGAATGACAGTCTCTAATTAGAGTGGCTCAATTGCTTTGACGATGGGAGTTCAATTGCAGAGCCATCAAGGGCAGGGGGTCTTCAATAGTTTGCACAAAAACAGCTCTAAGGCGGGCAGCTGTCAGTAACGTTACACTAGCTCTTTCAGCATGCCTCCATCTCATGTACAGCAGGTCAATAGTATTTAGCACAAAACATTACTCAGCTGTACAAAAGGGTATGTTGCATTTACAGTCTATCGCCATGTGAAAACAATTTGAACTTTGATTTTTAGTGCTGATGTACTTGTAATGTAAAGAGCGACATCAGGGAGTGGCATTGAAGCAACATTTTTGTGGTTCACCTTTAAAAACAAAGTAGGATTAAACAAAGCTTCTGGGTTTTTCATGGTGTCTTTGGTATTGTTGTATTTGTCCTGTAAACAAGTTGGACAATAAGTTGTCTCGCCAAGCAGTTATTAAAAAGTGTTGTGAAAAAGAGCAGCAAAGACCAGTCTCGGTAGGTGCTTTGAAGTGAATTTGGTTCCTTTTTATGAAACTTTTGACTCAGCAAAGAGGATATGAAGATACGAGAGAAAATAGAAAGTCAGGAGATGCATTTAACAAGAAGAGAGCAAAAGACCAAACAGAAGATAATAGATGTTGTTGAGAGCGCAATGACAGAGGCATCCCCCACAATGCACCACTGTGTTCATCTCATCCTAGCTTCTTTTTTTGAGCACTTAAGCTACTCATCAAAGAGAAATATTCACCTAAAGCTTTTAATACCTCTGTTAAACAGCCTTCCTTCTGTCATGAGGTGAAATACGGTTTAAGAGGATGTTGTGGCTAGTCTCGCTTGTCTTTTCTGAGAACAAAATTCACTGTAAATACAATGGTGCTCAAAAATAAATAAATAAATAAAAATAAACCAAACATATTTTCAAACCACAGAGAGTTTGCTTCTTATTAGGGTTATCCAAGTTTTGTGCTCTTGTTTAATTAAAATGTTCTTACACTTAAGCCTAAATTGGCTTTGTGCAAAGTTGCTGGAAAAAATATTAAGCAAACTTCAAACCTGCATTATAGATGTCATAGGTGTCATAGATCGGTGTCTATCAAACTTTAGGCAAGTGTGTGTAGAATATGCAGCTACAAGGCTCTTTAAACCTCTAATGCATGTTGTCTCCGTCCTTTTCTTCCAGAGAGCAAAACAAACAACAACAACAAAAAAAAGCAAAGAACTATTCCTGTTAGTGATCCCCTAAAAATAGTCAATATAACAGTGCTAGCTATCCAGAGCCTATATAACTATAAAACATAAACTATGGCTACACAGGTTAGGAAACATATCTAATTGAGCTTTTCAGACAAGTATTGCGATTACAGTTCAATTTGCGGTTTATGTTTTAACAATCTGATAGTGTTCACATTTCAAACATGTAATATTATTCTGAAGTAACTCTACTCTTTGCTTAGTACAACTATTCAGCAAAGTGTTATTTGTTGATACTGTTTTAAACATGTTCACAACAACTGACAATAAAAATGTAATATGAACTGACACATTTTTATTATACAACATATTCTTAATTTAAATGTTCAGAATTGTATTTTATGGAGAATGACACATTAGAAAGTGTCATTTGAGAATAAAATTAAGGTTCTTCAAAAACTGCAGCTATTGCAGCTTTCTATAATTGCGTCAATTAATATTACAATTTCGATTTGATTGCGATTAATTGTGCAGCCCAAACATAGACCATTATCAATGTTCACAAAGTTAGGAATCTATTATGTGGTTACAATAATAACTAGTATGTGCTTGATCAAATTTGAATGATTCAGTAGCATAATACACCATAATTTGCAAACTTTTGGGGAGCTCTGAGGGAAGGGCTGGAGAGCAACTGGTAAATCCTGAGCTACAAGTAGAATCTCTTCCTCTAAAGAGAGTAAGTGGAACATAATTTCAGTCACTCATAAGGACACTTGGGTTTAATCAACGTTACTCTTTTAAATAAGCATTGTGAACCACTCGTTCTTGCCCGCACATGTTTTTATAATTGTGTTCCCATGATCAGAATTACAGTCATGACCCAGGCTCTACCATTATTCACAAAGGAAAAACAATGACTCATCTTTCACTGCCACTTTATCCAACAAAATCTGTCAGAAAGAACTAAAGCCTCACACGACACTCAAACCGAAGCAAAGCGAATCAAAGAGACCTTTCATTGGAGTTTTACACATGGCTACACACAAGCACCTCCAGTCTCCAGGCACGGGCAGCAAACACTACACGTGTATTTGTTCCCACCTGAGACGCTCAGAACAGGTAGCTGCTTGGATTACCAGGAATGCTGCGCTGGACAAAGGACAAAGTTGGGAGGGACTGCACAAGTACACTGAGGCTGTGTCAAGAAGTTTTCAATGAGACCAAATAATGTTACAGACAAAACTGGAAACTAGCTCAATCTCTATTTTGTGCTCAATTAAACATCCAACGGCAGAAGGTATTGTTGTAGTATTATTCAAACTGTCAAAACAGCACAATGTCGAGCTTTTAATAATTATTGAAGGTTTGCTGCTGATGTGACAGTTTAATATGATGTTGTACTATTTGCTATATTTTACCTCCTGTGCCTTCCTGCCCAGGGACTGCAGATGGAAAATAACTTTTTTTTTCTAGAACATCTTCTCTTTTATAGTGCTTCTGAGTGGACACTGACAATTTAACTACAAACTTTAAAAACTAATGGAATCTTTGAAATAATATTAATCATTGCTCAGTAACTAGTCTAGATACTCATTTTATATAGACACTGAAAATCCTCACAGAATAAATAAATATGATTTTTTTATGCATACTTTTAGAATTGTCTTGACAATAGAACCAGGATAAGACCACATAAAATAATATAATTATCTAAAAACTATAAATACAAACATCTGTGTGTGTTTTGAACTTTTAAAATAGAATTTGAAACAATTAGCACGTGGAAATTGTAGAAGAAAAAAGCTTAACAATTTGATGGCCCTTTTTATTGATTTTGTTTAAGACAGTAAAACGTGTGGGGAAAGACAAACAATAACAGAGGAGGGTTGTGGTGTCAAATATTGCATGGCAGCAGCTAAAAACAGGCAGTGTTGCTTGAATAAATCAAGTTATGTGTGTTGTGAAGGTGTGTGCCCGTTAAACAAGGAGAACTTGAAAAACACCCTCTGATTAATTTAGGTTTATCTAAGTGCTCTGGACATACTAGTAATGATAATGATATACTATGATGAAATTATTCTTGAACCAATGAACTATACCATGTAGAATGTGCAAGAACCATTGGATTTGTCTTGCAAAACAGTTTATGCCCTACATTTGTGTCAGACCTTTCAGAAGATTGACGTAACAGAGAAAAGGCTAATAATACAGCAGAAATATAGCTGAATGACATAAATTACAAAAGGCACAAGACAGGTGAATTTAGTTTATTGGGCTATTTGTCCTCAGGCTGCCTCCACAACCACCTGCTAACTCACCTAAACAAACAGTACTCTGCTAATCAAAACACGACGTGCTATGGAGAAAGGTCAATACAAAAAAAACGCAGTTTAGTTAGCAAACAAAAATAGACACTGGGTGGATGGAAAATTCAACATTAACCAATTTTCATCCTAAAAAATACACCATATAAAGGCTTTATACAATACTTTTACTACAAGGTGAGCGTGGTGTTTAGTATTTGTGCTTTTCCGTGTCATCAAACCTATTCAGTCAAAAATCTGTTCAGCATTGTCTTAAGTCTTAAACGAATGTTTGTAAGCCTCTCTCTGTCTCTCCGGGGGTGGGCATACTCAGCAAGTGGTCAGTTCAGCCCTATAGTTTAGAACAATAAAGTCTAAATTAGTATTCAAGGTTTTCTTCTCCACTTTAATAATCACTCACAGTTCACATGTTTCTTTGTTTTTTCTTTTTCATTCAAACATATTGAAAAGGACAACTGCTTAGCTCCTGCGGATTAGCCTCCATTCAGGACAGAGTGTGTTGTGTGCTAATCTAGTTATTCTCGTCCCACTGTTTACACTGTTCGCTGGTAAATAATCAAACATTAAAGTTTACATCTCTGTTTGAAATGCACAACTATGTTGATCAAATACAAATGACCAATGAGAAATTTTGTTTTATGTAAATTACCATTGGCATTTCTGCTGAAGTCCAAATCTCCTTATGTAATGTCCAGTGACCAGAAGTATTCAAATGACTCCTGTCTGACGTCACAGATAATTGCTTCAGCGCGGATCTGAGCTCACTGTCCATTTGTGATTTTACAATGAATCTATTTATAGACTACACTAAAACTTTATACTATCTATTTATAGCAAATAAAACATTGTGTCCACCTCTACTCTAATTATTAATACATGGCAGTTTTCTAAAAACACATGGCTGATAATTCACTCTATTTCCAGGAACACACGTGTCCAATTTATCCCATTATGATCAAAGAGAGAGGCACCAGAGCCTCAGTGCACCTGGACACAGACACAACAGGAGCTACAGACAGAGAGGACAGTGTCACCAACAGCTGAGGAAGATACTCCACACATTCAAACACAGACAATAGTCCTGCTCTGCCACTCCTCTGCCCCAAAAAGCGGCAGGCAAATCTTCACTTTTTTTCTAAAATGTAAAGACCTTTTCATTTGGCTGGCAATGATTACCTTCTACTTAGTTCGACAGAGTGCATGTGGAGCTTACCCGTTAACTAGAGAAGAGAGTCCATGGTCAGCAGCCTCCTCTGAGCACTGGGCAGTGTGGTGTCGTCCTGTTCTTCACCTCGCACACCAGTTTATAGCCTTACACTTTACCCACACACTTGCAGGTGTTATGTTCAGCAGACAGCGGAGAAAGCAGCCTCGGGATAGTCCAAAGGGTGAGTCCACTTATTGGTACAGTCCACAGAGAGAAAGCAGCAGTGCTAGCAGGACGTTCTGTTCACTAGTGCAGTGCGGTGCCTGCGTTCTCCTCCAGCTGCAGATACAGCTTCCTCTGTCTCACACAGACTGACTCCCGCAGCCTCTGCCTGGCCCGGCCACGATTCACACAGTGAGCCTCAGATCACTCAACAGTTGTTGAATTCACAGCCCCTCCTTCTTCCTACCGCCGGTTGCTTGGTAACTGGCTTCTGTGGGTGGGGCCTCTGAGAGCCGTTGCATTGCTCTACACAGTGCACCCGGCAGCCGCCTACTCAGGCCGGGGCTATATTTGCATATGTAGCCCTGCCTGTCCGCACTGAGAGCCTGCTCAAGAAGAGGCTGCAGTGAGGGGGAGGGAGCGATTGTTGTCCCTTCAATAGAAACAGTTTGTCTTCAGTGATGCAGCAGAATTCACACGACCACCCCAAAACAACACCCCAACTCTAAAGCCAACATGTTATCGTAAACAAGTCTGAGGCCTCGTGACATGAGTTTAGAAAAAGTTTCTACACTTGTATAGAGATTCCTAAATGTATTAACTTTGAAATTCTTGACTGCCCATATTTCTTGACCTGTGTCTCTGTTTGATAATTGAATAATACATATTCTTTTCTTAGACCTAATAATTAAAAAAAAAATTGTATGACATGTACTGATACTAAATAACAACAAACCAGAATTTGTGAAATAACATAAGCATACATCGATCTTCACCACTGATCCTCCATGTGGTTCTAGAACTCTGTTTCACTTCTGTAACTCAGGCACTCAGCTATGTTGCTTCTCTTTGTGTGAGACGGGCTCCAATTTCATCACTTTATGAAGGCTATGATACCAGGAATGGTTAGTAGCTTCTGGCAACAGTCTCAACTGAAACATTATTTCAGTAATTTTAGCAAGAACTCGTCACCTTTTTGCAACACACTTTGGTGTGTTGACATTTTTAGTTATAATCTCATGACTCACAGCATTCGGGCTAGACTGGTACAGTCATAGATCTAGCATCGAGACGCTTGTTCATCAGCTAACAGATGGCTGAGAAATTGTGGAAATGGTGAGAAAAATGACACAGAGAGGAACGATATGATCGGAATAAAAGCTATTATGTAAAGGAATGTGCCTTTTAATGTGCCTTCTCTCCCTCCCTCTCCTTCACATTTCAAAGATACTGGCAGTGCCTCCACCAATAGCCTGTGGCTGTTTGTTTATGTCCAATTTGTTGGAGGGCTGGTCCCTTTTGCTCCTTTCAAAGAAGCTATTTGCAATTCTATTCAGGTCTATCTGCCTCCTTCAGACCGTCGCCCAGACTTATGCATCGGGCCACTGTTTTACTGCATACCGGTGCTGACATTTCTTTCAATGCATTCAGAGTATGAGGATGTCATTATTACAATGATAGAACCACACTGTATAATTTATCACATGACATTTCAAAAAGTCACAATACAACAGGAACAAAAACATTCATGTTTGTACTTCCATCAAATAGTATGTCAAGTATTCATGATATAGAAATAAGGGAAAGGAGTGAAGAAGAGGCAGCTCTGTGGGGATCTACCAGCTGTTGGGATTCGCAGTGCAGCAAGACGAATGATCGAGAGGCAGAGGGTGGAGTGGAGATAGGATCAAAAAACTAAAATAGGTTTTCATGGGACAGGCAAACACTTCTGGGATACCAGTTCGCTGCTTTTCAAGGTCAAGAATTTTAAAGTACATCATACAATAAGGGATATGTCACATTTCAAAATGTTATAGGTTGGGTTGTTAGAATAACTTAAGATGATGGAGGGCACAATGGTACTGGGAAAAATATTGCCAGTAATGCATGAAATGGGTCAGACAAAAGATGAGAAAAGGATTTTCATTTACCGGTATGCACTTTTTTGTAGGGGCAAAGAGACATTATAAATAATTCCAAATATGTTGGATAAAAGCCTTTTTAATCCACTTTGAACCACTTTATCAAACTAAGAGAACATGTGAACACTTTGCAAACTTCCACGTAATAGGAGACAATAAACAACACAATGCTGATTCAAGGTATAAAGTTTTGAGGTATTAGATGCTTATGCTTTCCCTAAGTCTATGCCAGGATTAAATGCACAGCAATACACGGACTAAAAGGAGCAAGCAGACTAAGCAGAGATACACAGCAGGAATATACAGTATACTGTACCTACGGGATAATGTGAAATGAGGCTACTGGGTTACAGTTGGCTTCAGGGGAAAACTCAACAGTATTGATTACTGCCATTGTTCACGAACATAGTTACCATTAAAGGAAAGCAGTGCCATAGGAAGCACATGTAGGATCATCATAGTCATAGTCACAATTTCTAATATTTAGGGCGGGGAAGATGTCACTTGAACAATATGTTCTTTAGCAAGCCTCTAATCTTGTAGAGCTCATGTTCATTACATGTTTTCCATGAGTTTCTTTTGAACTGAACATATTTTACTCCACAACGTTTCCCACTTCCATAAATAAGCATAACGGCATAACGGCAAGTGTTAAATATCAATCAAATATCTATTTGATAGTTAAATAATATCTATCAGATATCTTGGGAGAATGCATGGATTGTTTCATTTGAGCAGATTGAAACAGAATGACTATAACCTGACATACAAGTTGGAAAAATAGAAAAACAAAAAAGTTACACAATGTTATGAAGTTCAGTGTCGCAAGAAGTCGTTTGCAATGATGAGGGATGTAGCAAGGTAAGACCACAGAAACAAATTTGACACCAGCATGAGGTACACGAGTATTACTGGGATGTGACAAAAGATGCTGGAAATTGTGGTTAAAATCCACAGTCAGTTACAGCTCTCATTTACTTGTGAACAGGATGTAAGTGACGGTACACAGCTGGGAACACAATTGTGCAGTGTTTGTTGAAAAAAGGACAAGATGACTTTCTTGTCAGGAGATTTAAGAGGTTTGGGTTGGGCTGGCAAATACATGTGACTGAACAACCTAGCACCTAAAAGTACACCTTTGGCAGTATAAGTAACAGTACTCCAGGCTTCAGTGTAGCTCAAATACTAAACCTTGGAAAACATTTACTACATATTTTATTTGGTACATTTCCCCCTAGTACATCTGAAGTTAAGTGTAACCATAAATCTGGAAAGCATTTACAACAATGATTTTTTTTTAACTGACTGGGTAAGATTGCGTAAGGCTCAAAAATTACATTTCTACTAAACTGTAGAAATTTAAGTCCTTTCAAAAAAACAGTGCTTAATTTCATGAAACAAACTGGGATGCTTGGCAATGATTGTCCCATTCATTAAGTTAGAGAAAGATTGGGTGCCACTGTCCCTTTGCTGTGTGTATTTGTGTTTGTTTGTCTGACAGTGCCGGATGAAAGAGAGGGAAGAAGGATGCAGTGGGCCATAGCTGAACGTCTGTGACAGTTTCTCTATTCAGGCCACACACTACAGCGCGACCAGCGACCCAATTAAACAAACACAGAGACAATACAGCCACAAAGGAAAGAATATTGGAAAGCAAAGGTGAAAACACACACAATTAAGTCTTTAGGAATAAAAAAGAGCATTTGAAAGCATTGAGAGAAAAAAATGATAGGTACTCCACTATAAAAAACTCACTCTGTCATATTGTTATAGATTTGGTTAATGCTATCTTTGTGCTACTGCCAGAATCAATAAAGATTATAAACACGGAAAACCTCAACCAAACTTCAAACTTTAACACAACAATGACAATGTTTGGTGCGTACAACAAGTTAGACATAATCAGAAAACAATATTTCACAAAATTTTATGTTTCACTTAATCTAGCTATTGTGATGAGATTTAGAAATGTCCAACCAGTAAATGTAATGTATTATATAATACAGTATGTAGAGATAGTTCCACAATTGTTATCAGTAACGTCAATTTCGTAAACAAAGACAAAAATCTACAGAACAATAGCTACGATTTTACAAATGATAATACGTTGTAACTCCCAGGAAATTGTGTCAGCTGTGTGTATACTGTTTTTGCATTTTGGTACATTTTGATACGTGAAGAGATTCAGTTTTAGAATTCAAATTACTTCCTGTACTTTTCCATTTTACTAGTCAATTTCTTCATAGATTACAACTTAATAGCTATAAAACTGTGATAAAAATGTACCCCTGGAACTATCACTCCAAACTAAGTAAAATTTAGAAAGAAATTATATTTTTTCAATTGGGCTTAAAAATTGAAATAATAATTATTTAAATGCTAACTGGCTCAGAGAGAAGGCAGAGCAATAGTGCATTGTAATCTAGTTTTGACAGATAGGTGACACACTGTCTAACTAAATTTTTGTGTGAATGTTAATGGACTCTACATACTGTATAAAAACTTGCAAACTGGAAGCTACTTTTCCAGTCAAGAATTCTTACTCTACTACACATTTTTGTCATCAATTAGAGCCATAGCCATAATTGAAGTTGAAATCTGATTAACTGCACAGAACTATAGGGCTATGCAATTAATCAGACTATAATACACAGCATTAATTTTTGAATGCTAAAATGTGTTGTATGTGTTCTACTTTCTTGCTCTTCTTGCAGCAAATGGCAGCATAAACACTCAGGGGGAAGAGTTAAGAGGTATTATTGTTGTGGTTAGCAACAGTGTCAACAGTGTTATCAAAACTCCAACAATCTACTTTGTGAACAGCTAAATATACCTGTATAGGATTCTAACTTCGCCAAAAGCTCATCTTCACAAATGCTGTTGCAGAAATACTCTGGCACTACAGCAAAACACACAAAATACACAAATATAATGAGCTCTATAATCCAAGTCTGCTCAAAGTTACTTTAAGGACATGCAGACTTTTCAGATACTGTGGCGCAGAACTGGCTGACATAAAATCTAGCAAATTCCTCCTTGATTCTTAACGCGTCACCATGTACAGTAATTTGACAAATAACAATGGGTGCGCTGAACTCACAGAACTGGCTGAGTCACACTAGGATATATACGTCCGAAGAGAGCAGAGGTCAAGAAACCCATTGGCGGTCCGCTTCATTAGCTTCACTTACAGTCACACAGTACATAGTTAATCTTGTGAGAGCCGCTGTGTGTCCTTGGCTGTCATTGGTGAGCTTTTGCTAGGCTAGTGTGCTTTTCTTGACATTTATGTGTATGTATGATTTTGTTTTTCAACCAATATTGAAGGAAATAAGCAGAAAGGAAGGTCATAATTTCAGTTGAAAAATGTGTCTTTTTACTTGTAATCATAAACAATGTCAAAGTATCTGGATTTTGACATTGTTTATGATTACATGTTTTCACTATTATCATAAAAAACGGGGAGGCATTATTCTCACACAAAATAATGAAATATATCTTATCCCTGGCTTCAATCAGAAACCACAACATCACATCTAGAATGCAGGACTGTCAACCTTAAGCTCATTTTTATCAACCAACATTGAGAGTGTTTTGTGAATTTTATCTGTTTTTTTACAGCAGTTTTCATTTTACATTTTTTGTAATTATATAGTCTACTGTTGTCTTATGGTTTTGCTGCTGCACTTTGGTACAAGTACTTAGCCAAAACATGGATTACACACAATAGATTTTGCCACGCCATGCCATGCCCTGTTTTAATCAGTGCATAGAACATTCAGCCCAGTTTGTTTGGTCAAATAGTTGCTACATTTATTTACAACTGTATCCACTTGTTGGTTCTCATTTGGATAGTTTCTTGGTTACACCCTTTGTAGCAATTAAGTAGACCTATTTTGTTTTTTTGTCATAGGTCTGGTGGTAACAGAAAAGCTAAACAATTTTGTAGATTAATTTAGTAGATTAGTCAACAACAGTATTTCAGAAGCATGGCGAATACATTCTTTTGCAAACTAAAACAATCTAAACTCATTGTTAATTGTTCTACTAATCTGTACCAATAACTGAAAGGTTTTGGTAGTCATAAAAGCAGAACAGTGTGGTTGTGAGGTCTAGTATTGTGTCTGACCTCAGCTGCTCCTACTGTGCAGCATGAAAAAGCCCACTGAGTGATTTGGGCTCACAGCCTGATGGATGTCATTTCTGCTCCCGGCTCCTGTCAGTCACACCAACAGCCAAACGGTCACCACCAACACTAAAAATGATTACCAATCCTGTAGTTTACATTTAGGTTTTTACAGTCTTATTTACTCTTTTTGTCTGTCAGCAGTCGCAATAAATATCTGTCAAATACAAATCATTCATCACAACTTTCTATCTATTTACTTTACTATTAGAAAACATTAAATGTAAATAGGTGTTAGATTGCTATAACCAGTTGCGCGTGTCTTGTTGGCAGACCAATAAAACTCCTCGTGTTGACAGCTGCTAGTTTTAATATAAAATTTAATAACATGGAAACAGGTCTGTGAGGCAAGTGTAATAATCAACAAGACATCTTTGACAACATGCCTTCACATCTAATCGCTGCACAAGGTTCACCACATGGCATTAGTTTATATGAGTTTAATGGGTGTCATTAGGCAAATTATAAAAGTCACTAACTAAAATCATTTAGGGTGGCAAAGAAAATTCCAAAGTTATGCAGCAGCCAGTCTAAAGTTCCTTTGAGACTAGAGTAGACAGATTTACAGATTTATTTTGTTCTGTTGTGTTTTACTTTAGGCTTGTGGATGCTATTAAATGCACATTCATTCTGTAAAAGTCATACAGATCAAGCAGTGGCGTGTAGTAAAATTACTAAAATAGTAAAGAGAAGGAGGAAAAAGCTATCCTTTAACTGACCCATAAAATTCTCAGTTAAATGATTAATGTACACTAAAATATAACATTTTTATCACTGTGTTTATAGGTCAGATCTAAAACTTGGGGATGGGACGATTAACTTAAGTCATGAATTCGATTCAGTTTTCAATTTTGCAGCCATGCTTTTTGATTTTGTTTGATTTTGTTAGTTTATCTATATTAACTTTTTTGTTTTTTACCTTAAAGGTGGGGTAGCTGATTTTCAAACAGCAAACACAACTGAGGTTTAAATCTGACCAGTTCCTCTACTAAATCCTTGGACACATGGTAATATTGACATGTATTCATTTTGGTAGCAATTACAACTTCAAAACATCTTTTTACAAACAACAAAGTTAAGCAGAAGACGACCAATCAAGCACAGCCAACCAGAGAGGTGCATTCGGCTCCTGATTAGAACTAAAATTCTTGAATATTCAATTCAAACAGCACACAGCAGTCTAATTTTTTCACAAAGTGCTGCATTTATCATATACTTTTTAGTAGTAACACAAAGCTTACTAATTTACAACTGAAACGTTAGTTACCCTATCTTTAAAACACAAAGTAAACCAATTTATTATGGTTTAAACAAAGTCACTGTTCTCAGAACTGCTCAGAAGAACAGTAAACAGTCATAACGTAACAGTCTTCGAACTATTTTCAAAGTTTTTGAACAATTTTCCATCCCTATTCACGACTGATTAAAATAAAGAAGCTCCTGGAATTAGAGCAGCCAAGCAAGCTTTAACTATAGCTATTTGCAAACAAATAATAATACAGTCACAAAAATGCAACTATTTTTGGCCCTGTAACAAAAAAACCCTCAATAGAGTATCGGCTGATAGATTACCTTACTAGCCTCCTGAATAGCTGTACTCTTCCTGCTGTTTCTCCATTTACTCGTAAGAGTCGTATCTAGGCCAATGTATCCTTGCACACAGTCGACACACACGCATAAGAAGACAAATCTCTCTTCACTTGTGCACCTGCTTTGGGTTTAAGAGTTGCCAGAGCACACAGCAGTAAAATGTAAGAGGCCAAACCTATAAACATAAAGTATTGGACATAGAAAAGGCAAGACAACAATGAGGCACTTTTCACCTCTCTTCTCAACGTTTTCCTCTCCTCGTCATAGCAACTACACTTAACCCCACAAGATTTTACCCTCTAACAGGAACAGATGTTTTGAAATAACTATTTCTACGAATCATAAATACACAAAATGTATGCACAACATGGAGGTAAGACTATGGTTTTACAATAAAAAAAAAGCATTTTACTCTTAAATTAGCTTGAAGCTATAAAAAGAGCAATGGCCTCTATCAGGGCTTAATACATGGATGGTAAAAATACAGTGTTCAAAACTTGAACAAGAGATTCTTCCACGATATGTTCAATACTTTCATAAGATTTTATATTATGTACTTCTGTCATAATTTTACCTTGCACATTGAAACAGTAAGTAGAGTTGGGCAGTTTAACAAATAAAAGACAGATGTGAATGTCTCTAAAGATATCCATAGTTAATTGTTTCCGATAAAAATTATTATTTCTTTTATAAAGCTATGTGATTCAAATAAAAGGACCTTTATGCATTGTAATTGTCTCAACTAAAGTAATTGTCTCAACTAATACTTTTAAGGACATGTTTAACACATTTCTGCTGAGCTGACATAATAATGACTATTTTATTGGGACATTACAAAGAATTATTGAGAAATATATTTTTGTGAAAACCCCTGAGTCCTGCATGTAAGCACCACTAAAATGTTACTACCAGTTCGTGTTCGATAAAAACTTGCTAGAACATGTTAACAAAAACTCCACTATCCAGATTACTGACATTAAAAAAGTGTATATGCTACTAACGACCTGAAACATTCAAAAACAGCTGTAAGTTTCACCTACCTGTGTCGGAACGCTGAGAACAATAATGAGAATAAAGTTCCTGAACAAGCTCAGGGCAAACAGCTGTGTGCACAGAGAAGTACCAAGAAAAGAGAAGTGTTTTGTGTTGCATGTTAAAGGCACAGTAGATAGCAGCCAGATTACATTTCACCCAGTGTGAATATTTCAAGAGCACTTCTCCTCTGCTACAATGAACACTAGCAAAAGAAGAACAGCTAAAGTTATGACTAATTGTTTGAATTTGTCAAAAGTTTAAAAAGGGAACTAAATATGACCTTTGTTTTCAGAGACTTTTAAAGTAGCAGCAGTGTGTGAGTTGGGAAGCTGAGCCTGTTGGAATGCAGACAGGTACGTATAGCGCTCAGGGACAGTTACAGACGATACCAGGAGGAAAGATGCCATAACATATCATATTACCGAGGAGAAAGACTGTCTGAAATGTATGATCTTCAAGTTGAGTTTCTTCTCAGGTCTGTTTATGGTTATCTATAAACCGGCTGTAGTGGTTTGATCTTTCTATGATGATTGATTTAAAATTATTCAGGCTAAACGACGTTTTGATCTGGCAAGCTAAACTCGGAAGTCTGAAAAGAGAGACACCTGCCTTAACAGCTAATCTGAAGTTCTACACTGCCATCCAGTGGTAATTTTTTGTAAAAACAAGGATGCAGCATTACCTTTTGAGTGAAAATGAAGCATCAACAGTAGATTAAGAACTCCACAAACCACATACAAGCCTAATCATACCTGACAACACTTGGGAGAAGCGTGACGTGGCCAGTTGTTGAATGTGGTTTCATTTGGTAACCTTTGGTAGCCTGCAATGTAAACAATCAATTGTGATGAATAGTGCATACAAAAATAAACATATTTACAATTGTAGAGAACTTGGAGCAATGTTGTAGCTAGGCAAAGGTTAAGTGATGCATATAGAAAGCTAAAGACAGTTTACTCATAAGGATGCAAGGCCACTCTCTCTGTCTGTGCTCTGTTGTATAGTGAGAGGCTGACCTGGATTTACCAAGACACTAAGTGCTAGCTTCATGGACAGAATACCAAAGTGACCTCGAGTGGGAGTAGGACAAACTTTTGCTAAATCAGCACAAACTTTGTTTGACTTCTTTTTATGATGAATATACTGGCCATATGAACAACCACCACAAACAAGAAACAATTATGTTTAACTCTGTTTTGTAATAGAGGTGTTTTTGTAAACATACCCTTAACGACAAGTACACCAAAACAGAAGTTTAGGAAACTGATCCTTCCTTGAGTGCTGGGGTCCAAACATTTGACTAACTTCTGGGCCTAGAGGCAAGAAAGAGGAGGCAGAGCATTAGGCAATGTGCTTAAATGTTTTTTCACATGTCAGCATGTACAGATGTGTTTTGTCATGCAAAGAGACACGACTGAAATGGTAAACATCAGCAATATCTGAACCAATATCCTATGTGGTCAGAAACTAAAATATTTTGGGTACTGGTACATAAATTATAAAGTTGCAGGAGTGGGTTCAGGAAATCTGTGCCAAGTTGTTTTAATACTGTAATTATTTATACATCTTTGAGTGCAGGTAAATATGATCAGAGAAAGTCTGAAGATCTTCCCTTCTCTGAGACCTCTAAAGCATAACTCAATAATGCACGATCTACTCCCAAAGCATTCAGCTTTAGCAACACTAATTTTAGCAAATGGGTGCACAGGGACAACCCTGGGCTGCTTTAGGTAGAAGGGATACTGTAGCGCTCAAACTGAACTAAATGATTCAAATGGTCTCAAAAACAAATCTGTGTCAAAGTGACTCACACACGTTTTTAGCAACAGGGCACTCGTAAAAGGCATTAATATATAATATGCTTTTAGCACGCTGAGTGACATCAAAAGAATGAAGAAGAAACTTAGCAAATGCTTTTCCAGTTTTGACAATAAATGCACTGCTTTATGGGTGTCTGGTCATTCTACTTAAAAATGGTCAATTAATCAGAGATATTTTCAGTTAGCTATTTTTGGAATGGTAAGAATATGAACAAATCAGACGTGGTGTGTCTTTGTATTCATTTCATTTGGTATGATCTTGTTTCCCAGGTCAGTGTAGACTAGACGTCCCACAGGGGCTAATCAGCGCCTCTACTCAGTGCCCACAGATGAGCTATACAACACAAGGGAGCCAATCAGTCACTTACACTTAGCAGAAAAAAGAGACCCAAAGCACATCATTTGGTAGAATCTCTATGACATATTCTAAAACATTTTATATTTTTGCCTCCATTTGAAAAGAAAATCTCATTTCATTTGTGCCACTGTTTAGTGTCACGATGGAAAGTTTTTATGACCATCACAGATCTTAAGTCTGGGGTCTTGTTCAAGCAATCCACTGCAGTGTATCAGATAGTTTGATCTCAAAGACAGATCGCAGGGGTTTTCCAGAACACAAGATGAATTTAGGAGATGAAAGTTAAAAATTATGACATGTATTTAAAATAGGCTGTTTTTAAAAATTTACACTTTTTTGTGTTGTTAACAAAATAAACCACCTCAAACTAAACTCAGGGAACATAAAAGCATTTATAACCTGGGAAAAAGAAAGGGGTCAGAACAACAAACCTTAAAATTAATCTTTACGTATTCTGAGGTCTAGCAATGTCATTCACTGATAAAAATGTATTTAGTTTATCTAAAGCACATTAACAAATTAACACAAACGCTAACTAACACTAAAGAAAGTCTGAACAAAGTAGTGCAATCTGGATACTTTTTCACGTTATGCGTAAAGCAAATTATACACACACATTTTAACCTTTGATCAAGCAGTCTAAAATTATATTAATGCATTTATTGGCAGATTAAATTAAAGTGCAAAGGCAGGGGCCTGTAGTAGCCTTAAGCTAATTTATGTCACTTTGTATGCTAAGAGGCTCTCTCGCGCTTTGTCCTCACCTGCTCCTGACGTCCAATCCGAGATGCTAACTTCACAAAGTGCTGAGTGCGGACAAAACCCTGTTGGTCCGGCTCAAGGATGTCAAACACCTGTTTTAGTGTCCTCAGTAGTGTTCGCGGGCTTTTGGATCTGCGCGTGGAGGCACTGTCCATCTTTCACAGGCCGTGTTAAGGTGTTTAAACCGGTTTCAACACCTCCTGACAACAATCACAACAAGGTGAAGAAGGGAAGGGATGCGCACGAGGAGGATGCTGAAGCTGAGCGCGAGATGTCTTCTCCGGAAGTACTAAAATATTTTTTAAAGTACTTATGACAGGTTTGAACGTTTTTCAAATTTTTATTTAGCTTGGTAGATTCATACCTGTTCTAATTATAAATGATAGTTTTACGTTAATCAATAACAAGTTTGTTGAGAAAAATGTGAAAATATGTTGAAAATACCAGGAAGTAGAGCAGAGTTCTAAACTGATGACATCACACTAGGGAGAAAAAGACATTTTCAATTTTCTCACAAGAAACTGATTTTTATGGCCCTGTAAACACACATTTAACAAAAAAGTGAGTTCTAGAATATTTAAAAAAAAAAAAGTAAAAAGTTACATTTGAAGAGTTTGGGCCCAATTTATTATTATTATTATTATTATTTTTTTTTTTTATTAAATGGTCGCTAGGCAACTACCTAGCGTGATGTCATCATTGATAATCAGGAAGTACATTTTTACGGCTAAAAAATGGCCAAACTAAAATTAATTTAAAAAAATGTTGAGTAAAACATTAAATATAGTGATCTTTACTACGTCTTTGTGAAATGAGTAGTTCAACCTGACATGGGCACTTTAACTAAAAGACATTTCAAAAGTAAAACATGGTAGCTTTAATATATTAATTATATTTTGCAAGCTTACAAGACATGCCATTTAAATATATGTTCAATTTACCTATTGCAAGACCCGTCTGTATGTAATTTCTTTTGCAGCCTGTAGATTTAATTTCTGGCTGCGGTTATGGCTTAAAATCATCTTTTTACAGACAGCAAAGGGAAACCAGAGAGAATCTCTCAAGCACAACCAATCAAAGCACTGCTTTTGGCTATCTTTGATGAATAAAAACTTTTATCATTCAGTTCAGACAACAGCTATGCCTACGTAGAGGTCTGATTTTCCATTTACAATAGACTATATTTTTGGTGATAAAGACAAAACTACTAATTTACAATAAAAATAAACCTAACTCTGACTATTTATTCACCCCTCCCTCCCAAGTAGACGCGAGAGTGAAAAAGCCCCAATATTTATTGATACAATACCACACATCCTATCAACCCCATAAAAGGAAGCCTGTTTACATGCTGTGACTTCCCCCAGCGTTCAGCCTTAAGAGGATATGTCATATGGTGCAGGGGTGGAGAAAAAGAGCATGATTGAGAAAAAGAGAACAAGAGATCATTTGAGGGGTAATTCCCTGCAGTGTGTGTATTGTCTTCTGGATCAAGGATGCTGTTTGGCACTATGGAAACAAAGCTTTGGATTATAATATTGCTTTCATCACTACAACTTTTTGGTAAGTCAGCAAAAATGTGGTAATTAATTATAAACAGAATAGGTATGTCAAAAGATCCACAATGAGGGAGAGCAATTGATGTTTTAGATGTAACAAGAGTGCAGACTTGAGTTACTTTTGTTGTGGTAGCTTTATGCACAGAGCAACCTGTTGAATCTAATTAAGTATTCATAACATTTCCATGTTTTTTATTCAGACATTATTCAGAAACTACCTGGAAGTTTTTATGGATATTATTTTCTGTGTTCTTTTTTTTTTTTTCTAGTAAGACTCTCAGCTTCCACACCTTCGTCATCTCCTCCTGTCCCGACCCTCAGCCTGTTCTCCAGATACACTGACTCAGCTGTCCTGGTGTGTCGAATCCCTGGAGGCCACAAGGGAGTTCAGTTTGTTTTATATCGAGTCAGAGAAAAGGTGGGTTATCTAAATACATTGATATATGTTCTTCCATGGTTTGTATAATTTGTTTTTATTTAGGTGGACTCCCGGGATGTGCCACTTGGTGCTGAAGAGGTACACTTCACTGTTAGGCTGAGCGACCCATCTCAACATGAACTGTACTGTTGTCTGTATAAAACTGAGGATGGGTATAGCACATTCAGTCCATATCTGCAGCTGGACAGGCAAAGAGGTATGTCTGTGTTCACTGATTTAGTTTGATAAAGCCCTAGAAAGGCTTGGGCTGTGCAATTATTGCTAACATTTTGCTTTCTAAAGTGTTTATTTTTTAATAGACAAATTATAGATTGAAGTATACATAGATATGACTAAAAAAAACAATTTCACTAAACCAGTTCGCACATCTAAATGCTCATTTCAGTGTTTTAGTGTCTGTAGCTAAATAAACTATAAATAAACTGTTATAATTGTTTATAAAACTACAGTAGGAGAAAGGAGAAGAAGCTACATCCTCAGTCTTTCATGTGATGATTTCAACAACAGTAGATTGCTCACATAGTCTTACATTTATTTAATAATTTGTATCAAATTTCCTGATATTTACATTGTTTTTTTTTTGTAATTCACAAGTCACTCATTTAAAATGTCCATTAATGTCATATATCAGTTCACTTCTTTTGAAATAGCTCATTGATGACCCTTAATATATCTACACTTTTTCCATTTCACCCACAGTAACCGTCAATAAATCACACACTTCTTGACGATTACTTGCAGTTGAATGTGAGCAAATGTGTGAGTTTGTGGTTACCACATGAAGAGCAGGATGTAACTACTGCTGCACACACCCAGAGCTGAGGACAAAATGAGACCACAAGGAACACCTGTGTGTTACATTATTGTGTGTTTTATAGACGGAGGAGAAGCCGGATGGTGCTGTTTATTATTTTATGCCACATGTTGTTCCTCTGTAAATGTTTAAAAGGAAGCATATATCTGCTTCATCAGATAGTTTTAATTTCTTTTCCTGTTACATTAATTATTTGGAAAATCGCATCTATATTAAGACTGATTGATTTGTACATCTTAATTCTGTCTTACGTACATTTTTATCTAAAAAAAAATAGAATGATTTGTCAACTTTTTTCTTAGAGTCTTTTCAGTTAAAAAAGTAATGTTCTCATCAAAGCAATAATATTTCCATGCAGACAAGATGGTGCAGACCCTCCTCCCAAAAAGTTAACATTTTCAATTATTGCTAAATTGTAAATCTTCTTTATTAATACAGCACTTTTCCTCTTTCCAAGGCACTCAAAGCACTTCAGAATTACCCACCCACTCATTCACAGCAGCATACACAGACAACCTGTGGTGAGGTGGGTAAAGCGTCCTGTCCAAAGATACAACACCAACTCGCTGAAGCCATCCTACTGTGGCACAGGGTGTTCTGGTGGTCTCTGTACAAACATGCCCCATCAAGCTTAGATTCTAAGATCTGGCAGGATTAGGCTTCTGACAAGCAGGTGCCATGTAATTCCTTGGTTCTAATAAGATTTCCAAGTTTTATTATGAAATCATAAAAATGAATCTATTATAATACATTTAAACCTATGCGGTAGATTTATGCTATTGCTTTTTCTACATCATGAGAGGTCTATTTTTTTTGCTTTTTTGTTAGATGCTGGCCCAAGCCGACCCACACAGTCTTATCCAGACCCTCCTGTCCTGTCTGTGGAGCCCTCAAATGGACTAGTAAAACGTGGAGATACTCTTTTGTTCCACTGTTCTCTTCCACCTCCTCTGCCTCAGTATCAAGCCAATTCATACAACAGGCCAGTGTCGTTCCTGCTGTTGAGAGGTGCAGCTGCAGACTCCAAAGGGTTAACACCAGTTGCACCACAAGCTCAGTCCAGCCCCTTGTCAGGCCCTGAGCCCCAGCCGGGAGTCTTTAATGTGGGGCCAGTGACAGGAGCAGAGCAGGGTCAGTACACCTGCATATACCAGCTCAGCAGAGGAGGAGCGCTACAAAATTCAACTGTCAGTAATATGATTCAAGTCACTGTCACAGGTGAGTTACTACTGTTTTTCTTTTTAATAGAGGGGTGTCAAACTCAAATGGAGCTAGAGCCAAATCACTCAAAGTCAGAATTGGTCAAGGGCCGCATTTTAATATATTGGTATTTCTTGTGGCAATTGAGCTATTTATAATATAAAGTTAATATAACACATTTACTGTATGTTCAGATTTGTATTGTATCACATTACATTGTGTTGCGTTGTACTATATTGTACATACTCTCATTCCAATCTTACAAGTGCATTTTAGGTTTCTGGCCTATGTGGCTCCTCTCGTCATATACTGGGACCTGTAGTTCAAATTGTTGTGTGCTTTATTCAATAATAATCAGATATCATTCCGGGGCCTCATGAAATCATCTTGGGGGGTGCATTTGACCCCCGGGCCTGTGTTTGACACCCCTGCTTTAATATGAAACTTGTCAGTGATCTACAACATAATCCTGGTTAGATTGATTGAGTATCTTTATCTACTGGGCAGAAATATTATATTAAAATAGCAATTTTATGGAAATGAAAATCAGTAACAATAAAGCATGAATAAAAGTGTTGACTTCCCTGCAGACCTGCTGCCCACCCCCAGCCTGATCCTTCAGCAGAAGTCAGACGTGTGGCATTTGCTTTGTCGGGGATCCCCTGCGTACCCCGGTGCTGTGTTTCTCTTTACCTGCAGGACCGTGCTGCACCTGTGGAGTCACATCAAGCCAAAGTGACGCAACACCAGGCCGTTTTCTCAGTGCCTGTCCAGGACACTCCGGTGGCTCTGTATCAGTGTGAATACAGTGTCCTGCTGGGTCGACAGTGGAGCAAATCAGAGCCAGCCTGCCCCTGTTTCTATCACAAGGTATGTGTGTTTGCTTAGGTCAGTTTTCACACTGCTTGAAAGAATGCATGGACAAAATTTTATCATTGTTATGTAGCCATGATTCATGCTTCAGATTTTAGTACCTTGATGAAGACCTATGAGGTTGAAACAGGCCTTTTATTTCCTTCCTTTGCTCATTATGATTTTGTAGTGTTTTTGGAGTGATTTTTTAAATTAGTTTTTTTTCTATGAGCACAATGATTGAAACACCAGTTTGTTTGTTTTTTATTCAAGTAGTCATTGAAACTTTTAGACCTGACTCAAATAACTGTGATATATCTACTGTTTTATTATTAAATGAAATAAAACATTAGGTGCAGACTGGACAATGTTGCGGCTTATGTTAAGTGTGAATCTCCTTCACATCGATTGGTTAAAATTACAATAACATTGAAAAAGGAAGTAAGACAAATACTGTATAATCATAAAGTAAATATTGTTATTATTTATGTTCTCTTCTAGGAAACAGCTCTGCACCTTCAGCAGGTTTGTGATTTCCTGTCACTCATCTCTTTGTGGAGATACATTGTAGTTGACAGTTGGTGTGGTTGTTTGCAGAGTCCTCTGGTGTGGACTGGCCTCTGATTTTGGGCTCTCTTTCCGCTGCAGTGCTGTTCCTCTGCTCATTGGCACTCATCATTCTGGTGCTCCATAGAAAAAGTACAGTCTCATTATTCTGTCTGTCTGCAATAGCAGCCGATCATTTTGGTCATTAATCCACATTGTACCTTTGCAGTGAAAGCAGCTGCAGAGGCCAAGAGAAAAAGGTACTTGAAATTGTAATGTGCTGTATATGCTGTTATCATGTTTGATGCAATATTCTTTCAGTAGGCTGTAGGATATCAGATTTTGTGAATTTGACTAATAATTTGTTTTCAGAGAGGAGGCTCAGTTTTGGACCCATGTTCATGGCAAAGATCATGTTGTAGGTGAGTATTTTATCAATATTATTACTTTTTCAAGACATTCATTTAAGTAATAGATTTACTGTACATCTGTGCATTAGTCGACACATACATTTTAAATGCAACATGATGAGTTTTAATGAAAATGCCCAAATGTCTTCTAAGGTGGTTCATTTTTTACTATTTTTTTTCCTCAGATCTAACACTCCAACGTTCAAGCTTCACTTCTCAGGTAACCATAAAAATGGATTTCTTCATATTAAAACATGTGAAAGAATTTTCAGTTTTAAGCAACATCTGTGTAGCACGTTGCTGTTTTTGGTATTTATGGAATGTCTGTTCTTACTCTCCTCTTAATCATTCTAAACATCTTCGACATAAACAATCACAAATATGTACACACAAATTTACAGACACTAACACACACTTTAGCAAACACGTTCTGCACAGACCCACTTATGTTGTCCCAAAGTTGACTCATTAATTAGCTGCATGAAAGGCCCTAATTAGTCTGTGGCCTCCCATGACACTCCGTTTTCATGATTTCTTTGTAGACGGCCAATTCTTACAGTTAGCTGTTCTTACCGGCTGGTAAATAAGGCACATAACAATAATACTACATGCCCAACCATGTGCGCTTTAATATTTTTAAATAGAGTATCTGTCACACACAGATGTAATGTTTTTGTGAAATTGAGGCAGGAATACATGCACATTCGCATCTAGTTTGTGAATTTTAATTTTGTTTTGTGCACTGACATTGGCAATAAATCTTTTTGATTCAGAAAACATTATATTGCAATATTGTGTAATTAACATTTTGTTTGGTGTCATGTCTAGGACTGGACAAGTAGTAACACAGAATCTGCATCAAGAGCCCAGTTGTGGAATCCACTGTCTACATTCACAACAATCGTCCAAAACTATTGACTTTTCACACTTTTTCCAGAATCAGTTTCAGTCACACGCAGGACAGGAAAGATAAGTTCCCTTTTTATGTTTTGAGCAAATCTGCACAGGATGTGAGGTAGCTTTGTTTGTTTGTATAGCTCGTGTTTTGTAAAATATTTATTTTAGGTGCTGCTCATGTGTATGTTAGAATGTTTTTTGCACGTCAAGATCCACGGCTACATTAGCAATGGTTTTAAAAATGTCTTTCTTTTGTATACTGCTAAATACGGTGTTGACATTTAGGACATTTCATCATAAATCAGCTCTGTTTTTGTACATGTTTTCAAAGTGTGTTATAAAACATGCCTATTTTCTTCTGTCTTTAATAATGACTATTTAAACCAGACACTCTCGTTAGTCCCACTGTAGTTGGAGTGGATGATCAGAAGAGGGCACCCTTTTCAACAACATCTAAATTAATAAGAAAAAATATTCCTGAATTTTATTCTTCAGACTTATTGCAATAACTTCATATTGTCAGATTTGAGTAGGCAGCATATGATAAAATGTCCATCAGAGTAAATTTTCCCCCCACCTTTATTTCATATGAACCCCTTGGAAAATAATAACACACATAGCAATTGTGCTGATCTTCTGTGTGGGGCACAAAAGAGTATAATGGTTGCCCTAAAGAGAGTACATCCTTTGAATTTGGGCTGTAACTTCAGGTGATAACCATCTTTTCACTGTTACTGCTTCTTGAAGAAAGTGTTGTAGTACTGCACCTTCCAATTGTGTGTTGTATGTGGACATTCGGCAGAAGCTGGTCATTGTTCAGAAAACATTGGGGCCCTTCTTTATTAGTCACAACTCTCATTACATTTCAGCCTGCACACTCCACAGGAGCAGCAGACTGTAGCCTTTTATCAATGTCAGACAGTCACACCAGCTTGTTCTTTGTACCCGAGAGGCAGGATAAATTCTGTGCTCAATTTGCCTGGCTCATATTCAGATCTGAGTCATAATTTACTCTGCTCTGCATGCACACATGCTTTTCAGGGTTTACTTTGTAGTTGGATATGGACAGTACAATATTAGATATGAAAATATTACCTTAAATGACATGCCCTTATTAGGCCATTAAAGGGTGAATAAATCTAAGTGTTGTAGTCATGGGTTGTGAGATTGTAATTTTATTTATGACATTAAAGTGTTGTTGGTAGCACTTTAAAGACCTCCACGGTACCTACCATTAAGTACCGTGTCAGTTACTAGTACTAACAGTGACCTTACTAGTACTTACTCAGGTATTTACTGTGGTATTACACTGGTACTAGGTGGTACTTTGAGTGGTACTGTCAACTACTGTAGTAAGTACAACTCAAGTACCAGTATGTGTCACTTTAGAACAGGTCCCGTTGTTACCAGTAGTTAACTATCAACTACTGTAGTAAGTACCATTGTAGTACCACTATTTACCATTATGTATCTTGGTATTTGTCAATAAATGTTGGAATTAAGCTGAGATTGTTGTAAATTGTTTTCTGTTGTTTTGTTTACTGAGACAAATAATTACTTTGGTATTTGTCAATACCCAATATTGTTGTGACATAAATAAAGACCTTGGTGCTTTTTTAACATTTGCATTTTGTTGTTATTCATAATTTATAAGCTCTACTTTTTTAATTTAGTACTAATAATACCACCACTGAAACATATGTGTGTGCCACAAATTATTAAAGTGGTAAGTGTATTAATAGTTACCACTGTAAGTACCAGTCACTGCTGACACAAGTACCACCTTAAGTACCAGTGTAAGTACTACAGTAAGTACCACAGTAAGTACAAGTAACTATCAGTGGTATGTACCAGTAACTGCTGGTACAAGTACCACACAAAGTACCACTGTAGGTACCAGTGTAAGTACCACCGTAAGTACCAGTAACTACCAGTGGTTTGTACCAGTAACTGCTGGTACAAGTACCACTCAAAGTACCACTCTAGGTACCAGTGTAAGTACCACAGTAAGTACCAGTGGTATGTACCAGTAACTGCTGGTACAAGTACCACTCAAAGTACCACTGTAGGTACCAGTTTAAGTACCAGTGTAAGTACCACAGTAAGTACCACAGTAACTACCAGTGGTATGTACCAGTAACTGCTGGTACAAGTACCACTCAAAGTACCACTGTAGGTACCAGTGTAAGTACCACAGTAAGTACCAGTAACTACCAGTGGTATGTACCAGTAACTGCTGGTACAAGTACCACTCAAAGTACCACTCTAGGTACCAGTGTAAGTACCACAGTAAGTACCAGAGTAAGTACTAGTAAGTGTCACTGTTAATTACTAGTAACTGACACGGTACTTAACTGGTAGTACGTGGAGCTTAAAGTGCTACGTAATAAAAAAAAAGTGACAAATGAAGAATGCACTTTTGGCTAATATTTGTATAGAATAATGTTCAGCAATTCAGAATACAAGAAACAAAGTCTGTAGTTCTCATTAAGTCATGGACAATGTCCTACAGATATCGAGCCTTCAGCTGCTTCGCACTTTCTGGAATAGACTTTTGTAAACAACCTAAAGTTGGAAATTTAACCTGGGTAAGGACACTTGTTACCGAATGAGTTTGCTTGATTCACAAGATGTACATGTCAATGATATAAAATCCCCTGTGCAGACTCTCCATAAAAGCTTTTTGATTTAGAGTTATTGCCTGAGTTCATATACAGAGCACAACAAGACCAATAACTATGCAGCAAGAAGACTCTTCTTGTACTTTGACCAAGAAAAATAAAAGCAAGGCAAATATACTCTACATCACAATTTGCACACATTCAGAAAGTTTTACAAGTGATTGCTGTGGTATAGTGGTTAAATGTGTTGCACATTTGTGGTTGTTCACCACCTTTGTGAGTTCCCTTCTCAGCAGCCCACTTATCTCTCACTCCATTTTTAAACTGTTCTATCCAACTGCAATGAAACCTTCTGGTCAAAAAATATTTTAAAATAGAAAAAATACAATGATAATGACATTTGTATATTACAATAAAAGGATAATATAACCAAATTAAAACACAAGAGAAAAGAGTGCATAAATAATTCTAAGCTTAGATTTATACACTGTGTGTCACACCTTCAGGTATCCAAATATTAAGTTAATTATTAAAGCTGCATAAAACTGAGGCACTGATTCTTCATGCTTATTTCTGACTCCGGGCACTAGCAGAAAGTCAGTCATGTAGCCTACATACTGCAAAACTTTCAGTAGACTAATTACAAGAAAGCACTTTTCAGATGGTTAAAAATTCAGAAAAGTTGATTTTACACAACATGTGACCCCTTTCAAAGTTCAAGTTCAAAATTATGCTTTTGTTTGTTTGCTGGCTTGTTTGCTTACACATGACATCTGCTTCTATGAAATGATGTGCTGAATCATAATACAAACCCATTAATCATTCACAATGGCTATGGCAGTACTGGACCTTTCCTCTCCTTTATGGTACAGTAATAAAACAGTGCCAGCCTGAAATCTCCTGTCAGGGATCTGTGTTGATTCAGTCAGTGTGACTCAGCTCTGCAATTTTGTTCCCCATTCTCTTTAACATCAAAGTGGAAGACGCCCACACGCCAACACCATCCAGTTATTCTATGCAAAATGTTCATATACCACACTTCAAAGAAATGAAACAGAA
Source organism: Mugilogobius chulae (assembly GCA_038363315.1). Classification (NCBI taxonomy): domain Eukaryota; kingdom Metazoa; phylum Chordata; class Actinopteri; order Gobiiformes; family Gobiidae; genus Mugilogobius; species Mugilogobius chulae. The sequence continues at coordinate 30,441,696 of CM076398.1, forward strand.
GCTTTTTTAAGCTTCTGTTTAGTTACATGCATCATGTTTGTAGACTTACACAGCTGCACTGGTCATTATAGACACAGGTCTATGAGTCTCTCGCTTTCATACAATACAGTATATAGCCAGAGGGTTTGTGCTAGCATGACTTTGGGTGATAATGAAACGTGAAATGAGTGCAAACTGAACAGGTGACAGGCAGGTGCACACATTTTTATTTTTATAATGATGACTTGAGATGACTTTTCTATGAGTAGCCTACAGACTAGTTAGTGTTTGACACTTCTGATAGGGAAAAGGCCAGGGATGAAATGTCATACTTGATGGTGTACACACAGTAGCCTAAGAGACACAGGCTGGCTCTGTGAGAAATATATGTCTATTATAATGATCCAGCCATGTCACTGACTTGTGTCCACTTAGAATGAGTTGATAATTATTCACAGGAGATTGGAAGGTCAGTAAAGCTTGGTCCACTGATCTCACCCTGCTCTGCACAATGACATACCCCATTATGTGCTTGAAGACGGCATGGTAATTTACTTGACCTCATGTAAGCTTTTGTAAATAGATCTGCACAGAAAAGCATATCCTCCAAGCTGCTACTCCAGTAGTTCCTGAAACGTGTATCCATGGCGACACATTTCTATTTCATTACAGGGTATGCAAAAGAGGGAATCCAAAATGATAATTGAGTTCAGTTACTTACTGTGCCACAGTATTGGTGCGTATTGCAGAATAACTCTGACAGTAGAAAAGGATAGACTCGGATAATTCCAAAGTTCAACATTTATTGCTCTATATCAAATCATTTTACAACAGAAAAGCAATGATGACAATTTAATTACAGTAAGTAGCATCTTCCTGAAAGGGTTTCTATTTAAAAGAAATGAAAGCTATTTACAGAATACTTGTGCAACTATATCAGTGCCCTGTTTATAATACAATACAGTTCATTAGGAACATCTCAAGTGGAACAACAACGATGTGCTCTGTTGCTTATTTGGAGTTATGTATTCAGTTATGTATTTTTTGGATCGCCTCACTATAGTAAAAATGTTCCATGACATTTCAGAGAAGACTTTTACACCAAAAACAAGAACAAGTATTTCTAAAATTAGTTCAGAGCAGTTTATTTCCCACAAATTTCTGCTACTACAATAGTTATAGCAGAATAGCTATGAGCAAATTAAAAAAAATCCTATTAGTCATAAATAACAAACCATAAATCATCATAAATTGCTTTAGAATTAATTTGATTGGGGACATTTGGTGCAGAAATCATAATTTATAATTTGATAGGATAATACTGTACAAGTGATAATGACAATAATGACACAACTGACGGATGTGCCATTGTTAAGTGCCATAGTATGAATATAGTTAAGAAACATTGTTCAAAGCAAGAATAAGCCATGAACAAAGACAGGTTTATATTTTGCCTAAACACTATAGGTCTAAACATTTATTTTTGCAGCGTTACTAGAATACATTTGTGTTGCAGTTCAAAAATAGGCCAAGTCCTTACACAGTCATATCAGCCCTACCTTTTTTCCACTCCTCTTCAACTAAAGGACATTTCAGGGTTTTCAGTTCACCAGTGATCCTCTCCCGGTGCTCCCAATCCACATGACCCCTTTTCCAGCTGCAAACCATCTCTTATCGTCTCCTCCACTTGTCCTTGGTGCATAAAGCATTATTTTACTTCTTTCTTTCATCTTCTACCGTCTCTTTTAGTCATCCTGAACATTGATTAAGCCTGATTCCCAGCGTTGCACCAGTGGAGTCTTCTGTCTGGGCGTCCGGGGACAGTGCTGAACCTGGATGGACATATTTAAGATAATTATTGTGTGGTAAGATTGAAGAAAGGAAAGCGCAAAATAAGACTGCAAACATTAACTGCGTGGGGTGATAAAAAGGGAAGTCTGTTTCCTCCCGAGAACTGCTCTTTGGTTGAGCTTCATTAACAAAGGCTGTAAGTCAGAGGGGGTTAATGCTACTGTGAACCAAGGCCATGCTCACTGTGACTAAAGTCAACAACTGAAGCCAATTCGCTCCTACATTATTCGTCCGCTGTAATCATGAGGCAAGGCTGTGGAACGCAGATAACTAACAAGTGCAGAAAGAGACGCAAAAAGAAGCATCAGTCATTGTCTAAGCAAATCAGGATGCCCTGACACTAAAAACAGGCTTAACTAATGCTGATGAGCTTGTTTAGATACTAGCCATCTAAAAGCTAATATTCAAAGTATTCATTTGGGTTTGTGACCTTTCTGTATTTAACAGACAATCATGATAGGATGTAATCTAAGCTGATAACATTTTAGCTATTACAATGTCAACATTAAAGCAGTTTCTTATTGGGTAGTAGAAGTCTTCAAAGTAGTCATCTGGACAGTGTTTCCGAAGATCAAGACGTTTCGACTCCGAAAGTCATTTTCAATCTGATGGGTGTTTTGTCCTGTTGCTGCTCACTTGTCAATCAGTGGCATTTATATAATTTTCACATACACATTTTAAACCTAAAGATATTGATATTAAGTAAAATTTATTTTTGCAACATGTAAGCCGTGTTAAAAGGCTTTTACTGATCAAAAAGGTGTCTGGAGTTGTGTGTAGGCTAAAACACAAATGTTTGTCTTCAGGCTGTCTACATCTCCAAAGCTCAAAATGTTCTGTTCCAACTAGTGATGTCATTAAGTGATAATCTTAAAAGCAAACTTATGTAATATTGTACATTATTGCTTGTCTTTTGTTCAGTTGAAAATATCATAGAAAGTCTTCAATATTTAATATTGCACCACAAATGCAGTTTTCAAAAGCAGAACGCCTACTGTAAAGCCGAACTGCAAAATATTCTAATGTTGCTAATAAAAATGTGTGGAGTTTAAAAATAGAATTTATGCATTAAATGTGTGATTAAACCAAAACACAGCACAAGCATGTTTTGGATGAGGAAAAATATAATAATAAAGGCTCTTTAAAGTGCAATATACATGTATTTTCCCCAAGTTTTAGGGAAGCATGTTCTGAATTCTGACTTTTTTGGATACTGCCATTTTCCGTGAACTACATGGCAGCCATCACTGTATATCAAATCAGAGGCATACAAAAGTAACAAAGCACAAGCCTCTAGCCCTGTCAGTCTCTCTTTCAATGATGTACCCTGCAAACACATTTACTCACACTCTCAAATCTGCCCACACATGCAAAAAAAGACCCTAATCCAAATTCTGCCTGCTTCTCTTCCTCCTTTCTTTTTCTCTCTAAGGACTTTTCCCCATCTTGCTCTTATCTATGGAGATAAGCTTCTTACTGTGTGTCTGGTATGTTATCAGATGTTTGTGGCCCATATTTTGAGCGCAGAGATGCTGACATGCTCCCATGGGCCAATCTTTGCTGAATCCTTTCACTTTCAGTTGCACGCCTCAAAATCATGAAGTTCTTCTTTTGCTTTCTGCTGTTTCCTTCAAGGGTCACCGCAGTGAATTTTCTGCCCTCATCTGACCTTCTCCACGGCATGTTCTCCTCAAACGCTGACTTTGATGTCAGATTCATTTTTGGATGAAATGTCCGAGCAGTATCTCTACACGCTTCATCCATAAATCTCTTCTCTGATCTTTCTTGCAGCTGTGAGATCACCGTATCAGCGTGGCGACTGACACTTTATAGTGACACTTGTGAATGGTGCCATACACAATGGCCTGGAAGTAGCTGAATTATAAAAAGCATGAGGATTTGAAGCATGACTAAGCTGTCACGGCACACTTTTTGGTTGAACATTTTCTGCGGCACATCACCTACTCAAATATAGCCACAAAAGCAATTGTGGTAAACAAATTATTTCATTTATAAATGTTGACTATTACACTTTAAAGGGACAGTATTTAACTTATCTGTGGTGGACCCATTGCATGCTATTTGTATTGCTGTGCTTGGAATATTCTTCTAAACTTAACATTTATCTGAGTAAAGAGAAGCATGTGGTGTGACACAACAAAGCCAAGTGGTACAAGTCAGATCTCTGGAGAGGCAACCTTGCTCGCAATAACACTTAGTAAATGCTGATTGTTTTAATTTCATTCTTGGTGAAAATGATGTTAAAACACTCCCAAAATAATTCAATCAAAATCTGCTTCTTCGTATTTCATAGACTGAATACTTTTCAAGGCACACCTGTCTCAAGGCAGAATAGTGTTCTCTGCCAAACTGGGTAGAAAATCAGTAGATTAATAAATAACAAGTAGATAATCATTTAACATTTAAAGTTAGTACATTTAGAAACCGGTTTCAAAGACTTCTTATTCAAAACTACAGAACTGATAAGCCCTGCCTCTCTATAATGACATTTAATTGTAGAAAGTATGCTTTTATTTTCAAATGTCGTGAAAGGGAGTAGGTCAAAACAGAAATTTCCTGAGCACTCAGTTGTAAAAATACAACTCAGTGTAAACTAAAGTAAACAAGACACTTTTAGCAAGACTAAAAGCTCATTAAATTGATTTTGTATAATAGTGCAAAATGGCAAAAGCTTTATATTGGGAAAAAGCATTCCCAAAAATCTTGAAAGGCAGTAGTAAAAACACACAGGCTCGATAGGCAGACCTACATAGTGTAATTTAATAGAATCTACATTAAGTAGCTGGCTATTTTTATTCCTGTTCTTTTTACATGCAGTTTGAATACAGATTTTGTGTACGAGAGATTACTTCACTAAAACATCTGCCCCAAAATAACAGTCACATCTTTGTCTTGCCTAGCTTTATTGGCAATGGTGTTACAAAGTTCTTTTTGTCTATTTGCACGCAAGAAGATCAAGCTAAACAATTTGCATGTATTTTCCTATTCCCAAGTGCTCCAGTCAAGTACAGGGTGCATTTTAGGGAATTGACCTACAGATATCATTTTTATCTACAATTTCAAAAGGATTTTTATCACTACAATGGGTACAAATTGGCAACACTGACTCACTTGTGTATGGTGGTTCTTCTGAGCTGCAGCAGGGGGCCATACGCCAAGCTTTCCTGAAGAATTGCGAGCTATAAGAGACAGACAGGGATCAAAGTGGGCACGGCATTACAAAGTCAAGAGAAACTGCTTTTGTTATCAACTATGACCTCATGATATTCAAACAAAATAAAGAACTGGGAAAGTCATTAGTGTGCAGAAGGAGGGACGTGTGCTTGGACATTGGAGACTTGACACACACAAAAATAATAGTATCTAGTTCAAAGTCCATTATTGAGGCACAATAAGGAATGGGATTGACACACCTTGGTCAGCTTGATTTTAAAGTGGACTGAGAAACGCTTTGATTTATCTAACAATAGGAAAATCACAAACACAACATTCCCTAGCAACAGCCACGCATACAAACAACCTTTTGGACATAGCTGCGGTTTCAGCCAAGATTGCAGATTCAAATGTAAAATTACTGCAGGTTCATTCTTTGTTGTCAGCCCTATTTCAGTATTATATTCCCAGAAATAAAATTGAAAGCCCAATCTATTCAAGGCCTTCTATTGTACATGACTTTGGACTTAAAATTATTATGAATAACATTGTTTGCTTTATAACTATGAGTGCATTAGAGATTAGGTCATTCAGTTCCAGTTATATTTGTGTTTAAGATAACATTACACTGTTCAAAGAAGTGTTTAGGCAAATTGTTCTTTTAGGGAATGAAGACTTCCCATTCAAGGAGTTATTATTCAGATTTTTAAAACTATATATATCTATATGTCTTAACAAAAAAGGACTGTTCCTATTGAAACCCATGAATAGGTCCTGATAGATCCTATCATAAATAACCTATAACTTTTAAGGAATAATTTTCAGTGCTGTTTATTGCCATGAATTTTCCATGTTCTTAGTTCTTAGTGACAAACTATAGAAAATGTCAATAATTTACCCTTTTGTTGGTAAGACACAAAACTGATCTAAAGCAATTTAGAAAAGAAACAGGTTCACATGTATGTGGCTTCATAACAATTTTGGAACCAATGTTTTACTCTTTGAAGGCAAGGTCATTTAGACTAGATCCTGCACACAGAAACAACAAATCACCTGCTATGTGCTATCTGTTTTATCCTACCCTTTTATGTTTAATTTAGACTTTCCTGATACTCTTCTCTACCGCTGACTCCGAGAAGCTTTGAGATATGACTCAAGACTTGCTTTGTATTATTCCACTCTCTAACGTGACAGACGGATGCTCTGTTTACGATGTCAGTAACAAAGTTGTGTTCTCGTATGGACCTGTCTCTAGTGGAAAGTTATTGCTGTAGAAGTCGAACACTAGTTTGTAAAATTTGTTTTTAGGTTTTTGGCAGCCTGTAGAAAAATGAAAGACTGTACTCAGTGGGCCGTTTCAGAAGGTTTTCATCATCTTGTTAAAACTAGATTTCACGCACTCACACAGATACACACTGGTCAAGCAAATAAAATCAGACTTTTTGGAGGGCTAACCTGCTGTGGTGGTTGTTGTGACCTCATTTTGGCTTGGATCAGGTAAGGCTTGAACAGGCACAGCTTTCATTGAAGACAATGAGCCACTGTGTTCCTCTATAGTAGCCTCTCTCCCCTCTTTTCCCTCTACTCGGGTGCCATAAAGGTTGATCCGCTGATTGCGAAGTTCCCTCTCTCTTTCCTGGGCCTCCCGGATGTCCTGCTCCACTTTCACAACAGATGTAGAGGAACGCAACTTGAAAAAAGGGTTCTCCTTTAGTGGTAAATCCAGATCTGTCACATCTTCAACTTTTTTTGCTTTTTCTTTACTCGAATCAACAACTGTTATTACATCTCTGTTTGTGTTAAGTCGTTTTGATGGGACATCAGAATTATTTTCTATTATGATAATCTGGCAGGTCTTTGCTTCTGGGACAACAATGGTATTTTTTAGGTTTACGTCATTTCTAGAGTTAGTTTCGTTTTTTGTTACTTTGTTGCACAATGAGTCATTCTCCAAAATAGAAATGTCATTCACAATTGATACAGATGTACTTTTAACAGAATCTTTTGGCTTTTGAAAGGCCTCAAATAGCTGTTTTCGCTCTTTGAGTTGTCGGACTGTGCCTTTGTCATAAAACCCTGGGATTTTGCCAAGCTTGACCAAATCCTGCTCCCTCTGGGTCTCTTCATAAATGTTCTGCTGCATCTTTTTACCCGCAAACAGCTTGTCCTTGCCTTGGCATCTTTCTGACTTGGTTAGAGGAAGTGATGGCCTGAAGACAGCTTTCCTTAAAGGGATCTCAACATATTCAGGTGCAGAGGGTGGGTTAGGCAGCCCTCGGGATCTTCTCAGGCTGTGTTCTCGTTCTACAGCTCTGCGGATCTCCCTCTCGATGGGGGTCTCTTTGAGCACAAGAGTTGAACTGCTGCTGCTCTCCAAAGTACTCCCGGGAGAGAAGTCTGCTGAAACTCCACTGTCACTCTCATCACACGAGTCGCTCTCCATTGTGCTGAGCTGAAAAGAAACCAGTCTGCTCTTTTCACTTTTTTGCTCCTGATTTGACTCCAAAACTCTTCTGATTTGTGCCTCTGTCTCACTTACTTTATATTGTCGGTTCTCTGCACTTATCTGCCGGCTTTCTCCTTCTCCTATCCCATGCCCCACCCTACTCTCTCTTATGACTTCAGCACTACCTTCTCTTACAGCGGCAGGATTGGCTGGCTCTATGGAAACTGTTGACAAAGGTGGAGAGGGCTGGCTGAGCACCTGTTGTGTGGCTTCCTGGTTTACACCCAGGGGGGGCAGTTCACATTGTAGACACAGTGCCTCCTGTTGTTTGGATACATCAACTACAGGTGAAGATAAGGTGGTGGATTTTGATGTATCAGTCATTGAATCATACATGAATTGTTGGTCATCTTCCTCATCACTGTTGTTTTCACTAGCAAAAAGTAGAGAATGCACAATAATTCATGATAATCAGGAGATTTATTAAGTGTCAAATCTGTCTCACTAAATCCATATGATATGGATTTAGGGTCACCGGTGTTCTCACAGTTATCAACTTCAACATTACAAGCATCATCTAAATAGTCTTGACTTAAAGGGATGTCACTCACGGGGGGCAAAACATGTTGTGGAGATGGGTCATTCTGCTGTTTGAAATCACTGACTTCAGGTTCAGGTAAAGCTTCACTGTTGGATTCGGAAGGTTTATACTTATTATCTAAGTTAAATAAGTCTTCAAGGTTCTCCTCTCCTTCACTTTCACCAGCAAAAGGTGGAATTGGCATTATATCCTCACTTTTATTTTCAGTACTCTCTCTTGTTACAACGGTTGACATGCTGTCTGTAACTCCATATGAGAAGAATGTGGCATCACTTACATGTTGAAATTCAGCATCAGTGTGCCTTTTATGACTGTTATCCATGTAATTTAGAGGATTAGAAACATCATTCTCAGCTGTGAGATCAACTGAAACAACCTTGATGGAAAGGTCTTGGCTACTGACTTCTTCTAATGTGAGATCACAAAAATCTGCAGGGGGAGGGAGGAACTCTTCACATGAAGTTGACTCGCCTTTTGTCATATTTTGTGTCTCTGCACTACGCTCTAATGTTGTTTCGTACATATCAGGCAGTTTGGTTTCAGAGGCATCTTCCTTGTCGATATTCTCTTCTTCAGGCTGTCCTGTGGGAGCCTTTTTGTCTTGCGCAGAGGGATTGTAAATTGTTGCTCCAGCCGATATCTGGGACTCGCTGACCCACTCGTCAAGTGAGTGATAGGCCGTGGGCTTGGTCTCCATGGGGACAAGTTGTGCTGATGTGGATAGTTGGAAGCAGACTGTGTCTTTGGCCTTCAGCCAGTCTGAAAGAGGGACAAACAGGGAATAATTAGTACAGGAACAAATAATATAATAATAACCATTCTTATTGTCTTATTGGTCACTGAAACAATAAGTTAGTTCTTTAATGAACCTCACACAAACTGCATTTGTTTTAATGTGGTAAATATGAATATTACCTCATAGTATATATAGAGATGGGTGAATAAAATAGATTACATACTATTTTAAAAAAAACAGATTGGTAGTTTTGCCTTTCAGAATGAACTGGGTGACATGTTTGCATATATCAAATATGCTGCAGAAAACAACAGCACTATAGTACACAGTCATATACAAAAAATAGGACAACCTATGGAAGTATGTGTGTTTTGTAAAAATTTTTTAATATATAGATATTTTATATCAATAACCATACTGAGAGATCATAGCAATATAATTGGGAGTTAATAATGATTGACTGAGGTTCAGGAGCATCATCAATAAATGCTTTATTTGCATTCTTGTTGTGATGTTTCAACATCCTCAGCAGGTGACACGAAGTTACTGCTTGCACTTATTTCAGACAGACAGGTCACACTGGCTATTAGGGAAAAAGGTGACCTATCTTTGATAATTTTATGCATATTTGGCAAATTCCACAAAAGATCTGGCACATCTCAAGGGAGAATCCATGAATGAATGGAAAGAGAAATATTTTTAAACATTGTTACAAAATACTCACTTTGTTGAGGTGTCTTATTTTTTCATGACTATTTAAGGACTATTATGATATATAGTGTTTTTAATTGTCATGAAAATGTATTTCTAAGAAATAAGGACAAATTTATTTATTTATTTATTTGAAGAGGACAGTGTATATTAATGAACACAACAAAATTGTGTAAATATGCCAGATTTAGCATAAAGCTAATTTTCATCTGTAGTCCTCGTGAAGTAACAAGTACTTTTCACAGTGAAGTGAATAAAAACATTACAATAAATAGGAAAATCTTAAGGTACATTTTAAGGAAATATAAAACAATTCATACGTGTTTACAGGTTTGGTTTGTTAAGAGCCATTTTTTAAGTTGTTTTTTAAAAGAATAGAATGAAGGACATTCCCTGATAGTGTCTGGGAGGTTATTCCAGCTCTCACTCGCCCTCACAGAGAGGCAGTTCTGACCTGTGCTTGTTTTTCTAAACGGTATCTCATAGTCACCTCTAAGAGCTGCTCTAGTATTAGGATTGTTGTCTTTTTGTTTACAAACAAATAATTCACGTAGAGGTGGTGGGGACATATTATTCCTAATTTTATAGATCAAACAGCTATATTTCAGTATTTTTAAATTTTCAAATTTTAACAATTTATAGTTCTCCAGAAGAGGACAATGATGAGACAATATGATTTGTTGGCCATCACCTTAACAGACCTTTTATACAGTTGCTCTAAGGGTTTTAGGATAGAGGCACCCGCAAAAGACCAAATTACAAAACAATACTCAATATGTGACATAATCATGCAATAGAAATAAGCTTTAGCTGCGTCTTCAGAAATATAGGGCCTGATTTGTCTAAAATTTTGCAAGTTGAAATTTATGATGCCCATCACTTTTTTAACATGTCTGCTAAATGACAGTCTTGAATCCAGTATCACCCCAAGATATTTAAAGTGAGGAAGTAGTTCTAGTTCTTCGCCCTCAATGTAAACATTAGATCGGGTCTGTTTTACTTTATGTTTTGAGAAGAACATACATACTGTCTTTTTCGTGTTAAGAACCAGGCAGTTATTTTGTAGCCAAACCTGTAACTTATTTAGAGCATTAGTAAGTTTAGATGCAATATCTGATGTATTTAAGCCATGAGTAAATAACACTACATCATCAGCATACATTATGACATTCAGGTCGGGGCAAATATCAGGAAGACTATTTATATATATTGAGAACAATAAAGGCCCTAGCACTGATCCCTGAGGGACTCCAAAGGTACAACTAAGACTACCAGATTTGACATTACTTACTGTTACACACTGACTTCTGAGAGAAAGGTATGACTTAAACCACAATAAAGAACTATCTGAGCAATTTAAATAAGAAAGTCTTTTTAGAAGAACAGTGTGATCAACTGTCTCAAATGCTTTTTTTAAGTCAAGGAAAACGGCTCCCACATATGGGTATTTGTCCAAGTCATTCTTAATTTTTTCTATCAAAAAACAATTGGCTGATTCAGTAGAGTGTAAAGCCCTAAACCCAAATTGCATTGGGTGTAGAGAATAAATGCTTTTTTCAAGATGATCTATTAATTGATTTGTAACCCATTTTTCTGCTATTTTTGATATAGTTGGCAAAATACTTATTGGTCTAAAGTTTTCTACATGCAATTTTGAGCCAGATTTTAGGATTGGGGTGACATTTGCCACTTTCCAAGAAGTGGGAACAGTATTTTGCTCAATGGACATATTAATCAAATAAGTGATTGGTTGTATAAGTCCAGCAGAATGAGTTTTGCTCCCCTCCGGAACCGTTGATGAGTCCATCTCATCAACTGTCAACAAAAACAGCCCACATAAGGGTGCTGGGTGTATTGTATTGTAAACATTTTCTCATAAATGAGGCTCATCGAGTTTTGTTGCCTCACATGCACTTGTAGTTCAACAGTACACATTTGTGTTCAGAAAGTTGCTCACACTTTTGAGCAGCATTATTCTGTAAAACTTTGTGCTCAGACCACATGTAATAATCAGCTTACCAAGTTCCGCTGCCTCAGTGCCACAAACATTTAATCTGGGAAACCACAGTCCACTCACTGCTGATGTGGAGCCGATTCCCTTAACTCATTATGTCATGTCAATTATACAGTCTCTTTGTGCCTTCACACAAGGCTGCAGGCTCACCTCACATCCACAGTGATCCTCAGCAGGCTGCTCCAGTGCTGTGGATAATCATTAGGGAGAATCACAGAACACGAACATGCAGCTCTGAAAAAGACAGGCACAGATATAATAAGGAGTGTCAGTGTGACTTGTAAGGAATAAAACAGAGCACTGCATTCAAAATAATGACGATACAATCAATAGGGCGGACAAGAGAAAATGGGTGAGGGCAGTAGTATGGGCTAAGGAGAGATGTGACATTACAAGGAACCCATACAATATCAGTATCACTATGAACTGAATCTGTACAATACACTTCCATAGAATAATAAAATAATACGCTAATGCTGCTGTTAACACCTATAGAAACACACTCTGAAATGTAGTTATCACTTCATCTTTCAGTCTTCTGTGCAGAGGCACTCAGTGGCACTTCCTTGCAGTGGAACAAATAAAAGTTATCTGTATTTTTCTGTTTGTTTTTCCCCCAAAGATGTCAAGACACAGAGTTATGTATTTACCTTTTTGAGATGTTTCAGCTGCTAGTTGATTAAATATATATGATGTGCAATATAATGTGTTAAGTACTGTATTACTGTAAAATAAAGCCTCAAGTGGTAATGATCAGCCCTCAGCTGCACTATGCTGGCACACAAAAGGGGTGTCCAGGGTAAAAAAGAAGAATAAACCAAATTCCTTTTAAGAATAAATAATGGCATTATTGTGGCTGTTGTTTGCCACTCTATTTTATTCTTTACAAAAAAATTAAAAGAAAAAAGTGTCACATGAAGTTTTTGCTATGCTTATTTATTGATGCTTGTGATAGTGGTTGTGCACTGTAGTGATGCTGACTCTGCACAACATCTAAACTGAGATGTTTAGAGAGAAATCAGCAGCACAGAAGCTTTCTGTACCACTTCCTCTGTTTCCTCTTCAGCTTCTCCTCCAGCCACTGCACATCCTCTCCAGCAGGTGGCGCTCTTCCTTTGTTCTCCTCAGGTCTTGTTCTAGTGCGCTGCTCCTCTCCTGCAGCAGGTGGCGCTCTTCCTTTGTTCTCCTCAGCTCTCCCTCCCGCTCTGCCCTCTCTTGTTTCTCCTGTTGCACTTCTTGCTTCAGTTGGTTCAGTGACTCCTGCAGGTTTTCGTTGAGAACATCTTGTTTGTGGAGTTTGTCCTGAACGTGGTTAAGTAGCTGAATAGTCTGAGTGTCTCTCTTCATGGATGCTTCGATCTCCTTCTTCAGAACTTGGACCAGTTTGTCTTGGTCCTGAACGTTCTAGTCCATCAGGATCTTCTGTTGAGTCAAATCTTTTAGTTTTTCTTTTTGTTCATCAAAAGTTCTTGCGATCTCTGACATTTCTCTTCTGAGATCTGTCAAGACTAGTTCTAACTGAGTGTTTTTCTGGAGCAGCAAGGTGTTTTCTGACTCTTTCTTTCTGAACTTTTGCAAAGACTCTTTTCGAACTTTGTCGGCTAAGTCTTTAGCTTCAGCAACTTGTTTTGTCAAAGCCTTCCTGACTGACTCAGTCTGACTTTGCAGTGACCTCTTCTCCGTTTTCACACTGTCCAGTTCAGTGTGAACCTCCCGTATTACTTTGGACTGTTTGTCCACTTCAGCCCCATGAGTCTGGATTAATTGCTTGGCTTCGCTCAGTAACCTCTGTGAGACCTGGTGCTGTTGGGTGACCAGCTCGTTCTCTTGTTTGAGGTGATGGATCTCCTCGTGGCTGACCTTCAGGGCTGCAGAATACTCCTCTTGCTCTCTGACTCTCAGCATCTTCAGCCCCTCCAGCTCTTTTAAGAGAATCTTCTCTCTGGTTTGAGCCTCTGAAGCTTTAGATGTAATTTCCAGTCGCAGCATAACACGAGTCATGCCGAGTTCATCTTCGGCTTTCTGCCTCAGCTGCTGTTCTTTAAGGACCTGCTGTTTCAGCCACACAATTTCCTCCTCCGAGGTCCTTGTGTTGGGCTTTTCCAGCAGGTTTGTGTTGAAGCCTAACTGCAGAAGCTGCTGCTGCTCCAGCTGCTCCACAGTGACAAGACCTTCAGAGGGTTGCTCCTCCTCTTCAGGCTTTACCCCAGCTCCTTCATGAGGTCGAAGTCCTCAGTGTAGAGGGCCTCGTTGTCCTCCGAAGAGTAGTCTTCCCAGTTTTTGGACATTTTCATCACTGCTCTGATTTCTGCTGCTTATCAGTACTAAGGCTGGTTTGAAATGAAGTAAGAACTAGAAGAGGCTCTGGCCTTTTATTTACAGCAACGTTCACTGGATAATATGCCTCCAAGCAATTTCATAGTTTCACTTACAGAATGGACTCTAAAAATAATATATTTTTATTTCAGGATCAATTGTACAGACAGGAGCAGGGGACAGCGATGGGTGCAGCTTATGCTCCGAGTTATGCTGGACTTTATTTGGGACTTTGGGAGAAGATGTACATCCACAGCGAAAGAAATCCTTTCCTCAGTCAAATCAAATGGTATGGCCGATTCATTGACGATTTGTTTTTTATTTTCAAGGGCTCTGTCAAAGATCTGTTGGCTTTCCACACATATATTAATTCATCAAATAAACATTTGAAATTGAGTTTAGACTACAGTGCATCTGAAATAAATTTTCTTGATCTAAGGGTGACTAAAGACGAACTCGGCAATCTTCATACATCAATATACAGAAAGAGCAGCGATCGCAACACTGTACTTAGAGCTGACAGTTTTCACCCATCACACCTCATCAACAACATTCCCTTTGGCCAATTCCAAAGATTGAGGCGCATATGTGACCAAGAGGCTGACTTTGATCAACAAGCCTCCATCATGACACAGCGCTTCAAGGATAGAGGTTACAATAAAGAGACACTTAAACAGGCCCAGAGCAAGGCAAAGGCTATGGATAGACAGAGACTTTTTCAGAAAACTGACCGCACTCAAAAAAGTGGACAAATATACATTTCCACTCAATACAGCACCTTGTGCTATGACATTAAAAACATTATAAGAAAAAATTGGGGAATAATACAAAGTGATCCTTGTTTAAAGACTATTTTCCCTGACCCTCCCCTTTTCTCCTTCAGACGGGCTCCTACACTCAAGGATTAACTCGTCAGAAGCTACCTGCCACCCACCCGTTCGACCACCTGGCTGCATCAACTAAAGGGGACTTTTCCATGTGGAAGTTGCAGACACTGCCCACATATTGATAAGTCTGCCTCCTTTAAAGACCCTACAAAGAGAAAATCTATCAACTTAAACAATACGCAAACTGCAATACAACTTTTGTGGTTTATCGCCTGCAGTGTGAATGTGGGTGCTTTTATATTGGACGCACCAAGCGCAGGCAGGCTGAACATAAACTGGCCATACGTAAAAAGGATCCACAATATGCTATGGCTTGTCACTTCCAAACTGCAGGTCATACAAACATCAACTCACTCAAAGCCATGGTGATCGAGGCCATACCTAAAACATCAAGAGGAGGTGACCGGTTAAAATATTTACTACAAAAAGAAACATATTGGATTGTTAAACTAAGAGCAACAGTTTGGCCTGGACTCAATGATGAGATAGACTTTTCTCCCTTCCTATAAACTAGGGTCTATGAGTCTTTAAGAAGGGGCCCCTTCACAAGAACGTTATGGTCTGTGTGGTCTGGTTGATTATTTATTGTGGTTGGTTTAAGTGGATGCATCCGCATACATATCAACTTCATTACTTCTGACCTTTTCTCAGCTTATATTGGGTATTGTATTTGCTTGTAAATATTTTTTAAATATGTGCTGGTGTCTTTTCTATGATGTTACTATAGAATGTGTGTACTGTACATTGTGTACATTGTGTATGTGGCCCTTTATGTGGGAGGCAACGGGAGATGCCACTCCCTTTAAAAAGGAGGCTGACACCTGTGACCTCACATGCACCCTGAGGAAGGCTCATCTGAGCAGAAACGTGGTGCTTTTTTAATAATAGCCATGTATTAATAAAGGCTTTTTAATAATCACAGTTAAGAGTGCCTTGGAGTTGTTTTGCCTTTTCCATCTTTTTGGCATTTTCTATTTTTATTTGTTTAAGAACTAGAAGACTTTAGAACCACAAATAATAGAATCTTCTTTACATCATAAAGTTGTTGAATGTTGCTATGGTGATCTGTCATAAAGTGTTGCTACGGATACAAACAGAATGCCAAACTATAAACATTTTTACCATTATAAAACGCATCTGTTTTATTGAAAAGTTTTGGGGCAGGACAGGAGATTACATTATCTTTTTATTGTGATAAATATCATTTAGCCTACAATTATTTTTGTCTGTAGCTTTGTGTATATTTATAAATTATAATGGAAAATGTCAATTTAAATGCTGCTGTAGGTCTGTAGAAAAGATTGAAGGTCCCCCAAAAGATCCGGCTCTGAGACACAATATTTAGCTTGCCCACAATGTTTACTAATGGGAGATTAGGTTTATTATGAAGATGCTAAAAGGCTGCCTGTCTTTCTTTTGTCTTTTCGAACATAAAATTGGCAAAGCTGCAGTGTTCCCAAAGTCAGACTGAAAATTAGCTCATAAATGGCACTGTAAAGACTCAGACATGCAAAGAGGTGCATTACCTCTCCATTTATAATAAGCTGAACTAATGTATCCATGCCAATGTCAAACATAAAATGTAAAACATTTTAACAGCTTTTGTTATTGAGAAAAACACTTGATATTTTAAGATCTTTGTTCCGTTATAAATCAGTGCTAATTGCTCATTATCCCCCTCAAACAAAACCCCATCTTAAATCAGTAGGCCTATTATTACAAAGATCCCTGCCACAAGGGACTCTTACATAGAACATTATATAAGGTGAAGGGTGCACGATTGCATTTTCATAGGACTCGTCATCAGTTTGATTGCTTTACCTAGAATATTCCACAACATGCCACTAAACTTTTGCATGTGCATGGACACAAACAGGTGATCAATATGCAGGTCCGATCTGTGGTGAAGCAACAATTCTGAGAGAGAAAATCTCTGTAAATATGATGGATAAGTGACATATAAGTAAATAACAAGCAAATGGAAGTAACAGAAAAGTTACATGGTGTATCTTTAATCATTAACCATGTGGTACTGTTTATTTATTTTTGTTGAGATTATTATTTACTACAACAAGTAGCAGTGAATGAGACCACATAACTCATTGTACAGATCATTATCTGGGGTTAATTTGAAGTTGTGAAGTTAAGTTGGAATTAAACTTACAACACATTACTTTAACTTCGATGTTTCTAAACAAGTTCTTCACAGCTGTACAGTATTCCATTGTTTTACAAACGTCAACACTATTATAATCACACAAATTTATGAGATTTAGTCTAATTTAAATGGTAATGGTTAACAAAAGTAACATTTAAACAAGAATATGTATTTTAATAAGCCTGCAATTGATCAGTAACACATTCAAGTTGATTCTTGACATTTAGGCCTATAAATCGTAATCTTCCTAAATCATAGAGAACTAACCTACCAGCAGAAAAAGTCGAGTTGTTGAGTCTTCAAACTTGTTGGTCAGGTCTGGCTGTTTCACAGAGCTTCTCATCTACGGCTGGACCGTGTTGTGCTCCTGTACGTGCAGGTCACGCTCCACTGCAACATTAGCCTAAGCCAGAGGTTCCCAACTTAGGGTCCGAGGCCCCCTGGCGGGCTTCAGAAGCTCTGCAAGCTCTGAATGGACAATTTTTCAAGTAGTCCATTCAGCACGCACAAAAGCAATTGAGCTTATAATGAACGTTACAAATAATTTGATTAATTTACTACTTTTTTAAGCCCACGTTTAATCATTTTGTCCTAAGAGAAATAAGGTTCTATATTAATTTGAATTGAGTGTGAAATGTTTTTGGAGGGCTAATGGCATAGGCTTGTGCATGGGGCCTATGTGAACATACTGAATGTAATCAATATATTAAATGAAAAGTATAGCATACTAAACCTATGGCATATTGACATTTATTATACAAACTCATGAATATAAACTTTCAGCCACTAAAAGGGCAGTTTTGAACTGGTCAAGCTCAGATGAGTTATTTGTTCTGACAGATGCAAACTGATGACTTTCTGGAAATGCTGTGTACAGTCGCAAGGATAAAATAATAATAACAATGCACTTTGTGATTTTTTTCTGTGGAAAGTACAATGTCAGGATTATCTAACATAACATAATAACTTACTGCTATTTAGAAATGTTTTCATTTTAAACTCCTGCTTGTACTTGTTTCTTCATAACACAAACATAGAGACTCATTGCAATAAGGACCAGTTTTTATTAAAAACAAAACAAACAAACAAAAAAATTACATGAATTTCAGGAAGAAAAAAAATCTTCATCGAATGCCTGTGCTTTTGGTAAATTTAGGTAAATACAAGTTGATGCTGAGGTTTAGTTTTCTTGTTCTTCAGGACACAGTTCCTTAAAAGGATTCATCTGAACAGGTGGAGGCAGCTGATAACATCTGAGCTGAGCGTTGAACTCCCTCAGCTCGCTTTGAGTCAAAATTCTTCTTTTGCTGAGTAAATACAAATCCACAGAGAGCCGTCTACTGGACTTCACCACCCACTGCATCACCAGACAGTCCGGGCAGGTTGTGTAGAGAAAAGTTCCAACCAGACTGAAGCGGTTACCCACATCGAACGTGAATGAGCTGCCCTTCAGTGTGATGTTGTAGAGGAGATGTTGGCACTGGTCTCCAAACCGATTGACCTGGGTGTACGACAAAGTAGATGTGTCACTGTTGTTGGAGAAAAAAGCTGTGATGCTGTCTCTCTGTTTCAGTGCCTCCATAGCAGGGGCATGTTTAAGGCTTCCTGCTACAAAAGCCCATGTTCCATTTAAGTCCTCTGAAGTCAGATCGAGTTTGGGTCCCACCAGCTTTTCACAGACAGGAAAAACAGCCCGACTTAAAGATATCAGGCTGAGGAGAAGGATACATGTAGCAAACATGGTGAAAATGTTTTGCTCAAGTCAGGAAGTCAGGATACAGAAAGCAACAGCGACTGCGATAAAATGGTTAATTTTTGCTCATTTCCTCAGTTTATACATGCTGGCACAATGGATTTTAGATTATTGACCAATTTAGGAAAATACTAAGTTTGCTTTTTTTTTTTTTTTTTTTTTTTTCTTTTTTGGAGAGGTTTGTATTGCGCAATTCTGTGGCTCTATTGCAGCAAAATGTACTTTAAAAGTTTGTTTACCTGTACATGCTCACTGAACTTTTGTAATGAACGTGTAAGTAGGGGTGTCAAATTAGTGCATTCATTGAGATGAATTAATTACAGACATAATAATCGAGTAAATTTTTTTAATCGCATTAATCTATTTTGAAATCTTTAACTTCACTGTGGTGGAGTGGTTCAGATAGGTTTGGATTCCATGACTTTTACAGAATATAATGTGAGTAGTTCAAGGGCATAAAATAAATGGTCAAAAACAGCCTGCAAGCAGACCAACACTTACTGTATATAGGCCTATGTAAACCAAAACACCTATGTAAGAAATGGAAGCAACCTGTGAACAGGAAATTTGAAATGGAAATTACGATCAAGAAAAATGTATATTTACACCTTAGACAACAGCAACGAATAACTGTAACCAACAACCAAAGGTGGTGACTGTGGAAATTCTTCCCTCCCACATAAACAAATGGTCAGTCAAGCTGAGTTTTATATACATTTATTTATCTTATATTTCTCCTGATACATTTGAACTCATCAATCATCTCAAAACATGTGAGTTTTCCTTTCTTTATGCATTAGGAGTTTGACTTATTGTCTGGTTGATCTGTTCAGGACACAGTTTCTTGGTGGGGTCCAAAACCGCCACATAGGATAACTTCATACACTCAACCTGTGCCTTGAACTCCTCCATCTCGTCTTGGTCCACTTCTCTTCGTCTGCTGAACAAGTCCAATCGCATGGGCTTTTGGTCTTGTTTCTGATAGTGCACCACCAAACAATCTGGGCAAGTTGAGTGCATCAGAGTAATGTTGTATTGGTGGTAAAGAAATCCGCTGCCGCTCAACGTGACATGAGCATCGACATACTGACAAGATTCATTGAAGCCAGAAACCTTCGTGAAGTTCAAGCTCATACCACTGACAGTGAAAAAGTTCATGAGAAGGCTGTCCCTTTGCTTGAAATACTCAAAAGCTGCAGTGTTGTTCATACCACCTGCCACGAGAGTCCATTTTCCTTCCAGATCTTGTGGTAAGATGTGGTCCAGAGGCTTGAGAAGTTCTTGACAACTCGGAGGTGCTGTTTGGCTGTGATGAAGCAAGCCAAGAAAAAAGAGAGCAAACTTCAAAAACATGTTTACTTTTTCTGGAGGAAATGGATCAGAATGAGTTCTAATAAAAATGAGCTTGTAAATGAAGTGCGTGGAAGTTTAATCATAACTCAAAGGCCACAGTGCAGAGTCCAGTGTATTCTGGCATCAATGTGTGAACTAACAAAACCTCAAGTGACCGCAAGCACCTGGAGTGGGTACAGAGCTGAACATTGTTTCGACAAATTTGTGAAAAGAATAAAAATATACAATGTAATTTTTCTGGGTTAACTACCTAGGCGCCATGCAAATGTCATCACAATGCTAAGAAGAGATAAGCATTTGTTCAAGTTAGAGATTAGGGAGTCTTCATAAAGCAAGTGTACATACAAAAATGTTATGTATGCGACAAAACTTCAAACTTTAGGTGTTGAGTCACATGATACTTTGAGCTAAACAAGTAAAAATTGTGTCAATGCGAACACTTTTCAGGTGGAACTCTACGACAGTTTTAGAAATAAGATTCCTGATTTGTAAGGGGTGCTGGTTAGGAAAGCAAGCAAAGTAAAACAAAATATTTTAAACAACAGAAACACTCATAAATGAATGAATGAATGCAAGATGTTTCCACCATACTGTGAAACATTCTAGACAAAGCAACAACGTGGCCACTAGAAAAACTAAATCTTTACAGCTTTTGTAGTTTTTAGTGAATTTTTAATGAAGTACAATACAATACTGTGGTAATGGATTTGGTTTAATGGAGAGAAAACTGTATTTAAAAAAACAACACCACAAATAATGACACAATTGCTACCATATGTCATCTGAATGAGGCGTCTGTTTGCTGTTGTTGTTTACTGTCACTATCTGCAGGGGCTGACAGTGCGAACTTAGTCAAATGACATTTCATAATGTTCAATAGAGCAGAGTCCTCGCTGCTTCTGTGATTGTGACATTGGTAAAAAGCTCTTATTTACAGAATTCAGCCCTTACTCAAATTTGGTCAATTTTTGTCATTTTTGGTTTGATCTATTCTAAACGGCTAAGCAACCTGTATCAAATTATTCAAAGCAATTAAATGGCTACATTAGCAAGCATCTATTACTTAAAAACACTTGTTTGCTTTATAATTGAGCAACCAAATTTTATACCTGACGTAGTTTTCAGAAAATCAAATGATTTCCCAATTTTCAAATCCCCTTTTTAAATAGACCCTGCTCCCTGGAATTGCATAAATTGCAAAACTTTTCTTCTGTCCAGCTATAAATACAGCCAGCAAATCATCTCAAGCTCCAGTTTTTTATTTCCATCTGTGCTTGAAGAAACTACAACAAAATGCTTCTTCATAAACTAGTGCCACTTTTGTTCAGTTTGGCTGGACTGACTTACTCTGCTCCTCTGACATGTGAACAGCTGAGCCAACCCACAGAGCAGCTGGATCCAGGTCGTCTTGAGGGAACATGGGTCCTTGTAGCTGGCAGCATCAGCTACTTGCCTTATCTAGAGAGATTCAGACATCGAGACAGTGCATTTATCAACTTTCCCGCCAACAAAAGTGTGACAAATATCTCCTACTCACGTGGATTTCGAATTGACAACAAATGTGTATACAGTTCTTCTAAATTACTCTAAACGGGAGTAACTTTACCTTTGATGGAACTCCAGCAAGCAATTTAAGTGGCGTTTTTCTTTTTTTGACGTCTTGCCCTGACTGTCTGATTATGAGCTTTAGTGCAAACTCAGGACAGAGGAGCCACTTGTACCTGTTCAGTCAAAGAAGAGAACTGGAGCAGCACCAGATCCAAGAGTTCAATGAGCAGGTGCAATGTCTCCAAATGCCTCCATCAGCCATGATGGATCCTACCAAAGATCTGTGTCCCTGGCCTCAAGAAGCAAGCACTGGACCAGACTGAGACAGCTTTATCGCATGTACATTGATCAGTGTTGTATTTGTATCTCTTAATTTTGTTCCGTTTTTTCTAAAAATAAATAAATAAATAACCAAACAGCCTAGAAACTGAACAATAGAAAGAGGTCTATTGACTTTCTGTTCAAAACTGCGGAAGGAGGGTTATATTACTCAAATATGCATGAATTACAGTTTTGGAAATAAGATTCCTGATTTATAAGTTGTGCTGGTTAAAGTTAAGTATGCAAAGTAAAACAAAATGTATTTAGCGACAGAAATACTCAAATTGATTAAATAAAGGCAAGATGTTTCCTCCATATTGTGAAACATTCTATTCTAAAGTGGGGCCCGGGGGCCAAAATCGGCCCTCAAATTTTAAGATGAAAAAAAAAAAAAATCAAGTACACCAGATATTATACTGCAAAAGCACGTTAATAAAATACATTTTCATCACTATCTTACTGCAAATCAACTTTTTAAATGCAACATAAAATTAGGTTTGACCCTCAATATGCTACAAAATGATTCATAATGGCCCTTTTTAATCCAATTTAGAGCTCATTCAGTCTCATGCAATGCAATACAATACAATACAGTGGTAATGGATTTGGTTTAATGGAGAGAAATTTGTATTAAAAAACCAGCACAAATAATGACACAATTGCTACCATATGTCATCTGAATGAGGTGTCTGTTTGCTGTTGTTGTTTACTGTTACTATCTGCAGGGGCTGACTGTGCGAACTTAGTCAAATGACATTTCATTATGTTCAATAGAGCAGAGTCCTCGCTGCTTCTGTGATTGTGAAACTGGTAATAAGCTCTTATCTACAGAATTCAGTTTTTTTTTTTTTTTTTTTTCAATTTTGTCGTTTTTTTTGTCTATTCTAAACGGCTAAGCAACCTGTATCAAATTATTCAAAGCAATTAAATGGCTACATCAGCAAGCATCTACTACTTAAACACACTTGTTTGCTTTATAATTGAGCAACCAAATTTTCCAGAAAATCAAATGATTAACCAATTTCCAAATTCCCTTTTTAAATGAACTCTGCTCCCTTTTCTTCGATCCAGCTATAAATACAGCCAAATCATCATCTCAAGCTCCAGTTTTTTATTTCCATCTCTGCTTGAAGAAACTACAACAAAATGCTTCTTCATAAACTAGTGCCACTTTTGTTCAGTTTGGCTGGACTGACTTACTCTGCTCCTCTGACATGTGAACAGCTGAGCCAACCCACAGAGCAAGTGGATCTAAGTCGTCTTGAGGGAACATGGGTCCTCGTAGCTGGCACCTACTTGCCTTTTCAAGACAGATTCAGACATCGAGACAGTGCATTTATCAACTTTCCCGCCAACAAAAGTGTGACAAATATCTCCTACTCACGTGGATTTAGCATTGGCGACAAATGTGTATACGGTTCTGCTAATATTACTCTAAACGGGAGTAACTTTACCTTTGATGGAACTCCAGCAAGCAATTTAAGTGGCGTTTTTCTTTTTTTGACGTCTTGCCCTGACTGTCTGATTATGAGCTTTAATGCAAAGTCAGGAAGACAGAGGACCCACTTGTTGTTCAGTCAAAGAAGAGAACTGGAGCAGCACCAGATCCAAGAGTTCAACGAGCAGGTGCAATGTCTCCAAATGCCTCCACCAACCATAATGGATCCTACCAAAAATCTGTGTCCCTGGCCTCAAGAAGCAAGCACTGGACCAGACTGAGACAGCTTTATCGCATGCACATTGATCAGTGTTGTATTTGTATCTCTTAATGATGCAACATTTTAATGTGTTTAACGCATTTGGCCATTTTAAGTGGAATAAAATGTATGTTTAATATCCATGTCAGCTGTCTGGGGTATTTTGTTGAATTATGCCTGCAGTAATGTGCACAATCACAAGAGGGAGCTATACAAGCAATATTTGGTCACATAATTATGGTAGATGTAGTTTTGGAAGATGAACCAGATAACAGAGAAAAAACTAAATGTGAACAAAAATAATTAAACTTTTCCTTTTAAAATAAACCTATTGTCCTTTTCCATGTCTTTAGCAATAAACAATATCAAATACAGGTCAACAGTTTATGTTCCATTTATTCTAAAAAAATGAATAAATATCAAATTAACTAACACAGCCTAAAAAAACAGAACAATAGAAAAAGGTTGATTGAAGTTTCTGTTCAAAACTGCAGAAGGAGGATTAGATTGCTCAAATATGCATGAATTATTTTGTACACAACTTTGAGTAAACTAATGATGAGAGAACACTTTTATAATATGGGTTCAAACTCAGAAAAGAGCATTTTACACTATAGATGCCCTTTAAAACATCTCGTTCATTCATTCATTTTCTATCGCTTCTGCCCATTATGGGTTGCGATTGACTGAAGCATATCCCAGTAAGTTTGGGCCTTAGGCGGGGGAATACAACTTTAAAACAACTATAAAGATTAAAAAAAAACTACTTACAAACACAATGTAGAACAAATGCCAGTTTAATCGTTAAATAATTTCATTTAAAACTAACAAAAATCTGTAATTTGTGCCTTTGGAAAAATATATTTACATTCACAGAGCTCAGGCCTCTGGGAGAAAATTCTTAAAAGCACATGTGGTAAAAGGAAATTCATAATAAAGTCTTTGGATTTCATAAGGTTATGAATGAAAAAATATTTTTTTGTCCAAATACTGTATTTAAATTCATAAAATAGTATTATATTAGAGCAATGTCTCTCCAAAATATACTGCATGTATTACACAAGAAGCTCATGTATCAAATCTTAAACAGATTATTTAAATGTGAATACTTTTATTGATACATAATATTTTACCTGCAGTTTAGTAGATTTGTCCACAAGCCTCATAAACTTGCCATGTGGGAACAGTATTTGAGCCACTCAGTTCAGTTCCTGTAATAAGGCACTTAAATTCCAAGTCCAAACTATTCCTTGTTTTTCTTTAGTTTGGAGCGAGTTCATTTCCTCAAGAATGGGTGTAGAGGAAGACGTTTAACAGCATGTGAAAGGGTCAAGAGCAGGTGATTAGATGGTTGAATTCAAATGGATAAACTGCAGTTAAAGGGTGTGAAATCTCACACATTGTGCTCACATAACCGAGCAACACTGGCACGTTTTTCTTTTGGGCATCTTAGTCTCTGCCTGATCTCTGCTGGGACTTTCTGTTTGATTGGTAGTGCCTGCCTTTTCTGTGTTTGTAGCGTGACCTTTGACCTCAGACAGAAGCGCATCCTGTTCACCTGGAGTCTTTTTGTCCTGCGGCTCAGACAGCGGCACCTCCTGAAACTCTACCTTGACGTTCCCCTTTGGTTTCGGCGACACTTCGATTGTTTCTTCTTTGTTGTTGTCTTCATTCTCAGCTTCCACCAGTGATGTTGTGATACTTGGTTGTGTCTCAGGGTAGACTGGCACTGAAGCCACAACAGTATCTTCTTGGGATTCTAGTTGCGCAGCTGTTTTCTCTTCTAAATGATCTTCTTCCACACCATTTGGTATCATTGCATTTTCTGGTAGTCCCACTTCAACAGTAGTGACCACCATTTCCTCCATTTGCCCAGATACTGAAACAGTCTTTTTGATTTCCTCTGATGGCGAAGTCACATTTTCCCCACAGTTTTCTTTGGCATTGTCTTCCGCTGCATCATCCCCTTCGTCCGTGATCATGACACACTCTGCTCTGATTACCATAGTTCCCTCTTCCTCCTCATCACCAACAATATTATTATTATTCAGATTAACTACTTGGCCATATTTAATTTCTTCACTTAGTCCATTAGAAGACGGCAGCACTGAAGTAACACAGTCCATGTCCTCTTCCTTTCCTCCGGCGCCGTTTGTGAGGGTAACAGCCTGGATTTCTTCACCTTTAACAAGAAAAGGGGAATTAACAGCACCGCCAATAAAGCAGCAGGCAGCATTTGTGATTACATCATTATGCAGAAATGTGAAGGACATCAAATCCATTAGCAATGAATCACACTCTCATTAAAAATAGATTTAAATATTTCATTACAGTTGATGTAATCAGATGCCTCGACACAGCAGATGTAACGTTGTCATTAAATTCAAATGTCATCACAAAAGGTGTAAGCAACATTTGCTAAGAGATGTTTGTTCTTGATGACAACAATAAGATAATTAATACTTCTCTGCAAAGTATCAGAAGGTGTTCGTGTTATTATAGTGTGTAAAAAGACATGTTTGTAAAGTCTGGTTTGTAAAATCGAGTTGTTTATACAATATTTTCTTATATAAAGAGCTAATAATATGCCTTTATAGTGCTAATGTGTGTTAGGAATAGAAAATGAAAGAAAAAAAATCTGATAATAATTAGCACTTCAGACTGGCTCACCTGATTCTGCTCCATTTTTTCCATTGTGCACAACATTTTGAACAATTTCTGTGAAAAAAGATTTTAGAGTGAACAGAGAGCAGAGCAGAGATGATAGCTGGTAACTGTAAATATATGGAGGTTATAGAAGTGAAATGTTTGGACAGATTACAGAGTATTGGAAAGACGAATCAAAAATTCTTCTCTGAGTGAATTGCTAAATGGCTGAATTATACTTTGATTTCATGACTAGATGTGGCAGAAAAGTTTTCAAAGGTAGTCATTTAGACACTGTTTTTAGAAATCAAGATGCTTCCACTTCTATACAAAAGTAATTTTCAATCTGATAGAAATGATGTGAGCTTCTAGCATTTATATTCTGTTGAGCTCAAATTGTCGAACATCTGACAGCTATGTGGGAGTTGTGGTCAGACTTTAAAAAGCCCTAACGACCTAAGCTGTAAGTGTGAAACTGACAGACTTGAAAACAAGGGCAGGGCAAGTTTCAGTTACAACTCCACCGCCAATCTGATTTGAAATGACTTTCTGATAGAAGCCTTGATTTCTGTGCATTGCCTTCAACCATGGCCACTCCTGGAGGAATAAAGCGTTGTATTGCTTCATGAGTAGACAAAACAAATTACCTGTTGCAGTTTCTTCAACCTCCACTGTCTTCTGCAGAAAGCAGAAACATTTACAAAAGTTAAACAGCAAAAATATATATCATGGTCATATCTGATATATTAATTTAATGATCATTTAGTATTACGATGAAGGTTTCTGTAAGTGAGAAGATCAATCATGCTAGAAGCTTGAGTTAAGATTAAGTATGCACATAAAATACAAAAACGCTAAAACCAACCATTCCCACATGGATTCAAGCACTGAATTGTTTATGTCCAAGAGCTGCTTACCCCATATACAGAGTTGTAACATCAGCAGAGTATGCATTGCTCAAGTATCACATACATTTGATGAAGTAGACAAATGTGTAGGCATGCATGTAATTTAGATGCTTACAGTTTGGCCAAGCTGCATTTGTTCTGTTATCTTCTCCTCAGCCTCTGCCAACTGCTGCGTCTGCGACTCCAACCTGAGACGAAACAATACATGGAATCAATACAGCATTATTGAAATGCACAGAGCTCTTTTCATACACTGTTGTCCATGTCACACAAACAATATACAATGCTGCTTTACTT
Organism: Mugilogobius chulae; assembly: GCA_038363315.1. Taxonomy (NCBI): domain Eukaryota; kingdom Metazoa; phylum Chordata; class Actinopteri; order Gobiiformes; family Gobiidae; genus Mugilogobius; species Mugilogobius chulae. Next base: position 30,469,092 of record CM076398.1, read on the forward strand.
CTCTATGCGTTTCTCCATCTCCTGAGCCTGAGTTCCCCAAAGAGGAGAGCGAGGAGCATCCAAAGAGTTAGGAGACAAGGGTGGACCCTCCATCAGCCACTGGTCCCTTAGAGATTTTCTCTGTAATGGAATAAACAAAGAATACTTAGTGCATTATTTAGCAGCGCAGATAAAACACCAGGTTGGATTAGTTTGAACATTTTTATACTGCAGTGCAGAAATATGACAAATACTGGACTGTTGGCAAGGGTTGCTACTAGCAACAGGAACATTTGGGCTGACACAGAGCATGAAGTCTCCATAAAATAAAACTGCAGACAAATACATGAAAAGACAATCCAATACCTACAATACATTTTTATAAACCAGAGTTTGTTAGTTGTGTTTTGTGTCTACGTAAACAAAATAAAGATAGATGTTTAAATTAATTTATACTACAGCATTTGTAAAAGAAAAACAGCTTGTGTGATGCACAATATGCTATGTAACCTGCATACCCATGGTAATTTGAACTGTAACAGCCTGAAGAATGAAAAATATGCATTATCTGTCATCTTTTTAACCAGCTGTTCATTTAGTGATACAAGGCATTGCTTCAACAGTTTCATTACTGAACCTAAAACACAAACAGAGAGGTGTATTTACAATATTTTAAGTACTCAAGTGAATAAGTAACATGATGAATGAACACAACAACTCTATGTAAATATTAAACAATGATGTATTTGTGTGGCAACAGGTATTAAGACAACAGCCAAACTTCCTTTTGTTTATGTCTGGAAGCTTCTAATTTGAGCTTACGGCTGCGGAGATCCATTGCTTCCTGTTAGAATACAGTCCAGTGTTTACTAAATTTGGCAAGTGCGAGCTGGAAGCTACCCACTCAACCACAAGTGTCACAAAACCATCTTTGTATTTTCTCTTTTAAGAACAAGCCCTGCTCTGTTCCCTTTTGGCTGTGAACTCTTTAAATGTTCTTTCAGCATCAGTTTATAATGTGTTCTTTCAAAACACATATTTCTATTACCACATCAATACAAAACACTCAATGAAACTAGTTGTATATTTATGCACACTTGCAAGCTCACACATTGGTGACACAAACCACACTTGAGGAATGTGCCTTGGGCCGTGCTTCAGAAGGAAGTGAGAAGGACTGTCTGGAAGTAGCAAGAAAACAATAGAGCAGTTCTATGTCCGAGTCTAAACATTTATAGAGAAATTGGACCGCAGAAGACTAGCCTCTACTGCTCAAGACGATAGGAGGGCCAGGAAATAAGGGAGGGTTGCCTACTTCATGTGATTATGTCCTAAGAAAGAAACAGATTTTAAGAGTGTCTGCAAAGGATTTTGATTTTGAAGAGTTAAAAGCTAGTTTTGAGGCGGACACTATAGGAGAGATAGCTCACAATCCCAGGAATAATGAGAATGAGTCTCACCTTAAGTTGTTGCAGTCTTATCCGCTCATCCTCCATGTCGCGTTTGGCTCTCTCCTGCTCCTCCACCAGACGCCGCTTTTCCTGCAAAGCAATAAAAATATATGTATTTATGAAATAAAGTAGGCTTATGGTTACTTTGCGGCTTCAATAATTTAGCTGATGGATCATGCACAGACCTAACTTCTCTTCCTCTTGTGTGTGTTTGGTGTAATTTTTGCTTTGTCTGAGTCAAATTTCCCTCTGCACCATTTTGGAGACTGTGTTTACATAGTCCAGATAATGATTATCTGATGACCAAATTATCTGAAAAGATTAGCTGAATTGTGCCCACAGCCTAAAACATCCTTGGTTGAAAAGGGTGGTGGTTTGATCCTAGCTATCATAGATAGATCGATGCCATCACGTCTTTGAGCAAGACACTCAACCTGCCTCTCCCTCCCGGGATCTGTGTATGTTATGTGGATGGGTGTGGTTCCTTGGACATTAGGGGTTTTGAAGGAAGAATAGCACTCTACAAGTATGACCATTTATTTTACCAGTATCTCAGAAAAGTTGAACTTGACTGAAAACTTGAAGTAATTAATTAACTAATTAATGTGCGAAAAATAATGAACAGTAGAAGAGACACATTTGAATAAAATATCAGCAAAAAAGAAAAGCAACGACACCTGGCCAGCCATCTGCCAGAGGAACTCTGTCACTGCAAACATGAGATAGACTCAATATCCCAGAATGCTTTGAGCAGCTGTCCCCATGGCAGCACTGTGTTGTTTTTGAGAGAGGCCACATTGCACAAGAGTTAAATTATTTAAAGGTTGTGGCCACAGCTTAGCCTCTTTCTGCCTCCCTCACAGAATCACACACACACATCTAAATAAGAGCTAGGAGTAAGTTTATGGACTCACGGCTATGGCCTCCAGACGCTGTTTGTACTTCTCCGCCTCATCCATCCTGGCACCTGTGATGTGAGGGAAAACATCAGCGATTAGACTAATACAAGGCCAATGGTTTCTAGTCTGCAGTCCTGTTTATCACTTTCACTTTATAGACTTTCCAAGAACACACATTTCTAGGCTTCTGCTCAGAGTAAATTTGTGAATCAAACTGCATTAGCTCACAAATCTCCCACTCAACGACAGGATGCACATGCAGCTGATAAATCAGTGGCAGGATGTCCTATTTGTGGAGCATATAATTGGACATGAGTCTGGTGTAGTCATTTCAAATCCACCAAAAACACATCCCTCCTCTCACCTTCTCCCTGATTCAAACTCCTTCACGTAAGATCCTTGCTACCCCGGACAACTCCTTGAAAAGAATTATCTTCAATATTTTTTAAAACAGATTTTTCAAATGGGTCAAAGCCAGCAGAAAAGTAAAAGAAAGGGCATAATAGTAAAAACAAACAGCACTACAACAATAAGCTTCACTTAGTTAGGACTGGGCATAATGGTTCCTGTAACAATCTGCTATTTTGGTAAAATTGTCATATTTTACTGTTTTTCATGCTGCGAGTGAGTGACAGCAACTCAACTCAACCCAGATTAGAAAGAAACAACAAAGTACTGTACAGGTTACATAAAAAACAGTAAAACACACAGCAAGATCTAAGCAGTGTGCTTGTTTAGGGTGGATGTTGCCACACTATTAACAAATTGTTTAATTAAACTCCTCAAGGATGTGATTGAGAGTTATACAATGATGATTTGAACTGCATTAAATTTTCAATTTTGTATTCAAACTTTCAAAAGAAGCAGCTGATTTTATTTATTTCTTGGAAAATAGATGATTTACTTAAATTAATTTGTGACAAACTCAAAATCATAATCTAGCTCCAACAAAATAGTGTTTAAATATGTTTTCGCAATATTGTCCATCCCTACCTTCATTATCAATCTGCTCTAAAGTAAATAAAGACAGGAAGCAAGAAGCTGTCACCAAATCAATTTTAAAACAACATTGATCAACGTGACAGACATGACAAGAACATGGAGATCAAGTGACACCTTCTAATTTGAGGCTAGGGTTTTCTCCATGAAATAAACCTTAGCACAATGTGATCATCAGTGAGTCTTATTTAGCCTGGAAGCGGACGGTTGTTGTTCATCCCCATCATGTCCCTCAATGTAAATGAGAATTTATAATCACACAACATTTCTCTAATTGTCAGTGATGCAACGAATAATCAGGTCAAACAATGCGTTGTGCCCCTGCAAACCTGGCACTTTGAGTTTTTGTGAATTCAGCAGTTTTAAAGCACAAAGAACGCAACACAAAGGCTCATGGTCAAAACAAAGATGACAAGAGCACATTTGTGTTTATGTTTTAGTATCAAAAGCCAGTGTCATTTATAAAGGATAAGAAAAACAGTCAGTTCATCCTGACAGATTTATATTCCCTGAGGCCCGTTCTTATATGAAACAGCATTCAGACCAAATTGTAGATTGGGTACCAGGTTCAATCAAGACATTCAAAACAAAAAAAAAGACATTTGGCACATCTTTTTTTTCACAACATTTCAAAAAGAAGTAATAAAACATTGAAAAAAGGAACAATTTACACACACTTAAGAAAAAGACAATGTATTTTCCAGACAAAGAGAAAATGAGAGTTTGGCAGCGTTTGAATGAGCCGAGGTGCAGTGACAGCTTACAGTATAAGCCTCCATAGGGAGTGGAGCTTGTGCCTCATCAGGGCTCCAGGAGGGAGCCGAGAATAGCAGTCAGAGATAAACAAGCAAACACAAACAGAGCTTTGATGAGGTGGTATTCAGGAGCTCCCTGCAGACATGCACAGCCGCTCCGATAATTAGACATGATACAGGATAAGGAATGAAGGCTGACAAAGTCAAAAAGTTAACTGACTCAATGAGAAAAGACAGCCCAATACAGCCTGACCTCGACTGGTTCAGTGGGTCACTGCAGGTTAAAAATCAGCTGACAGACTGAACAAAAGAAAACATTCAGAATATAATTGTGTGCAATGTTTATAGGGTAACACGCCTCAAGTCAGTTCAGTTTTATTAATGTGAAATTTGTACTTGATTCTTTGCACCTTAACTGTGATTTTTCACACAACACCCACAATCCTCTGGTGGGATTGAGAGAGCAAAGCAGCCCACTACTGTGCTCTGGTCTGAACACAAAACACACTAGCTCTGTCTGTCTTCACATTGTAGAAAACAGCAGTCGCCACACGACAGAGAAGAGCTATTTAATTACAGAGAGCAGTTCACCTGTAACACCTGGTGTCTGCCTGCACCGCGGCGGATAAAACCCAAGCTCTCTTCATTCAAACAGACACTTCTGTAGGGATTTATAAAGGCTTTGCTCTGTGTTATGTATTTTGCCAAAGAAAAGGTTGTAGGCTGCTACCCTCCGAGGTATGACCTCCCACTCACATGAGCACTTAGTCACGCTGCAGATTCAAGCTAAGGCCACATAAAGGAGAAAACAAAATACACTTTCAGTTTAATCCAAGTGTTTCAGACAGCAGACATTCATAAACTTGACACATGAATTTTAAAAACCAACATAAAGATATATGTTGTAGATTAGTGACACTGATTAATAAAATGCAACTTCTTGTAATTAGGTATCATGTAATGCTAATGCAACAGCTTGATTAGTTCTAAATTGTGAAAGAGGAATAGCTTGGCCAATAAAAACACTGTCCAAAGTTGTTTTCATTTCACTGTAATTTAAAACTTATGTGCTTAGAAATAAATGCTCGAGTGTAAATTGCGTAAATATATTTTGTTCACATATTTTCTTTATGTGTTTCTACAGTGCAATCATGCAACAATTACAAGGTGTCAGTACCTGAGATTACAAACTGTGGGCAAAAATAGAAAAACAGCCTAGAAAATCAAAGAATAAAATCATCACTCAACCACCAAGACATGAGTGTTATTGTAGATAATGCAAGATTCAGAGTGACTCGGACCTAGAACACACAGCTATGAGTTCATTCGGTCAACCAGGTTTAGCTTTATCCAAAAAAAAAAAAAAAAAGTAGAAGTGGAGTGAGGTAGATGTTTTATCTGTAGATCAAAGGCCATTGTCGACAAATTCAAGCTCTCATCCACAGCAAAGAAGCCCTGAAAACGAAGACACACAGGGAAGATAAAACAGGTGCACATGGGGCACAGCACCACTGACATTTTGTTTCAGCGTGATGATGCAATTATGCTGTTAGACTGCTGGCAACTGAGCAGTGCATTTTCTTGTCTGTTTCTCCTTTCCAATGCAGGTGTAAAGAACACATTAAGAGTGTTTTTGTTTTTAACATGTTACATTTGCAAACCTAAGGTGTGTTATGCAGCTTTTCTGGAGAGGGTCTAGCAAAACAAAAGCTGCACAGTGCACCTTTACAACATTATATATTCGGTGTACTTCCGGTGCTTTTGTTTTGTAAGTTATAATATCTTACTATCCCAATTATCTACAAAGGAAAGATACCGGCACAGTGCTTATTTGAACTTTTTGTTTAAGGTTATTTTGTTTATTCATTCCATATGGGAAGCTAGAGTTTTAAAAATGCTGTCTTGTATATCAATGTGGTAGAAGCGCAGATTTCCTTTTTAAGGAATTCTTGAAAGGTAATGATGTCCATTTGGCCAATCTTTATAATCCGTTTCCATGCATATGTTTGGGGACAGGAAGGGGACAAACATGGCTGTCCTCCAGACGATTTGAGGCAGAGTGGCCGTGATCTCTGAACTGGCACATCCCATGCTGTCGTCACTGTGCGTCTGTCAGGAAGGCCTTGCTCGAGTGCTGTAAAACTAGATTCCTCGACAGAACTTCAATAGAAGGCAGAGCAGAACAGAGCCCATCACTTACGTGCTCACAGAACAATCGAGCCAATAGCTGTAAAGTGCTTTTCACTCAATATCGATTTTTGGTTGCTTTACAGACAGCAGCCAAAATTGCATTATTGGAGATTGATATCCTGCTTATCCAGATGGAAATAAATTTGACACAGTGAGCGTGTGTGTAGTTTAGTGTGTATTTGTGCGTGTGGGTGGTATGGGTGGAATTTGTGTAGCTCGGATGGTGGTGTTTCAACAGAGCACAGCCAAGTTCCTCTGATTGACAGGCCAGGTCGTGGAATGAAAACAGCACATTCCTGCGCTGTGTCTGAGTGTGTGACTGCGGCTGGTATTTATTACAATATAGAGGCGTAAATCAGCTTTACACAGTTATTAGTGACGACAAAGCTTAAAGATAGGGGTTAAAATCAGGTCATTGACATAAATCATATATTTGAAGGGTTTTAATGTTAAACAAAAAGTAATTGAAGGTTCCCAATCAATTTATTTTAAATCTGTTGTACTACAATCTAACCTCTTACAAGGTGAAAATAAATACAAAGCAAGAGTACTTAAAAGAAAGCAATGAAAATCTATGATAATGTTAAAATTTCAATGGGTCACCATTGAAAGAGCATACCTTAGATAAAGCCAGGCCACTTATTCAATAGACTTTTTGCTTCTACAGGCAAAATCAGGTTTCCTCTGAGATCATGGCTGGATTTAGACACTTACATTGGACTTACATTGACTTTTTCAAGTGAAGAGAGACGGTATGAAAACATGGATTCAGAAACTAGCTGAGTAAAATTTAAGATAAAGATTCGATATAAAAAAAAAAAAAAAATATATATATATATATATATATATATATATATATATATATATATATATATATATATATATATATATATATATAAATAAAAATAATTAGATTTGATTGAAAACATACTTCTGCCAAAAGAATTCCAAATGTGATGGAAAATAACAAGGCTAACTATTCCAGTGTCCTTTGTGCGGCTGTCTACGTTTTTTAAGAAACGTTTTTTTTTATTGGAGAAATAATAAATAATACACAATACAAAGAGATATCAACCAACTTGGATTCTCCAGGCTAAAGTTTCAAGTCTCCATTACTGGATTGAATAAACAACTCTGGCACATAAAAGGTTAAGTCTGTTAATCTTCTTAGTGTTTGTATATTTGTTTTTAAGGTTTGCAGAAGCATATCAAAGCCAGCATATATTGATGCAGATATATTCAGTTAAAATGAAAGGTCTTAGGAATTAATACTTTTACTGTAGTATATGCTGACAGCTCGCAGATTATGAAACAGATTGGAAATTACATAAACAGCACACATCACAGCTTTACTTCAACTCAATTATCACAGCTGGAGTTCACTGCCCTGACAAGCCCCACAAGTGTGAGAACTCGCAATTAACCCAGAGCATCAGATATTACAGTACGCACTTCAAACGCATCAAACATATCATCTACCTGCCCATATCTGAGGGCAGCCACAATGCGGCGTGCGGTGATCACAGCAACACGTGAATACGCCTGGGAGCATCAAAGACATCAGAGGCAAGGAATGTGAAAGGATAGTGCACTTCATTTGATTGAAACTAAAGCTAGTTCAATGCATTGAAGCTTTCCTTTGTTTCCACTTTAGACCCATAAAAAGGTTCATTCAGAATCACTTATGAGCCTCTTTTACTTGAAAGAACCTAAACACATTGTAACCTATGAGATCTCTACAGACATTTCAGTAACATTTACATTATTATTAAAAAACTATGTTCATAATTTGGCAAGAACAAGTGCAGAAGCGTGCACAATGGAGGGTCTGTTTGGAAGGATGTAGTTGTTATTGGACCCAGCCTGCAGTCCTTTGGTGGAGAAACACTAAATACACATCACATGCCCAGCTCTGCATCCGATCACCATTTGGGCAGATCCTAAAATATTTTTTTACGGAGTTTTGGACCGTTCACGCAAAAACACAACCTTAATGATGCTAAAGGCAATTGTTTTCATAATGTCATTTATAGCCTAAAAAAATATACAGGCTTCAAACAGTATAAAGGTGAAGTCCCTAAATTTGAAACAAGTTCCATTAAAGACAAACTCCGATGAAACTGCATACACACAAGTGAGCAAGCCGTGGTATTACTTGGAGAGCTGTCTTCCTGTAGCTGCTGACATACAGCATCCTCTGAGCCGTCCACACACTATTTGTGAGGCCATTATCTCCTCAGCTCAACACACAGGTGGCTAATATAGCGCCACTATATATCTCTCTCCTCATATACATTTATGTTGCCAGAGGTCTGCTAGGAGTATGCTAGCCTTGGCAAGAGCTCCATCTGTTCCAAACAGTTAGTATGATACTTAGCCTGAGAGTGTTTTAGTGAGAAAATCACTTCAACAATTATTAAGTAAAGAGACAAATTAGAAGACACTACACTGAGAAGCCTTTGTGCAAAACCAACCACTCAAACAGCACTCCTTAGATTAACATGGTTCTCAAGATTCTCCATATGAATGACAGTGCCTTTGTAAGTCATTTTAAGCTAACAATTGAAGAGTTTATATCAGGCAATAAAATGTATATTTTTGTTTGTTTTTTGTTTATTAGCTTTCAGAGTTTGACAGACATACCTGAAGTGCGTTCATTTCAGGCACTTTTCAGTAATTTGGTGTTCATTCAGTCAGTTTGATTTGTCAGCTCACTGTAATCCAGGCACGCGTTGTTTATGTATCAAGTTAAATATTTTATTTTGAGACACAAATTACAAGTTAAAAAGGACTGACTGCAGGCACTGAAACAGTCCTATAAATTGCAAAAATTCCTTAAACAAATATTTAAATGAATCAATTATTTGTGCAATAAAACAAAGATTTTCCATTTTACTGACCCCTTCATGCGTGACTTTCCTTTTGTTTTTGTTTTTTTTATTTTTATTTTAAATTTAATTGACAAGACATCTGTAGAGTGAAACTAGAAAGAAAGGGTACAGACATTTGGCATAAGGTTGATTCCAGGAACCCACAGAGCATCGGTGGTAGCGATGACGCAGATACATGTGCCACATTTTAAAGCACTGCACCACCGGCGAGCCCACCAATACGTTTGTAGATGGGAGATGTAAAATAGGATTATTAGTGTAATAATATTTCTTCTTTTTAATGGCTATGAGGAAACCAAAGTCCATGAGAATATAAATCCATGGTAGATGTTCAAAAACTAAACAAGAGCACCTCCTGTAAGTTCAGTCACAACTATCCTTAACATAGCAACAAAACATCAACAGAGGCAGGACACCGGTCACACCAGTTTATGATTAATTAGTGACACAATATGAAAAACAGGGAGAGTAATACAATCACAAATGTACACTATGCAACCAAGCTGAAGGTAAAAGTTGAGCAAAATTGTATGTGGATAAAAACACATAATTTTGTGTTGACATTTCTGATAGTAAACTCTGTTGCACACTGACCTTGCAAACGTCATGACATCAAAGCAAGAGACAGGGGTTATCAGCACAAGTTGTTGTTACTGTAAAGACGGGCTGCTTTGTGCTTTGACATTCACGAGACCTAGCTTTATAAAGAGACAAACAGTAGCACTAGAGAGAGTATTATAGAAGAAACAGCCGTCGCACTGAGAAAGGAAACGTGTAGATGTGAAATTCTGAACGCTCGTCTAAGCTTCATAAACAAGACAATGTGAATAAGGACACAATGCCCTGTAATCCACCGGGAAGGTCAGAAGATTCTTTAGTGCTAAGCCTTGAATATGAGATACATGAGCTACAATATGCTAGATATAATAAAATAGATGAGATTTCTTCTGCTTTCATGTCCACAAAACATTCTCAAGGTTGGTAACAACTGCCAACCACTGAAGCATGAACACAGGAAATAGTGCATTCAAAAAGCCAAAACTGATAACACAGTAGCACTTCTGTTAGTAAAAAAAAAACACTGATACTATTACAAACATGAAACTACATATCAAAATAACTTAGAAAGCCTTTTCTTCCAAACAAAGATATACATAATTGGAGAAAGAGAAGAGAAGAGAAGCCACCAAAGTCGTCAAACTTTAGTTCCAACATGAATGTAAAACTCAAATTTACAAATGAACTCAAATTTATAAATGAAGAAAAGACTAGTCTGTTTCAGAAATGTACCAAATTGTGCCTACAAATGTGTTAGTTAAGGGTTCAACTCTAGGAAAAACAAGAAAAAAGAAAGTCATAAAATCAATCAGAAAAATGCAAGAACATCACTTTCTGTTCCTGTTCTTGATTTGGCTGGATGGCCGTTTTTGGTCATTTTTTTGTTTTGGCCATTGGACCTCTCTCAGGTTCAAATATTTTTTGGGTTAATTTTAATTCTCTTTTAAAGATTTTCTTAGGTGCTTCAGGCTCAGGTATAGGGCATTTCGGGTATTGCCATCTCTAATCCATTCTACTGTAAAGCCTTGAGCAGTGAACAAATGTAGTTGGTCCAAGAAAGGGCAAAAAATCGTTTAGGAGAAAAATTGTGCCATACAGTGAGTTTATTGTCGGTCGCTAAATGAAAAGAATAGGGGAAGTGATCACAGCCAGACACCTGTTCTGACAAGACTCCGTGACACAACAAACAGGAGCCTCTTCACCACTGCTGATTCACTCACTCTTCTCACAGAGATCTACTTCTGTATGTGCCAGTCTGTCCTACAGGCACAAGCTCTCACCAGCAGTAAATCAAACACCAGAAAGGATGCTAGAATGTCACTCTTATCTGAAAGAAATAAAGAAATAAAATATTGCTCCCTTTTTTTTTGGATGTAAATGTCTAGGTCAGTGGTTGCTAAAACACGGAATTCCCTCTACATGATGCATATGTGCGTTCTGTTGCTGTGGCAGTTGAGGTGGCCGTCTTGCAAGCAGAAAGGCAGCAAAGTTGTAATTAGAAGAGTATTTGTGGTCCTAATAATGCTGAGAACAGCTGTTTGTGCCATATTCTTCTGAAATAAAACTTATTATTATTTTTGTTTTATTATTGTGTTTTACAATTACTATTATAAAAGAAGAATTTAATATACTGTATATAACTAAAACTAATTATTATTTTTCAAGATTTTTTCACATTAGTTTAGCTGAACATGAGATTTAATTAAAGTATAATTATGATATCAAAGTATTTAGTTTGTAGGAGTTCAATCTTCCATGAAATATTTGTTGCTATAGTTTTCCATTCGCACTGTGTTCCACATAGTACAATTAAATGTTTGACTGAAAACTGATGCCTAATCTAACCTGTCATATACACTTAAAATGAAAACTTGATGAGTTGTAATATATATTTTTAGAAGAAACATTTTTGCACAGCAAATTTGTAACAATAAATTAAATATTTAGACTTAGCTGTTCCCACCCCCCAAACCGTGTGCCTATTTTTGACCCAAAGTGTCTCCTCTCCTGATGCACTCTGTCAATGTGTTCAGAGAGTGCTGTGGGCAGGTTCCACTGTTTTGTGGTTTAATCAGTCACCATGCGGCACATCAGACTGAGGCAAAAGAACCTAATGAGAGGTAAACTTCTGGCAGACATGAGGGCAATGGATTAACCTAAAGTAAAGGAGCTGAAGTGGAATTGCATTTAAAAGTCATTCAGACGTTTCTAGTTTCAAAAAGACATATGCAGATTGATTAATTACTGTATAAATAAAGCATAATTTTTTTGCCCAATGCATAACAAATAAACTCCATGCAGTCGATCACTAATGTGGTACTATATTGGACATTCATTGGCTTGTTCTGGCCATTTGTCTATGTGTGCAGAACAAGGATTTAAACAGGTTTGGAAAGGAATTTTGGACCGGTGTAATCCAGTCTCGGTTCGTTTTCACTATTGTCATAGAGTCAAAAGCCTCTGGGCTGTTGTGCTGTGGGCCTCACAGCTGAGCCATGATTACACACATCATCTGACAGAACAACAGCACTGCTCCACTCACTACACTGAGCTGGCTGGGTCTGACTTTGGGAGAACAGTCACCTTGTAAACACCTTCTGAGACTTTCTAATGTTTAACTTCCTCTTTTTCTTACTAAACAAACAAACTGACATTCCAGACCAACACAAATTCAATTTACATCAATATCCTCTACAATCTACTGCTTTCGGCTGTTGAGTTAATGGCTATATAACTGCAACAAAAATGATTAAATGTTATGTCATTTGGCAGGCAGAGGCAATTAAAGCTGCGTGCTGCTGCTTGTACACACAATGATTATATGTCTGCACAACTCAGCACCAAAAAAGCAATGTTTAAACTTTTAAAAGGACATGATGAAAACTCAGAAGTCAAAGATCACAAGAGTTTAATATTTAGCCCCTGTTGAAACTTTACTCTGTTACACAATCCGACATTTTGACATATCCTTGGTCAACCATTTTGACAAAAAAGCAATCTAAAAGTGTCCACGGAGAACTGTATTGATGCAGTCCCTTCCAAAAAAAAAAAATCTTGCAAAGTTTTTACTTTAAAAAAGGTAGTCTGTTTTTTTAATATATGTATTTGTGTGTATATATTTTATTAAATTATTTATTACTAAACTTTATAGTAAAGATGTCAGCAATAGGGACTTATTTTTGGTTAGAAATGTGTAGAAATTCAACAATCAGCATGCTATACCACTATTTATGAGACTTCTGAAAATACAGTGTCAGATAACCCTGATGTGGGACAGGGTCATATTAAAGGTGGAGTAGCTGATTTTCACACTTCAAGCACGAGTCAGGCTATACATCTGAGAATTCCCTCTCATAAATCCTTCGACACAGGGTTAATATTGGCATGTATTCATTTTGATTGCAATTACAGCTTGTAAACTTCTTTATACAAACAGCAAAGTGAAACTGGAGAGGACCACCCAAGCACAGCCAATCAGAGCGTTGCATTAGAACTAAAATTCTTTATCATCATAGATGTTTCAATGGAAAACACAAAGTTTACTAATTTACAACAAAGTTTACTAATTACAACAAAAAATGTTGTCACCCCATCTTGTGAGTCTGATCAGAAGATGAATGCAATGCAAACAACATTGTGACAAAAAAAATAAAACATAACATTTTTAGGAGACAATCACAATTTTGGTAGTAATCAGTGTAGTCCCTCATTTTTTTTAAAGTACTGCTTGAGGGATTTCACACTTCAATGTGATTGATCGGCTGTCATTTACTCAAAACACGGTCCGACCAAAGCATGTAAATCTAGCTGTCCATGACAAAAAATAATGTGAACCTTTTGGTGGTACCTAGACAAAATGCAGCTACAAGTGTGTATTTTGCAAATTAATCAAGAGTTGGCAGGAACAAATCATCCCCCTTGCCTATTTACTTGACATCTAACATCTTCATTGGAAAACAACCAACACTGCACTGAATGCTGGCACTTGGCAATGCAAAAATAAGGCTCTTTTACCCGAGAGTGACTCTCTCCAAACACAAACATACATTTCATCACAACATTAAATGCAGGCTTAGTTCTGCTTGGTATTATTGATGGTATGCTGTGTTAAATTAATTTTGTAAACGACATCAACGGCTTATCCTGCTCCAGATTTTTGCTCAGCTTCGCTGCATCTACATTACAACACAGACTCACACGCTTTCAAAACTGTGAATGCCATCATTGAGAGGTCCTCACTAGCTTTCAATATCTATTAGACAAATAAAGGTTGCTTGCTACTCAAGGCTTGATTTGTTGGACGGATAATTTCTTAGCAACACAACTCAATGTTATTGACGAATATGACTTTGTATTAAATCCTAACACCATGTAATTAATGCATAGGGTAAGTATATGTATATCTGTATATCTGTACATGTATGTATATATGTATATTTCTAATTCTATGATTACTGTTCTATAAATAATCAAAAGATAATAATCTTTGCAAGTAGGAGAAGCATATTCATGTACGAGAAAGAGAAAATGGTTGGAGGAACCTCCAAAGGAACTACTTCTACTAAAGCAAGTCTAGGACTTTCCAGGTAAAAATAAAAAGCATAAAACAGGATGTCATCTTCTAGACACACTACAGTACTAACCCAAAGTAGGGCAAAAACGTGGACAATTTTGATGACATGATATGATATTGGTAAATACTAAATGAGAAGATGGATTTCTATTTTGTCTGTTAGCTGTCAACCTTGATCTTTGACATTTTAAATTAACAGATTATCTGTCATGAAAAGAAATAACGCACAGAAGCAGACAAACAGAACAATTATTTCTAATTGCACCGGCCTGTCTCAACAAGTTTTTTTGTAAGAAAAAAGAAACATGCAAAGAAAAGTCGCACAAAAGAATGAGTGCGTAAAACTAGGCCATTGTCCATACATGACTGTTTGGGAGTGGCTAGCAGCTTAGGTATGCTAGGCTAAATACTGTGACATAATGCAAATTGGCACATGAGGAAAATATTTACTACACAACTTCAAACATCGTGATCTCCAGAAACAAGAATTACAGGAATGCAAATCCGTTGCTTTAGGATATTTGTTGTACTAAGCAGACAGTGTATCCACGGCTGCTCCTAAAAGTGTGAACATAGTGGAATAATTGAAAGAACCGTGGAATATCTATCACAATAAAAAATCTTTCACAACTGCTCTTCTGAGTGTAAACTAAAATTTGAGAATAAATTAGACCGAAACTGAAAATGCAGTGGTGCAAAGACAAGCAGCGATTTACTGGAGGGCATTTTGTTAGTGAAGAATTTCCTCTTGCTGAAAATTTATCCTTCAGTTACCAGGAAAAAAGGAGGTGGATTTCGTCATTCCGAGCTCTTCTTTTGTCTCCACTCAGCTAATCTTTACATTTTAATCTGCCTTCATTCTGACAGTCTCCCTCGTTCAATTCAATATGATTTTTAAGATAACACTTGTGATGAGTGATAGAGCTCTCGACCACACAACTGTTCACGCTTCTTGTGCACTGGCTTATCTGACTTAACATGTACTACACACTTTTTAAACTATAAAGTTGCAACAGTCTATTTACTTCTGGGTACTTAGTTAATCAAAATCTATCACAGCGCTCTGAGGAAGGCTTTAAGCCGAAACGCGTTAGCGTTTACTTGTGTGAAACAGCCAAATAAAAAACTATGTGAGCATTTCTGTCCTGAAGTGTTTTTAATGAAGATGTGCAACCCTTTTACATTTTGATTAACTGAAATAATTTTTTGGGGTTTAGCACTCAACTTTTGAGGACGCGCAATCTTCACTACCTGACAAGCGTAAACACTGTATTTATAAGTTGTTGTTGCTTTTGCTTGAACTTCATTGCATTTTTATTATTTTGAGCACTATTTAGGTCAAATAAATGATTAATAAAACTACACCTCCATGATATCCTAAAGCGACATTGTATCAGTCTTATCTGGCCCAAAATGTGTAAAAATTCTTATTATTTGAAATAATAATTGCCCAGTTAATCAATTAGCAAAATGATCGCTAGTTGCAGCCCTACTGCCAAGCTATGCCTTTTGAGTTGTTCTTTCTGATACCTTCACTGATTTGTGCTTGAAATGGAAGGCACATTTCTGCTAGCTTTAGACCTTGAAGACCGTTATGTGAGCAAGACCCTGAGGACACCCTGCCCTTTATGCCCTCAGTTCCAACGCCCGACAGCAGCAAAAGCTCCCTATTGGGGGCTCCTGCTGTGATGGCAACTTGTTAATCAGTATCTACACATGCATGCTAAGCAGTCCTTTTTGATTTCAGATTGAAGTTGGAATGCTCTTTTCCTAGATTCGCTTCAAGCGCTGACTGGGAGAGTACTAGAGTTAAAATGTGATGAAGCAGATGTTTCTGTAGTGGTACTTGTGGTATTGGTATTAAAAGTATATATATATATATATATATATATATATATATATATATAATATATAGATAGATAGATAGATAGATAGATAGATAGATAGATAGATAGATAGATAGAGTTTAACAAAAAGTTGTTAATGTTGTGTTAGTTTGCACAGTTGTTTCAAACACACACACACAGCAGTCAGAGTAGCGTCAAAAGATAGTCACTATCTAAACAACCACATCATAAAGTGGTGGTTTATGACTTGCACGCTTTTGGGCTTCATTACTCACAACACACAGAATATGCAATAAGTTATTTTGAGCTTGCAAAAATGAAAAGACTACCAAAATAAACAATAAACAGGCTGGAATACATGAGGCTGTGTTAAAGAGAAATGCAACAATGTTTGCACACAGAAGTCAGAAATGTCAATAGCTCTGTCTGTGCTCACTTCCAAATGGTACATTTTAGTTTAAGATTAATAGTCTAAATGTTAATGTGTTCATACAAATAAAAGAGCATATCACATTACCCGTTTGTTTTCTTTTGGAAGTTGATATAGTCCGACAAGCTAAAAAAAACAAGAAATCAGACATGAATCTTACATTCTTGGAACATGAAACCGATTAAACCTCCAAAAATCGTTGTAGGTTTAATGGTGTAAAACAAACACCTGAGTATCCTCTTGTACTGACCTGGCTCCAGCCTCCAGCTCCTCACGTGCACAGCGACACCTAGCTTCTGCCCCAAAGTAAACTTTAAATTAAGTGCAGAATGTAGTATTAAGTTAAAGTGGATGACGATATTTTGGACATTGTTGCTGGGAAGTGAAGAAACGCTTTCTGATGGCTCCCTCTCTTCTCCGTGTGAGAGTCCGGAGCTGGGAGTGCCTCGCTCTTTGGCCGCGGGTGGTTACCTGACTCCAGTCATTCCGGTGAGCCAGCCTCCAGACTAGAGCTGCGGCTAACAGCGGCTAACAACCAGCTAACAGCAGCTAACAGCGGCTAACACAACAGCAGCCTCATGTTTCCTGTTGTTTTCTGCAGGACACAGCCACAGCACGTAGACGTCCCCAAAGCAGCTGGGTCACGCTTATTTCAGCCTACACCCTCCAGGTGATTAATTATTAACGAACTGTAACTGCTAAACTCTCAACATACCCATCAACTTAGCGAGGTACCATTTTAATCACACCTCTTAAATTTATTTATGGGCTAATTTAGTTCAGCATTTCTTCATTCCACTATTTCAATTACAAGTTGAAATTAAGTTTCCCAAGTGAATAAAATAATTTTTATTAAGTAATTCAAAATGTATTTCTCTAGACAGCGGCCTCCCGTCCATCTTTTTAGACTATGTAGTAGATTTTTTTTTAATTAATCAACATTTTGTATTGGGACAAATGTTGAAAGGATTAGGCTGAAGCAAAAAACAAAAAACTGAAACCCTCAAATTAACAGGACAGCTAAAAAAGTAATAGAAAAAACATTAAATTGAATGAGAAACACATTTTTACTTTTTTAAAATGAATACAGTATGTTTCAGAATGCTTTAGATTGAATGCCATGTGACATTCTGGTGGACTGTTGATTATTGAGGTAAAGTAGCCTATGGCATAGGACTAATGTTATGGTCTGGTCAGTAAAAAACAAAAACTTTTGATTAATTCTTTATGGTTTAAATTCCCTTGCACGGCCGTTTGAAGCCAGAATGTCCTTGGCTGTGATCCATAGTGCACTGTATTAATGAGCACATCCACTGACACGGCCTACTTCTGATTCTCCAGTCTTCACATGATCATCCATAGAGATATAGAGGCAGCGTGCATATCACACATAACATATCACACAGCTCTGCCTGTACCGCTCTGTTAACTGCCTTTGTATGTTTGAAAGAGATGTTGTTATTGTTGTAACCTTTGTGACAACAATAACTCTATCCTTTTGTAAATGTGAACCCATGCATAGGAAGCACTTCTCTTTGTTTGCTTTCAAGCTTAGTGAATGTGCATTATGCTGTATGAAGCTGTTTTATTGTTCATAGTCCGTAACAAACTAAGTGTCAAATAACCCACATGAGACATATGACCTGAATTGGCTCACTAGTAAAGTAAACATGTAAAAATGTACATACATGGAAGACACCACATTTTAAAAGATTTTTTTAAGAAATCTGCTTATTGAGTTGGTTCAATAACTTTAATTATTGCCAAAAGTACTGACACATAATGATAACTGAGGTCTGCCTGTGCATAAACTCATCAAAATACTACATGTTAATTTGTGTTCGTTTAAAATTTAAAACCACTCTTCTTGTATTCTTGTGCTTTTTATTCATGTTAGCTTTTCTTTCTAGATGTTCAGTGTAAAGTAGCCAACACTCTAATTGAACCAATTGGGAGATTATTATCCTATTATTCTTTGAACTCTGTCAACAGAGGCAGTTACCAGAAATATATGAGGAATTAAGAGGTGTTTTGATTCTTAATATTGTAAATCTGAAAATGTAGACAAAATATATTTCATGGCTGAGGGTTTGCCACCTGTAGTTACTTAATTGCAGTTCTAGGTTTTATTTCGAAAAAAAGACCCTGAAGGACATAAAATCTGCTTATTGTGAGAAAAACTTCTTCCACAGTGACCTATAACTGCTTGACCCGGTGGCGCCACCTGCTTGTCTTCATTGAGATAAGTTTAATTAATTCTATAGTGTAGAATGTTTCAGGCAAAACGAGGTGGTGAAGGCGCCTGCTGTCCGTAAGGGTGGTTGGGTCTGACGACAGCGCTACATGGCCTGGGTAATTCTCGATCTCGAGAGAAAGAAAAATCCAACTAAAGGCATCTGGACTGTCAGTAAGGGCAAGAAAAATCAAATGCTGCTTGATTTGAAAACAAAGTCCTGATGCATGATGGGACATGTAGTGCAGTGAACACGTGTGGTCAGAGGTGTGAGCTGACAGCTGATTATATCTGAACCGCTGTGATCACTTCAGTTTCTCCTCCATGTCCTTATTCTACTATGTCCTATGTCTACTTTTATGACGTGACTTCACACATGTGTAACGTGGGTCAAATAAAGAGTCTTTAATGCTGTCTTCAATGCTGTACATTAAAGACGGCATCATTAATCAGCTCTTGATGAGCTGAACGTAATTTTCTTGTAGACAGAGCTCAAGCATGCAAACTATATTATGATCTCTTTAGTTATTGCTGTGGTGATGTTTGTGAAAATTGAAAGGCATTCTCAAAATTGTACAAAGTTTTGTGCTTTCGCCATGACTCTGAGGGACCTAAGTTTGTTCTTGGGCTCAAGGAGTGTCATTACTCAGCTGCCATGCATGTGCAAATCTGTCACAATATTGTAATTGTCTACTTTTTCATATGTATGTTACAATAGGATTTATGAATGACACATAATATTGCTCAGTCAAAGTAGGAAGAAAAATTTGGAAGTCAGAGGGTATGGTTGATGCCTATGTCTTTTCATCTATAAATTTACATGTTCGCTTGGGGCACACAGCTCTGTCTTTGTTTCTGTTATGTGATGTTTGTCCTTGACTTAAAATCTCTCTCTTGCTACACTCTGCTGTACAGTTATACTGCCTCACCTTGGTTTTAAGTGAAACATTTATATCTAGTCTAGTGACATAAATCAGAACAAAAGTACAGCCCAGTAGTAATATATGAGTTAATAGCAGATAATAAAGTAGCCCAATGAGAAACTGAGGGAGACAAAAATTCCCTGGAAATGCTTTGCAGTATTTGGTATGCTCTTGCAGCATCCTTTACACATAAGCTTTACATTTACCAAACATAAATGTTTGCACATAGCCACTAACCGACCCCTACAGAAACATGCGGTAAAAAGATGAATAAATTGTTAAAGGAAATATATTGTGCTTCATCATGTATTTATATAATATAAACTACAAGATATGTAGATCAGTCTTAAAAAAATACTTTGAATCAGAATAATTTACTTTCTGTATGAAACTGCAAGTGACTCAATGTCCATTTTGAACCTTGCATGTTTTAATCATAATCAAAAAATTTTGAGTAAGCTAGTGTCCTAATATCAGTATCAGTTTTCCAGATGTGTGCGGATTGTGGCTTACTCGGGGTTAGTTCTGGCTTATTATAGAAACATTTTTCATTCAGTTTTAGCGCAAGTGGTTTCCATAGGAACCATAGTTCTATAAGGTCTGTTAAAAGTAGCATTCTTTCATAGGTCCTGTGTGAGTCCAGCTTTCATAACACTGCTGGTTCTTACATTTGATCAAAAACATTGTTGTTGTTTATTGCACTACATGGAGTGGGACCAAATTGGCACCTCCTTAAAATATATACTTGTACTGGCATGCTTCAGAGGCCCACACATGCAGGATGCAGGATTTGTGTCCTTTTACACAGTTCTCTTTCCTTTCACTTGTCATTACAGTGTCTGACTGTAAACCATACCCACACACTGCACACAAAATCTATACAGGACTCTGCAAGCAATATGTGGTGAATCAAAGTGCTTTGTGTCCTCCATGTTGTCATGTGACACACATACACTCACATACACACATAAGCAGACTATCCCACTGTTCTCTTTTTCTCTCTTCCCACTTGCGTCTCTCCTCCTCCTTGCTTTTCCATCTCTCACACACCTCTCTCTCTCTTCTCTCGTGCTATCCTCGTATCCACCAGCAACTGCGCTAAGCAGCCTCTTTCTCCGAGCCATGGATTCTTCACTTGACTAATTATCCTTGAAGTGCCACTGAAGACCATTATATTTAGCTCGCCGACCTACTGATGAAGTGCAGACACACATAGGCTGAGCTGGTTGGAGGCAGGAGCCTAACACTGGACAAGCTCTATCTTTTCTATTCACATGTAAAAAAGAGGGCTTTTGCACTGGCACATCGTCGCAAGTGAGGAGCGCTCCGCTTCAAAAGAAACAAGAAGGAAGCAGACAGAGGGGCACAGCTGAGAGCACAAGGCAACCACAGAATGCTCATTTTCTGCAAGAGCGCATCCTTCTAGAGATAACTCTGTGCAATCACAAGAGATTAGAGGTGAGAGGTTTCCAGAGCAGTGTTTTTTTAACATATTCCCTCAGTGTGAATGTGGACGTGCATGTTCATCATCATGACCCATATTATTGAACCTGTGGTGCAGCACAGCTGGAGTTCTATATTCCTCTTCTAGTCTTTCTCTCTCTTCTCTTCTGTTAGAACTCGGACATCAGACCACTTGTTGGCGCGACATCTGAGTTGTGTAATGACTGGTGTAATGATCAGTGTTTGAGCCTGGGGTTTGTGTTGTACAAGTGTGTGTCTGTGTCCAGTCTGTAGGCAGTGTGTGCCAGGAAACCAGTCAGACACTCTTTTGTAGCTGTGGTGCCAGAGCGAGGCTTAAGGATGCACATCATAGTGAACGACAGCAACACAAGAGACAATCTGTCACAGCAGCCTAGAGCCCCTCTGTAAGTGCGGGAACGGGACAATACAGAGTTGCATCACACAGCATCTCATCTCTGTGATAGATCTTTAGGTCACAGTACAGACCAAGCTGAAGGCTAAAGAATGATTCTATGCACACCATTCTATGCAAACGACACCAGGAATCAAACTACTGGCAAATTAAAACTGCATCAATTACTTTCAACCTTAACATCTGCCAGCAATATCTTGGCCTACAGTGTCCTCTATGTGTGCCTTTTGAAAATACAACTTGTACTCTCAGGCAGGATTTCTTGACATTTTCATCACTAACCATCCAAAAATGGAGATCTGTGGTAAATAAGTAACAGGAACACAAAGTACCGCCGCAACATTGCCAGATATGTTTGTTGATTCTGTGAGGACACCTAGGGATGTTTAACAAATGTGCCCTTTCTAATCCCTTAATCCGATATATTCATATTGCTTCATTGAGTTTTGCAATGATAGGACATTACAGTTGCAGATTTTTCAATTGCAACATTAGAAATGTGCAGTTAAATGTATTCTTCATTCTGAATGAAAATGTGTCAATTTTCAGTAATATTCATGTTCTCTTTTTAATCAGATCTTGCAAAAGTTGTGAAATGAACCAATTTTATGGTGACCATTTTTTCCTGACACACTGGAAAGAGAAAATCAACAATTATAAAACTTTTGCAAAAAAAAAAATAGCAATGATTTCTGATTGTATAAAAAGTAACTTAAATGAAAATCTTTATTGAACTTACAGATTAGTCAAAGTATTGCATCAGTGCCCCAAAGACATTTCCAAAAGCCCTCCAGCCTTCAAAGTTTTTCCTCATTTTTCCTCACTTTGCTCTTGTGCTTCCTGTACTGCATATGATTTTTCTGCATCTCCTCCAGTGCTGAGTATGCTCTGCTCACTGCTCCCTCGTCACTTCTGAAGACTCTCCAAACGTCTGCATCATGGCTTTGTCTCTCTCTTATCTCTATCTGTCAGTCTTTTGTTTTTGATCACAGCTCCTGTGTTGCCACTCTGCTTCTCCTCCTCTCAGCCTCATTTGTACCTGTCTCTCCCTCCATTGTCTGCACTGGTGTGAGTGTTCCAGGACTTGCATTTCCTGTTCGTCCCAGATATATGATTTGTGTGTTAAAATTGAACTGTGTGGGTGAGTTTTTGTTCTGATGAAGCGAGATAAAAGGGCTGTCTCACTCTATTTAAATGACAACAGAGTTCACAGTATCCATAGCTCTGATGCTTCATGGGTAATTTGTACACTAAAACACATTTTAGTATTGCATTCAGTTCAATTTCTATATTTTAAAGTTAACATATCTACAGAGTTTTTTATTCAGAGCCCAAGTCTGGATTATTCTACATCCAAAATAAATCGGCAGCTACAGTAAAATGATTTAAGTACAATTTGTGGAAAGCCTGAAGGGAATAATGGATTGTTTAATCGCAAATTTTACATTTTGCCTCATTACCGAAAACAGAACTTTATTTATAGGCCTGGGTTCAGTTGTTATTTTAAACTGAAGATTGGTACTGACGTTGGCACTGTAAAATGTCTCACACATTGTCCTTTGACCTCCAGATGATGGAAAACCGATTGTCGATGCAGAGGAGGTCAGTGAGGAACCCACCCGGAGACAAAGGCCTGATAAAGACCAGCACCTACATCGTGCCCTGCTTCCTTTTTGTCGAGGTAATTTTGTTCTCATTTTTCCGTATTATCTACCTGCCGGTTTGTGTCTGAGATTAATGGAAAGAATTACTGTTGTTTTGTACCTGACCTTATCTTAAGGTTACTTTCACTGATGACATTTACAAAAACTTTCTCGAGAATAGATGAATGATCAGACGATTCAAGATGCTTAGCTTATTTTTAAAGTCTCTTCCCCAGTCTGGTTATACTTTTATTTCTTTCCTCAGAAGGCCATATTTCTCTATTACAACAGTTGAATTTGATTAGGTACAGTGCGGTCCAGTGCAGATACTTTTGATTACATCTGCTGTTCTCAAACTGTAGCAGCATTTTCAGGTGATACACCAATGCATCTGCAATTCAGAAAAGGATTTTACTTTAAAGTAAATTAAATCATCTTTATATTTTCATTTTGATTTTCATTTTTTAATCTAGTGGTGGAAAGGCCAAATGTTTTCATAAGTAGTACTTGGTGTGAAAAGTTTGAACCTCTGAATTACATTATACTGCTGTGGTTTCATTTGCATAAATAGCCCTAAGTCAAAACACAGGCTTTGAATATTAAGATACAGAATAGCATTAAATGGCCCAAGCGCTAACAAGCTTTAGCAAAGGCGAGATGAATTTACAATGTTTTTACTCTGATCTCACAAGTGGATCACATGTTTTTTTTCATGGCCTCTAATATTTCTAAACTTGTTGTGGTTCCAAATGGAAATGGTTTATTTGATTTTGTGCTGTAGTAAACCAAGTAATTCTTAATAAGAATAATGCATTGAATTTTTAAACAATAAAGACATCTTCTGCTCACAAAAGTGCATAAATTCAGACCACGCATATGATAAAAAAAAAGTAAAACAGGTTATGCACACAGAGAAGTAACAGCAAACAGCACATTTTTTCTGTTGTTTATATTAAACTCACAGTTCGCTCTGATCCAGCTTCATATCTAGTCCTTTCTACTACCATTCGTATAAATCCCCATGATCCTTAAAAACTGATAAACAATTAAGTGTGCAGCCATCTGTGTTTTTGATCCTGTAAGTAGTGTACGTGAGGCGCCTCAAGCACTTGTTGCTTTGATGGACGAAAAAAAAGCACATTTTCCAGTCTTCTGCATCTCAAAGCCTTTCTCTGTTTCTCATTTCACATCGCTCGCTCCTATGTATGGCTGCGCTTTCTTCTCATTGGAAGATTAGAAACAATGGGTGTCATTTGGGAAATTGTGTAAATTAGCAGGCTTCTGTTTTCAATCCACTGACTCCCTGAAGAAGTGACTGATTTGATTTAAGTATCACAAATGGCTAATTACACAAAGACTTTATGAGCTACTGAACTGATAACATTGATCAGCTGAAGAATAGATGGGTCTACACACTATTACTGACACAAAGAAGTTTTAGCAAGTGACCTCTTTGCTTCGTAGCTTCTCAGTTTTGATCCTTCACGCCTTAGCTCTTCCTTGTAATCCCTAAATGACCTGGTGGAGTACTCTCGGCCTCAGCTGTATTTTTAAATTAATTGGCCTAATTAAGCGCGGAAACCCAATTAAACCATGCAACTGCAAACTCTCGCCAAGCCTGCAGCGCCCTTTAGCTAACTGTACACTCAAGCCGAATGAGCACTAAAACACATCTGCCTTTGTATTCAAACTAAAATGGAAACTAGCCTGATTTCGCCGGCGGTGCACATATTAAATATTAAACCTGGTGAAGTTTGTTGTGTTAAAATTTGCGAGAGAACCTCAACATTGGAAGTCAAAAGTTCAGGTTTGGTACGAGAAGTTTTGTATAGGACTATGAAGCAAAAAAAAGAACTAATATAATAACAATGAGATAAATGCGTGTAATAGTATTGTTTTTATATTCTCAAGTGACTATTTCATCTCTTATGGCACAAATCTCTCTCAAAATCCTAACAGGCTCGAATACATTTGCTTTTCTCTTTGTCTTTGTTAAATTTAGAACGTTTTTTTCCCTGAATGTGCGTCTATCATATCACTAATCTCTGTCAGCAGCAGTCTTCCTCCCCTTCGTCCAGGATTCTCTTTGACTGCCTCCCCACTGAGTTCAACCCAGTCAGATCCTCCTCATCATTCATCAGCACCCACTTCTTTTGAGTAATTACATCCTTTGCACCACGGACCTCCCCATTACTACCCTAAAAATCTTCTCCCCTTCATTAATGCTCCACTTTTCTTATTTCTCCCTGCAGTCTGCTTTGAAAGTCTACAGCTCTCTTCAGTACATATATCTGAACGTAGCCTCACATTATATTGCTATAATTAGCTCTGTTTCTTCCTTTCGCTTTGATTGCTTATACCTCAATGACTTCACGCTGCAGTTAAATAAAGGGCAGCTGCTTTATGTTTGTGTTTGTAGTGAAGCTGCTTGCTGTTGCGTAGCTTCCCCCGGAGGGCACTTGCTTCTTTGTTGTTACACTGGCATCTCATTAGCAATTTCTTTTCAATCTGAATGCCCAGTTTTGTACTTGCTCCTCCCAAGTTATGTTTTGCAATGCCTTCTCTTGAGGTTTCTTGTCATTACAACTTTTACATCAGGAAAGACATTGTTTCCCTTAGTTTGCCCCATATCTTTAATCTCTTAGCCTTGTCACACATTGATTATCTGCTTTGCCAGATTAGCTCCCTTGCTTCTCGATTTTCAAC
This sequence comes from Mugilogobius chulae, assembly GCA_038363315.1. Taxonomy (NCBI): domain Eukaryota; kingdom Metazoa; phylum Chordata; class Actinopteri; order Gobiiformes; family Gobiidae; genus Mugilogobius; species Mugilogobius chulae. The sequence goes on from CM076398.1 coordinate 30,495,045, forward strand.
CCTTCGTAGCAAATTACTTCAGTGAAATTCCTGCAAACACGTCTAATTGTTGTCTAGTTTTAAAACTCACCTTGCACAATTCTATTTTGCAAAACTACATACTTAAAAGCTGGTAAGTCTTGCATGGTCTGATGTCTTTGCAGCTCACTCTCTCTGCTGCTTCTACTGAGACACACTGGAGATTGGTCTGGAGCCCATCGCAGGCATGGCTTCAAAGCAGCCTCTTTAAAAAGTCATTTTGATACAACAGATTTGTGACTTGCGCGAGACACTGGTGGGAGGAGAGTGGGCTTGATCTAGGCCAAACGGGCACACTGTGAATATCTGTTCCAAAGCAGAGCTACAAAGTACTTAGAGTGACTACAGTAACAGAATGCTTAAGCACAGTAGTAGTACTATTAGTAACAGTGCTGGAAGAGCGTAGGAGAGGGTGAAATGAGCTGAGCGAGTGACAAAGGAAAAGGGCAGTGTGATTGGTCTGACAGCAGGTGTTTGTGATCAGAAACAATCAGAGCAGTCTACGCTAATATCACAACTTTTGTATACTAGAAAATATATTTGCCACTACAATGAGCACTCATTCAGTTGGTTGTGAATTAAAAAAGTATGTACCGTAATACAATCACGAGCAGGGCTGGTATTGATAAAAGTAGATATCACCATAATTTTTTGACATATCTCGATATTACGATAAGAAAATATCTTTAAATGTATTATTTGAAGCGTAATGATCAAACTAATAGGACTGAAGTCGACTTCAGACATGTGTTTCAATGACTGACCAAACATCTGACCCAAACTGCACTCACAACACCACAGGTTTTTTTATTTAAATAACTACTTGTAAAGAAAACAATGCAGCTAAACAGGATTGTTCTGTATAAAAAGTCATACTAAAACTAATTTTGGTCAACAAAGGCCCAAAGGAATAATTAACTTAACACATTTCTTATTTGAAAGTTCACTATGTAACTTTCGTCTTTGCATTGTCAAACAGCTCGTATTGTAGCAATTTTTTTTACCATTATTGAAATACTTGATATCAAATTTTTGCATATCTTCAAAAAATTATCTGAAATTTGATACATTGCACACTTCTAGACTTGGGTATTTAAATCATAATGGAAATCATGATTAATATTTAGTCCAGAGAATGACTAAATTGACACTTTCTGTGACAAATCTCACAGAAAGTGCATTCTGTAAAGTGTAAAGAAAACACATAGGTGTAACTATGAACATAATGTTAATAATCACATTTACACAATCACTCAATTGTTGTAGCCAATTAGAGCAATAATCGTAATTGAAATTTGACTTAATACACAGCCATTGTTTGCACTAAAATGGCCAAAAAATTACTCTGAATTTTAGACAATTTTATTTAAGCAACATATACAGAGAAGTGATTTTCAGTTTAAATGAGGTACATTTTGTGTTGTTTTGTCTTATTATAGAGTATATTTCTAATATTTGGTCTGTTTATTTGTGCATGTGTGGGTTTTTTTCAATTCAAGAAACTACTTCTGACCCCACATTCAAAAAGCAACCATTTCACTGACTCCAAGGCAAATCATGTCTCTAAATAATGTGCTAAACGTGGAAAAGTGTTATGAATCACACCAAAAAATAAAGAATGTTGTTGAAATAAAATACATGGATATTTTTTGTTGATCCACAAATCCAGTACAAGCCTGTCTGAACAGCTTTGATGAGACCTCTACAAAATGTCAGTATTTTGACTTTGCACTGGTTCTGCCTTGATTGAGGACATCTGTCTCCTCGTAATTACCCACTATGCCCCTGTTTTGGATGGTCTGTTTTGCTAATCATGTGCTCCCGGTTCTTTGTAGCACTGCCAAGTGCGTGAACATCAGGAAACAGTTAGCTTGACTGTCGACAGGATGTGCTGCCTCTGGCTTTAGTGAAACCAAAGTGAAGCATCACTACCTGGATAATGAACAGGAGCATCTTAAATGTATCAGATCCTTCCTCCTTTGTGTGCTTGGTATCCTCAGAAGATTTTGGACAGCATGTTCCTGCTGGCAATACTGGGCTGTGTACTTTTCAGAGAACATTTGGCTTAACAACAGAAATATACTTGAACCAAGGCCAAGACATTTTGAATTCACAATATTGTACACAAAGTGACACAGATTTGAAATGCATAGCTATTAAATGTGCCTTTGATATATGCCTGAATGCAGGGTTTGTTGAAATGACTGGATTGAAACATTATTAAGCCCTGTTATGACATACAAATATTGCAATACATGATGCAGATATAACATGTACTTATTCAGTTTTTCAAACCCTTTGCTGTATTACTCCAAACACGTGAGGATAATTTTAAAACATATTGTAGTTCTCCAATTTTTTCATTTACTCTTGCATGCATTCACTAAACACTTTATTACATTTCCTCTGTCTCATCTCCTAACACCTAACTCTCTCTAATCCTTAATCTTTCAGTAAATTGCATTGTTAAACTTTGTATGCGTGTAATATCTCTCCACATCTCTTTAGCCTCTAAGATACTGCATATTGTAATATACCAAGAACTAATGGCTTCAAGTAAACATTTCTCATTCATTCTAAAGTGCCACTTAAACTTCATCAACATCTTATTTTCTCATTACAGAGCCAGCTACACTATCGTATGTGAGAAGCAATTTTGATTTCATCATTTCAAGAACACGTAATTCTTTGCCGCTAATTAAAAAGCCCTTTCCCCTTTAGCACACACATACACAGAGTAGATACAATAGCAGTTCATTTTCTTCCCAGTTTCACCCTCATTATTTTGTTGAGACCGTGAATAGCACCTGCCTGCCTGTCTGAGATTTCTCACTCTCGATGGATGTTGGAACTTGTTAGCTGCTGGTTTGCCTCCCGTTATAACAACTCAGACAGAGAAGACCTTTTCTGACCTTATATTATACGGCATGTGGTAGGTTCAAAGCCAAGAGGAAATAAAGTATGTCAGCTAAATCATTTTATGCGTGGGTTGAGGTGCTTATGAAAATAATTTTTGTGGTATGTGAATCCTGAACGCTATATTAATTGCTCATAATTGCACAGCTAATGACTTAATTGAATTTCAGAACAGGAGTGATGATTAGGTACACTTTTGTCTGCCTTATGAAAAATGACTCACTGCGATACATATGTAACATCTTGTTCATTTGCATACTGAAAGGATTATTTTGCACAGCATCATTCTGTGACAATAGAGACGAATGGCACTCGCCTCATAGCAAAAAAGTCCCAAGTTTTCTCGAAGAATGAAGTATTTATGTGAAATGTTCTTCTAATGTCTGGGTGGACCTCCTACTATATTGAGTTGTATTTAGCTTCAGTCCTCTCCCCTCTGATTATCAAAAAAACGACTCCAAGTTCTAAGTTTTGTGCCATCAGGTCACGTCATTGGTTGAGTTCTGAGATTTTCTTCACTGTCCATAAATAAAACTTTTTCTGAGCGGTTTTGACGGTGACATGCTTTAGTGACAACTGCATGCCTGCAGTAGCCTGTTGGGAGCAAGATAGAGTTGTTGATCTTCCCTTTGTAATTAGTAGATGGAGATGTGGGTTACTGATGTAATGTGTCTAATGTGTAGTATGCTTTATCTAAAATTAGGGTTGGATGCAAAAGTAGAAGGGACAATTAAAAGGCAATAGCGATACAAATGTTGCATTATGTTTATTATTTAAAAGTTTATACAATTTACCACAACTTTACATTGGTATTATAAAATTTCCAGGTTTCTAATTTGTCCTGCAGCTGGATAGCTTTATTTAACCAAAGTCAGAAGATTAAAGCTGCTGACAAGATTTAAAAAACAATAATGCAATTAATTACATTTGACATTTTACTTGATGCATTCCCATTTGATACATGACAATTACAGACATTCATTGCTTTAAAACGCCATCTGTAATTGCTTAACATTGTAAAGAAGCCACAATACTCATGTCACTTTGGCTTTTGTGTTCAACAGACACGGCTTGCAACTATCAGTGTCAGCAATCCTAAAGTAATCCTCTGAAAAGAATATTCTGTGCTTTCACTGTGAAAAGACTGAAATAAATGTTAGTGCACCAATATAGAAACTGTAAGAATGAATGGAAAGTAAATGAGGCATGAAGGCAGCGTGTGGGTTTGAGAGTGATTGAGAGAGATACACGCACACATACATCTGTGATAAAGAGATGCTGATCAAATCCACCCAGTGCACACAGACAGACAGTGTGAACCAGCCGGGGATGAGTGAGGGTATGTGTGTGTGTGGGTGCCCGAGAGAAGAATCCCCTCTTTGATCATGCTCTGTTGCCTTGTTCCTTCGGCTGATGCACCTTTTCTCCTGATCTAACCCTGTTTCCTCCCTCACACAGCCTCAGATTGTCTTGTTGCCCTCTCCTCTGTCTTGATCTGATCATTTAATTTCCCATTTGTCCTACTTCATTCACTAATATATCACTGTCTTATTACCTCTCTCTACACCTCTTGTAGTCCCCGGGGTGTTATTAGAGCCACACTCTATTGAACTGTCTGTTCTTTCCTGTCAAGAGTAATCTAATTTATTTTCTTTTTTAGTGAGTTGCAGTACTTTGTGGTGACAGCAGGAGGCAGTCAAAGCCATTTATTTCGTGGAGGATCTTGTGACATCCTTTTGATGATTCAGTTGAATGAAAGACTCTACGTTCAGTTATTATCAATGACATAGGGCTCAGTATAGCCGTCTTAACTGTCATCAAACATAGCCTAAGTACATTTGGATATGTATGTGTTTCTGTTTTTTACCCTCTCACTGTTTTGATACTAACCTTATTCCTATTTCAGATGAGAAATAGCTAGTGTCATGGTAGCTTCGAAAAATAAACCCAACAGTCTTTCCTTATGAAAATATTATGAGAGTGAGTGAGAGTAGATTATGACACAAACTTTTAACTAGGAGCAAGTTAAATAAGTAACTTTACATTTCACAATTATCACATGTCTAACAAAGAATTTAATTGAAACACATTTCATTCATGTCTGTTGGCATAATATTCCTACACCATAGTTTTTGAGATAATGCTTCAGATACAAATTCTCAAAGTGCACTATAAGCTTTGATTTTTATTGAATGACATAAGATGATGAGCCCCTCAGGGAGTTTTTATCACATCACCAGCTCATTCCTGCGTTCTGTAAACATGTCATTGACTTTCGGGCCATCTGTTCTCTCTGTACTTGCACTATCCGTCATAAGACACCAATAATAGCTAAACCCTTTAAGACACATAACCACAACATTATTACCTCTGTGCGTGTTTTATTTTCTATTCATGCTCCTTTCTATAAAGAGCTTAAGATTTCCCAGCTTCTTACACATCAGCATCTCTTTAGTCTCTTTGATTTCTTGCTTTCGGCTGTCTTTGAAGATTAGAGATTTTGGTATTAAGCAGTAATTACACGACATGAACACAGTTTTTGCCTTATTAGGTCATCTCTAAATTATCCGTATTAGGTAAATGCCTGCTTATTATGACCGTCAGGAAGAAGATATTTTGCAAGATGCCAGTGGGGCTTTTTGTGCTGTTGATTGACTGATTTAGCTTTTAACATAAGCTCAAAAAAGGTTGTTTGCGATAAGCAATTTAGCACTGTATCTTTATTAAGAGTAACTCCAGGTCAGTTATGCCGTGCTGATTGCCACATCATCTAATTCTTTAAGCAGCTGTTGTTTACTATGTGGTATCTTACGCGTGAGGTTCCTCTAAGGATGACACGAGGATATTAACCTTTTTGACTTCATGTGACCGCCGCACAACTCCAGCTCATCAGATGGACCCGCTGCACATGACTGTTACACTTTCCAAACAAGTTCTTATGCAAATGAAGAGTCCAAGGTGACCTGTGCCGCATGTGCTCTTTACTAATTTGCAGCTTTCAACTTGAAGCAGATCTGACCTTTATGAATATTTAGATCAAATGTATTAGGCTATAGGGCAGGAAATGTGTTGTTAGCTTATCAGGAAATGACAGAAAATTGAAGCTGAGTAAGGGCACAAACGTATGTCGTTTTTTTAACAACAGATTATAGAAGTATGAAAGAACATACTAGGGTTTTAAGACTTTAAAATAATAGGACTTTTAATATTGTCTAAATGGGAAAAAAAAAATCAGATTCATGCTCATTTTATATAAGTTTTCAATATTTTTGGCAAACATTTTAATACATTAATTGACAAAATACATACATATTTTCATTTCATTGTGACTTGGATTCAGCTTCCATGTATTAAGCTTTTTCTTTTTATCGAAAGTATTGTGACTAAACACTCGTAAACACTTGTCACAATCCTTTCTCTCGGGCTTTCCTTCGCAGACAAAACGTTTCAGGTTGACAGCGATGACATGAATCCACACTCACATTTTAATGCTGCTGTTGTTGTAAACCACAATCAAAATGACAGGAGCTGTTTCTCAGCCCTTGTCTCCAAATGTTGGTTTAAACTTTGATGGTGGTGGTTGTTCTTGCTGGTAGAATTCCCTTGCTCTATCCACCCACAGTTTCCACACCTCCCTCGCTCCCTCAAGCCTTCTGTACAGGCCCACAGCTCGGCAAAGCAAGCAGAGGAGAGCTTTGGATGATGGCGAGGACTGTTCAACCAGTGTCAGAGTTCCCCTCATGCCCACAGAAGCTAAACTGATACACGCATACGCCCACATACTAGGATCATGTGCAAGGAAACAAACATGGAGGCTGTTTGATATCCTTGGCCTATTTACAGAACTGTGCATTGCGACGCAGCAGACAGAACAGTGCTGTCTAATGTAAATCACACTTTTTAATCGTAATGTTGATGAAGATAAGATAAGATTTCTGGAGAGGCAAAACTGCTCACAGTAAAAATGGATGTTTTTCACTATGAAAACATCTATGAGTGAATAAATGCAAACTAGATTAGACAAAGAAAAAGAAAGCAAGAGCACAATAACAGTTTTCCATAGTCCTAATCCCATTTTATTAGATTCAGAGTCTAACAGATGTCCCCATTTCTAAAAACGGCTTTGAGTAAAGTAATCATTAGTAAACACTGTTGTTGCAGGGCTACAAACTCAGAAAAGTAGATTTTACATAGTACACACCCTTTAAGGATTCATTCATCGATGTTTGAGTAGTGATGATTGCGATTTTCACCTTCTACCTATCCTTACATTTATCTACTCAAACTACAACTAAAAAAATGCTAATCTGAGATTTCAGAGTTGTCATGTAGCCAGTACTATTTGTTGATCTTTACTTTGTGTCAGACAACAGGAGGTTTGAGTTTTTCTTGAAAGTAACTCAAACATGTAATGGTAATGAACAAAGGGTCCCTTTTGGCTAAAAGAAGTGTTACTCAGCAGTTCATCAAGTCAACTTTTATAAATGCAACTGTTTTGTTTTTTGTAAAAATCTGAATTTTGTGATGAGAAGAATGGCAAGAGTTCTTCATGCTTCTGTTCAAAGTGTGTAAGACAAGTCAGAAGATTTATAGGTGGGGTAACTCACTTTTTTAGTTGTAAATTAGTAAACTTTCACTGTCTTCCACTAAAAAGTGTTTGTTAAATGCAGCACTGTGAAAAAACAAGACATCTATGTACTGTCTGAACTGGATAATAAAGAATTTTAGTTAAAAAAAAAAAAGTTTATAAGCTGTATTTGCACTAAAAACAATTACATGTCGCTATGAACCATGTGTTGAAGGATTTACAAGAGGAAACAATCAGATTTAATCCTAAATCTTGTTTGCAGTGTAAAAATCAACTACCCCACCTTTAAATACCAACTGTATTTGTCCTGTTAGGTAATACCTGTATTTATATTTAAACATTTAATACAGAATTTTCTAACTTTGAACTCTTTTCTGCTGGCATGTTTGACTTTGAATTGCTTCATCTTGGTGTATAGAGTACTTTGCGCCTCATCACATTTAGTGCATTCGATTAAGGAGCGAAGTTGCTACGGGAACAGGTCTATCAATTATGCAATTTTACAATTCATATAGGGAATTATCCACATTAATGGAGTCAGGGAAGAGCAGATCTGACAGTAGAGCGAGTTTAAATTAGGTCAGCGTTTACTACTGCCCTGCGTCTCCTGCCATCATTGTCACTCTTCACGATGTGTTATGGCTAAAAGTGGTACTAGTTTCTCCGCTTTCATCCCTGTAGCATTGGATCAAGTGGTACTCCTGAATGCTGGAGGAGCTGTGGTCTGCAGTCTGCCGCCATTACACCGCTTTATGTCAGGCTGTAAAGTACTCACAAACTACTTTATTGTTAATGACAACGATTAACAAAAGTTTTAATGAAGTGCTCAGGGATTGACTAAAGACAGAAAAGTAGAATTAGTAAACTTGCTCTGTTTAGACATTTGACCTTATTTATTCACAGTAACAGTATGACCTTGGGCGTTAACACTGGACTTTATACACGAGGTCTGGTTCAAAGGATCATTTTTTCACTTCTTTATTAATGACATCACATTACGAAGTTGCTTACTTAGTAACAGTGTTGTACCTGAAAATATCTTTCCAATCAGATATCAATTTTGGACTCTCTTCTACTTCTTGTTATTTCAACATATTTTTTAACTTTTCTATCTTCTTTTTCATCCATGCAAAACTATCATGTAACACTCAACTAAATATCTGTAAATTTACTGTTTTTAATTGAACTTTGAGTTGACTTCTGATTATTTACTCCAAGATACACAGACCAAACAAGACAAATGCAATCAGTCCATTACGTTTCTTTCTCCAGCTGTTGCTTATTGCGCAGGTGTTGCTTTTCTGGGCAAAACCTGGTGAAGAGGAAATGAACAATCCTGCGTTTAAATGTGCCATGTTTGTGTATGTGTGTCTGTTTGACTATTCCTCTCATGCATTCATTTTACTTTCAGTCTGAAGGTCATATTTTATGCCCTGCTTAATCTGTTGTGAATGAATCCTCAAATCTGATTGGCCGGTTCTATTTTGAGACCTCTCTAACCAAATCCGCTGTTCTTTTTACCCCATCTGCTCTCCAGGTCCCTCCCTCATCCTTCTTCCTCTCTTCTCTCCTCTCGTACTGTTATTTTCTGTGATTGCTCCATTTGTTTCCTCCCACTCTGCATACAGACAGAGCTTGTCTTTGCCGCTTTATTCCGTCTTTCAGCTCTTTCTCTCCTTCCCCCTCCCTCCTTCCCTTGCTCACTTCCCTTCTTCCCTCTCTCCACACACACTTCACTTTACACATTACAGAAGCATTTTTTCGCTCGGTGGGAATGGAACTCACTACTTTATTTTGATGATTATCCTTTGTTATTTTTCTCTGATTCTAAAGCTGGGCTCAATATGTTTTATTTCCAGCTTGTCATCATGGCAGGGACCGTACTGTTGGCGTACTACTTTGAATACACGGACACTTTCCCGGTGCACGTTCAAGGGTTTTTCTGTTTCGACAAATCCTACTCGAAGCCATACCCCGGACCGGAGGACAACAGCAAGGCGCCGCCGGTCTTGGTCTACTCCTTGGTTACAGCGATACCCACTGTGACGGTAAGTCCAAACTTCACATCCACAGGTGCCCATTGGATCAAACATTATAGCCAGCTTATGGCTCTTATACAAGAGATCTTTGCATTCAGTAGAACTTAGTTATCCTGTGTGCTTTGGCATGGTGGGTAAAAATCGAACATTGTCAGAGATGTGTAGGTGTGCATCCTCGTGGTCTCGCTGCTCACTGTTTGTGTGGATGGCGTAACCATGGAGACGGACACTATATTTGTCCTCGGTTAGAGAAGCCGTCGCAGATAGCAAGATAGAGTGCATCTCAATTCAACTGCATTTGTTACGTTATAATTGTAATCTGAGAGTATTTTTAGCAGCTATACGCTAACAACCATTTGTAGTTCACACCAGCTGTTGTATTGATTTCTGGTATTAAAAGGAGCTCTTCTATTTAAGTTGTAGCCAATACATTCTTGTTTATTCATTCTTATTTTAGTATGAATTATTATCAAATACTAAAAAAGATCCATTTTTATTTAATTCAAATTAATTAATTCCTTTTACATGACGTGCTATAAATATTGATCTATCACAATTTATAATACTTTTATATTTCTTCAACAAAAACAAATACAAGTTTTTAAATGACTATAGATTGACTTTATGGTGGTTGATGCTGCACTGTTATATTTAGAGAAATTAATGGTTTATTTTATGGGTCGGTTTTTGCTAAGTTGGTCAAATTACATAATTTAAATTCGGCGTTGATCAAGTTACTGGAAAACTGTGCTATATTTTACTATTTGCAGAGATAAAAACATAATTGTATTACCGTTTCTAAAATGTAACTGAGTCACACTACTACGAGTTACTTTGAGCTAATCACACACTTAATTACACACTTAACTTGAGTTACTCAGTAACTTGTATATTGTCAACTTTTTTTAAGTAATAATGTACATTACTTTGTTACTGGAAAAAAATACAGTATAGATTACAGTAACTTTTACTTTTACCTCCAACACTGTTTATTTTGACAACAAACATCACAAACATGTAAAACATGGGTGTAATCATGTTTTGTGCAGTATCCAATTTACACCGAGTTGTTTAATGGAAGGTGATTGTGTTTTTTAGTAAACTGTACCATATCTATCCTTTAATCTTGACTTAATGTTCAAAACTGATGATAAGCAATGTCTCTTATTTCTACATGTTCCTGTATGTACATGTTTTATATGGAAGTAAGCACAGGCAAGAAGGTAGGATAGGTGACAGATTGAATCAATCCAAATACAGACTAAATGAGTAAATTAATAATGAGAGCACTGTTGCAACATGATTAAAAACTCAGAATAGTGGATTTTGCGTTATATGACAACTGTATGTGTTCCCTGTGTGTGTAAGCCAAAGCATGACAGCCAATACAAAAATATTACTTTTCTAAACAAACAATACAAACTTTCAGTCAGTGTAATTTAGCCCACCCACAAAAATCCGAAGCAGACTTTGGAGGAGGAAATGCCCCCTTATTAAGTACTGTAATTAAATTGCTTTAATAAGGTAGAACTTAAATGAAGGCAAACATCTTAGTTACTTATATAAGTCCGTACCAAAATATACTGTATGCTGCCATAGTCAGTATGTTCTTTCTGAAGGAACAGTTGTAGCTTTGGGGCAAATGCCACAAATGTTGCAAATATTCACTACTGATTCAGGTAATCTTCTTAATTTTACTTTGTTGGTTGTTTCCATTCACTCAAATGATCCAGTCTTAGAACCAGCACAAATGATTTAGTTGAATTAATGAATCTGTGTGAAATACTTGTCCTTGTATTGTTTTGGTGCATGGTGGTAGTTGTTGTCTCATTCTTGTTTTTGTCTTTTCTGAGTTATAAAACGTGGGCTGTGGGCATGATAAAAAGGAGCTGTGCAGAGTGCGAGCTGTGGGCCGCTCTTTTGCCTCAAGTGCTAAGTGTGTGTTTTAAAAGTCAGTGCATCTACATTCTCTTCCACCTAGAGTTGTTTTCTGTAACTTTAACTTGTAAATATATTCTTGTCACGTTGTTGTTCAAAATGGAAATTCCAGGTCTGACATTTAAAAAAGCTCAGTGGAAGAATAAACCAGCTCTCTCAGGTTCTGGGTTTGCGTCAACTCCATTTTGCAAACTTGTTAGGAGCTTACTTTATTATTTCCCCTCACAGCACAGCAGCAGAAAAAATGGGGAAAAGTTTTAATGGCAGTCATGTTATGAAAACATTGTTGAAAAATACACAAAAATACAATGTGATTTTATCTTGATGCCTGCATATCACATACAGTGAGGTCAGTAGTTATATGGTCACACTGTGATTTTGCAAGTTCTGCCACTTCCACTGTGATAGACAGAAACTAAAAAAAATGAAGAAGTCACATTGCAAGATTTTATTTTATTTTTTTGTAAAATACTGTGTCAGATGTGTCAAGTATTTGATCACTTGATTCAACAATTTTTAATATTTGGTCAAGCGGTTCCTGCAGTTCTTCAGCAGGTTGGCTCACATTGCAGCACGAATTTCGTCCTGGTTAGAGCTGGTTTTGGGGTTGTCACTGAGCAACACTTTCTCCAAAGATTTTCTATATGATTTAGGTCTGAAGACTGGCCACTCCAGAACCTTGATGTGTTTCTTACTCAGCCACTCCTTGGTTTTCCTGCTCGTGTGCTTCAAATTTTTGTCATGTAGGAAGATCCAGCAATGACCAATCTTCCATGCTCTGACTGAGGGAACTAGATTTTTGCTAAATATTTCACAATTCATAGCCCTATTCATCTTTTTCTTAATACAGTGCTGTCCTCTGAGCAGAAAAACACCCCAGAGCATGATGCTTCCTTCCTCATGCTTCACTGTAGGTTTTTGTAGGTTCTTTTTCCTCCAAACCCCGGCGAATGGAGTATAGACCAAAAACACATTCTCCCAGTCCTCCACTAGATCATCCAGATGCTCCCCGACAATCTGGCCTGGACATGAACTTTCAGTGCGATTAGAAACGATGGTTCCAGCTCTCTTGAAGTCACTGACCAGCTTCTCTCATGTAGTTCTGGGCTGATCAACCACGAGGTGAGATCTTGCATGGAGCCCTGTCCGAGGGATAGTGGTAGTCATTATTAGCCTCTTCCATTTTCTAACAGCTTTGTGAAGGTCTACAATTTTGTCTCTTGGCCCTTGTAGGTAGTTAGATTTTGGACTGATTGTGGGGTGCACAAGTCTCTTCATGAAAGCTAACAACCTCATACATGTGCTACTTAAATAAATCATAAGCAGCTTGTAGTTTTCAACTTGTTAAAAAATCATACAATGTGATTTCTGGATTTTTTATTTTAGATTCTGTCTCTCACAGAAGAAACGTACCTAGAACGGAAATTGAGACCTCTCTGTGATTTCTAAGTGGGAGATCTTGCAAAATCACAGGGTGATCAAATACTTATACTTACTCACATACTCACTGTCATACAGTAGCATATAGCATTGTGAGTCTTGTTCTCGTGGACCCAATCTCATTTCCTTATGGGTTAACTGCCAGCATTTTATCTCCGTATGAATTCACAAACACAAGATAAACCATCTGGCCTTCATCCGGCCCAATTGGTTTGAGAGTCCGAAACGGCCGTGGTTCGGCCCACTCACATCACAGCAGCGTGGTTTTGAGGCCCAATCACATTGTAGCAGGGCGGACTAACACGGGCCGTTATAGCTCCCCGGTGCCGCAGCAGAGTCTGATTCAAGCTAAACAAAGACTGCGGCTTCTGTGAATGTACGTGTTTGGCTATCATGCAGCATTCCCAGCTCCCCAGTTAGGTTTAAATTCGTTTTCCTTAACAACTGTTAAATGATTTGGAGTTTCATTAGAAGTAAATTAAGTCTAGCTACATTGTAACATAGAATATGTACAATGATTTTGGATCAAACATTACAATTTATTGTTTGAACGGAGAGGATTGTTTTTGTTGTAATCATTACAGGGTCAAAATTTAGCCTTTTATATCAAAATCAAATTGCAATTGTCTGACCGCCTCTCATGAGATTGATTTATGCACAGATTTCACAGATTGCACAGAAAGTCGATGATTCTACATTGGTCAATCTGGTGAGCCTATTATGCTCCAGGACTGACTCTTCACCCTTCTTACGTTACTCCAGTGTCTACTCACTGTTTAGGACAGTGTTTCCCAACCTTTTTTTTGTAGAACATTTTTCATGGCACACCACCAACTCAAACAACGCCAAATCAAACTATTTTCTTCTTGTAAATTCTGTTCATTACACTTTAAAGTGAAACTATGTTACTTTCCTGGTGGAAGGCCTGCCTACATTTTGTATATTTGTGCTTGTGTTCTTACCATAGAGAGAAGCATGTGACACAACAAAACCATGTAGTACAGGTCAGATCTATGGAGAGGCAACCTTGCTCACAATAAGGCATTTTTCCAAGTTAGTTTGAATAAAACCCACCCTCTATATAATAATAACTAATCAAATACACATTAAATATGTGTATTATTTTACTTTGGAACATTTCCAAGGAAAAAAAGTTACATATTGCACCTTTAAACTATTAATTGAATGAGTAAATAGCAATTGTTTTATTTTCATTTTGACTGAAAAAGTTATTTTGAACACTACAAAATGGTAAATGATTCAATTAAATCAGTTTAGTTAATTTCATAGATTAGGTTTTGAAAACTGACTCATTTTTACGAGGCACACCTGACAGTATCTCAAGACACACACGTGTTCCCCGACACACTGGTTGAAAATGGTTTAGGACATGAAGATTTGATAGTCCCTTGTGAATGAATGGGAGCGTGACTCACTTTGGCCATAGTTTGGGTGTACCCCGCTTTTGCACCACACTGCTAGGAGACATTCCAGCCATCTGCGACCCTGTTGCATAAGGTGATGATGCAAATACCACCACAAAAATGATTGTTCAGTTTGAATCAGGGATTTTCATTAGTGTTTTCTTGTTCATAGAATCTAACAGAACGTGAAATAAACAGCAGTGGTGAGTCATGTCTTTCAGCTAACAGTCAGAAACATGAAATGGCAGGACGACTGTTGTTTCGTGTGGTTGGATAGAGCCTAAAGAGGGGCAGGAAGTCAGATAGGAAGTGACTTGTGAGTGAAACCGCTTGCGTGGTTCTTGGCGTGGATGCTGTAAGTTTGAGAGCAGCACCAGTGAAGGTGGATGTGTGGGCGGATGAAGACCTGCTGTAGGTGTGAGCGGGAGTATGTGAGAATAGATCCACTGATGTAGACGGTTGTAACCAGCAGCCGCTCACATAAGTGTTATATGTATATGTTGAAAATGCTGCATAGTTAGTTCCTGCATCTTCACCATGTACTTTTATCTAAGTAAGTTCATTTTTACAAAGTAGATGCTTTATGTCAGTTGTAGTTGTGATCTGGTTATGGCCTGAGTACTTCCTTTTCAAGTTGGTTTGAAATAAAGAAATGAAATAATTTAATCATTCGCAAAAACTTGTTGGGTTGTTTATTTAGAAGTATGTAGTGTATGTAGTACCTTAGGGTTGTTCAATTGTGGAAAAAAATGTTAATCGCTATTGTTTAAATCATAACTGAAACATGATTACTTTGAAGATTATTTGTTTAGAGAAGAGAAAGCAGCAGCAACATAAATGAAGATAACTTTTAATATTTTTAAAGCAGAATTTTTCTGGTGAATGTTGGATTTATTAGTAGTTTTTGTGAGTACGTTTTTCACCTAAGGTAACTCAAGCAAAGCAAGTAACAATTAATGATAATAACCATTGTTATGTTCATTGCACAACCCTAACTACCAATGGAAAAGTAAAGCATCAACTGTAGATTGTTGTGAAAGTTTGCCCCATAGTAAAACCACTGAAAGTGCATTCACTGTGAGAAATTGTAACTTTGATAGTAGAGGAATAGCCAGCAGTTCACTTCATACTCGATCCGATTGAGACAAACTCTGGCTGTGGTTGAAGATATGTGAAGATATGTGGATATGTGAACTTATTGTGAAACCAGATTTGCACCAAACATTTGTGCAGTTTGACTATTTAATATGAGATGTGTCAGAGCTCACATTCAGTTTTGCAACTCTTAAGGCTTAAGCAAACCTGAGCAAACAAAGAAAAAACAAAAACCAGGATGAATAGCATGAAATTTAAATTATAACACAACACGAGTGTGTGAGGAATTTTAATCAACAGATGAGAGGACAGTTAAGAAAAACACATTTATATACCAAGGGATTGGTTCAGGGATGTTTGTTCAAGAAAATCATAATTTTCTCAAGGATTGTCACTTACCTGATCCTATCAGATCTTAGCAGCAAAGCAACTCAGGGCCTGGCCAGTACATGAATGAGAGACTATTGGAACACCAGGTGCCACAGGGGGTCAGTTAGAATCATTTGTCGTTTCGTTGAACATCAATCTACCTTGCCCCAGTATCTATGTAAACTGACTGTGTTTCCTTGATTTTTTTGTTCTTTGAGCAACCAGAAAAAAGTGCAAAAATATATGTCCATTATTAAAACATTAGCTTATATCTCTTTGTGATTGGAGCTAGTTATGCACAA
The DNA here is from genome assembly GCA_038363315.1 of Mugilogobius chulae. NCBI lineage: Eukaryota > Metazoa > Chordata > Actinopteri > Gobiiformes > Gobiidae > Mugilogobius > Mugilogobius chulae. Next base: position 30,511,174 of record CM076398.1, read on the forward strand.
ACAAGAAATGCACTGTATATAACAAAAGTGCTCAAACCTGATTTATTACTGTATTGATTTCTGTGCCTGTTCGCGTAGTCAGAGTATGTTATCAGCTTTTATAAGTGTTTGTGTACCAGTGCCCACTCATCAGTCCAAGGGCTACGCTGGGCCCAATCACTGGATCAAATGGTAATTGTAGGCTTAAGATGCAGGCAGCACAGAGTGAACCGTGGATAGAACTACACAGCCACACACAGCCTCGGGAGAATTGCAAAGAGGATCTGTTTAAGGAGTAAGTGACATTTTGACTGCTGCTGTTTTCACTGTCTATTTGTGTGGATAAGGAAAAGAATGCTAAATCTTTGCTTTTGCCCTGGAGAAGTCGGCCTAATGCTTCTAAATATATGCGTTTGAAAAGCTCAACAAGCTGTGATTTTAGTATGAGTAACAATGAGAGTTTAGACAAGAACACAATCAAGCAAAACTAAAAAGAAACCAATTGGATTAAAGAGGGATTATACAAAGAATATTTTTGGACTGTGATAAATATTAGAAAGTAACTCATACATAAACTAACTACTGAAGTGAATAGCATGGAAACTGTCTACATTAGCTAGTCCTGTATAGTAGGGCAACATATCAAGTTTTAGAAAACAGCGTGAATGTTGGTTTCAAGATATTAAAAGTTTATAAAGTATATTGTTTGTTGTAAAAAAAAATGTAAAAAAATATTTTCTTCTCTTCATCTACAGTATATACTGTATGTATTACAGTAGGTTGCAATCATAAAACATCACAACAGTACGGTACAGTCTAATATACATGTTTAGCAGCTAAATTAATCTTGTTTAAATGCAGTTTGTTTGTTTTTTGCAAAACAAAAAGTTAATGGGTTTAGTCTTGTTTAATAGAAGTCATCAAATTGAAAATGGGTGAAAAAACGTACATATTTCATGGAAAAACTGGCTTTTGACTACCATCTGGACTTTCAACACTGTGTTCTACAAAATGACCTATTAACACTTGTTGATATGTTTTAGTACATTACTGTTTGATTGACCTGTTATTTCAATATCGTTATCGAGATATGAGAAAAATAATCGAAATATTCATTTTTGTCAATATCACCCAGGCCTAGTCCTGTAGAATGTTTTTGTGCTGAATAATATTGTAAGAAATTATTTTCTTTTCACTCATAAAAAACGTGTTCCAAAGATATGATTTAAAGGTTGTATGGAGGATTTTTCAAATCCAACAACTGTTTGCTGTTTTTCAAATGATGCACATGTGTTTCTCCTCCCAGGGCCACGCCCTTCACTGCAACTGGGCCAATGAGTTACTTAGGAACACTGAGGGTTTGCTTGACAGGTTAACAGGCCAATAGATAACGAGGTACCTCGTTATCTATTGGTCAACGTTTTACTGGCCCCTTAAGTCCACAGTTTATATATTTTTATAATTCTTTTTTTGTTTAGCATAAGTACAAGGCTGTTACAAATCTATGCAGCTGTTTTTGACCAAGACTGAAAACAAACAATTAAAAAAAATCCTCCATACAACCTTTAATATGGGTAAAGTATTCAATTTTGTTTCTTTTTTTTTAATTATACACAGTCAGAAATCTACTCAAGTTAATGCAAAAGGATAATATACAAAAATCTGCTTACATATAAATGTAGCACATGTTTTAAATAACTTTTATTTTAAAGTAACAGATTTTGGGTATGAAATGTACTGAACTGTCGAGATTTTAGTCAATCAGTTAAAGGTGGGGTAGTTGATTTTTACACTGCAAACACGAATTAGGTTTTAAATCCGACCACTTCCTCTCTTAAATCCTTTGACCCATGGCTCATCATTTGAACTAAAATTCTTTATTATTTTGTTCAGACAATACTCAGAGGTCTAATTTTTGCTTTATATTCTATATACGTTTTAGTGGTTGGCACAAAGTTTACTAATTTAATACAAAAAGGCTAGTTGCCCCAACTTAAAAAAAAAAGTTTACTTAAAGCCAAGACTATAAAGTTTTTAGACAGGACGAATGTGTTAAAAACAACCCCTAAAATCAAACAGAAAGTACTTTTTGCTTTCTAGTATTGGACAAAAAACTTGTGTAGTAAAAACCTCTAAAATGTAGTGAAGTAAAAAGAGAAAGTGTCCACCGTAAAATGTATAGCTATCTATTTATTATTTACTTATGTACAGTACTTTTACATTTGTATTTTATTACTCTCCGCCTCTGGGTCTGAGATGCTAACTTCAGGATATAGTGGACAGTCTATCCACTATATTCTTGACTTATGTGGACTGCAAGGGCTGTATTGTACTGTATTGATCTCATGGCTGCATCCAAATCCCTAGACCATTCTGCTGTACAGTACACTTCTAATTGTAAACCAGACACAAGAGCTCGTGGCTTAAAGACGACAAAGAAGTACAGTTTGAGTCTTGATTCAAGATAATTCACCTTGAATCAAAGGTATAAATTATTGCATAGTAGTTCTACTCATTGTTACTATTTATGTTATTTCAACTTTATTAATCATTCAGAAAGTTTTTTAAAGCTAGTCACATACTGGAGAAGATTAGACAATGCTGAATGGCAGAATTCAGTCGTGATTTGTGAATAATTTTAACATTTGAACAGATACTTCACACAATAAGCGTGTCACTAAAGTTTTGTCTTGTAAAATTCCGATTGTCTATACAAGAACATTATGACATATCATCAGTTTATTTTTGCTAATAAATTGGCTAACCCAGATTAAGTTTAATTAATCTGCTGCGTGATTGACAAGACTGTGGCCACATGAGATTGATTATCACCATCATCATTTATTCATTAAAAAACATGATTCACTTTATTAGCATAGCAAACCCACTGTGCTTGATTATTGTGTTTTCTCTATTGTGTGTGTTTGTTTTTTTTTTTTTTTTCAAAACTTTTTCTCTTTTGTATTGCCATAATCGCAGTTGTCAAGTGAAACAAAAAAAAGTCAACTCTGTGCTCTAGAATTTACACCATTTAAACCATAGACTGCATTATTATCAGCAAACTATTTATCACTGAAGCGATGGAGAGCATGTGTGCACCAGAACCAGAAGAACACAGCGTCTCTAAACAGACAGTTCATGCAAATGGGGCAGAAGTTTGCATAGTGTTAAGCCTCAGGACAATCTTTCATGAATAATGGAGTTCCATATGACGGACATGAGGGTTGGGGCGAAAAATTTAGATCCTAGCCTCCTTCATCCAAGTCTGTTCTATAAAGGGCATGAAATTGAGTTTGAGCCTTTTGCCAAAATGGACAGTTTTTCTTCAAACAAATATGATAAATAGCCCAGAGTAGGCAATTAAAATGATGTGAAAAGCAAAGCACAATGTTAAATCTTGCAGAATAACTGATAATTTGTTTACAGCATGCCGGGCAAAGAGCACGAAAAGTAGCATGCAAGGATTACATTAAGATATCGTGACCTAACACAGCAGTGAAGGACTTCTACTGTGTGCTTGCTACTCTTAAGCTCAGAAAAAACCCAAATTGAACTCTAAAGGGTAAAGTTGTGGCCATGGAAAGTAATGGTTGTTAAAAGAGATGGCTACTAACTTATCACAAATGCAATTATCAGTTCTGTTTATCTGGAAAATAAATACATTTAATAATATAACTGTGTATAACTGGACGATATTAACAAAAATTAATATCTCGACCATATTTTTGACGTATTTCAATTACGATATTCAAACGATAATATTTCAAACCAAGTTTCAAGCATGTCTTTGAATGCATTAGTTTGTTGCAAAGAAAAATTGGGTTGACTAGTGATAGCTATTTATGGTCAACTTAAGATGTGTGCTATTAGTGTTTCAATGATCTGACCAAATATTTGACCATAACTGCATTCACAAGACTCATATAAAGATTTGTATGTTAAAAAAAAAATCAAAAAAATGTTGGTCAACTAAGACATCTGTGAGTGATCAATTGACTGAAATGTCACTGTCTAACTTTATTTGAACATTTACAATGTAACCTTCTTAATTACCAGTAGTTTATTTTAAACTTTCTTTTTGTTGCATTTTTTACTATAAACAATATACTCGATATTCCGTTTTAGTATATCATCAAGACAACAATCACGATATTATCCAAAATTTGACTTATTTTACAATTTTGTGTGCTGTTCATCATTGCTGGGGTATTTTTTGAGCTGGAAAAGAAGCAAAAACTAGTAGTTTTGTAAATGTTATTATGCTATCCATTCTGATTGCTTTTTTCTGACTGCTATTGATGTAAACAAACCTTTTGACCTCTTTTTTACCTGTGCTGCATGTACATGTTTTCCTTGGTAATAGTTTTGTAGCGAAAGGAGGAAATACGTAATTGAAAGCAACAGGTTGGGCAGTATTTGATGAGTAGAATTTATATTCATATACTGTAAATACCACCATTTTTAAAAGAAGGATTCATACACCCATCAGTAGTGTATTTTTTATTGGTACTAAACTTTGAAAGGCAGAATTTAAAAAATGTAATACATTTGCTTAAAACGAATTGACACAGTTATTCCTACAGCTAAAACCACCTGATTAAAACCTTATTCTGATCCGAATTGTCACTTCAGCCGCAGAATCATGAATCAGTGTCTCTGCATCTCAGTCAGGGAATTCTGAAGATAATAAAGATTCACTTAGGACTCTTCCAAGAATGAGACAGTTTATATATTGTGTTGTCCGTACGCAGGTTAAGGCACTGGCCACCCACTGCAGCTATAATTGTAGTGCTTGATTAAATCAGACTACACACTTACACACTTTAAACTAAAGTGGGTTCAAACAGACAATGATGTAAAAAGACAGAAGCAGGTCACACTTCATACAGTATTTCAAAGGTGCTTGGGCAATTTAGATTTATATCCTGAAAGCAAAATGGAAAGAATCAGGCTTTATGTTTGTGGTAACCTAGTTTCTTCCTCCACAAAAACCCAGGAAAAGCCGCTTGGCCACAGTGAAGCCGGGCATAAAGGCTGGATGAGACACAGAGTAGGAGATGGATAGAGCATGAGTGGGTGATGCTGATGAGAGTGAAGCAGCTAAATTGTCATGGTAACCAGCATCCTTGTGAGAATGTTCAGTGTTTTGTGTGCGTGAAGAAGGGCACCGCCATGTCAACAGATGCCATGCGACATTTGTGTAGAGGGCTTCTTTAGAGCTATTATGACATCATTAGAAGAGACTTGGGTGAAAATATTGAATTTGCAGACACTCTTCTAAGCTCACTTTAAACATATTTGTGACGATGCGAGGAGTAATCGTACCCTCTTTCTCGTCACATTTGTGGAAATAAGCGGATAGACTATATTCAGATTTGCACACTCCCCCATAAGCTTGTGTTGCTTTTTATATTTCGTGACGTCAAACATGGCTTTATCATCCATTTCTTTTCTGCGTGTTCTCAGAAATGTCACACCAGGCTAAGTGAATTAAATCTGCCTTCAAATTGTATATACAATACTTTTATTCATCCTTGGCTTTGGAAAAAAAACATTTCTAACTTGTATTCTTAAAGGTGAGGTAGGTGATTTTCACACTGCAAACCCAATTTAGGTTTTAAATCTGGTTTTAAATCTCTCATAAATCCTTCAACACATTGTTAATATCAATATGTATTAAGTTTTGGTTGCAATTTTTACTTAAAACCCTCTTTTTTTTAAAGTGAAACTGGAGATGACCACCCAAGCTCAGCCAATCAGAATGCTGCATTCTGCTCCTGATAATCTTTTATTATTCGATTCAGAGAGTACTCTTTTTTTCACAAAGTGCTGCATTTTTATAGACTTTTTGGTGGAAAACACAAAGTTTACTAATTTACAACAACAACAAAATAGCTACCCCAACTTTAGGTTTACTTGTTCTATTTCAATTGACTCAATTGTGAGCAATCCTGTTTTATAGCTCACATTACATTTTCTCTAAACCTTTCACCTAAGCATTTATTTTATGTTTTTGTGTCTCTCTTCTTTCCCTTCTTTTTCTTTTGTTAAGTCAGTATTGATTTGAAACATGACACTGCATAATTTTGGACCATTCCATTGAAACTGTGCTTTGATTTTGTATTACATTCTGCATGGTTTTCTTACCTCCATTTAACAGTCATTGTCACTTTCCGTTAGAAATCTGTGCTTTTCACTCGCATAGTTTGGGGCAACTGGCACAAAAAAGCAGAAGTCACCTGTTACAAGTCCCTGTCACCTTGTCACAATAGGAGGTGAATGAACAAGCCAATTAACAGCAACTCAACCCGCTGAGCTTCTGCTGTCACTCCCCCACAACCACTCCAGCTTTCTTCCCTATTCACACTCGTAACCTTTGGATTTCACTATGGAGTTGTCAGGGTGCAGAGAGGCACGGGGAATCCACAACTGATGTGAGAAAGCATTTTGAAAGCGCAGATTCTGTGCAAAGGTTTATTAAGATTGTACCTATGAGTGACACCTATGATAATTAATGTGTTAGTTGGTGGTTAGTTGTAGGCTACTATTACTCACCAATCTGTCTGTTGAAACTCAGCAAAGCACTATAAGGTCTCCAGCCTGCTTTGTGAACTATTCATTTTGCTGTTTGATGTCTTTTTTTATCTGTGGGGACTGACTTCACAAACCAAATCATAATTGGATAAAATGTATGTATGACACTGAGTCGGTTCTAACCTTTTGGAGGCCCTAAGCAAAAATCAGCATTGTTAGCAGTCAAGTCAAAGTAGCATTTCTCTCTGCTGTTAGTTTTGGGTCTTTATGGGTAAACAATAATCTGATTATTAAACTACTAATTCTGACTAATCTCTCCAGCTCAGTTTCAGTAATGTTACAAATAAGTCGCATGTTGTCTCTTATGAAGCTCTTTTATCATTTTGTAGTCCTTATCTTCACCTAATAGTTCTCATCTTCAGCAGATTAAGTCTTGACTCTGCTGGTGTTTTGCATAAATAGCAGTTATGCAAAGATTGTCAAGATTTTTTTACATTTACATTTGTTTAATACACTGACAAGACATGGAAGTAATGCAACTAAACTTAATTATGAGCTCTGACAGTCATTTCTGCAACTGAGCAAATTAAGTGTAAAATGTGAAAGAAAGAATTGTGAATGATCATACATTATAATCTCCTGTGAGTCTTGCACCAGAGCTTCAGTTTATAATAGCCTATTTGTTTTTGTGAAGAATTACTGATTGTATTATTGTGTGTAGTGAGTTTGCACTGTGGAGTAGTGATAAGTGACTTTTCATGGGATTGTGTGAAGAGGAATTGCTGCTTATATTGCACAAATTCAAATTCTAAGCCAAGAGAAAAGCATCTATTATCCGATTAATACCAGTCATTGCCTTTTGATAATTGCGCCTACTGTCCTCCATGCCATTGCAGTATGCAGTTATAAACGCTACACAATGCACAGAAATTATGAGTAAATCATCACAACTGTATAGGATCACAATAATAAAGATTTAATGAGCAAAGTGAGTGGCAGACATTAAGTAACCATGCTTAAGTCTCTGTGTACAACCTCACAATAATAATCAGTATTTTTCACACAAACAAAGAGAGCACTATAATCAGCTCAAGTGTTGGCCCAAGAGACAACAGCTCATACTTGAGACGCATTACATGGCTACTCATTTGTTGTACATTTCCAGTCGATACTCTCAAGTTGATGCTGCCATTTGCTCAGTTACAGGATATTCTTGTCACTTCTTCATCATTTAAAATTTAAAAAAGGTGTTTGCGCATATTGATCAATCTCAATTTTCAAAAACAACATGAAACAGCTTTTAGTAATGATTTCATGGTCATATACATAAAGTGTTTGTTTACATAGTTTTTGGCTCTATGTATTTGGTGCTTTAGCCTCAAATGTGACTAATGCCGATTTAAAAAAAAAAAAATTATGATCAGGATGTCACCTTTTCTCTCCTGCTATCTCTTGTTTCGGATCAACTCTACAACAAACTGGGCAGTCAGATTAGTTTATTTGCGTGATGTACATAAAACAATGGTGAGTGATCCAAAAAAGATTAAAATCTTCACTCGCATTCAAATTATTGCTTCGCTCATTGATTCTGCAGAAATCCACGATGTTTTTCAGTTCCACGCGATATTCTTTCCACATTTTTTTATGTATTTTTTTTTTGTCATAAGCAGCCTGTTGGTTGGTTTTCTTACAGGAGACCTGATTGGCTAATTAATCTGTCGATCACACACATTGAAATTCAAAAGAGGGACACAGTGACCAGATGATATATTTTTTTCTATATCATCTGGATTTTTCCAACATGTCTTTGAATGTTGAGCATTGTAGAGGTTTGCACTGCAGGCCATTGTCAGTAGATGTCACCCTGCCTTGGCTTTTGAACATAATACGACAGCATTAATATGTAATTGCCAGCCTGCGCCATTTTTCTTTTGGCTCCTGGCTGAGATTTTTCCTTTTAATAATAGCGTGTGGGTAATATGTTTCAGGAGCAGCCCACAGGTGGAAATATGAAAAAGCAGCTGAATCTCACACAGTCTGTCATTGTGCCTCCAGCAACAAGCTAACAACTTCTCCAGATGACGATACATGACCTCGCACACACAACCTGGCTGCGAAGAAAAAATCTAACCAGATGCATCATTTTCACAGATGGATCATTTTTAACTTTCTTATGCGGTCTACGCTAGTGGCCTTAAAGCAAAGAAATTTTGATTTTGTACAACAGTAGTTGTAAGTGAGAAAATGAAATTGCAATATTTTTCACCACTGTTGCGACTGCAATTAGATTTACAATTTGTTTTTTAATAATAGAATTCTGAATGAATTTCATAGTTAAATTGTAGGAATTGGCAAAACAACTGAAATATGTCTGACAAACTTTAAGAATTACGTGTTTCAGAACATGTTTGTGCAGATCAGAATTAAAGATTGTTAAACTTTTGTAGTTTGTGAAGGAAATTATGATGTTAATTGCATCTATTAAAATTGAGATTTCAATTAGCCCTGCTAAGCTCACTTAGAATCACTCAAGGAAAAGCTAAAATGCAAATGTTTTTTTTTTTTCTTAATGAAGTAAACACAACTGAAGAGGTGCTTACATGTACCACATTTGAGAAACATTTTTATTTTTTCCTTTTTGTCCTGACGTGGACATAAGTAGTCCTGATCCTTGATTGTAAGCACTTTGAATGCCTTGAAAGGTGGCAAGGTGCTATATTTTATTTTATTGCAAAAAATGTGAGATTAAGCAATCATTAAACAAACTAAAAGTCTTACTTGGTTAAATATTTGTTATTGTGTCATTAATGTTGATTTTTGCTCTTATTTACTATAGGTTGCTAGGTAACAGTGGTAAAATTACGTATACATATTTGCGGGACAAAGTACAATTGTAATTGTCTTTAAAATATACAAACTAGTTGAACAAAAATGTTTAGTGAAATCTTAAAGACAATCATGTTGACTACATTTTACAAAAATGTGTCTAATCTGTCATACATATTTTAAACTTCATAGTTTTCAGTGGCAGAATGACTATGAATTATAGTCCTGGTGTCAGTCCTGGTTGTGAACAATTCTGCTCACAGCTTTGATGTGTGGTTTTTGTCTGTGCTAGAAGATTGTTTCTTAAACTGTGATATGTGTACCTCTGGTGGTATACAAGCTCTTTCCGGTAATACTTTTTAACGAAAAGTTTTTCTGTTTTTTTTTTTTGTTGTTTTTTTGTCTAAATCAGAATCCATTAAATCCTCTTTTTGTTTTTTGTTTTTTGATAATTTCATATTGAGAACTCCAGTGGCTAAGATGTGATTTTTTTTTACACCACAAAATCCTCCCAATGATTGATGACCACAATCTCACTGTATTAAAGTAGCATTACAAGAATACTGTTGTACTTTAGTCCTTCGCACTTCTACAACTTTATTCCATGCCATACTACTACTGGTCTGTCGGTGGGTCTTGTCTTTCACGCTCAGAGTACATGACAGCCTTCATATTTCACATTGCTGCTGGTGCTGTGTGTCATACATATTGTATGAGATTGTAGCCTACATCTTTCCAAACTCTTGTCAGCATGGGGCCCTGGATCAAAACACTGTGTCGAGCTCTGTTTATGAATGTCCCACGTGAAGTTTAGACATATCACTGTCAAAAGACGCTCATTACACTTGCTAATGACAAAAGTATTATTCCAGAAATTATAATTGATTTAACCATCGTTGAAAATGTTATTAGAGATATGATTTAATGGTTGCTGTTCACCTTTGACATTATATTGACCTTAGAAGAGGAATTTATGGAAAAGGGCTGTTAAAGCAGCTATAAAGCCTAAGAGCATGTTTTACAGTGATAGGATTTGATGAGGCGTGTTAATGCGGAGATTTAATATGGCAAGATAAATTAGTTTAAGGGCAAAGAATTGTAGAACTCATTGATCAAAGACTTTCATTTGGAGACGGTAAGACAGTTCATAAATAATTAAATATCTCTTTCCATATTCACAGATCCTGATTGGGGAAGTGACCAGTTTCTTTGTCAAATCCGATGGGGCACAAGAGAAGACCATAGTGACTGCCGACTGTTGTTATTTCAACCCACTGCTTCGGCGGATAGTGCGCTTTCTAGGTCAGCTATCATCCTCTGTATCACACCACTATAGCTAAACTAATTAAACCAGCAAATTCAACACAGAGCTCTGTTCAAGTCAGAGAACAAATGGTAACAAAGACATTTTACATTTTTCTTTGCATTTTTAATGATCTGTGTAATTTCAAAAACAATACCATGGTTTAATTGAAAATGATAACCACAAAAAGTGTAATTAATATTTTCATTTTTAAAACTTCTGTACCTAATTGTCAAACTGTGAAAAAGGGAATAGGTATTTAATCCTTTTTAGCTAATTTCACACTTCACAAACTCTTTGGAATATTACTAGTTTTCACATACATACATTTTTTGGTGACTAGCACTAGGCTTTTCAGACACTCAATCAGCTCTCATCCCAAAGACTGTCATGACTTTTTCTTACAAGTTTAAAAAAATCTGTTTTTTCCACAAAGTGTAGCTTTTACAATAGATTTCATGCTGTGGAAACGAAATGAATTGATCATAATAAAAAAAATGAGTACTTCAACTCTAAAAAGTGACCTTTTTGAACACATTGAGGTTTTAACCAATCACACTGAGGCGAATGTGAGATTAAACACGCATTTCTCGTCTCCAGGTGTCTACTCCTTTGGTCTTTTCACCACCACCATCTTTGCAAATGCGGGTCAGGTAGTGACAGGAAACCAAACTCCACACTTCCTCACCACCTGTAGACCAAACTACACAGCTCTGGGTTGCCAGTCTCCTCTGCAGTATATCAGTGAACGACGTGCGTGCACAGGCAACCCTTACCTGGTGGCATCTGCACGCAAGTCCTTTCCCTCCAAAGATGCAGCACTCAGCTTCTACTCAGCCATTTATACAGTAGTAAGTACACTTGCACAGAACTATACTATTATAACTTTCTCTAATATATTAACACAAGCTTATGTTTTTAGATGTACGTGACCCTGGCATTTCGCACCAAGGGAACTCGTCTGTCCAAGCCTACACTGTGTCTGGTGCTACTATCACTAGCAGTTCTTGTGGGGGTCGTCAGGGTCACTGAACACAGAAATCACTGGAATGACGTCCTGGCTGGATTTATAACTGGAGGGGCCATTGCAGCGTTTTTGGTAAACTAAATTAACCTACCGCTACAATGTGTGTTTTCTTTTAATTTCCAGAAATCTAAAAGACTAAATCGAAAAGAAATACGCAGATAAGCCCAGAGTACAAACCATAAATATGAATCATCAGCTATATATATTATGTTTTGTTTTGTTTTTTTACCTACAGGAAGTATTTTCTACATCAGTTGTTGTTTAATGTTCTTGATACTTAGTCAAATAAAAAGTACACTCTCAATACTGCAGTACCAGAACGCATGAAAGTGATCTACACATTGGCAACTACAAATTTTTTCAGATAAAAGTTTTTCCCTCTGAGTAGGCTACACTTTGACATTCAAAATACTGTACTGAAACAGATTTCAACCATATCATTTTGTGTAATTTTCGTGTCATGCTTCAAAATCTTGATTGTTATATTGTTTCTGTCCACCAGGTGTCATGTGTGATCAACTATTTTAAGCAGACTCAGACTGTGACACAAGCAGCACCAGCTCCACAGCGGCCTGAACCTCCAGCTGGGATACCCCTCCTCAGTCTGCCCCGCGTGGAGAGTCCACTCGAAAAGTTAAGTGGCCTCCAGGTAAGGGGAGGGATGCCATATGAAAAACTGGACAGACTACATAGACTGTACCATTAGGTAAACTAACTGTCTGTAAATGTTTACCCTCATCATGTGCTTGTCGTGGTATGTCATGTGTTGTCCATTAAGTCCTTGTAGTTTTAGACAGTTTGGATGTTTTTTGGCTGATGATGTCCCTCTCTTGTAGACTTCAAGGTTACCGTATTCTGAGATCACATGACCCTCAGCCAACCCAAAGCCCCGCCCCTCCCGACGTGCTTCTTCCCTCAAGGCGTTGCCTTACCAGCGCAGTCTAGATTTGCCCATTGAGATCCCCCATCCGTGCCCCGCCCACCCCGAAGGACGACACCCACTGAGACGAGTCAAGTCCACTCAGGTGTGAGAATTTACCCCGACACTGAAGAGGCAAACTGTGAGCTGCTGCTTACGCATCATCTTGTGTCGAGATTACTTCACATGACTATGTGAAGGCTCGTCCAAGTCGAACTTATGAAGCAATACTGTGTCTCTTTCTAGTCTTTTTCTACTAAGACTCAGCTGTTCAACAACCAGCTGGTGACGACTTGTTAAAACACTGAATCAAATCTCAACGGAGTTCTTAATCTCTGGAGGCTCATCTTCAAAAGACTTTGTAACTCAGGAGCATAATGTGGAATCAATCCAGTGTAACAACAGACCCTTGTAATATCAAAGCAGGTACTACTGAAGATATTTGGTCTGTTTTTCTTTTTTTCCTGAAAACCAACAAAAGACTCTTTCAAAGAGACAAAGCACTTTGGTATATTAAAGCACAGATGAACAATGGAGTACAGAAAACTGCTGTATCCCGTTTCAAAGATTTCAAAGATGGACTAAATCTTTTGCAGTTGTGTAAATTGGTTCAAATATTTATGTAAGAGAGTTGGATATTAGGGGTGGGACGTGACACATTACCCACAAGACGAGGCACAAGAATGGGTCCATGAGAACAAGAGGATGATAAGTTGTGCAGTTCAGCACACTATTTTGGCCTCATAAGTTTTTTTATTTAAGTTTAATTTTTTGCTCATTGTAGCACTGCATTTTAGAACAACTTCTCAAAACATCACTCACCAGCGCAAAACATTACTAGATACAATTTTTTCTAAACTTGTTTCCAATCCTATAGTGGTTTTATCTTGCGAGAACTTGTGGCACAGGAGTTTGTCCCACCCCTGTTGGATATCCCACATTTTTGTGGCACAGGTTTATTCTTTGCTGAATTGAAATACACCAGGTTTCTTACGACTAAACTACAGACTTTAATCTCAGATATTATAGACTTTGTCTTTGTCCGTGTCCAATCTGTGAAGTAAACACATTTCATTTAACTTATTGTCCCAGGTGTAGTTTCCTGTCCGTTTTAAAATGCATTTTATATTATATACTTAGCATTTTTACTTTTATCCAAATGAAGTTTCTCATTTACAATGTGCCATAAATTATGCCTTTTTAATAGATGTATCTGGTCTCTCATACTCTTTCTTTCAGTTTAAGCCAGAGGTTGAACCTTGAAACTTTGTATAGTGTACATTTTATAGATTACTTTACATAATATATTCACAGTACAATGAGTCTCGTACATGAAGAACATAAAGCTATATTTGAATGGTTTTATAGGAGTCATTATGTGGAGGACTGACACAGGGTCAGGAGCAGGGTAGAGGAAATAGCACAGACTTTCATAAAACAATGACAACAATGTGAAGTCACTATGATTTTGTGCGTGAGTTTGACTGTGTGCGCTTACGGAGAGTTGTGTGTTTGTAATGATGAGTACTACACAGTATGGCAGCCTAACTGTTAATTTGCCAATCTGTTTTCTTAGTTAAATTGTCAAAAGTAGCTGCTATAATTACACACTGGTTATTGTGTGACTGCAGGCCCTCTGAGAGCCCCTGTTAGGGCCTGTTATAGCAGAGCAAGCTCATTATGACTCAGAGATTATCTTCAGTTTACCAATATTGTTATTTTCATGGTTAAATATCTGTTTTGTATTTACTTGGCAAAATAAAAGAGAATTCACATTTTCTGTTGACTTATTGTTGCTATTTATTAAGTATGTTACACAATACAAAGAATATTAAATGTGTTTATGTTACGATCATAAAGCCAACATTTGAGGAAAGTGAGATGATTTGTGCCACTGGGGAAGTTGTGCCACCCCCTGTTTCTAAAGAACTAAAACAATATTGAAGATTTACCAATTTTTCCTGTAAAGAAGAGATGAAAAATACAAGCATTCAAGTAAAAAAAAATAAATAAATAAAATTAAAATTTCTATTATCAAGGTTTTTTTTATTGTTGTATCTGAACAGTTACAGGCAAGTTTGTAAATATATCACACATGTTTTGTGCTTTGTAAGCTACATTTTGAATTTATATAGCTAGCATGATATTAGCTCAAATCTGAGAGATGATGCATTTTTTTCCAAAATGGTGAAGTTGGGCTGCCAAAGAGCCTGGGTTAAGTTGTGCCATTGGAAGCCCATAAAAAATTGGTATTTAGTTCTGACTATATATGTGTATGTTGTGATATGCTTTTTTTTTTCTTTAATAAGTTAACTGTTTATAAAATAACTTTAAGTTTAACTTAAAATGTAAGTGGAAATTACATAATGAGTTTGTTTATCTTGTATAAATCTGTTTCTAAGATTAAAATATACTATTTTATTTGAATAATTATTTGCACAATTTACCCCTACTCAATCTCTCTAAAGGCACAACTTCCTCGCACTGTTGTACCCCATGACAACTTTTTTCTGAAAGTTGTATTTCTTAAATACTATATTTCAGATAAAGATGATTGTTTGCAGAGATGCACTACATCCTGAAATATGTGTTCATGTTGTAGTTTGAATAATTAATATCATGGTTCACTAAAAAGTCATGTTAAGTAAAAACTGGCACAACTCAGCCCACTTTCCCCTTCTTATTTTAATATTGTGTAACCCCTCTCTGGAACTCCAAAAAAGCCTATTTTCTTTGCACAAGCGTCATAAAAACAGGATTGCAAGAATTAGATCAAACAACATGCAAGCCTAAAACAATTAACTTTATACTGAACCAACCAATTATTAACTCAAGTGTGATTAAGTGCTGCCTCACAGTGGAGACAATTGCACATCTAATGCAGCTAAAAGAAAGATGAATCTGTGGTTTAAAGTGTATTTAAAATGTTGATAACCAAATGTGTCAGTTATTGTTTTTACTTTTGGAAATAGGTAACCTTTAGAATCAAACAACCACAAAAGCCTTTACTGAATTAAGGTAGGGTTGAGGTAGTGTTCTAAAATGAACGCAAGATGGCAGCATTGCCCATTTAATGATCAAACATGCTCAGAGCTGAATACTTTTCATGATTATGTTAGAGAAATTCGAATAAAGTCTAAAAAATAGTTAATAAAAATGATTATATTTGCAAAATGTAAAGTAGTTGTAACTCTCTCTCTCTCTCTCTCTCTCTCTTTCTCTCTTTCTCCGCTAATTGGCCCTCGCCCCGCCCCCTCTTTGTGGTGCTTTTTGCGTTTGTCAGTCTTGTTAATGACAAGGCACGCACAAACCACACTGACTCATGCGCACTCAAACAGAGGACTCCGTGCACTTTCTCAACAACATTATCTTTTCCGGAAATTGCTTCTCAAACGCAGCCGGAGCCCCATTAGAAAAGAAGAGCTCTACGCTGTAACCTTTTTAAAAAGCCATTAGTGATGCACCTGCTTCTCTGCCTCTCTCACTCTCTCTCTCTCTCTCCTGTTTTCTGTGTCCTGTTTGTCTCTCTTGTTAACACTGACACACACATCCTGATTGCCACAACTCCCCCTCGCCCTCCTCACCCTCCTCCTCTTTCTCACCCTTTTTCCTATACCAACTCACTGCCGCGCACCATAAGCATCCTTCCACTCCAATTAGGCCGTGAATCACTGACATTTTAAAGAGGAAAAAACACTCACTTTAATAATTTACGTGCGTTCTTCTAATGGCTTTCGACTTAAATGATAGTGGCCTAGACAGGAGTAATTCTCTACTACACAGACAAGAGGAGGGCAGCCTAAATGAATTTTATAATAGAGGATGTCATATCATACCAGGGGAGAGCCCTGGCAGCTGCACAATTATGCAAGAATCTGACAGCCCAGAGGAGAAGATGTAGGCTACTGTTTTAAGGTTGAATCAGGTAAAGTTAGGATCCAATTTGAAGAAATATACAGGATATTTATATAGGTAAACTTCAATATACAGTCATCTCTTTTATACATGTTTTAGGTCAATATAGATTTGATTTAGTCTAAAGTTGCACAGTGTATTGAAAAACATTTAAATAAAACACATCATACATGTTACCATTTACATTTAAATGTGACTTATGAAAAGTCAACTTAAATTACTTTAAATCTTGTTCAGCAAATAATGTCCTGTTCTTTCATCTTAGTTAAAAAAACTAAAATTTAGACTCGAGTCATGAATAGGTTTCTATCTTCTGACTTCAATCTAAGAGCGAGAATTCTATGAAAAATGTCTGTACTTCCAAGTCTACTTTCTGATTTAACTTTTCTAAAAAGTCTTTTTATATGTGTACTTTTTTCTGTTTAATGCACTGACACATTTTTCAATAAATTAATAAACAATGGCAGTTAATGAGTCAGTGAGCCTGTTTTATTAAGCCCATTTAGACCAACAATGAACAAAAATAAAATAATATTTAGGTTACTAGTAGTGACCCCTTTAAACAAAATACTTTTTGCATATTGGTTGCATGATGTGTCTTTCATTTTTCTTTAACATTTGCTCCCATGTAGATTTTCTGCACAACCCATCCTTCCAGCACCACTGAAACAATCTGCTGGGAGCAGCCTGGATGATCATTACACCCATGGCGTGTGGATTAGTCCTTTATTGTATGTGTTGAGAGTGAACAAGGAAAGCAAACAACCAAAGAAAACCCATCCAGTGATGGAAAGAACATGCAGTAAGCACACTAATATCCACTTGTGCTATCAAATCATGAAGACCATTCTACATTTTGTATTTGAGAGAGCATGCACACTGTTTCCATGTGGAGTTCAAACTGAAGAGTGCGTTTTATCACATTCCAAACAAACCAGCCGCCCCGGCCTAATAAAAATGTACTGTCTGTCATAGTAAATTACAAATATTGGTCTTTGCCTTGCTGCAGTCTCCTGATTATGCTCACTGGTCTGCCTCTGACAATTATAAACCCATTAACAGTGTGTGTGGACAGCACTCTGACAATCCACAGCTCTTTTCTGAGTGACTGATGAAATCCACTGCTAAAACACCATAACAAACCAATGTATACTGCTCAATGGCTTAGCAGTATTTCTACACAGGTCACTATGTGGATCTATATTGGACAAAGAACCCAAGAGACAGGATTACGAGAGTCAACAGCCTGGAATCTCGTCTCAACCCCCCTTTAGAAACATGCAAGGACTGAAAACCATTATACTTCCCACTAATGACCAACTTGAGGCTTTGTAGCACTGCACCGTCCTTTTATTAGTTCTACAATAGACTGCAACACAAACAATACCACATCTATTATTATAATTATGTTCATGAATGTTTTAGAGCATAAGAAAATTAGCAAGTGAATGCATATAAAACAATTAACAAGCTTTTTTATTATTGAGGCTGTAGTCCTGAAAATCTCCTTGAAAAGGTTTTGTCCATTATAATGTGATTTACTGCTGTGGTGTAAGCACATTACACGTTTTAAAGGCTCTTCAAACTGGCACGTGAAGATTTGCTTTGGAGATAGATCAATATTATATGGTAATAGCATTAAAGTCTTATAGAGCTGGGACCAAGACGAGGCTGAGGTGATTTGTTGCACGTCTATTGCACAGAGTTGCATTGTACTTTACAGTCCTGTCCATCCCCATTATAAAGGTGTGGAGCAGAAGAGGCGGGGAGCACAAAAGACCCTCACTGGGACTATCCTAATAAATATGTAATGCCTGATATATTTTCTCCACATTGTAATTATACTACAGCAGTCATAATAGACACAAACACCATGGCAACACTGGGCTCTCCACTGACTTTGAACAGTTTTTATGGAGCTCAAAAACATACATATTTAATGAAAACATGAGGGGCGCACAGGTTTATAGCCTGCAGGCATCTAAATTAAGTAGTCAAACTGATATAAATGTCTGTACTTCTGGCAAATGTTTACTTTATGGTTTCATGTGATTCATTTTATTATCTATTTTCATGTAGCATGTATGCATCTTTCTACCGTTTAGTTTTATAATAAGAAATGTTATTTTGGTAAATGCTGTTTTGAGCTTTTCCCTAAATAGAATACCTTGTATTGTGAGCACAATCTGAAGTGGCTCCTGGCTGCACACCGTGAGGTCCGCGAACCGCAGTTTGATAACAACAGCACCGTGGGGCACGCTCTCTGGCGACGAAGAGGAGAAAAACAGAGAGAGAGGGGGAGAGGTGAGAGGTTGCAGCCCAGTTGCACGGGCTGCTGCTGCTGCTGCTGCTGCATCGCTCCATCCTTTCCTCGGAGCTAATGGAAAAAACAAGGAGTGGTTCTGTGATTCCCCACAAGCAGCGGGAGAAGCGCGGGAGAGAAAGGAATCGCGGGGAGGGGGGGCGTTTCCCTGCACAGTCTCTTCTATCACTGGAGCAGTGTGGAGCATCTCTACTGGACAGCATTCACAACAGGCGCAATGGTGAGTTCAATATTATTTTACATTTTTACCGAGAACTACGGCTAATACGTTTGGAGAGCAGCCATGCTGTCGCTTGCACTACTTTAGCCTTTTGTTGTGGTGTTTATTTTTGTGTTCATCTCTCTCCTAAAGTGTAAGAGTTGCACATCTGAGCGGGTTCATGACACTGCATGCCTGTGAGATCTCCATATGGCTGCCTATGGTTTGATGAACACTGACACAGGTTGGTCCCCAGCATCACACTCAGGTGCCTATTAAATGAGTTGAAGAGTGCTGCACCTGCAGGCGTCTTCACGTTTAACACACAGCATGTCAGCAGCACGCCTGCCTCCTTTGTATTCTGTCAAAAAAGAAAGCCACACTCTGGTTTACTCTATCTGCAGGCAAAGGGTTAAAGATTCAATCCACACTGGCCTTTCTGAGCTGGCCCTGTCACTGTGAGCAGCGGATGTATTTACAAACAAAGAAAGCTTAATACCCAGGCCTGTCACGTAGGGGACAGGTGCTGCTGCTTATGTCTAGTTTTACATTGATAAAGGCTGTCTGCTTATTTGGACTAGGCCCATTGCACAAGCAGACTTTTAAGGCCCCAAATTATCATCAAAAGTAGACTGGCCATTAAGTTTCAAAGTTTAGTCTTGGCATATTAGCAGAGTTTCTCATCTTGTGCTGTTTTAGCTGCATTATAGTCATTACAAAGGCATTCTTTGCATCCAGGTAAAAATGATAGGAGAGATTTACTATTGCAGGCTTAAGCATAAACATGGTCATAACAGTGCCTTTTAGTTCCAAGCAATTAGGCAGTAATGTGCAGCAGCTTCCTTCCGCTGTCTGCCTGTCTCCAGCTCTGCTCTGTCTTGTCTTTGCCTTAGGCGCAGCCACTTGTGATTTTTTTGTCTCCTCTCCCTGGTCAGGTGCATTAGAAAGGTTGATAAGCCTGCTGATATCAGACGTAAATATGAAACACAGACCGATTTTCTTTCATTAGGCCTCCCAGATGGAGCCAGTTTGCCTTCAATCAAGTCTATTCTGGAAATTGATTTTCTTATAAATGCAAACCAGATGTCTTTAACCCTCATTGTGATGTCTGTGCTGTATAAAGATCCTTGTACAAATGACAAAAAAACTGTGATAAAGATAGCTTGACCATTAAAAGCGGAACTAACACCGTTTTATGTGAGCCAATATACACCATCTTCCAATCAATCATAAAACACACTGACATTTTAGTTTGCAATATAAACAACCATGCAAAATATTGGAACTTTTGAACAACTGTAATCTTACTTTGTCTTGGGAAATCCGTCTCAGAGGATTGGGTGGTCAGAAAAAACAACACTGGAGAACACACTGTACACAAGTGAAATGACAAAAGATTCAAAATGAGCACAATAAACAAAAATGAAAGAACACTTTGAAATTTGTCATCACAAACTTGTCCATGTGACTCACACAGAAGTATTGAATGAGGACAGATTGAAGACATTGAAAACTTGAAAATATCTCTACACTTTCACTTTCTTCAAAAATAATATCTTCAGGTAGATTTAAGCTGTGAGTCAAAGTATTTAAAATACATGTATTTCAAGTGTGGATCTCTTTGCTTTATGATGGTGTTGTCACTGTTGTTGATAATATAATTCAAACTTGATTTCAGTACTAATACACTGAATTATGCTAGCACAATGATGACACTACTTTTTTCTTCATTTATTTAGTCTTATGTACATTCTTTATTATATATTTTATTCATGTCTTGTTTCAAAACTATATTTAGTATCAGATTTTGTATATATTTTTGACATCTTAACCATAAGATTGCCAAAAATTCATAACCTCCACCCATCTCTACTATCACTCGACTGTAGACTATCTTATAGCTTCAACTCGCCATATTCACTCACTGAAACACACCTTCAAATTAGACTAGAGACATTTCGGTGACATGAAACAGACATGGGTCCACTTCTATGCTGTACCGCGAGGAGTCCAATAGAAGGATGTATTTTTACCCAAGATCTCTGACACCTACGTACATCTCTTCACAGCTCGTGGTGAGAACAGAAGACATGTCCACATGAGTTGCCATCATCAACGCCGCCTCAGACACGGACAGTCGAGGATTGGAGGGACTACTCGAAAAAGTCTATAGGTAATGAGCGAGACGGTGTGCCAGGATCTTGTGTGATTGCCTTGTCTATATTTCTTTCTTTTTTTGGTTTTAACAATGACGGGCAGCGCAAGTGTGAGGTGGAACAGAAGGGAATAGTACTTGCGGGAGTGTTAGGTCTTGTGGTGCCTGGCTTTGATAGGTAAGAGCGTTTGGATAGATAAACAAGCAGAGGAGAAGGTTAAACACAGGGCTAAGGGGAAGCAGAGAGCCAAATGGAGGGATTGCCATCAGTGGAAAGGTTAAAAGCATGAAAACTAGGAGTTGCCCAGAGGGAGCTGTCTATGGTGCTGATCCTCTTCCTGTATACTAACCCCACTTATTGGTTTCCTTAACACCTCTCTGTTTTTCTTCCCAATATCTCGTCGTGTTCTGCTTCACTGCTGATTGACAACTACTGTGTCTCTAATTGGCAAGTGTGGATAAGGAAGAGCCAAGGCTTATTCTCCGTGGGATGGACGAGGAAGACAGAAAGAAGTCTGTGTGTGCTGAGGGGAGGAGGAGAACAACCAGGGAGTCTTTAAACCAGAAAGAGTGGTGAAGGATAGTGGAGCAGACAAAAATGATGAGAATTTGGGTGGGAAAAAAAAAGAAAAAGATCATGTTGAATAGGCAAAGAAGACACAGAGAGAGAGAGAGGGCGGTGGATGGAGGAGGTGAAGGCTGAACATCTGCTTGGTAATCTCTCTCTCCCCTCTGAGCGCTTGTAACACACACTGACACCTATTTGATAATTGGTAAATCGGGCTTCTCCCTGAGCTCTCCGGCTAAATGCTTGCTTGATACCACTGAGAGCAAAGGCACTACCAGGCTGTTGGCAGTGTGATATGTTTACTCGTCTCAGTTCAGGTAAGGATGCATAGCAGGCTGCCCATGTGGGTGTATGCCGTTCCTTAACACTTACAATAAGGCAATTAGTCTGACAATGTGTTTTGTGATGGGACCGCCACGCATGTGTGAAATGTGTGTGGAAGCGATTCAGGCGTATTGTGATCCAAGGGTAAATATGAGTTTTTCTTTTTTTTTTTCCTCTCACTCCATCTCTTTTCTTGTTCCTCTTCTAGGCGCTGCTCTTAAAAGAAATGTCCGCTAAGACCTCCTCCTTCCTGCACACGGCAGTCTTGCAGAGAGTACAAAAAGCTGAAAGGATATTTGCAGAAAAGAAGAGAATGAGCGACAGAGAAAGGAGGAAGCACATGGGTAGAGGAGGTGGGCCTTACTGCTCCAGTCTCGATCACGGGTATTCTTGGGTTGATAATACAGATGTGGATGTTATTGCTTGAGAATACGCGTAGTTGAGTGGAAGCGTTGTCCACTGATTTAGACTGGTGTGAGATTAGATCATGCACCTGCACTGGAAAGATATTGTCAGTTAATTAAAAAAGCTTAAACTAATTGTACAAACTTGGAAACATTTTGTGGAAACATTCTTGTTTCAAACAGGTGGTGAAATAAAACCAAGTCACTGAAAAGCTTTTATGGCTCCAGGTTTATCAAGCGTATCAGTCTTTTCACCTCTTTGGCTGGAAATGAATTTGGTGCTGGGTGGGCTCTCCTGCTGGAGCTGTAAGACAAAAAAAACTAAATTGGGGTCCCAAGCTATAGGCTGGGCATTAGTTCAGGGAGCTTAACAACAAAACCTTCTGAAGCAGACTTTAATTCAAAGCCTTTTTGATTACATACCCTTGTCAGTCACTTGGACAGACAAGTGAGCTTATAATCTTATCAGTTGATGAATGTCTTTCACGGCTTTCCCCACGCTAGACTTTTTATTCACATTGAAAAGAAGTCAATTTTCTTACTTTTCTCCAATACTTGTTTTATCAGGCATAAACTGTTTTTATCAGGCATAAACTGTTTTTGTGTCTTCTAAATGTTATAACCAATGTACCACTGTGGTTACGTCTACAGCATCCCTATTTTTGACTAGCCAGATTAGGCTAAAAATGTGTGAAAGTTTGATGCCTGTAGCAGCAACAGGAGACAGTAACACATGAGGACATGTCAAGCCTTGCACCCATGGTCTGACATTTCAGCAGTCGGCTCAGCTGAGTGGCTGTCATGCCGTCTCACATACACAGCATCAGGGAGTGTATAAACTGCACAGGGTTCACACCATCCACATGCTACAGGCAAATATGGGATTGATGATCTTTAACCGCACACACTTTAGACACAAGTGCTCATATGTAACGCACTGCCACGGTTCACCGGGTGCACATCTGTGGGGAATAAGGGACTGAT
This sequence comes from Mugilogobius chulae, assembly GCA_038363315.1. Lineage (NCBI taxonomy): Eukaryota > Metazoa > Chordata > Actinopteri > Gobiiformes > Gobiidae > Mugilogobius > Mugilogobius chulae. Next base: position 30,534,634 of record CM076398.1, read on the forward strand.
TGATTTTTTGAGTCACTATTTTTAGGCAGAATGATGGATGTTTATGTCTTTTATTGATCAGTAAAGGGGTGGGTCTTTACAATTCTTGAATGTCAAGGGATGCTGATTAATTGGGAAGCAGTCCTCTGGCAAATCATGGTTTACATTTTCAGTACATTAACATTATTGCTAAGTATTATAAATGAGAAAATCAACATTTCATTGCAAATTCAGCAAGATATTAGCATGTGTTTGCAAATGTGTACATGATAAATTGCACTCTTGTAAATTACTTTTGCATGACTTACAAATGCTGAGTAAGCAAATCTTCTATTCATTAGACCAGCACTAGTAATTTGCTTGAAATTCACATCATTGTTGTGTGAACTTGTTGAATGGGCAAAGCCATTTCGGCATTTTGTGTGTATTTGTCTGTGCTTGAGTGTATGTGCTTCTAAGCAACAAAATGACTATTGTGAGCACAGCTCCAGGTGCCTAGCAACCGAATCGCTCAGTTTCCTTGGCAACAGTTGCCTTGCACTCGCTGTGTGGGTGATTGGCAGCCTTGACAACGAAGACAGAGTGACACTTGACCTCGCGTGCTGAATGGAAAAGAAGAAAGACGCAGCTAGGAACAGAAGAGGGGCAGGAGCGGGGAGGGGCGGTTTGAGACAGAGCAGACACTAAGTGATAATCATTCTCCATTGTAATCATCCTGCAGCATGTTTCATAAGGCATCGCCAATACGTCTCCAGCTGGGGTCCATCATCAAGCACAATGCACAGAGTAGTACACGCATGCACTCTTCCTGTGTGGAGAACCCATACAGGCACTCCACATCTCATCTATTATCAGTCAGCTCTGGCTGCTGCACAGTCCCGTTACACTGTCTACTTTCATTTTAGCTCCACTATATCCTGGGCTCACAGCAGGGATGAATGGTTAGTGGACTATTGTAAAAAATGTCATGTCATAGATACCAAGAGTGGGTAGATCACTGCTTATTGTAGTGTAGGGAGGACACTTACAATGCTATGTACAACATATAGTTTGTAATTTATTGTTTCATTAACAGGTTAAAATGTAAATTTACTTATTACACTTTAAGGATGAAGAAAAAACAAGAAATTTACATAAAGAATACTTTTTGCAATAAGAAACTCCATACTGATTAAGGTCGAGAATGAATTTCAAAACATATTGCATTAAAACATGCCATATGTACACTTTCTTAAGCAAAAGTATTTTGTCAAGTCTTCAGTAAAAATATGCAAACCTGAGTTTGAGATGACAATGTTTTTCTGTACAATTATGTCTGCATCCAATAAACTATGTAGTCCCAGTGTGGTAGACTGAATTATTTAGAAATACTAACAAACAATCTTGTTTGATTCAGAAATCTATAATGTACCGCCCAAAACTTTACAAAAGAAAAAGTTCAATTTACAGCTCAAACCATGCAAAACATAACATTCACCCTATTCAAATTCCTAAAAAATGTAGGCATCAAAAATACATTTCAAAGCTGATTTGGCAAAAAAAAAAAAACAAAAAAAAAAACCTCTAAGACTGAAGACTGCCTGTTTTGAACAATGCATGATTGTGCCTAATGATCAAAAGACCAAAGCAGGTAAAAGAATGTCTAAAAGTCACGAAAGGTTTGTAAATGACATCACAATCACATTTAGAGAGTCCTGCAGGTGCTATTGGTTTGCTGCTTCACAGGCATCTATCCAGTCACTATAAACATCCACTGGTTCAGATAGATCTGGGATTGTACGTTAAGGACAAAGTTTGAACCCATTATACCACAAAACTTATAAGTAAAACTTGGGTACAAAATAACAAAACAAAAAAAGTGCGGGCACGATTTGTAACTTGAATGATACCAGGTCCGCCCCTGCTAGTCTCATGGAAAGGTTGCCTGGAATATTTTACAGAATATTATCAAACTTACCCATTCAATAGGTTTCATTAATATGACATGACCACATTATACAAATGAATAATATTTAAATCAGGTGATGGACAGCAAAAAGGAAAATTACTGAAATGTATTTTTTGTTGTAATACAAAGGTTAATGGTCACTGTCACTTGCAAAAAACTATTTAAAGGAGCTCTATTGTGTACTGCCTTCTTTCAATGTTTCCTCAAAGTTTGATTAAAAATGATTCATGCAAGTTTGAGTAATCTTATATTGTCTCGCAGCTGATGATTGAGTGCTCAGAAAAGCCCTGTCCTCACCTATTCCCGCCCACTTGTTTGTATTTAATTGTGATTATTCAAAACAATCTGATTCATACTAAAGCATGTATGGTTTAAAATAGTCACGTAGAGACATTACAACAATAAAAAATACTAATTTAAAATCCTAAATCTTAGATGGAAAAGGTGGGGCTTATCACTCAGTTCTGCAGTTTACATAGAAAACAGGAAATAAATTGACCTCTTTCCAAGCTATTTTACATTTTTCACAATTTTCAATGTTTCATTGAATATGTATTGTTTTATTTTGATTTCCTATTATTCATAATTACTAAAATTAATAATCTTGGGAAGTCCTCAGAGACGACTGTTGTTGTGATTTTGGGCTATACAAAAATAAATTGATTGATTGATTGATTGATAATTGTGTGTTTTTAAAAACAAAATGTAAATAAGTGATCTACATATATAATCATTTATTTCTAAATAGATTTAAAAAAAAAAGAAACACAAGAGGTCTCTTTAAGGTTTAAGAAATAATTTTCTTTTCTAGATAGTTTATGTCAAAGTACAAAATGTATAGTTAAACTGCTCTTTGCCCTCCATTTGGCCTTATGACATCAAATTTTAGAAGGTGAACAGAACTACTTACTATCCCCTGTCTCTCAGTTGAGATATCCCACTGTGAAATATACACAAGCATAGAGATGACAAAGCAGGACACATCATCAGAAAAGTTACATCGTCCTGTTTTAGAAAGGAAATGCAAGGATACATGTGATGGGGTTTGGAACTCCTCCAAGCAGACTGAACAAGAGATTATGCCAGTGTTCCTGCTCCGCTCCCTGATGACAGAAGAAACAAATTAGTGACAATCAACAAGTCACATTGTGTCAACATTTGTTAAATACATTTTAACATCGCAGGACTTCTCGTGGTTGCAGAAAGGACACGTGAACTGGGACTCCAGGTCACCAGTCATTTTCTTCTTTGGTGGAGGTTTTCTTTTGGACTTTCGACGACCCATGACACAGAGCCAAGTCTACAAGAGAAAGGACACGTTTGGTGACACACTGACCTCACTTGCGCAGAAACTATTACGAATTCAAAAGGAGAAAAACAGAACTCCACAGAACTTCTAGCCACAAAGACTTGTAGCAAGCTAGTGTTAGCATATTTGTTTTTGTAGTTAGCAAAGCAGTAACCAAACAGGAAATTCAACAAAGTTCTCTATGCAAATTTGACAAAAAATAATATAATTTCCCGAGCACTTATTACGTGAAACAATTATTTTATAAAGACTTACTTACCTTTAGTTGTAGGAAGCACGAGTAAAGTTGAGCTCCCAAATCCTTCACACTAACACCGGAGCTTATGATTGGAGGATAGTTGGAAGATCCTGGACTGTGATTGGATGCCAAAACTGTCAATCATTATGACGACAAACGATCATCTCCCGCGTGGTGGCGACAAAACTTAGCAGGTGAGTTTTGTGTTTAACTTTTTGTTAACTTTTTAATCACTTATGTTACAGTCAAATTCTAAAGCATAAAGTTACTATTTTACCTTTAATCTTCATGTTTTAATGACATATTCGTTGATTTGCAGGAAAATGATGTGGAAGGCGGTAGGCCTCAGTTTGTTAGCCTTTTCTTTTACTGTGGAGGTGCTCAGCTGGGTTCGCCGTAGAAATAAAGCAAAAAAAATACTCAATGAAGTAATATTTTTTCCGTCTGAGATGGGTTGTGTGGAACATCTATTAGGCCCTTCAAAACTTTAGTAGGTGAAACATGACATTTAAATACACATGCTGATACCGCAAAATCACTTCCCTCTTGTTTTGTACATTTTCAGTCCTTGTTTCTGTGCATTGCCTCATGGTGTTGAGACATCCCTCTCACGTCTCCTTCGCCACCTCTTGTCTGCCACATCATCCTTGGACCTGTGTGTTTTCGCCTTCTCCAGCATAGACCTGTGCAGGGCTGTTCTTGCTCTGCATAAAAAGGGAGTCATCATTCGTGTGCTCAGTGACAAGGACTACATTGCCATCACTGGGTCTCAAATTGGGTACCTACGCAAGGCAGGTGAGGACAACCTGCGGTTTTGTATCATCACACTAAGACATGTATCCTCACATCAGCAAATCTAACTTAATTCTGGGCAACTGAACTGTAACAGTGTATTTAGTGTATATAGTTTTGTTGCATATTTGACCAGTGACCATTAAAAGAGAGCATAAATACTGCATCTCCTTTTTATTTATTCATTAGTAATAAACAGTGACACATTATAAAAATAAAAAATATATTTTTAATGATTTTTTTTTAAATAGAAAAAGACTAAGCAACATGTCTCACACTGTGCAGTCAATTTAAGAAATGGCTTCCTCTGAACAACTTTAACTGAGAATTAAGTAAGTACAAATTTGGCATTCACACTGCTGATTTCATCAGGCAAAGTGTTTCTGTGCCTCCACATTGCAAACATCAGCATATCACTTTAGAAGAATTCTTCTCAATCAAAATATTCCTCCAGACAAGCTTTTAGTCTCAAGTAGCTGTAAGTAGTCCAACACAAACATAATTGTTTACTCAAGCTGCAAGTTATTGGTCTATAGTTATCCTGGTATTAGTCCAAGGTGAAGTACTCAGCAGCCGCATTTGTTTTCCTTTCAGAGGTTTATACAAATTATTTTTAATGAGCTTTACAAAAAACAACAGCTGGTAACTAACTGCATCTTGGCTAATTTTTCACTAAATATGACTGTGAAATATTTATTGCAGTAAGTAGATGAACTAAATTAAACAACACACATTCACCTTATGTAACTGCAAACTGTAAAAACTGTGAACACTGCTGATAAAATAAAATCAGTAGTGTTACTATGTACCGTATATATTTTTCCAAAAAGATTGTTGATAATAAAAAATGTTTTGCTTCCTTTATAATGTATACCTTTTTTGTCAGAAACAATTTGATATTGGTTTAATCTGGGTATTGGGACAAAAAATAAAAGACTTAAGAATTCTTTTATTACTATAACTTCCAGGAAGCTTGAGATTTTCAAAAATTTCAAACTAGAATTAAAATATAAGTTAAAATGTTTAAACCTGTGGCTGTAGGACTGGCATGGAGAACAAAGAGACTGTTCAGACATAGACATGCCAGTCGACTGTTTACTTAACTATTCCTCGTCTATAAGTGTGTTTGCTTTGCAGGCATCTGTGTGCGCTCTGATGTGGGCTCTGTGTACATGCATCACAAGTTTGCAGTGGTGGACGAGAGCCTGCTCATTACTGGCTCCCTCAACTGGACACTGACCGCAGTGCAGGGGAACATGGAGAACCTCATAGTCACCATGGAGCCTGAACTGGTGAGGCCCTTCATCCAGGAGTTTAATCGTCTGTGGGAAATCAATGACCCTGCTCGGACTCTCTTTAACAGTACTTCAGCCTGATCCAAACAAAATGCAGTCTTTGACTGAGTTTGGGAAATAACATTCTTTTGATAGTGTTTCTTAAAAAACAAATTATTTAAGCAACTGGTTTAAGTTACTTTAGTTTGTTTTTTGTTCAGCTGTTCAAACGTTTTTGAGTAAAAACATGTAAAAAAAACAAAAAAACTATAGGCCTATACAGGGTTTCCCAATTCTCACTATCTCATGTATGAGGATTATTTTTTCATTTACAACTGAGGCAGTTTGGTAAGCTTTGTTTTACTTTTAGTAGATTTCAACATAGTGTCCATTTGTGTAACGTTTGCTAACTTTTAATAAAAAAAAGTCTTAAAAGCCATCCTCTATCTATTACATGTGTTGGGATTGGTTTCTTAACTGTTAATAATGTGGTCAGGTTAGAAAAAGAATTTTAGAATTACTTATGTCAGGCTAATAGGGAGATTGTTATATAATTTATTTTGTTAGCAGTAGCAAAGTGAAAAACTAGACAAGCTAAGATAATGTCTATGACTGGAAATGACTGTATGTGTGCAATACAGGGCTCTCCTGTAGTCAATTAACCCTGAACAGTTTTAGTGATTCCATACTCCCATGCAAAAACTGCATATATTCTGTTATATTCTCTTGTCTCCATGAGATTCAACAACTTTCTAAGAGGAAAAGTGACAATGGCTCCAACAGCTGAGGACGCCTGATAACACCGTTCTATTATTTTGAAGCTCACCGGCGGAAGCAGCTGTGTTCCTCTTTCTCCAGTTCAGCTCTGTTCATCCCGGAGCAGTGGAAGTGCTTTCACAGATATTTACCGTGTCTGAACTGGAGCGTGGTGGTGCTGGTGCAGAGAGACAAGACAAAAGGCGGCACGCACATTATCAGGTAATTTAGACTATTTTATTATATTATTTTCAAGCTGTCACTTTTTCGAAAGATAGTTGCCATGTTGTGACCAAGTTTCTGCATGTTTATAAAAGTCTAGATTTAAAGCTTTTTTTGGAAAGCTCTTAAATGGTGCTTCTCTGGGTGAATTAGTGTGTGAGTTGTTGTTAATTTTCAACGAGTTCAAAAGAAAAGTCTGATGACAGAGATATGTATTCTAACAATTGTTTCGTACAAATCACTTTGTTCCATCAAATAGGCTACAGTTGGTTAAACCCAGGAGACGCATGCGTGGTTTAGCTCTGTGCTTTCTGAAATCACACCGCACATGCCAGACAGACTCTCTCTGCGGTTCTGCGAGCTGTAATGCTGAGCTGGTCTCCGGGGAGCTCCGAGCAATCAGCGAAGAGTTGGCTTCTGTCAGCGCCTCTATGATGCGCACGAGAGAGAGGTGTGGACGGGGAGGGCTGGGCTCACGAGGATGAATGAGCGTCTCATCCTGCTCGTGACGCAGCGCGGAGAGGAGCTGTGGATGGATGATGACAGGGAGACTGCGCGTGTGTGCGTGAGGGGGAGATAGTAAAGATTAATGCCGCTGTAAACAGATTGTGTGTGTGCTTAGTCGAGAGACAGTCAGTGAATGAAAGGTCAGATGGATAGATTTATGGAGCATCCCAGTGCCTCACTTACCGCTCAGCAACAACTCATAAGTTCTGAGGTGACAAATGTACACACGCAGCAGGTTTTGACTGATGGGGGAGCACAAACAGTGAACAGAGCACGGTCAGCTGTGATTCATACTCAGCAAATCGCACTGATAAGATGAGTGAAGCAGACGTAGGGGCATTTAAGAAGAATACCACCATTTGCCACTGCCATACATTTTCTGTGATTTAAACCCTCTTCTCATCGTGACACAAGGCTTTTATGTCATAGACTTAGATGTGTAGAACTGCCACATTGCATTTACAAACGACGTTTATGCATTCTTTAAGATGATGGCATATTCTGTAACCTCCTTAGTTGGCTTATAACATGATAAAAAGTAGCTTATATAGAGGACCATTCATGTTATTTAGCAAAAGTGTGTAGAGGAGCCAAAATGCTCACTCAAATAAGGATAAAGTTACTTCTAAATGGTATTATTCAAGTAAAAGTACAAAGTAGTGGTCCAAGAAATTAAACAATTTAAGTTGGGGTAACTACCTGTTTAGTTGTAAATTTGTAAACTTGGTGTTTTCCTCTAAAAAGTATGATAAATGCAGCACGTTGTGAAAAATAAGACCACTGTGTACTGTCTGAACTGAATAAAATAGAATTCTCATCAGGAGCCGAATGCAGCGCTCTGATTGGCCAAGCTCAAGTGGCCCTCTTCACTTTTACTTTGTTGTTTGTAAAAACAACATTTATTGACCATAATTGCAACCAAAATGAATACATGTCAATGTTAACCATGTGTCAAAAAATTTATGAGGAAATTGTCAAATTTTAAACATAAATCATGTTTAAAAAATCATTTTAAAAATCAACTACCCCACCTTTAAGAGTAACTGTAAAAGTAATTTTCTACATAATATCTGATTTATAATTTGATGTTCAAAGAACAAAACATTTCAAATGCACAAAATCTGGTATCATCAAAGAAAAAATCACATCCTGTCAACATAGAATGAGTAAACTAATATTTTGCTCAAAAAAGAGTAGCCTACTGTCACTTCAGATAAAATTGGCTCAAGTAGAAGCTAGGAGTAGTAAAGAAAAGTACTCTGAGAGTACAGTTTCACCAAAAAGTTACTGAAGTAATTGTTACCCCTGTTCTTTTGGTCTTTTAAATCTTTATCAGGCCAATATTTAGATTGGGTTGACATACCTAAAATGTCTTAAAATTCTTTAGTGTGAAGAAGTTACTGTGCAAAATGGGAGCTCAACAGCGCTCTTATCCTTTTTGTAGTAACTCTAGTTTGTTGATCAGTGTACTTAATTAAATATTTCTGTCAGTAAAAATCTATATTTGCTTTACCTGTTGACCCTAATGTACTGGCCGAACATACTGGACATGTGTTTGTGCAAAATAATTTGCAAGACCCTAACTTTTATAGGGCCGTTCACAATCGTCAGCACCATACTGTTTTTGCGCAGATCAGCTTGTTGTAAATAACAAATCATACTCTCACCACAAGAGGTCAGTATGACTACACGGATTTTTAGGCCCACCATTATTCCTAGAGTTATACATGACAAGATTGAAGGTTGCCCTGAAGTATTGTGCTCTAATCACAGCTCTAAATTTGTTCCCTCTAATTTCAAGTGTTCAAAGTTTTTGCAATTAGACTACCTCAAAGTGCATATGACAGGTTTTCTACCACATTTGGATAAAACCTCTGGTAAACATACATTTTTGCTTCATGCCGTTTGTGAGGAAAACCCAACATGCAAAAGTAGCACTGCACTGTAAATGTAGGAGGTCTCAGTCGTACAAAATAGAATTTCATAAGTCAAAGTAAGCTTTAGTACGTTGAACACATCTTTGTAATTTTTACTGAAATCATTGCCATTTATTTTGATGACGAGCAAGATTTGTGCAGCTAATTATACATTAATTTTCTACCTCTTCGCAGGTGACTGGAGCATATCTCAGTTACTGTGGGCCATAGATGAACACCTTGGACTGTGGCCAACTCGCAGGGCTAACACAGAGAGATAATCTGTCACTCTCTCATTCATTCATTCAGTTGGGGAATTTTATCGTTTTGCTATTTGACCTATACATGCATGTGGCGCAGAGTATTTGGAGAGAACCCACAATAACACAGGGAGAACATGCAAACTCCACCCATAGAGATCATTGATTTAGTCCAATCGTAGATTCGAACCCTTAGTTGGAAGCTAGCTCTAAATAAGGGTTCAAATAGATGTCTAACCACTTTGCGTCTGTGCGTGCTTGTCCAACTAGGAAGATACTGTAAATATTACACTTTCCAAAAACAAAAAAATACTAATCAGGAAACTAATCTAATCTAAAAAAAGTTTTTTTTTTTTTTTATTATTATTTTTTTAAGGTTTGGTGTTTTTGTATTTTTTAAATTTTGTTGTTTTGGTCTGAACAGATGGCTTTAGCCCGAGAGCCCGGACTGCAAAGCCAGGAGCAAGAAGATGCTGCAGATCAAAATTTTGACTACATGTTTAAGCTGCTGATCATCGGCAACAGTAGTGTGGGCAAAACCTCCTTCCTTTTCCGATACGCAGACGATTCATTTACCTCAGCTTTTGTCAGCACTGTGGGCATCGACTTCAAAGTCAAGACCATCTACCGAAAAGACAAGAAGATCAAACTACAAATTTGGGTAAGGCAAAGAAATAAAATAAATTTTCTGTAATTGTTTGACAAAGCTCTTGAAACAAGGGTTTACGTTTGAGCTTCACTTTGATTGTTGTAGGCCACTAGAAGGACATTTGTCTTTATGTTGCAACAGTAAAAAGGGGATGGAGACACAGGCCTAGATGACTCAGAGAAGGATGTTTGCTTAGTGCAGGAGTTGGAACACTGGAAATGAGACTGGCAAACTGGTTTATTTGGCAGATCGATTAAGTTTTTTACTGTATGGGAATGTGTACATATGAAAAACAATAAATTTCCCTGTGTAATTCGCAAAAAGATCAAGTCAATATCTAGCTGAGATTTGAGGTGATAGCCTACATGTTTTACAAATTGAGAAACATCAACCATATTTCCTTAACACAGCTGCACTATGGCAAAGCATTTTTACTACTACCTACAGCTAACTGTGTTCATTCTTTTACCTCAGTGAACTATTTACAATTTTTTTCATTGCACATGGAATATTTAAATTAGTTTTAACTATGATGAGAAAAGTTTTCTACCTAGAGAATAGTTCCAAGTAAATAGCATTTTCAAAAAAAATCAAAAATTCAAAAATGTTATGTTGTTAAGGGTGTTTTGACAAGTGTAGTCCAGATTAGTGCTGTCAAGCGATTAAAAAAAAAATAGAGAGATTAATTAATTATGATCTGTAATGAATGAATCTAATTAATCTATGTTTTAATCCACCAAAAATTGCTGCGAAAAACACTCAACTGAAGTGTTTTTGTTTTGTTTTTATTCAATTTAATTAATTATATTATTGTTGCAGATGAGAAATAATAATATATAGCAAAAAATGAAGACTTAAGGAAGGTTTTGAACATAAAATTCTCATTGCTACTCATCACCCGTTAAAGATTTCAAAATAGATTCATGCGATTAAAAAAATTAACTCGATTAATATGTCTGTAATTATAGTAGAAGTCTTCAAAGTAGTTATCTGGACAGTGTTTCCGAAGATTAAGAAAATGACTTTCGGATGAGAGTCGAAACGTCTTGATCTTCGGAAACACTGTCCAGATGACTACTTTGAAGATTCTACTATGGATCACTGATGGATGAATGAGGGACTACACCGTCATGTCTGTAATTAATTAATCTCTATTGATGCACTAATTTGACACCCCTAGTCCAGATATCAGTTATCATAGATATCAATAGTCGTATCTGTTTGATTATTTAACAGACGAAACTGTTCTTTTTGTATCTGTCTGGTTTACAAATGTGGTTAACAAACTATTCAGATAGATTATACGCAAAAGCAAATTGTTGTTTGATGTGTCTCTAACATTTGTTTTTTACCCTGCCTCAGTCACCGTGTCGCCAGCTTAGATATTGTAGATATTTTGTATGTGATTAAATGGCATTAGATTGTATTAAAATATATTATGCACAGAAAGCATCTCCCAAACAGCAAATTTAAAGCAAATTATGTACTCTCAACACCATAACGCCTCATTTGCCCGACACAGGTATTTCCCTTAGCAACCCCCGCAGGCTCTGTATTTCAAAGCACTTTGTTAAATCATGATTACACAATGCTGCTCGTTCATCCTGGCTCTCGCGGGTTTGCCCTCTTGCACTCTGCTGCTTGTCGAGGACCTAGTGTAAACTCATTCCCTTGCTCTACAGTTAATGACAGTTGATGTTTTACATGGTCCCCAGACACCGGGGTTCATGAAAGATGCATGGCTTTAAGCTGAGCTAAATGTGCTTACTGCGCAGACTGACGCTCACGACAGATCTATTACTGAATGTGAGGCGAAGGCTCGGGGCAACCCATAGTACTGTGCCCAGATGAAACTCATACATCTTTTCTGCTAATGTATTCTTTACACTGTTTGCTCTTTGCGCTTTGACAAAGCGAAGACTGCTACTATATAGTAAGAATATAGTAGGCTTAGAGCCACTTCTAATGTCATCAACACTACTTCTTATGTACGTCAAAGGCTACTCTAATTCTCTAATTCTTAAGGAGTGGACCAACTGTTGAAAATAGTCCTTGTAGCTACTTTTGTGTTTGAGTGACGTCATGGTAATTTCCATGTCACTAATTGACCTATATGTCTCAAAGGTAACTATTAACTGCAAACACCGAAATAACTTCATAATAAAACTTTATTGCTAGCATTTATTTTTGATATGAATGGATACCTTTGATGTTATCAAAGGTATTATGTTGTTAATTACTTCAGGAATGATGTAATTGATGTGTGTAATTCTAAAAAAACAGTTGTCAGTCACTATCTTGAACGGAAAAAAATGTTACGACATTGTCTCGCGTGTTGCTGTCAATCACGTCATGTTTTTATTGTTTACAGTTTGAACCCTGTTTTACAGGACACGGCAGGGCAGGAGCGTTACCGGACGATAACCACAGCCTACTACCGAGGAGCCATGGGCTTCCTGCTCATGTATGACATCACCAGCCAGGAGTCCTTCTGTGCTGTGCAGGACTGGTGAGCAGAAAACATCAAGGACATATCAAACTCTGTGTACAGTGTCGCTGCAAACACTTGTCCAGCTGATTACAGTTTTCCTACTTGTTTTGTTAGAAAGTAGGACTTGGTATTAAATACTTTACACCCAATGGTTCATATGTTTTAAATTATGTAAATATTGAAAGACAGTCTAAAATTTTGACTAATAATGCAGATATCGATTCATTTTCTTATTTATTTATGTGCTTAAGAAAGTAAAAAAAAAAGTGTGTGTGTTGTTGTTTTGTTTTTTTATTGTGTTATTTCATAATGCTGTTTGCAAAGTTTTACTTATAGCCATAACCCACATAAAGTTTGTTCTGTGTTTCCCAGGGCAACCCAGATTAAGACCTACTCGTGGGACAAAGCGCAGGTCGTGCTGGTGGGCAACAAGCTGGACCTAGAGGACGACAGGCAGGTTCCCAGCGACAACGCACAGAGGCTGGCCACTGAGCTTGGTCAATATTTTGTCATTTCTCAAAACACAAAGCCTTCCTGCTTAATCATTTACACCTGCTTACAGTTTGTGTTTTCACTCCTGTAGGATTCCTGTTCTTCGAGGCAAGTGCCAAAGACAACATCCATGTAAAGCAGGTGTTTGATAGTCTTGTGGATGTCATCTGTGAGGGGATGAATGACAGCGTAAACGGAGATGCCAGTCAGTCTCCCGGTAACACTTCAGCGGGCCACTCTTCAAATCTGAGCTCTCAGAAGGGCTGTGCATGTTGACCATTCACCGTGAGACAAAGGCTAAAGACTGATGAATGCACCATTACATTTGATTGTGACTGTTAAAATGCAACACCAAAGAATTGACTTTGTGCCTTGTTTGTGTTGCTTCCAAGGTGAGAAGAAATTCCAAAGTATTTAACTAACTCTGTACAAACAAGAGAGAGTACATCAATCATATACATAACTAACATGTGCAATTAGACGCATACATAATTAAATAAAGTGTCAAAAGATAAATTACTTCTCACCTCTGGTTGAACTACACTAAAGAGCAGGTATTGTGCATGACTTTTGTTGTGATGTGGCTCCCTCTAGTGCTTTTTTATACAACTGCAACACTGTGAATCCAGCACCTTCTTTCTTTATACAGGTTAGTGTAATTACTCCTAAAATGTTGATTGTTATAATCAGAGGTGGGTAAAGTAGCCAAAGTTAAACTCTATAAAATATATGTTTTTATATAGCTTAAAGAGTTACTCTTTGGACCTAACAACTGATTTACATTTTAATCCAATTGGAAGAACAGCAAATAAAAATATGAACAAAAAGTAAACTCAAAAATGCATAAGAACGAAGTAATATCTGAAGAAACATCTAAAGAAACAAATGCTCAAATACATTTTTTGTCAACATATGTTGTCTCTTAAATTTACCAATAAAGTAACCAAAAACTTAACTCGAGGTAGACTGCAGTTACTTCAAACAAAATGACTTGAGTAGTAAGTAAAAGTAGGAATTTTCTGGAAAAAAAAAAGTTTGTAAATGACTGGGTTAGTATTGCCCACCTGTTTAGAATATGTAGGAATGTTTGTTAACACATATTTAAGTTTGTAGATGTGGGTGTGTATGTCTAAGCTGCTTTCCCCAAATTAGGTTGCACTGTTTTTAACAGAAATTGGCAAGTATAAACGTGGGACAAACATTAACTTAATTCACAAGACAAGTTTCCTCAATAGTGAACCTTTGTAATGATTTGAGCCTCTTCAACCCAATGTGACCAAAGTAGAATGTGTGCATTGTGTTATGTCAAAACTACTTAAAGATGTGAATTTATACTTTTTGCTTTGTTTTGTTTCTTTTAACTATTACATTCACGTAAATTCTTATTATATAATGAAAGTCGCTCTCAGATTAAATAAGTTAGAGACCTCAAGAATCTGTTATCAGTTTTTTCCATTCTAAAAATATTATCTCTAGACACATGACTTGACTCCATCTGATGCAGCCTAAACACAATGTTCAGAATAGTGACAAATCATTAACGCTGACTTTGCAGCAGACAATGTGCTACTTGTAAAATTTATTATAGGCTTTACATGTTTTCATGAAGGACTTTGAACCAGGAAGCATTAAACCTGGTGTCAGTGACGTTCCGGGCATGAACTACCCCCTGACCATAAGTAACGGTGTGTGTGAAACTCGTGAGCAGATAAAGGCACTTGACACAGACGCAGAGACACACTCCTCGACTGACCTCAGCAGACACACTTAGTGGGTAAGTGTACATTTTCTTTTCTTTTATTTATTTTTTTTGTACATTCTTAACCATATTGATGAATTATTATGTAATTTGTGATTGTACTTGTACAAACTTGACTATTTCTCTGTTGTTGTTTTTTATTCTCAACGTAAGAGATAATGTGTTAGTAAAAGGATCCATCTTAATTAAAAGGGACAAATGTTCATTGTGTTTTTGTTTGTATCTATTGCTCATCTTATGTGCAGCTAAAGAAAATTCTTTCTGTCAAACTCGAGTTTAGACATCATAGTGGTTGCTGTCACTGCTTAGTCAACTTAAGCAGAGCATGTGTGAGTTTAGTGTGAGGTGTGATGTGATACAAAAAGGAGGAAATGTTCACAACAATAAACTGAGCTCATTCCTGATACACAGTTGTAAAAGGCTGTATAAGTTTATAGGTTTTCCAGCTACTGATGCACTGTTGAATGGATAAGAATTATGAAATCTTTGTTCATTGATTCATTGAGATTACATAATTCAGTCTCTGCCCTCTTTTTGTTCAGCAAAAAACTTGCAAAACCCTTTTTTTTAAAGAGCAAATTAAAACTCAGAGTTCAACCGAAACCACGGCTGACGTCAGACAGTCAAAAGTGCTTTAGAGTGAGGTTTGGGCCCCTCTGCTCTCTTCAGAACAGTGTCTACAGTTAATGTTAACTTAAGCAAAGGCCATCTGACCCATGTTAGTGCATTTGTGTGATATGAGTTTCCTCTTAGGCAAATCATTCTCTCTGAAAGCTGCACTTGGATCTTGTTTAATGAATTATTTGTTTTGTTTTTCAGAGCCTAAATATATTGTGCCAAGATGTGTTGTTCGGGCTTACTCAAGACTATGATGTTCATTTTCAATGGCGTCATTTTTGTAAGTATAACTACTGACTTACTTTAAAACTAATTGTATTGTGTATTGTTTTATGAAAAGAGAAAATCTAGATTCCCCCCTTTTGTTATTTAAATAGGACAGTCGCATTGAGGAAAATAAACAAAGGGAGAACAGGCCAAGATGCAGCAGATTTTTCACAATTACAACAACATTAAAAGACATGAATATATACCAGACAATTTTATGCTTTTAGCTTGGATTTAAAAAACAAAAACTAAGTCATGTACAGTCTTTCTACAAAGCAAGAAAAAGAAGCTAGAAGGTTGACAAAGACTGGAATTATTACACACAAAACAAGAAAATTAATTTAACAAATTTACTGCAATTTTTTACAAACTTTTTATCTGCAAGTTTTTTTTTATTGATAACTGTCTTTATATTGCTTTAAGAGAAATCTTTTGTGTCTTAGATTGGTAAAATTACTTCAAGAAAATATAACTTTTTTTCTTGACTAGTGAGAGTAATGCAAGTGCAAACATTTTTTTTTTTGGTTGATTTACCATTTAGGCTGAGATATATTTTTCTATCTCCAGGTGTTTGACCATTCTGTGTTTTTTTGCGGTGTAACTCCCCTGTAGATTCTGTTTCTAAGACATCACAACATGCTACTGGATAATATATTGTAATATAAAAGAAAAGCAACTAAAATATTGTTCAAATGCATTTTATGTAAAGTAAAGTGGTTTACTCACTAATATAAATCTCAATTGAAAAATCTGAAATAATCTTTCAGACATTTCATGGCAAGACACAAAGTTAAAAAAAAAAGGAAATAATGTTTTTTGCCCACAAATTGTAATAGATGAACGCAACATATTAAACAGTTTAGACCTTTTGTGATGGAAGCTCTGTTTTTTTCTGTGGCGCAGTTGGCAGGGGCAGCTATCCTGGCTGTGGGCATCTGGGTGCAGGTGGACAGTGGCTCTCTCATGTCCATACTGGGGGACATTAAAAACGCTCCTCCCGGCCTGGACCAGCTGGCTAATGTCAGTTACCTGCTCATCGCTGTTGGAGCCGTCTTGTTGGTGATTGGTTTCCTGGGCTGCTGTGGAGCTGTGAAGGAGAGCCGCTGCATGCTGCTCACGGTGAGTGTGACAGAGAGATCAGACAGGACTCCAGGAAAACACTCTGACATGGAGGAAGTGGGCTTACTTACTCTGATCTGGGTTGGCCTCTTTTATCATTGTGGCGCTTCAGGGTCTTAAATGTATTCAGTATTTTGAATTTGATAGTGTTAAATTTAAAGCCAAACACTACAGGCAAAACCTTTTTATTATTATTTTTGTATTATTATTATTATTATTATATATATTTTTTTTGTTTGTTTGTTTTGTTTCATTTCCTGTTTTTTTGTTTTGTTTTGTTTTTTTATTTGGTTAGTTTGTCCTCGGTATGTTGGCTTTTTTTTTTTTTGTAGTTTTAAAAAAATCTGAGATTTTATGCAAATTTTGATTAAAATCTATTTTACAATCACGCTAAAAACGTTTGTGTTTATTGAACAATATCTAATGTATTTAGCAAATTCAAGCTTAAACCCCATTATGTTCACTTCTCTCCTTATCAAAGAATGGTATGGTGAAAAACTTAAATACTTACAATACATTTTATCTTACATTTATGTGATTTAACATTAGTATTGTCAAAATGTTTTCATATTCACCTTCATTGTCTAATCTTAAAGGAGCACTGTGTAACTTTTTGGTCAAAAATAGGCATGAACAAAAGCATATTTTTGTCATTTAGATTTCTTTGTTACACTAAATAAATGATAAAAATCTGCATCTGTACTTTGAACAGGCTTGCATGATCACAAAATGGACTGTTATTTGATCTGGAGGAGGCCCGCTCATGCTTGTTTCTGTAGAAAATGGGTTAATCTAGTTATTTTATTTATTTTATTTTATTTCAGATTATGGCATAAATTGTATTTAGACCCATTCAGAATGTCCTAGAGCATAGTTTTGACTTTCTAATTTTAGTGAATTGTGTAGTTCTCTTTTCACCTCCAAAAAGTGACACAGTGCACCTTTAAGGCCAACAAAAAGTCGAGTTTCAAAATGTCCATTCCAGTGGTATTCAATCATGTTTACAACACATCTTAATTTAATAATATAAGAACATTTTAAATGTCTCCTTTTTTAAAATGTAAATAATACATTTAAAGATGCCTCAATGTAAAGGAAGTGGATTGGGATTAAATTAAAATATAACAAACTCTGGTTGGACTGAACTCTAAATATAAAAATTCCTGAAGTTCCCTTGGTTTTCCTTTCAATGCGCTCTATGTATTAACTGATAGGGTTCGGTACAATATTCACTAATTTGTTAAAATAAAAATCTTTCTGCTTTCAGTTCTTCAGTATCGTGTTGATCATTTTCATCATTGAAGTGGCAGGAGCGATTGTGCTGCTCGTTTTTGAAGATGTGGTGAGTGTAAAAATATTTGTTTATATTTTTATAATAAGTGAAGGTAAAATGCATTGTCATTGTCATGCTCTTGTGTGTGTTCTAGGCTGCACAGCTCTTTAAAGGTCTGAAGACTGAAGTGAGGAAAGAAATGATAGAAAAATATGGATCTGATGATAAATTTACAGATCTCTGGAATGCCACAATGGAGCAGGTAAGTATTTTAGATTATTCTAGTATTATAATACCACAACAGAATTCTGTTTCTAAGCAACAATTGATTTTTTTTTTCTTTTCAGTTTAAGTGCTGTGGCTTTAACAACTATACCGATTTTAATGAGACAAAATTTGTGCTGGACACCAAGCAATATCCAACTATCTGCTGCAACGCCACTCTGCTTAATGGTGGTGTATGCAATGAAAACATAGCACATGTTTCTGTAAGTATTTTAATAACTGTATGAAGACGCATTTGGCACCATGATTGTTAAATATGCTTTCCATTATTCTGTATTTTACAGTTAGTTTCAGGGTGTTTTGACACGCTCTTGGACTTCATAAAAGAAAATGCGGTGATTGTTGCTGGTGTGGCTCTGGGAATCGCCGCTCTAGAGGTACAAAAAAGCATTTAGTTTATTTATTTTGAGCATAAAAACTAACTGTCTGTTTAAATTATTAGGCCAATTAGGTTATTATTCTTATTTATTAGTGCTATGCTTTCATACATTTATTGTTCTCTTGTTTGTCTTTTCAGATTGCGGCGATGGTTGTGTCAATGGTTCTGTATAAAGACATCGGACGAAAGGCGTAGTAAATGCACTTTTTGTTCTTTCTGTATAAAACACACTTTGAGAAAACTGTACATTTTATTTATGTTTGTATCTGTGACAAGCTGAAACAATATATTTTTGTAATGAAGCATCTGTCAAAGCAATAACAAGAGACACTGTTAATATTTTTGTAACTAAATCAATGTTGCACATTATATAAAACACATGTTACTTTTATGAGACTAGTAATTAAAGTCCTTATTCATGATTGACAAAATAATATAACCATTATGTGAAGCAATTGAAAACTGTCAAATTATCATCAGGAGCAAAGACTTTCAGCCTAATGGCAATCAACTTGTTTTACTTTATTTCATCATGCTTTCTATTGCTGTATTTTTTATTTTTTTATCTACATTGCATCTCATTGTAAATAAATAGAATTAATATTACCAAAATTGCTTATTTGTTCAGCAACAAAAAAGGAATTGTAAAAAAAAACAACTACTTCATGACCTGATCAACTTGCACAGTAGGTTTAGAATATATATAGTTTTAATGAAGACTTCTAAATGTATTAATACCAGTGTTTTGATAAGCCCCCTTTTTTATTTAAATATAAAGAAAGATTTATCTATTTTTTTTTTTTTTTTTTTTCATTTTTAAAACATTTTTCTCACTTAATCTATTGACATATTTTTGGTAATTTTCATTTCGATTTCTGCTGGACTTTTTACATTACAAAATAAAAATAAAACAAACATTTATGCAATGATTTTACTGACAGAGTGTTGTGACGTCACCACGTGAGCACAGCCTCTTCTGTTCACTGTTTGGGAAAGGCAAACTGAGTGACTCTCACGTTGTGGTGTGCGCCCTCTAGTGGACACAGATCTACCGATCGTCTCAAAGAACGAGCAAAGAAAATCGCCTCAAATGTTTTGACTCACTGTGTTAACAGTTGTGTCGATTACTTTTTAAAAAAGCTCAGTCAGACACACTGTGCAAAAACAAATAAATAAATATGTGTGTGTATTTATATATTCCCTTCTCATTCCGGCCTTTTTTCCCTCACACGCTTGACTAAAATCGGTAAAAATTCAAACTAAAACTGTTCCTGAACCCTTTGGAGCTCAGGCAAATGGCTGGGGTCTTTTTAAAGCTGTAACCCTGTAGATTTTGCTTCTGATGTCCAACAGGCTCTCATCAGAAGTGAGAACTTTCTCCAAGCAAAAGAAAAACAGAAATTCCGCCTAAATTTGTTTTTAGCTGGTGTTGACAGCTGGACTTAAATGACTCTAGATTTGGCATATTTTGGGTTTTGACAATTCCTCTGTAAAAGCTGAAGGCAATTGATGTAAAAATGCGTTTTAGGAACCCCAAATTACTTAAAAAAATTTAGGCGGAGCCAATACAAAAGTCCTAATACAATTTTTGAATTTTTGAGGACTTTTTTTATTTGGAGGCTTAGAGCTAAAATCTGAGTCTGGATCATCCCAGAATGGCTGATTTTGCTCTAAATAAAAGGGACACAATGGGATTTTTATATTTAACCTTTCCAGGTGCTTCATAGTTTTTCAGACACTCAAAAAATGGAATTTTTAAAGAAAAAGTGGGACGGCCCTTCGAAGGGCCCTCGGAATGAGAAGGGAATATATATATATATATATATATAGAGAGAGAGAGAGAGAGAGAGAGAGAGAGAGAGAAGAGAGGAGAGAGAGAGAGAGATAGAATAGATGATAGAAAATAGAAGATAGATGATAGAAGATGAGAAGAAGAGATAGATAGATAGAATAGACAATTAAAAAGATTATGTGGTGATATATTATTAAGAATTTGCTATTAGATTTTCCATGATAATCTTAATAGTTTTGTTTCTGTCTAATTGTTTTTTGCTGTCGTAATCATAACAGCTGATCTCCTTTTTAAAAGAAACTATTGTTTTTAATTTTAACAATGATGACTGACTTATTTAGAAGTGCTTCTAAATCTCTCCTGATTCCTGACAGAATGTTGAAGTGTGTAATCTGACTGAGAGGTGACTTCTCGTGGGCTTTGGGCGGACGTGAAGAGGACGTGGCTGACAAAGAGAAAGTCAAACAGTGTCCCGTTGTGGAGCTGGGGCCGGGCACCCTTCAACACCCACTGAGAGATCACGTCACGGGTGAGCAACCCCATTCACCAGCAACTGTGTAATAATGACACATGAAGGGACAGGCGGGGATGAGGCTGTGTGTGGGAAGAAATGGACAAGAATGTTTGTACAAAGAGTGTAAAATCATTATGGCTTTATGGCTCTGTGCACTTACATTTTAAATCTATTTTAAGACACTTGTTTCATTGAATAACCACATGATTTGTCTCTCTACACACCAATGTAAAATGATCATCACCAATAATACTTGACCAATTATCCAACTACAGCATTATCTTTAATTTCTGCAGTCACAACAGGTTCAGATCACAGCATTCTACAGGACAGTTATTTCAATCAGGTGGAGGGCAGCAATAATAAATACTGGTTAAATTTAATTTATTTTTGTACTATAAAAGGTTCATAGGTCACCTCAGAAATTCCTAGCTTTTAAATTAGTGAACACATTTTTTGACATTTCATGGCAAAGTACAATGTTGTTTATAGGAAAAACCTTGTGCCCTCCATCTGACTTTGTAACGACATTGAATTAATTGTGGCATTATTTATTTTTTTTGGGTGCACGGTAGCCAAGTGGTTAGAGCTCTGGCTTCCCAATAAGGAGGTCGTGGGTTCGACTCCCGGGTTGGACCATATCAACATCTCACGATCTCTCTGGGTGGAGTTTGCATGTTCTCCTCGTGTCACCGTGGGTTTTCTCCGGGTACTCCGGTTTCCTCCCACCTCCAAAAAATGTATGTTTAGGTTA
Organism: Mugilogobius chulae; assembly: GCA_038363315.1. Classification (NCBI taxonomy): domain Eukaryota; kingdom Metazoa; phylum Chordata; class Actinopteri; order Gobiiformes; family Gobiidae; genus Mugilogobius; species Mugilogobius chulae. The sequence continues at coordinate 30,556,227 of CM076398.1, forward strand.
ATTGGGCATCACTGTAAATTTCCCTGTGAGTGAGTGAATGAGAGAGTGAATGGTTGTCTGTCTAACCCTGCGACAAGTTGGCCACTGTCCAGGGTGTTCCCCCGCCTAAGGCCCAAAGTTACTGGGATAGGCTCCAGTCACCCGCGACCCCTAACGGGATTAAGCGGTAGAAAAATGAATGAATTATTTACATTTTTAGTAGTATTATTGTTTATTTTTCCCAGTTACATAAAATCCTAAAACAGTTCTCAAATATTAAGATTATCAAACAGGGATCATTACCATGAATAAGTGCATTAACATTTGTGGTAAACTTTGCTACAATACACATCCATTAAATTCACTAACATCTCTCTTCACTGAGCTGAAGTCCATTAGAGCTTCACTTTTGAATACAATAGTCACAATTAAAGTTAGTTGATTCCAATGTTGTTTTATGGCTGTGTTAAAAAGCCCACCTTAATAAAAGTGTGATCCTTTGAGTCTGGCACTAATCCTCTACCTGGCCTTTAAAACCTGCTGGATGTGTACTGCACTGTGGGAAATGTGACACCTTCTCTGCATTAAAACCCAGGTGAGAATTGGCAGTTTTGTATATAAGCTCTCCCACTCTCACTCTGACAGCATGACAGCAAGGTCTCCATTTGGTACCTTGAACCACAAAAACTAAACTTTTTTTTTTTTTTTTTTTGCTTTATTATTATTGCATTATTAATATTTGGAATATGGCCTTTTTTATGAGCCTCATATTTTTGTCGTTTGCACCTGTTGTGATGCCTGTCCCTCAGCATTTTCTGGGCAGTCTACGCCGGGGCCACATGCAGGAGTTGGAGGCCTCTGGCGGAGGTCCAGACCAGCTTATCCAGGGTGTAGTGAAAGTGGTGCAGCTGGACCATGACGCCTTGGCCCAGTCGGGACTGTTCAGAAGAGGACTGAGCTCCAGAAGGACCCCCTCTCTGAGCTCCAGACCTGCCCTTCCCTTCTTCCTCTCTCAGGGCCGCCCTGGTTCTGCTGTGGCCCCCAAACTCTCAATGCGTCCTCTGAACCACCTGCACACCAAGGTCTCCTCTTCCAGCGCAGACATGAGGAAGCGACAGGGGCTGCAGATGTGGCAGAAAGTTATTGAAAAAGGAGACAAGCTGAGAGTGACTCTGCCTAGCGCTTTAAAAGACTCTAAACCCACATGTGCTGCAGTACCTTTTACTCAGGTAAGACAAGTTTCTATGAAAAAAAAGTTTTACTTAAGAGTTCATTCATTATTAATATATTTGTTCAAAGTAATTGCACTTAAAGGAGACATATTATGTATTTTTACTAGCACTAAACCTTTAGCATGCCAAGAGCCCTCAGAAGAGCCACTCACTTTTCATGAATAATTATTTTTTTGTTCATCTCATATAAAGCAAACTTTCAAGTTATTGGAAATGCATTAAAATGAACACTCTTGAGTTTATTCAACCATTTTCAGATGATAAGACTCACTTCGTAATCTACACTTGCAAGTAAAAAAATACAACTTTTATAATTCATGGGCTTTTAAGTGATTACAGAGCCCTAAAACTAATTCTCAATATGACAGATTATTGCATTTTTTTACTTTGGTATGTTCCCAGTGGTAAATATTTATTTTAGTTTAACAGTTTAAAGTTTGAATTTCAGACCATTTTGGTCAGACATTCTAAGGAAAACTAAATTCATAAGGGGCTTTAACTATGACACATACAAGTCGTTTTACATTTGATAAATTGTAAACTACATAATTGTTAAAAATCTGATTATATTTTCAGTTTTTTTCAGTTTCAGTTTTAAAATACCAATTTTTTTTTTTTTTTTTTTTTTTTTTAACTTCTAGTTACTCTCATTCAGGACTTGAAATTCATATGTATTGTCAGCATCACACATGCCACTCATGCTGAACTATAATAGATTTATACACGTTTACATTAATACACAAATAAAATGCACAAAAACAGATGTAACTCATTTTTGATTTCCTCTGCTTTTAGAAAGTGACTTCAGTGGGGTGTGAGACTGTGACTGTATACAACAAACTGTGCTTTGGGCAGTGCAGCTCCATGTTTATCCCTGAGGTAGAGCTCTCCGGCGGGACTTTGCATCAACAGAGGACCGCCTGCTCCCGCTGCGCCCCGTCCAAAACCCACACGGTAACGGTCCCACTTCGCTGTGGAGCATTTGCGATCCGGGAGAAAAGGTGATGGTGGTGGAGGAGTGTAAATGTGAGACAGGACGAGAGGAGAGGGCTAATATGGTTTCATTATATCTGTAATTGCTGCTAAGAACTTCTGAAACTGGAACTGTGGAGGAATTGTGTTTTTAGGTGGAGGATACGAAACATTCTCTTCTCCAAGCAAATGTTGTTTTGCCAGCAATGTTCTGCAAAATGGCCTAAATCTCTACAGAAACCAGAGTTAATGTGTTGATTATTTATAAGTGGAAAAACACTTTTGAATTATCTTGAAACAAAACATTTTCATGAAACAAGCTCTCCACCAAAAAGGTGGAGAGCTATGGAGTTAGACAAATAGTTGTGTCCGCAGCAATAGTATTATAAGTATCATGTGTTTGTTTAATTAATGTGACTAACGGTGATTTTTCCACCACGAATAATTGACAAAGTGATCTGTTTTTTTTTATCATATTGTTTGTGTTGCAATAGTTCATACTGGACTTTATGCTGAAAACATGCTTGGATTTTTATTTCTAGGCTAAATAAAAATAACAAAAAAATTAATAATATAGTGGTCTGAATTTGTCACAAGCACTAAAATATACTTTCGGGCTGTAAAGACAAAATGTGTCAGGCATCTCAAATGAACAATAGTATTGACTACAAACACTGTAGATCATTTGACAGTTGTTATAGTTTTTGAGTCTGTGTGTTTTTCTTATCTCGACATGCTGTTGGCCAACAAGCGGGTCATCTCTATGTAGTGTACCCACATTTTTATGTACACACATCTCCATGTACACACATCTCTATGTACCCACAACACTATGTACACACATCTCTATGTACCCACATCTCTATGTGCACACATCTCTATGTACACACAACTCTATGTACACAAAACTCTATGTAGACACAACTCTATGTGCACATATCTCTATGTACCTACATCTCTATGTGCACACATGTCTATGTACCCACAACTCTATGTGCACACATGTCTATGTACACACATCTCTATGTGCACACATTTCTATGTACACACATCTCTATGTGCACACATCTCTATGTGCACACATCTCGATGTACCCACAACTCTATGTACACAAAGCTCTATGTACACACAACTGTATGTACACTATCTGTCGTTAAATCAACCTGCCCAGGCACTACAGGTGGAAATTAGCACTTGTGCTACAGTATAACCTGGTACAATGCATCTCTCCTATGTAAGGTTAATGTATATTGTACACTGTCCCTGTTTCATTAAATAAATAAACTATAAACTAAAACTACACACAACTCTATGTGCACACAGTTCTATGTAAATGGTCTATTTATATAACGCTTTTCTACCCTTCCAGGCACTCAAAGCGCTTTACAATCTATCATCCACTCACCCAGTGTACGCAGACACTGAGGCAGTGTGGGTTAAGTGTCTTGCCGAAGGACACAACGACAATCTACTCCTGTTGTCTCACTGTGGCACCTGGTGTTCCAACAGTCTCCCATCCAAGTACTAACCAGGCCCTTTCTTGCTTAGCTTCTGAGATCTGACGGGATCACGCTTTGACAAGCAGGCATGGCCACAATGTACACACAGCTCTATGTACACACATCTCTATGTACACACAGCTCTATGTACACATATCTCTATGTACACACATCTCTATGTGCCTACAGCTCTATGTACACACAGCTCTATGTGCCTACAACTCTATGTACACACAGCTCTATGTACACATATCTCTATGTACACACATCTCAATGTGCCTACAGCTCTATGTACACACAGCTCTATGTACACATATCTCTATGTGCACACAACTCTATGTACACACAGCTCTATACATTTCTTTGCACTCACAGCTGTACTACCACGGTTTATTTACTTACATTTTTTAAATTATTTTTTCTGGAATCATAAAACAACAGACCAGACTGTAAAGACAAAATGTGTCAGGCATCTCAAATGAACAATACTATTGACTACAAACACTAATGTAGATATTGGGATCATTTCACAGTTGTTATAGTTTTTGAGTCTGTGTGTTTTTCTTATCTTGACATGCTGTTGGCCAACAAGCGGGTCATCTCTATGTAGTGTACCCTCATTTTTATGTACACACATCTCTATGTACCCACATCACTATGTACACAGCTCTATGTACCCACAGTTCTATGTACCCACATCTCTATGTACACACATCTCTATGTACACACATCACTATGTACACAGCTCTATGTACCCACATCTCTATGTACCCACATCTCTATGTACCCACATCTCTATGTACACACATCTCTATGTACACACAGTTCTATGTACCCACAGCTCTATGTACACACATCTCTATGTACACAGCTCTATGTACACAGCTCTATGTACCCACAGTTCTATGTACCCAGTTCTATGTACACACAGCTCTATGTAGACACAGCTCTATGTGCCTACAACTCTATGTACACACAGCTCTATGTGCCTACAACTTTATGTACACACAGCTCTATGTACACACAGTTCTATGTACCCACAGCTCTATGTACACACATCTCTATGTACCCACAGCTCTATGTACACACATCTCTATGTACACATATCTCTATGTACACACATCTCTATGTGCCTACAGCTCTATGTACACACAGCTCTATGTGCCTACAACTCTATGTACACACAGCTCTATGTACACACATCTGTATGTACACAGTTCTATGTACTCACAGTTCTATGTATCTACATCTCTATGTACCCACTGCTCTATGTACACACAGCTCTATGTGCCTACAACTTTATGTACACACAGCTCTATGTGCCTACAACTTTATGTACACACAGCTCTATGTACACACAGTTCTATGTGCACACAGTTCTATGTGCACACAGTTCTATGTGCACACAGTTCTATGTGCACACAGTTCTATGTGCACACAGTTCTATGTACACATATCTCTATGTACACACATCTCTATGTGCCTACAACTCTATGTACACACAGCTCTATGTACACACAACTCTATGTACACACAGCTCTATGTACACACAGCTTTATGTACACATATCTCTATGTGCACACAGCTCTATGTACACACAGCTCTATACATTTCTTTGCACTCACAGCTGTACTACCACGCTTAATTTAATTACATTTTTTAAATATTTTCTTCTGGAATCATAAAACTACATACCAGGCATGGTACAAAGTAAATAAGCAATAAGATTCCTCACTGAACGTAAAACCTCCAGTCTGGGAGAATAGCTTTTAGCTAGCACGTATGCTCTCAGATCACAGCAGCCTTAGTGAAACAGATACTATTTCTAGGATGTTGTGCATAGGCAGGAGTCTATTTTCAGATATTTTTGCAGATGCAGGTACAGAGCTAAGCCATAAAAGCTATTACCACATTCCACATTTTGAGGAACTTTTGTTATTGTTAGGATTTAGTTTTAGCAAAAGGTCAGGATCTTGTTATAATCTTATGTTCAGTATTTGTAATGATCAAGATTAGGCCCTTTTTGTAAAGTTGTGAATAAGATGAGCGTCTAATTTTGATATTCAGAAGGTTAGGACTTGGATTAAGGACCATAGGCTCTGTATATTTTTTTCCTAAAATCCTTGCATTCTGATTACTGCTGCTAACCTTGGGCAAATGGCATGTGCATCTGAAAGTACCCAAACTAGAGGACTAAGTGTTTCTACTTAGCAGTGAGTGAGCACAACTGTTCTATCATGGGCCCTTTAATTATGTATAGAAGGCACCTATTCTCAATGTGGGAATGTGAGCCTCTTTTTCAGCACAGATGCACTTAAGCAGTTACATGTGATAATGTCTGCATGTGCTTTGTTTAGCAGATAGCGCTCATGAAAACTATTATTCATTTATGCACTGGCACCTGGGCTCACTGACATGGGCGCATCTCCACACATCTTCACATACATTCCCAGAGGAGCATAAAGAAGGGGGCTCTTTACATTGCTTTGGCATGCAGTCAGAATGGCTGCTTAGATGGCCATTTGCATTCACGTGGCTTTTTTGGGGGGAAAGTGAAAGCGTTCATGGCACTACGGGGGTGCATTGAGTCCTGAGATTCCATTAGCATGTGATTAGCATTTTGTGTTGATGGCTATATTTTCATGATTGATGGGACAAATATTTGCCTGAGTATTTAATATGTAGAATTAGGGGCCTCTTTGAATCAATTACATTTTCCTCAGCACACACAAGAGATTGGTTAACTGACCATTATGCTGTTAGTCGTAAGCAACCCTAATTTTAGTCATAGTCACTCTAATTCCTAGTGAGATTGGGTAAAGCCATGACCTCAGAAGCTCATTGACAAAATCCTCTCACCTTTTGTCTTAATTTGGGCGTAAAAAACACAGGCATGTAAAATGGGAGGGGGAATTGTTGATTGAACAAACAAGGTGCACAAGAGAGTGCACCACTTAGCAAGACAGATGTCAGGCCCCTTTGCATTGTGGGATGGGGCAGAGCACTCCTGCGTCATTAAGGATGGCCTGGTTCCCATGGCGAGAGGAAAGGAAAGGAGCGAAAAGAAGGAGGGCCTGGTGCCAAGTTCAACGCCTCGGGGATCGGATCAGCGTCACGGGGCGCTAAGTGGCCTAGTTAGCGCTTTAAGCGCACAATGAGCTGCCTGCTCTTTCTCTGTGTATGCATGCCTTTTAACTGTCAGATGTAGAGAGCTGCAAGGAGCTGCTGAGCCTGTAGGAGTAATGATGGGGCACCAAACCTACGATTTCGGCGGAATCAAGATAGACTTCAAAAAATGCCATTGGTGTAGATTCAGTTTCGCCAGAGCCTGGTCATATCTCTGTAGGAATTGGTGACAGTAGGCTATGCATATCTCATGTACTGTATATATTTAGCAATGTAACCCTAACTAACTCTAATCCTAACCATAACTCTATGCTAAACCTTACCTTAAAGTGACAAAGCCAACCTTTAATTCTGATTTAATAAAATAACCTGAGTCCTAATGCCAATATTATAATCTATCCCTAACCAAAATTCATCAGTCTAATGTAACCATATTTCTGATTTATCAGTGTAAACCTAACTCTAATTTAGCAGTCTAATTCTAACCCTAATTTAACAAACTCATCCACACCATAACCTAACAGTCTAATTTTAACCCAAGTCTTAATTTAGCCATGCAACCCTAACATTCATCTCACGAGAATCCATAAAGAAAGTACTTGTGAATTGTAAATTTAGTACTTGTGTATATATTGTTGATGCTTGTCTCAAACATCAGCAATATTTAATAAAAACAAATGCCCCAGAATAGACAAACCTACCAAATCCTTTTAAAAGATTGAAAGAAAAAATATTTTATTTTAAAGAATTTCATGTAGCTGCAAAAATGTTTTTTATACGCTAACTAACAAATATCTTATACCCAAAAACAAAGTAGTTGTAAAGTGAAGCCCATCCCAGCCTGTGTTCAGGTGTGACTCTATGTAGCCCACAGTTAACAGCACTCTGCCCGCTGATAGAGCCATGCTAACAGCACTCGCTCTAGTGTTAGTCCGAACCAGCTGGTTAGAGTTGGCTGGGCTAAAGCCTGTGCCCCGGGCCATTCAGGCTGGCGGCTGCCTCTATGCCAGATTGTCTGCTGGTGCTGAGGAGCTCACAGATAGGTGTAGCCTGCGGACTGAGCCTCATCAAAGTTTGCAATTGGATCAAATCCTACTTTGTCCTCTGGATGTGTTTGTTAAATAGTGTTAAAGAGGAATGAAAAACATCAAACAATATACGTAAACTGGTTCTTTTTGTACATAAAAAGGCAAACAACACTATATCAACATTCACCACCAGGAATAAACTGCTTTGGGGTTATCAGAAAGTTCGAGGCCTTACTCAGTAAGAAAAGTATATTTCTAACATTACAAGAAAGTGTACATTGATAATAATCTCTGACCAAGAAAACTAGGAAGAAGACAAATGAGTAAAACTGATTGTATATCTATAGGAAATTACCTACTGCTCTTCTCTGGAGTGTGATGGAGATGGTGGGGAAAAACAAGGCTAGACATGGACAGACAGGAGCATACAAAGGTAGACAGAGATTGACAGGGTTAGACAGAGACAGACAAACAGGAGCAAACAGAGAGAGATAGAAGCATACAAGGGCAGCAGACAGTGGCAGGTGTGGTCCAGTGTGCTGCGCAGGTGATGTCTCTCATGCTCACTTAGCTAATGACTCCAATTAGAGTAATTAAGAGCTGGCACTGTGAATCCCGCAAACATGGTTTTTGCCAGTGCTTCCATTCTCCATTTTCCATACGCATAATTCATAACTTAGCGAAGTCCTATTTTGACTTGGTATTCCTGATGGGGAGTTTTCTGTCATTTAATCCTTAAAAGAAACATGAACTCTAAAATGAACGCTCCCCTTAAGAAGCACTTTAGAGACTCTCAGTCCAGATTGTTGTCTGATGCAGAGAAGGAACAGTACCGAGGAGAGGTGAGCAAGAGCCAAACACAGAAGAGATAATTGTTGTGTTTAGTCAGGGGAGTAAGTCCAGTGTGGAGGGACTCAGAGTGACACATTGTGGATTGTTTTTGTATGAGAAGGGCAAAAGCAGGGGTTTATTGATGCTGAAATGGCACATCAAAATAGTTTTGCACACAATTTGTTTAAAATGTAAAAAATCAAAATGCACATTGATCACTCAAAATCAAATTGTTTCACAGAGTTAAAACAAGCCAAGTTGAAAATGTGCTGTTGGCTGTGCAGACCTGGTCAGGCTGATTAAGTTTGATCAAACAGCAACATATGATTCTGTGGTGTCTCAATGTTCTTTCAGCGCTTGGACTCACTGCTTGACAGACGATGGGCCTGGATTTGTTGCTGGCATTACACAACAAGTGAATTTCCAGAATCTCTACTCTTTTTTTTGATGGTGAAAATGACTTTGATGTGATCAGTGTTTGCCCTTCTGCAGTTCTTAATTCGTAGCACATCACACACACTGCAGATGCAATATGTTAACTATTAATATTAATTCTGTAAAACCCATCACAGACAGCTAAAAACACACAAGCTTTAAATGTGAACAATGATAAGCCAATAATGTTAAATTAAAAGCAGAGGCAAAAGCTACAATCATCAAAATTACAGCTGAGCACACTTTGGTAATCTGGCGACTAATGCATGACGCAAATGATCCTGGTGGGCAATGCGCTGAGCCAGAGCAGAACCACCTCCAGCAGCCTGTCACCACTTCCATGAAGATAAATGGTATCATTACACATTCTCCACCATGCATAGTTTACAAGCTGTAAAAAGTGGGCTTTGTGGTGGATTACATTAGTCATCAGCTAACTGCTAATGCTGGAAAAGACATCTCACTAGAGTTTGGTTATTTGCATATTGAAATGTACAAATGTTCTTATAAAACTTTTTTGTCAATAGAATCAATACCAGTGCAGGCAGTGGCTTGCCAGTGTGGCAGTATGTGGACAAACAGTCGTCATCGTAGTGGGCAAAGGACGATGAGCAGGCTGCCAGTGCTTGTGATTGAGAGACAGACTCATGCACTGGGCACAGACGGGAGTCGGCCCCATGTTCAGCACAGATACGCCAAGAGAGGGAATGTGTAAAGGGACAGGCTCTGTGAGAAGTGCAGAGGAAGATTACAGACATGATGAGGAGGGGTAGTATGCAAAAGAGAGTTTTCAGGTATGTCAATACCAGAGGAAGATGAGGACAACAGGTCCATAGGTGAGAACAGAGAGCTGAGGAGGAGTTTAGTCTGCAAAGATACAGCATGTGTAGGGACTGCAGAAAGAGCAGAGGAGGGAAATGATGTGCAGAGGATGGATGCCACTTATGTAGATTGGGGGTGCAGAAGAAGCAGAGGAGGTGCAGGTGGCATGGAGCTGGCATAAGCCTAGTCCACTGTCCCCTGGCAGTGCCAGCCTCCATCTGTCATCAGCAGGAACATCTGCAGCCCAAGGTGCCCTTGTCACCCAGTGTTAGAGTAACGAGTTTGGCGTTTCCATTAGTCCAAGGCCTCGCCTGGCTGCCAAGCTCTAGCCAAAACCATGGCATTTTGGGTGTGAGCTTGTGTGCATTTGCCTATGACGGGAGAGTCCAGCCATGAGCAGGAGAGCTGGGTAACAGGATTTGTTAGTGGGCCCATGTGTGTAAGTGAGAGACCGTGCATCATGCCAGAACAACATGGCAGTGTGGAGCGTTGACCCAGCTGGGCTGAGCAGCCATGTCGAGTCATGTCCCCTCCTGATGTGAGCGTGCCCAGTGCGCTTTCACCGCTGCCAGCGATCCTCGCTCTCATCCTCGTCTCCTCCATCTGTCCTCCTCCTCTTATCTGCCCCTCTGCCTTACCTCCGTGTGGCCCTGGTACAAGCCTCTATGCAGAGCTCCTTACACACAGCAGCCACATTCACGTTTATCTCTCCATTGCCTAAAAACAGATGGTACTTCTTACCCTGCGCTCTTTTCATCTTGGTTCTGTTCTGTTCCTCTCACAAGTTACATTACATTCTGCCGAGTGTTGTCACATGCTGCATAGACCACCTGATTAATTCATCTATCACATTACACACAGATATGTTTCTTTAAAATGTTTCTATATAAACATGTTCTCCACTCATATGTCAATCATCAACCCAAAGATGATTGCTGAGAGCTGATGGTGTTTGTAGTTGCACCACACGGGGGCTCTGATGAGTAGTCTGTTCTCTGTGACTGAACTGAACTGTGTTCTATTAATTATACACAGATATATTTATGAGTTTATCAGGAGTACTATAATAATATAAAGGTGTGCAATGAGAAACCCACAGGTCAACGTCTCCACAAACTTACTTTGTTCAAATACTGCTCTATTAAGAGAAAGCAGCATGTTTAAAGCTTAGTTAAGGTTCTTTAGCTGCCTGTTTTCTTGGCCTGTTTCACAAGGGTTTCACATCCCCCATTACAACACTTAAAAGTGGCTGCAGATTGAGAGTGTGGACTCAAACCGGAGAGCCACAGTGAGATAAAGAAAAAGGAAGCGACAACTGCTAATCAATAAGATTTCTCCAACCTTGTTTTTTTTTCTGTCTCCCTCGAGGCCCACGGCATTCAAGATGAGCCAAGACGAACTTGGCATTGTGGAGAACGCCTTAAAAAGAAACACCTGCGAGGTGGAAGACATTAAAAACGGCAGAAAAAAATCCTGCTTTTCGCAGCTCTTAAAATGTTGGCAAATGTTCCATGGATTTTCTGGGAACAAAACAGTAAAAGAAAGCACTCCATGCAAGTGGAGACAAAAGGAGATGGTTTTCTATAGAGATGGAGGTGTCATTACACTTGAGACGAGTGCCAGATTTGGACTTATCTTAGTCCCTCTCCCCCTCCCAAAGCGATCCCAGTATCTATAGCATCTGAGTTGATTATCAGCACTCAGGCAGCTTTCGAGGAACAAATAATGAATGGTAATATTTAGCTGTTGACAAAATATGTACTGTATGAGGCTTTGGGAGAGGAAACGGGGGAATGAGCGCAGACAAAGATGGATAAAAGTGGGAGAGATGGAGAGGAAGCTGGGGAGGGGGGCAGCTCAAACAGATGGCACTCTTGGCATGCACCTCTCTCTTAAATCTGTTTCTGCTGTTTTTCTCATGTGCACAGGGCTTTAACCCTGTGCTAACCTGTGTCCAGCGTGACCTCAGGATGGACCGCTGCATGCTACAGGCCTGCTGAGTGTGTTTGTGTTGTCTAAGGCAAGTTTACCTCTCCTCAGGATAATGTGCAATTACACCTGATCAGTTTCAGTGTGAAGCGGCTGTTGAGTAGAACTGACCTTTGTGGATGAACTTTCTGAATGACCTCTCATTCTAGTTTGCATTTATTTATTTAATCTCTGCACTCTGGATCCCTCTGCTGCCCTCTGCTGACTATCCACCTCGTTTTAAGACAAATACTATCTATATTATCAATGAATCACAGTTAAATATATATTCTTTAATTGTTTTAATACACACATATTATACAAACCTAGCTGTTTGAGGTAATTTGGTTTACACTGACTAAACGTATCACTCTCTACCCTCTTTAACACAGCATAAAGCATTTTTTTACTCTAAAAATCCTTTGCTGTACTGAGACACAGGTGAGAGAACACTTATAATACCATTATTTGGTCTCAAACATCTTGCTTTTGCAGCTGCTATTTATCAGATTTACATTTATTACCTTTGTGAGTTGAAAGAGTTGCTTCATGTCTGCAAGCAAACTATTCATAGCTATTAAAAAAAAAAAAAAAAAAAAAAAAGACTGGTACAACTGGGATGGCAGTATTTAGGCTCTGAAGTCCAAGCCTATGTGATAAGCAAGACTCCCATAGAATGATTTAGCTGAATGGTTTATATGTGTTGAGGTTGCTCATTTGCATAATCTCTGGTTTAAAGAGGGATGTGCAGGAAACCGGTGGGGGTTGATGGTAAGGACTCGGGCAGGGAGGCGGGTGGGCTGTAACAAAGTGCCCATTGTGCTCTGGTAGGGTAGAGGGATACCCCGTAGGCTTTGGGGCTGCTGCCTGTGTGTATGTGAGTGTACGTGGGAGCCACACCTGTCAGTCCAGCCTCAGGGAAGCAATAGGCCCCGCGTTAATGAGCATATCAATATCTCCGTATCAAACACAGGCACTAAAATCAATGAGCCATATCAATCTTACACGTCCTAATGCTTTTGTCCCTTTATTAACTTGGCTTGTTATCACCACATTTTCTCTGCTTTGATGGGAGCTCTGGTCGCACACTCTTCCCACTCACTGATGCACACCTAAAGCACATTCTGCACACTCTTTGAAATGCCAGCATTATACACAGAAAGATCCAAGCTGAAAAGAAGGAATTGAGTTGTTCAGACACAGCAATATATAAAATCCAAAATGTAATTAACAGTATTTTGTTAAAGTTACCTTTTCATTTAATGGTGTTCACTATACACCATCAAACAAACAAACAAACAAACAAACAAACAAACAAAAACTATTGTTCTAATATGTGTGTTTTTTCTTTCAGAGTTGGGCAATTAATCAAAAGATGGATTCAGGAATGTCAAATTATTATTGTTATATTTAGTAACCAACACTTTTTAGTAACTTTTTAGTCTTGAGGGACAAAGGCACATCTTCTGCAAAAAATGTGAGATTTGGGGCAGAATTACACTATAAAGAAAGCATATGTATTATTGTTTCTCGTCAATAAGACAAATCCTCATACTTCTAAAATCCTAAATTTAAAAATAATATTTGATTCTGTTTATGTTTTTCTCCAGATCACCGACTCTATGTATTTTAAGTCCTGGGTCATGTTCTTTTTCCTCTTAAATTTCCGTTGTTGCAGCAGTCAAGGCATTCACATGCAGTAGCCTGGTCAAATTTAAACCATTATTCGGTTTTCAAATATATAATTGACACATGTGGCCCTGACGGATTCTAGTCCGTCTTCGTGGTGTAAATGGACAATTAGTCTGCTCTGCTGCTGGAATAATGTAACTGTGAATGTTCACAATTCCTTCCTGCTCCACATCCCAAACACAGCCAAGAAGTTAAGAAAGTTTAGAACAAAAGTGCACAACAACACAACACACTGCACTAAGAGGCCCAAGCAGCCTCACATTTAGTCCCAGAAAAACAGTGTTTTACCTAACAAAGCTGTAAATAAATGCGGAACAAGTCTAAAGTCGCTGCTCAATATTGTACCCACGTCCAGTTCTGTGTCGACGTAAAATGGAGCTCAACAGTGGAAGATCGCCCTAGTTCTGGAAGTCATTTGCTCTATTGTAAAGTCCCACAGAGATTTTGAAAAATTCAAATACTAAGACTTATTTGTTGAGCTGTGTTGGTTTTCTTCTGACGGCATTGGCAATGTAAAATAAACTACACTTGTTTCAGTGTTCAAGTGTCATTTATCTGCCACAATCCAGTTTTTGCCATAAACCAGGGCTATTCAATTATATTTACCAGTGGGCCAGGATTTTGGTCTAAGTTCGGACTGCAAAAGTGAACTACAAATATGAACTACAAATGTGTTTTACTTCATATAAACAAATTACTTTTATCAGTATTTCCTCTATGTTTTTATTGTCAGACACAGTTCCAAACCAAGACTAAACCTATACATTTGGATTAAATTATAGGCTACAGAATAACAGAGGCAATTTAAACAAAGAGCACAAGAAACTCAAGCAATATGATCTGGTCCATGTTCTATATTTCATCAAGCTGGGCCAAAACATAATGCTTAGAAGGTCACATTTGGCCCCCTGGCCGCCATTTGAATACAGTTGCTCTGCCATGAACAATCTCTTTTTGTGGACAGATACATAAGTTTCAAAACAGGTGCCTTGTGCTGCCATGCTTTTGCAATAATGCATGAACAAGCAGATTTTTTTTGTTTTGTCTTCAATAATTTCAATATTTCAAAGACAAATACAATTTTTTTGTGTGTTGTTCTTGTCTATCAAACATGCTCCCAAGCCCTCCACTTTGGAATTTCAAATGTGTTTCCCCATCAAAAAATAAGTTTGATTCTATCTACAGACTGCAAAAAAAATTACACAGAACACAAACAAAGCAAACTTTCCTGATTTCCTAATGCGGCAGAAGAGCAGAAGTTCTCAGAATCCCTCTATGACATCACAGTTCAGGAACTTCAGCAGTGTTACTGATGAAGAAAAAATATTGAATCAGCTGAAAAACTCAAAAAAAATTATTTTGTATAATATGTGAAAAAAAATATTGACATATTTTAATATAATGCACACTGTCTGCAGTGGGCCTGTCACAGCAGATCAGTCAGTTGATTTAAATGCCTTTTATTCTCTTATGATTAGTTTACTTAGGTTCTGTTTAGATTGATTGATTCATGTCAATCTGTGTTGTCTTTTAGCTGATGCTCGAGTGCTCTTAAAAGTCTTGCCCACCACCTATTCCTGCCTACTTATAGCCTATGCTTGCAATTATTAAAAACAAAGCAGCAGGGTTAAAAATGTCATGTACAAAGTTAACAACTATAAAAATAGTCATTTAAAATCATTTTTGTGCTTTATATTGAACATAATATCAATTACTGACCTGAAATTTTAATAATGACTATTATGTTTTTCTATTATGTTTTTCCTAGATAACATTTTTATATTATTGTTTCATGCTTTTGTTTCCTGACCAGTGTAAAAAGAAAAAAAGTACAAATAAAACAATTGGAGCCGTACATTTGCATTCTTTTTCTAATAATACTCTGACTCGCTGCACAGACTGCCAAAAACGAAGCCTTCAGTGGTATAATGAGTCGGTTGGTTCAGTGCTCACAGTGCGACGTGTGACCAGGAAAAGTAAAGCGGGATCCAGCAGTTACCAGAGCCCAACGTCCTAATTCCACACTGGGAATTCTGCCATCACTAAGAAAGTGAGTAAGTCCATTTGAAGCACTGCAAGATGAGGAAATACGTTTTTCTAATCTTAGCTATTTATTTATTTAGCCTAGTTTCTTTCTTTCTCCACAAACTTCTTTTTTGTAAGTTTTCTGTTCACATCAAGAGCACACACACAAAAACACAGCAAAAGTATTTTAACTCTTTTTCTCATTTTAATGCATTGTTCAAGACATAACTGGTTTGCCAATAAAAATGTGCAATAAATGTTTTTACCCTGCCACTGCCAGAACTAATGCTCTGAAAAGAACTGTCATGTACAGTGCTGTGGAAAGTGTTGTGACTCCCTGAATTTTGAATTTTTCAGGCCAAAAATCCTGCTTTAAAAAAAATAAATGTTAGGAACACATTTTAAAAATGACAGAAGTGAATTCCAAGTGATGCTGATAATGTAGCTATATGTCATTAATCTTTGAACTATTTCTGAATATCTTCTGATGTATTGTAAACTGGAACAGGATAGTGTTACCTTTTGATTGCGTATATATTTTAAATAAAAATAATGTTTTAGCTGCTTGAACCCCATTAGTCTCTACACCTGTAAAGACTAATGGGGATCCAAATAAATAAATAAATAAATAAATAAATAAATAAATAAATAAATAAATAAATAAATAAATAAATAAATAAATAAACAAAAATAAAATACAAAATTGCGCTTCTGTAATAAAAATTAACAACAACAAAATTATCATGATAATAAATATAAAGTCGTAGTTACGCAAACCTGAACCACTAGAGGCCACTAGAGGAACAATGCGTAGGTAAAGGTACACGAGAGTCACTTTTGGTCTCACAAAGGCATGACTAGGTAAGCTAGTTTCATACTTGTTTTTTTTTTTTTTTTTTTGTTTGTTTTTTGTTTTGTATCAAGCATGTAATTAATGTAGTAGACTTATATATTTGCTGAAACAAAGTAATAACGTAACTAACTAGAACTGATCACATTCAGTTGTTACTATAAAAGGCTACACTGTAGGCTAAACTGTAGGCTACTTGAAAGTCTCAATGCAAAATTCCATACTTATTAATATATTTTTTTATTAACATCTTTTTGCAAATCTGTGATTTCATGCTGACATTTTTGGAAATCATTTGTATTTAAGATTGGGATATTTTGTTGAGCTAATACCAGTAAGTTGCAGATTTCATATGGCTTCATATTCCCAGGGACCACAACTAAATCTAGTGCAGGCCTTCTTTTGTTTAATAAGATGAATGTCCCTGACAAATAAAGACCAAACTAGACTAGTCATCAGTGCAGTGGAGCTCCTTTTGTGCAGCACATAATGACTTTGACAGATAAATCGAATGCATACATAGCTTTTGTCTTTTAATAATTTATAGTCTTTTAATATCGCTGGTAAAATATTTTGTGCAGACTGTGATAAAGGTAGAACTTCTGTGCACACAGTTAATTAGTTTTTTAAGTGCACCGACATACAGACATGCACAAATACTAACGGAAACAAAAGGAGGTGCCAATATGAAAACATTATCCATCAGTGAAAGTCTGGAGCCAAGTTTAAAGTTAGCTCTTGGATTTGGGACTCTCTGGGGTAATTTTAACAAAAACAAACACAGAATGTACTCACAGACAGGACTTGTAAGCCTTCTACTTTTAAGCTTTTCATGTGTGCTGCAGTTGATTAATCAATACAATGCTAAGCCAAATTAGATATTTACCTAATGTTTAAAAAGCACAGAAATGAAAAATCCAGAAAGCACTAATTGCTTCATTGATTTCAATTTGGAAGCAGTGACAGTGTTTGGAAATACGACTGGAGTTCTTAAGCAAAAGCTGAACTCTGCAACCAGCTCTGCTTTTCCAACCATAGTTTAATCATTTAGCTGAAGTTGGCACAAGATGTTGTCCATGCACACACACATACACAATTGTATGCTTTATAAGGTGCCCATGGATGCCATGGAAACCCCATATCCTCAGTGAGAGGGAGGACACTTTGTGCCAAAAAAAAAATGCCATGGTAACTTTTTTTTGCAAGCCACGTTGCCCAGAAACCTTTGAAGCTTAAAAAAGTGAAACCAGTAGGGAAACAAATGGACATCGAGGGAGAGAAAAAAAGTCACACAGGAAAGAGAAAAGGAGAGAAAAAGAGGAAAGGAGAAGAGAGAAGGAGAGAGGGATGGGAGTGCGGCCTGTTCCAGGACCAAAGTGCCTCTTTGTTTGAGCGAAGGGAACATTGTGAACCTGCAGAGAGGAGGGGTTGCTAATGGGGCCTTCATTGAGTTTGGTGTTAAATGACAAACCAATCTTTTTATGATGTAAAATAATAGTTTTTTAAATCAAAGATTAAAATTACTGCTTTGAGGGTTGCCGCAGAAGCCTACCTGTTGGGATATAGACCATCTTTCCTTCTGAGGTTTAGTGTTCTTTAGTGGCCTGTTGTCATCTTTGTGCCACAAAGTTGCCAATATATTATATCAAATAAAAATGACCCAGGTGAATATTGTTCATTGTTTAATTAGGATAATTTTTTTTTTTTGTTTATGCTTCTCTTGTGCGTCACATGTGTGCCCTATGTAATTAAATCAGTTCACTTCTCCAGGAGTTTAGCCGATGGCGCCAGCGGTGCTGCCCCGTGAGACTGAGTCAGCCTCTGCCAGTTTCATTAGGCCTGATGGATGACCTCAAGACAAGCATTATTCACCTCTTCTCCAAAGCTCTGCGGACATGCAGCTTGTGCTTGTGAGTAACAACAACTTAATCCAATCATTTTTGTGCTCCTCCTTGGCCTTTAGAGGTTCCACTGTTACTTTATGAGTGAAATGTCATTAGATGCCAGACAACTGTAACAATTAGAAAGAACCTTGAAATTATTTTAGAGCCAAAAAAGATGAGATAAAGTGTAGCTCTTTTGACTGCAATTTCTAAACAAATAAGATTTAAGTTATGTTTAGCTTTTTTGCCATAGTGTTGAGATGATTGCCTCACTGCGTGCTCTGTGTACCAGGGGCAGAGTTGGGCTCCTAGTTTGGATTTTTGGGGGTAATTTCCATATTGCCTAGGGTCATGTGGGCACGGTGCCCACTCCTGGTGCTGTGGGTGCCCGCTGAGGCATGGGGAGATTAAAGCGGGCGCACGGTGCCACAAAGGAGCCTGTCTAGTGCTTTTTAATTCCCCTAAATTAGGGCAGAGTGCCAAGGGAGCTCCCTGCTATGGCAAACACTCCATAACTGGCACCATAACCACTGCGCAGCAAGACTCTAACACAGAGCAATAGTGGAGGCTGGAAGAAAACATTCACTCTCTTTTTGGACACACATGCTTGTATACTTGTAATTAGCCGTCTGTGGCCCTCACTCACTTGTAAAGAGAGAGCATTATTAACTGCTATCATTCACATCATTGCTTTTCTGGGGCAGTAGCGTGGGGTTGCTATGTTCATGTGATGATCTGTGTGTATTTCTCTGTGTATTTACCTGAGTGTGTTGGCCCTAAGGGCAGTGGCAGCGTACAAAACAAACTGTGAGCACACCCTTGGGTGAGCGCTCGATGCCCTGGAGGTAGTGGCAGGAAGCAAAAGGCTAGTGTCCGAACACTACGTGTGTCTGTCAACTCTCCTAGGTCCTCCGTATTTGACTGGTCCAAGTGGATCCTCAGAGGTGTATCGCTGGCACCAGTGCCATCTCTTATAGATGCCAGAGTTTGTTGGCTCTCCATTGGATCTTTTATATACCTTTATATTTGTGCGTGACCCAAAATAGATTAATGTCATAAAAGATGTTATCATAACCTCAAAGTGAAATGGTTATGGTCATACTAAAGCAGTTTTGTTTATCTTTGTTTTTTATGTTTTCTCTTTGGTTTTGAGTATCAGTAAAACTATAACACAAATGACAAAAGATAGTCGCGCTGCAAGTATTTTGTCCAAATGTGTCTGCAGACAAAAGCCAGTGTTAATTCCACTTTCTCCAGCATCTGGAGCCTTACCACGCTTTAAAGGTCTGGCTGTGTCCGCTCTGTGCCGGGCCAGTGCTCAAACACACACAGCTATCTGGGGCACCAGAAGGCCCCTGCTACGCCAAGGCAGAGGCTGCCCACTCTGGCACAGCCAGGTGCTTTGGGGGAGAGAGAAATGGCAACAGTGTGGTAGGTGATTTGTTGGGAGAGGTAGGCCGCTCTGGTGCAGAGTGGGCCTAGAATATGTGAGAATATCCCTGAGAAAACGCCTATTTGCTCCCATGTGAAAGGTGCACAGTGAGGATGGGTGGGAAGCGGGGGTGGCTCTGTGATAGTGAGAGAAAGACAGAATGAAGGCTGTGTGTGAGAGAAGGTGCTGCATCTTATGCTAATTGACATGAGCGTTGAAGCACAGCCTTCATTGGCACACATGACAAAGTTGATGCCTGCTTTTATCTATGACTATGGGCCCTGTATTCATCTCCTATCTTTCCACTGATGAACACACTTTGAGCAGAGATGTGCTCCGGTCCCCCACCCTTAATGCCTTCTGTAGCAGCATACTCCACTCCCCCAAACCATCTCCTCATGTAGCACCACAGATGCCCATGTTGCCCTGCAACAGCTGTCTCACCATGTGCCCTACCAAGTGTTGCCACCCAATGGAGGGCAGAGGAAATGAGGAGGAGGGAGGATTTAGGGAGAGCAGACTGGGTGCTCCATTTTGGATGTGATGGCCAGGTCATAAATATTCATTTCTCTCATATAATTAGGATCTCATCTACTCCTGTTTATAGCACCCATTACTTTCTCTTGGCTTTCAGAATGTGAGATTGAACTCCTATAAATCGGTCAAGACATTTAGGGCGTTTTAGCCTCATTCTTCTTTAGTTTGGGCTTGGTGATACCAGTGTCAGCGCTGGAAGTGCCTGGACACAGAAATCAGAGCAGTCTAATTGGTTATGTGGTTTATCGGCATTCACATTGACCAATGAGCAGAGCAGCAGGCTTAGTAACAGTGGGACTGTCTGAGAGGGTATTTTCAAAAGCCAGCACTACTCTGACAAGTCAGGTGCAGGAACCAGACTGGATCCAGTCACAGAGCAAAATGGTGGTGGGCCGGGATAGTGGGCCGCCATTTTGAAGCAAAATGTTTAGTGTGTGCCATGTTTTCTAATTGAGGCGGTTTAGTCTGCACAGCCAAGGCATGGCATTGAAATAACCTCAAACATTGGCTCTTATTTGCCCCAAAATCCCAATAACACCATTTAATGAATAATAAACTGTATTTGTTTGCATCTTTTAAGATGACAAAAGTGCCACAGTCGCCGCTAAGCCCCTCTAAATAAGCTGCAAATAAAAGAAAACTCATTCAAAGACTGACATCTGTGCTCATAAAGAAAGCCATACCTGTGACTTTTGTTTTATTATAAAATTGGAAAAGTCGAGCGCTAAGACGTTTTAAGATGCCAGGACAGATGGAACCAAGTGTAGTGTACCATCTGAGAAACTGATGCCACATTGTCCTCCCCTGTGGTCCTTATTGCTTGATAAATAAGTAAATGCATTTGGGCGATGGAGCTGCTTAAAAGAAAACTAATAAAGAAGTGTCTGAAAGTCTGTGCACAGTTGTGAGTGAACGTGGTGGCACAGCACCCTGCCTGTGTATTTGTTCATTTAATTTTGAAGGGATGAAAGCAGACAGGCATAAAGAGGGGCAGACGCAGGGAGATCACCGCACCGTGTACCACACTGCTGGGTAGTGTGCCACACAGTCTGCCTCCCTAAAGCAATAAATCTGAAACAGCATAATAGATAAACGCAACTCAGAACACAAAATACCCTGCGAGGGAAAACTAATAAAAAACGCTGCGATTAAGTGGAATCAGAGCTCTTAGGCAGTATCTGGAGATAGGGGGCTGTCGCCATACAAAGACTGGTACGGGCCAACACAACAGATGAGAGAGCATAGGGACAGGGGGCTGATGCAGAGAGAGAGAGAGAGAGAGAGAGAGAGAGAGAGAGAGAAGAGCTGTATGGATGGGGCATCACATCAGAGGACGCCTCGAGTGTGTCTTGCTCCGTCTTTAAAAGAGAGCCAGGAAAACAGATTAGGAGTGCGCTTTTCTCCAGAGGCAGAGACACAGGCCGCTTTCACCCAGGGCCGGGCGGTTTGGTGGCCCATCTTTGACCTGCCCAGCCCAGAACTAATCTATCTGAGAGGAGCAGTAAGGGAGAGACGTAAGACACAATAAAACAGAGGTCAGCACAACTTTGAGGAACAAATGGGCAATGATTTGGTTGAGACTATAAACTGGTCTGGATTTTAAGGAAAATCCTTAACACAAACACTGTAAAATGTATAAATTTAAGGTACAAAGTTGTTTTCAGATATTTGTTTGTGAAGAACTCAAGAAATGATCATTAGTCAACTAATATATTGTCAATTAAAATGCTTATAAATCTTAATAACAATTTCTCTGATAGATATACACAAAAGCATGTCATGTTAGTTCATTAAAAATTGATATTAGCGATAGGTTAGCATTCATATCTTTGTTTTCACTTCCATTACATTAAATATAGCCGGTTTTGTTGCATTCACTAGAGTAGACTGGGGCCTCCACTGCTGCTGTCTTTACTATGTGAATAGAGAATAGTCATTAGCTTGTAGCCCAGAGTAGGCAATCTCATGGTGAAGGGTGTATGTGTGTGGGTGTCATTGATAAACCTCCGTAAAGACTTACAGCCACAGACTCTTCCTGGAAATCAGGGGTCCTTCGTCAGCAGCAGCAGCGCTTGGTCACGTCCAGCACGTAAAGGATGACGAAGAACCATATCTGATCCTTTTTCAAACTGTTTTTCTATTTTGTTCATTTAGATACAACTATATTGAGGGTTTTTTTTTGTATTTCTATTTTTTAGCAGGACTGAAAAGTAAAAATACAACACAATAAAATGTATTTAAAAATGTCTTATTGGCATTTGGCTTTAACTCTCTCTTTCTATCATGGTTCATAAAACATGAGGAGGAGAGATCACTCAAAGATCATATTCACAGGCTTTTTCTGAAGTTTAAGCCCAAATTCTGCTTTAAGTCTGTCTTGTAGATTTTTCCTCGACTTTTCTTTATTCTTTTAGGTCAAAATGTTCCTCAAAACTAAAATAATTCCTCTCAGTTCACAGGAGTGCTTGGAGGATTACAAATTCACGGTCATACAGTATAAAGTGCTCTGCTTGAGAATCTTTAGGTTAAAAAGTTTCCATGACTGTGTAGTGGGAATGTTGGCAGTGGTGTGTGAACATACTCCACCCTCTGTCCCATTCTGGTGTGCCAGGGCCGGGCATTCCTCACCCCTCCAACGGCCAGTATAGTGCCCACTCTTTTCTCTGCGTCTGGGTCTCCACTGTGCACAAACCCAAGAGACCTGTTCTCCTTTTGTCCGTAATAACTACTTCACACTAACTGCGTCCTTCCTTCCTAACTTCTGCATACATTTCATACTCTTTTTCCTTCAGCCAAAAGTGTATCTTTATTATTTCCATTCTTGCTTTCCTCCATAATTTCCTACCCTTCAATCAGATCGATTTGGAGAGCCAAAAGTAATGATTTGTACAGGCCAGCCGAGGATCAGTGTGCTGCTGCTGGTCTAGCACGGACAGCCAAGCAAAGAGGAAAACCTCGGAGCACAAAAACACAATTGTTTTAGCAGGAGTCGATTACAACCTCTCTCGCAGTGTGTAGGCCAAATCTTAAGATCTTGCCTAGTCAGACACATTTATGCCGGAAATTTAAAAAAAGAAACTACATTCTCAATTCAAAATACAATGAACAATTTTAGCTTTCTGATTTTTTCTTAATTCTGAATATATCTACACTAAAAAAATGCAAAAAAATTACAATAATAAATAGATAATGTAGAAAATGTAAAAGAGTAATGTTTATCATATTTTGTGTATACTGTATTTTCCAAAATAACAAGCAAGATGTGTTATGATTTCAAATGCTGTTTCATAGTTCTTCTTCTTCTTCTTCTTCTTCTTCTTCTTCTTCTTCTTCTTCTTCTTATTCTTATTCTTATTCTTATTCTTATTCTTATTCTTATTCTTATTCTTATTCTTATTGACAGACCTTTTGTTTCTCATTTATTTTTTTCCACCGATGTGCTTCGCAATAAATCAGACAATGAGAAATTATAATGAGAAAGTAAAGATTTTCAATGATACATTTTTGACTTGTGGTTTGCAGCCAGTTTCTTTTAGTTTTATCTTATTTTTTTCCACTGTATTTGACTGTTTGTGCTTAGTAAGGCTATTTATAGCTTCGAAAGTGTTATAATTTGGGTAATTTTGTGTTCTTACGTTAAAGGTGACAAGATTGAGTGTTGAAAGCAGAGTTGGTGATGAGGCTTTGTTGAGCTTGAGTTCTGGGCCTCAGTCAAACGGTGAGCAGCAACTTCAGGGGCCTGTGAGCAGAGCAGGCTTTTCATTAGCACACAAAGCATTTTCAAAAAACTTCTCAAAGACCAAGCTAAATCCTAATTATATTTTTTATTTTCTCTGTTTTTTGAAAATAGATCTGTCTGGTCAGTTCTCTTAGAAGCTGTATGCCGGTTTGTTGTTGTTAAAATAAGAATGAGGTCAACTGTAGGAGACATATGGTGAGTATAAATTATTATTTATGCCATACGTGCCGTTTATAAGCTAACTGATTTTTATGTTGCTTTATTTTGATCAAAAAATATGCTCTGTATCATTAGACTATATGAGGTAAAATATATATATTTTCTTGCTATGTTAATAAACCTGTGACCATCATAGACCTAGCAATTAAATTAATTAAAAACGTAGACCTAAATATTTATTTCAAAGAGAATTCATTTGCACTTTAAAAAAATCTTAAAAGCCTATCATGCTTTTTATTTGTAAGCTTAAGCAGATAATAATAATAATAATGATATCAATAATGACAATAATAATAACAATAATAATAACAACAATAATGTATTATTGTTATTATTATATTATTATTATTATTATTATTATTATCATTATTATTATTATTATTATTATATTATTATTATTATTATTATTATTATTATTATTATTATTATTATATTACTAGCCTTTGTTTTTTACACTCTAAAAATATAGGTAACTTTAGAAATTGGGAATCAATAAATAATAATACATTTATAAAATTTTTCGTCATAGAGTATTTTTAAGAGCCTCCTGAAATGGTTTAAAAATGGATTTTGTCAAACAGCAAAATATTAGGCTGTTATTTTAATTGTAAAAGGCCTATTTTAGCCAATTTACCTATATTTATATTTATATATTTTTTGTCTTAATTCTTTCCATATCTAAAATGTTTGTCGACTTTTTTGTCGCCTTAATTTGTTAGCTGAATAATAATAAGCAGAAGCAGACCCATTTATTTCAGAAGGCCTCTCCTGCGCCGCTGGCGTTTCATCAGGTCTCCTTTATTTACTGACACATAATAAAAGTTTATAGACTTATTTAAATTAGTAAAGCACATAGATCTGTCAGTAAATAACTGACTTTACTAAGTGGGCATATGGTCAGTGGTGCATCATTTTTAAGCCGCTGGTTGAAGGAATGCATCAGTTTTTTGAACAATGAGACACAACGCCAAGCGAGGCTTTTACGTCAAAGAAAATGTAAAAACAGAATGTCAGTTTAGATGATTTTTCACCGAGATAGGTTTTGTGAGGTTGACTGTTATTGGGCCCATGCAGCCTAAAAAAAGACCTATATTTCCCTTGTTTAGACTCAATCAAACAATGTTTGGTTTAAGCTTAGCGCATGGTGTGCAGTTCCACGTGTACGCGTGGGCAACACCGAAGCTATTGATGGTGAACTTATATTCAACAGGGCCAATAAAATTAATTTGACTGCTCAATACCACGGTGACTCAAAATGCTTTAGCCGATTGGATAAAACCTGAGATTCCAGTGACATTCAGAGGAGTAAACCAGGACCTGAAGCCTATCATTGTGACAGAAAACGGCAAACGAAAGGTTATGAAAAAGAGAGGCACTGAGAAGAACAGGTAGTTTTTAGGGAGTCTAATCCCCGCACTTCGTGATTTAGCCACTGGCCCTAATACTCCTAAATCCGCAGCTGCTGTGCAGCCAGAACAGCCTGCACACCGTGTGTCACATTAATAATTCACCTAATAATTTAGGGGCACACCCTGTTGTCGTGAACAACGGCCCCAAATTCTTCTCCGGTGTTTGATCATTTTGGAACGCAAGGTCGCTGAGGAGCACTTTGAGGAGGGAGCTTCTCTGAGAGGCGAGAAGGCTTTCCATTTTACGCACCGTGGTTCCGCGGCTGCTCCACTGCTCTTCGTGACTGTGAAGGCATTCTGCGACGCAAAGAAGCTGCTCTTTCATCTCGTCAGCTCCAAAAGGAGGAGGCGACGTGGGACCAGGGGTGTCCCCCCGTTTGTGCGCGCGTGTGTACAAGAGCGTGCGTTTGTTCTTGTGTTTGCGCTAAACGAGAGAGAGCAGCGAGTGAGAGGAGAGAGAGATACGAGGCTAAAACAGATCGGACGCGCCACGCAGGAGACAGCCGCTTTTGGACACCTTTTGGATAACTAAGCGCACGGGAATAGAACATAAAGACAACTTACTTCCCACAATCTTCATTTGGCTCATGTTTATTAGCTCTGCTGTTTTGAATGTCCTTTGAACGTCTCGACATGGACACATTTGAGGCCACGTTTCGCTAGGAGGCTGAGACTCAGTCCCGCTCTGTCCGACCGAGCTCTCGCTGACTGGAGACACTTTTTCAGCGGCTTCTCTAAAGGTGTCTTTTTTTGCTTCCGGCAACAGCGAAGGAGAAGAGTCCAAGTGTTCCTCTCGCAGCCAGCGCACTCCTCTCTCACTTTTGGAAGCTGAACTTTTAAAGGAAAATGGGGCATTGAGTTCGTTGGCAGATCTCCCCGCGCTATAATGGTACGTGCTGTGTAACTCAATTGTTGCCCTCAGTTGGTCAATATAGAGTAAGGTAACACAACAAACCAATGCAAACGTCGTGTCTTTGACTTCAGAGCTCGTTTTTATGATGTTCATAAACAGACTGGACTCATGCAGACTTTGGCTATGGGCTGCTGAGTGACTAACCACACACCTGCGCGCACCCGTGTGCTGCCTGCAACTTTCTTGGCAAACTTCTTTAGCTCATACGTTTAACTTATGTTTCCAATGATAATATTAGGCTATACTGTTTAATGTGCTCCATTGAAAGGCTAGGTTTTCCTCAATAGAGAAACGCACAGTGTTGTATATTGTTTGCACATCATTTCAGTGGAGCCGTGACAAAGACGAGGCACATCATGAAACAGAATAATGCATGTTTTCACATTGTCAAAGATACGCTCGGAACACTATGATTGCTGTTACGCGCTTGTATTTGTTTGCTCTTTTCACCTCTGGTCAGAAGTGAAAGAGAAACTCTCCGCTCTGCCTGGATGGGCTCAGTTCTGTTTCGTATGATTTAGAAATGTATAATTATTAATACATTTATTTTAGCTATTATGATAAATAATTCTTGTGTGAGAAGAGATTGCACGTAAAGGTCTGTGACCTAGACAAACCAAACAAACAGAATATAAATT
Source organism: Mugilogobius chulae (assembly GCA_038363315.1). Lineage (NCBI taxonomy): Eukaryota > Metazoa > Chordata > Actinopteri > Gobiiformes > Gobiidae > Mugilogobius > Mugilogobius chulae. The sequence goes on from CM076398.1 coordinate 30,583,456, forward strand.
GCTGTTCTGTTTTGCTCTGACTTTTTTATGTTGCCTACTCACATTAACCAGCATAATTATCATGATTACAATAATAATAATAATAATAATAATAATAATAATAATAATAATAATATAATAATAATAATAATAAAAAATAATAAATTAAAAAATGCTTTGCAATTATAACTATCTTTGTCCTAAATTCACTTTAATTGTGTTTTACGTTTTGAAATGAAAAAATTTGTATGATGATATTGAAGATAAAAAATGTTATTCTAAATTATTATTTTTACATTTAGCATGATGAGAAGAATGAAGCAGTTTGGAGCTGTACTGAAATCTCATGGTAAAGGAAGTGTAGAGACAAATTGGCTCAAACAGGCCTTCTCTGCACACCTGCTCACTGACTTTACTGGAGAAACTTGTTTCTTAAATAAGCATTTGATATCCAACTGTTGGATAAGATCATTTCATAATCTTTTAATTTTCCGCTCACATTGCTCCACTGCACCTACCAAAGCAGATCAGTCAACAATATGCAACATCATGTCGTTACGTAAAGTAAAAAGTCAAATTGGAACTGGTGATTTGTGATTTATGACTTTTCCAATTATCTGTGTGTTTTCTTCAAAGTGCAGACCAGGTAAACATAAAGTCAAGGATTAAGATAATGTTTTTGTTATGATCATTTAATTGCTTGAACATTTTTGTAAACTAATTGTCACAGTTTGAAGAGTGGTGTGGTTGATTCTGTGAAAATCTGAGTTGATTTCTGCAAACTTTCTCATAGGGCATGTCTGACTGTGTGTATTTTGTAATACTAATGTATGATTGTTTCTATTTATGGTTAACTCCGAAACAACAAGTTGAAAATCTCTCAGTGGCTCAGTTATTGTGTGAGACAAAGGCCGTATTGTCCAGGCGCTGTTAACTTCACTTACCAATGTGGCTGCCCTGTGGTTTGTGTATGAATGCACACCATGAGAAGGTGCCAGTGGTGCTGAATCACCTTTTGTATTGGAGTTAGTGGCAGTAAAATGATTGGGAATGTCAGACTCAAAGTTAGATCTGGCACAGCCATATCTAAAAGCCACAGTCCACAGCTTAGCCAGTCGAGCAAGATCAGGAGTCGAATGATTCCAGGGGTGTGTCAGAAAGAACCCTGTTTAAACTTGTTTCATCGTGACACACTTTTGGGTTTGATGAAAGAAGATATCTGTGTATCTATTGTGGCATACTTACACAAGGATTCAGTTTAGACTTGTGCAAAAGCTTCACTAAAGTGTGAAAATACATAAAGGGATTTTTTTTTCTTATTTTTTTATGAGTTTGTTTTGAAATGGGTCAAAAATATTTGCCAATGTAACTAAAAAATATGGCAAAAAATTTAACATTTTTCATCTCATCTTTTTATTTTCTTCTAAATTTGTAAGAATATACTGTATATCAGTTGAGCAGTACAATTGCAGACAATAGGCTTTCAGTCACAAATCCTGTGTTGGACTCTTGCGCAGAACGGACCTTTCTGTGTGGAGTTGCATGTTCTCCCTATGTTTGTGATGGTTTCATCTCCATGCTCAGATTTTCCCACAACATATAATCCCTGAAGACACATTTCCCTGTAATGCTCATTCTTCAAAATTTCCTGGCTAAATAAACATCAATGGTGATGATAAGCTGCATTTACAGCCATAGCCTTGGGACATGATGATTTGTCAAAGCCATTTTGCTTCTATCGGTCTAAAAATCATCGACAAATAGATTCACACAGTAAAACATATGCAAGGTGCAAAGGTTTTGTTCAAAAACACAATAGCAGAACAGACCAGTGTCACCTTTAAATTTAAACACAATTAAAACCTCACTGTTATATCTAATCTCATGATTCCTATTATGAACCTCTTATGTCATTTATTTCACTCCAGGGCATTTTGAAATTTTTTTGCCTAAGTAAACAAAAGTGATTTTACACGCATACCTCCTGCTGTCAGGCCTCTTTTTACTGAAATGTTTCACACCATGCACTTCTCTTCCTTTCCAAAAACTCACCATTTACTATTGTATAAAAAAAATAGCGGCACCATTAAGCCAAATGCAATCTTCAGCACTATATCTTGGCTCTGCTTCTGACCCAACAAAACCTTCAGGACTCAAATTCGGGATAAAATAATTAGCTCAGCTACTAAGTCTTCCTGCCGTTTTCAGTGTTTCTCATCTTTCTTATTCTGTACTTTTTCTCCCTACTACCCCTCGAGAGTGCTGTGTGAAAAATCATATTTTTCAACATTTTTCCCTGAGGTATATTTGGCAGGGGCTCACACGTGGGCCGTTTGTGTCTTTCATACAGCCCTCACACACCGTGGAACAGATCGCCGATGCAGACCGCCGTCTTTGAAGCTCTTGCCATCTCCACGCAGGTTGGCTGGACTATCCCTATCCCCTCAACCATCCCCCCGTTCATATCCTTCAACTTGGCTATGCAAACTCCAGCCACTAAATCGCTCTGATAAAACAATACGGTTGATAATAATTACAGTTTTTAAAGATGGGCGTCGTTGTCGTTTGTGGTCGTTGGCAGTTGCGAAAGCTTTTCTGGACAAGTGGCGTATCAACCAGGTGTGTGCAAGTTTGAGTTTGGAGTTGGGTGTTTTTGAGTGAGATCCCGTAAGGAGCATCATTGATATGTTGCCATTCAAGTGTGCTTTAAAATCTAGCCATCAGGGGCTTTTATACCCAAAGCAATGAGAGTCGGCTGGTTTGGGAGCTCAAGTATTTGGACATATGGCTGTTGACACACATGAATATAATCAGCCAAGAGAAGATTTAAGTTGGTGTAAGAAAGTGCATCCTTTTGTCAGGCACTAAAGAAATACCTTAAATCAGATCTCCGCTCCAGCATTCCGCTTATATTTCTGTGGAGTGTCTCAATTAACACATTTGCATTGGGAGAGAGGATGGACTCCAAATAGGTCACTGACTCAATCTCCCGCCTTCGAATCTTCCCTCTAAAATGTTAATTAAGGAGGGCTTTGAGATTTTTGTAGCTCAGGGCTGGCCATATGGGCTGGGCATATGCTGTACATATATATAGTTGGATATATAATTCATACAGTGCTGCAGGAGAGAAGGTTTGGGGCCATGCGTTTTTGGGGTGCACTACAAAGAGACCAGTGTGGTCTCCCAGGAGCTTAGCTTGTTCATTAGCTACATGTTATTCACTGTTGCACAATGGGATAGTAGTTCATCAGCACCTGTTTCTTTCAATGACAGCATGTCCATTTACATTACTTAGTCAGTTTGCAGTTACAGCTAATATGTAGTTATTTCTAAATGACTGAAGTTTTTATTAAAAACATGAGTGATTGAAATTTGTTGTACTAAGTAGATAATGGATATTTTTCTCTTGTATAAATCAATTTTAATAAGTCCCCTTTCTATCTATTTACCACAGTCTAGCTAAAGCCAAAGAAATTAACTTGAGTTTTGGGTTTGTGTCAACCAATCGGAAATTACCCGTTAGTTCACCTGACTCTGTTTCTGGCCTGTGACAACCAATCAGAGAGCGTCCAGCACACCTGATGCAGCGAATTCATTAGTCAATGACATTAATGTAGGGAGCATGGACTGGGGCCATGTTCCCAACCATCAGCCAATCAAACCCACTGTCCCGCTCTGACCCACACGCTAAGGCTATGTCAAAATACATGGACGTGTGTTTCTACGAGACTAACGTCTCGATCATGATACTCCTTAATAGGAGCCTTTCTATCCTATTGACTTCGTTCTCTTGTTATGCATCAACAATAGGTGCTGTGTTGCCCCATAAGAAGCTGGAGGCATACGCAATAAAAAAAAAGAACAAAAAAGTTTAATGTTTACGATCTAATAAAGATGATTAGAAAGTGCACAATTGCAGAAAAATGGAGGGTTGTGAATACACATTATCTGTAATAAAAACAAGAAAAGCAGAGAAAAGGAGAGAGTTCGCTACATAGGCCTCTCCTTGCAAAGGATATGAATAGCCTTTGTTTTCACCACAACTCAGGGCTGTGTGGTCTGCCAACGTCTGGCTCTTATTATGGGGTTTGTGTCTGTAAGTGCTGTGCACGTGTGACTGGTGAGTGTGCATAGAGCTGGGGTGGGGAGCACTGTATACATGCAGGTGATTATATTTTCAAGAGCTACAGTCCTCCAGTGCATGAGTGTCTTTACATGTTTCCACACACAAACTGTTCTCTCTCTGCTCCTGCTTTACTACGCAGAAGTGGCTCAGGGTCTGAGGCTGGCATAGGCATGTGTGCACGCTTTTTATCCGTTAAAGTTGCAAAATGAAATAGGATTTCACAGAAGTGCACAGTGACTGTGGGATTTGGGCTCCTTTCAGCTAAGCAGAGGGGATAGGGTGATCCAATCAACAGTAGAACTGCAAGGAGAGCCTATTTCACAGCCCTCGGGCCTGCCAGAACCCTGCCTGCCTGCAGACTTAGAATACAAATGACGAAGCTCATTGCAAACTTAAGCACAAACAACAGGCTGGCTTAGATCAATGGGCACATTCTCTTTCTAAACTTAAAAGGTTGTTTTCTGACAGACTAATTTGAATGAAAATGTGATGTCAAATTAATTACATACTAATGTGTATGATAGTAGCGGTGTATTCATTCATTGCTGTTTTACATAATCTGAATAAACATTCATGATCTCTTTACAGGCTACTGACACCTACCTGGTCAACGACGATCCTGCCCGAGGCCCAGGGATGCCTGAATGTTTCCTCGTGTCCGACACCTACAGGGTAAAGTACACGCTCTCACCTTCTTATGCATTGTCTTTGTTTCTGTTTATCTCTCACATATTTAGCTTTGTTTTTCCATATATCAACCAAAAGAGGCGAAACAAAGGCATAGTGCTTGATTAAGATTAAGATTAATTAAGATTAAATCTTTAAAAATGGCAAACTTTTAATTTACCATGCCTTTGTGAAATTACTATGTTCAAGTAATATCTACTTTTGTTTATAGCCATCCTCAAGTCACATATAATGCTGAAGACCAATAATTTTCATGCCCTCAACATACAATGGGCCTCATTTATCAATTCAGGTGCTAAATTGTGATTATAGTGTGATTATAAAAAGAAAACACTCTTTGTAAACTTATTCCAAGTTTTGAAAAATGCTCATATAACATTAAACCAATATGCACTACCTCAAAGTTTGCATTTTTTGTGTCTGTGTGTGACACAAATGTCAATTGTGTCAGATATTCACACCTCTTTTAACGTTTTTTGTACATGAGCAAACGTTTCATAAATAAGTCCTTGTGTGCATAATTCAATGGCATTTTTACCATGTTTTTTAATTGTTTACTTGTATAAACAAAAAATATGAAATAAATAAAACCTTTTTATTTTAGTATTCCTTTTGCTCTGCTCTGGTAGAAACAATGAACGGCTTTTGTACTCTGTTTACCACATACTGTAGCTGCCAGGTTTTTTTCTTTTTTTGCGCTCTATGTATATATCCGGTATACATTGAGTGGGGTGCTTCTCCGTGTGCACATGTATAAACAGCTTACTCCAACAATATTGACTCTAAGGCAGTAAATGGTACAGTTACATGCACTTTCCACTCGCATGTTTTCTTCTTTTTGAACGGCAGACTCAACCACCTGTCTCACACATTGAGCATGCTGATGGTAGTATCAGTATGCCACATCATTTTCAATATTTAATAGTTTAGCCACAGGCAATGGTAAACAGCAAGTGTATGGGCAGTGCTGTCTGTCAATGGGAGACTGCAACACACTAACATTAGACACGCCATATGGTTTTCCCATGTGCTTTTTGACGGCAAGCATCGTTGTAACAACATGAGACATAGTGAACTCCAACAGGTTACATACAGGTGATGGTCAGAAGGATAATTCATACTGGTAGGAAGAATTGGGTTAGGAAAAACACAATTTTAGTGCTGTTGTATGCTTGCTGACAGACACGCAATATTGTTATTAAATGCTGACATTACAAATTGAATTGGACAAACAAAATGGAAATCTACAACACCATTAACAGCCACTGAGAAAAACAGCCCTCCACCCGTGGAGGGTGGGGTTTGGAAACAAGAGAAAGCAGCGAAAATGCACCAACTTCACCTCAATGTTTTTGTCTTTTGTGAAAGAAGCATAGGGCCGCTTCATGCTTGCCTTTTTACATTTTTTAGGAAAGTTCAGTAATGAGACCAAATTAATGTCCATATTGTGATCCAAAGATAATTAAATTAAGATTAAATTAAAAGTTATTATTTCTGAACTAAAGCATCTCAAAGCAAGGTCCAGTCTAGGTATTTGTTCTCGTTTGCTCTAGATTAAGAATTTACTCTCAGCTCACACTTATTTTAAACCTGCAACCTTCTGATAAACTTGCTATGCGCGAGCAGTATACAAAAAATTTAATAATATTGTGATGTTTCTTTCTTTTTGTGCAAAATATGAAAATCAATTGCATCACCTAATGCAACAAAAAGAAAAAAAGATATTTAAGAAATGTTTTAGTCACAATGTTGTATTGCCCTAATATGGTCTGTCATTATCAGGTTGCCTCATAAACACTGATAGTCATTTTTATCTATATTGCTGGCCTCTTACTTCTTGGACAGTTTTCCTTTGTTGCATCCTTTTATGCCCTTGTGTATGTGATGTACACGTGTGCTTTTGTGGCTGGAGCGCCTAAGTATCCTACACAGGCTGAGGTCTCGTAAAGCTGCACAACTTCATATTCCTCTGAAAAACTTGGCACTGGAGCCCTGGGTGACTTCAACCCCCAAAACCGCACCCTATAGTCCTTATAACACACCGCTTTTGTACAGCCATAATACACACAGATGACATATGCACATATGGGGCGGCATTCACACGCTCTCAGTAACATGCACACCAGGCAGAGACTTATGGGTAATTGCCGGCACTCTGCCTGCATATATGAGTTTGATTAGGGCCGAGAAGCGAGGAGGATAAAGCCAAGCCTGATTAGAAACAGAGAGTATTGCTTCCATACAATAGCTCTCACAATGAAACTGCTATATAGTTGTCTATGATCCGCTATTGTTTACCATAGGCAGAGCTGGAAATAATGAGGATTAGAGCACATTCTCCTCATGGATATGGTCATTTAGCAGTGGAGAGTTCTGGCAGTCCTCAAATTCAGAAATTCTAATCATATCATTGTTAAAATGGAAGGAGCAGTGAAATATTACCTTATACAGTATAAACAGAAAGACAAATGTTCAAGTTATCAAAAAACTACTTAGACTAATAATTGTAAGCTGTAAATATTTTGTTCCTCACATTTAAATGTGTCAAGAAAAAAAATAAACAAAATATTTTCTATCACATGATTATGCATGGATAGCAGAGCTGATAAAATAACATTAAATAAGCCATGACAAAGAGTGTTCATATTTGATTTGACCTTTACAGGGTCTAAACGACCTCATCCCTTATCTGTGAGTACATTGCTGCAGAGAAAAGTGTCTCTTTTCAGTCTTAGTTTTGACTTGTAATGTAAAAGATGACTTCTGCTGTATGCCTATGATATTATAGGCTAGATACGCGTTGGCGTGGTTTGAAATGAGAACTGGGTGGGAGCGTGAACGCCGAGCAGAGAGAAAAGGGAGGGAGGGAGAGAGAGCAGAAACTTTCTCTAAAGTTGGAGCGAAGCTTTCACTGTGGAGCGAGTGAGTGAGGCGGGGTTTCAGCCCGGACTAAGCCACAGCAGCTTTGCAATGCGGCACCGTAGCGATCCTCCATCCAACTTTATTATCTACTACTCCAAATCTGGTCCCTAGACCCGACCATGTACTCTCCTTACTGCTTGACACAGGTACGGACCGCAGCACTTTCGTCCGCTGCTTTTGTTTGCATGAGCGAGTTTTCCGGCTTTTGTCGGTGCGCGCTTCTCTTCATTTGTGTTGTGTTCGCACTGACGCTGCTTGCCATCTATTTCGAGCTATTGTCTTTCCAGCTCTGCGCGCTCTCCTAATTTGACCTCGCAGACTTTTGGAGCTCTCTCTTCACTTTCTTCTACAGAGGACAGCCGCCCGACAAACTTTTTGTGCTTCTCGTTGCGCATGGTTTGGAAAGAAAATGGCGCTTCTCCCCAATCTATTTTATATAAAACGGAGGTTGGGGATAGGAGAGGAGCCTACGTGTAAGCAGTCAGCATTGAGATAGAAGTAGTCTCTTTTCAGTCTGTCAGCCGACACAGTAAGTTTTGTGTCCTCAGTCAGATAGGATAGAGCTGTGACGAGGCGGCAGCAGCAGCTCCACACTTGTGTTTGATCGGAAAGAACGCGTGAGAGCAGCGGTCCTCAGCCGTGTCCGCACTGACCGACCGGGGGCCTTTAAGGACAGTGGACACATTCAACTGCTGTCCACCATGTTTTCATTTATTTTACCGCAGCGTCCAACTTTCTAAATAACATCTGACCTTTTTCACGACGGTTAAAAAGTGGGCGTGTGTTTAGTCACATCTTGACTTTTTATTACGATAACAAGTATTTTTATTTTAAAGCAGCATATACGGTATCCGCGTAAAAGCTCGTGCAATATCACTAGAAAGACTTTACATTGACTTTTATTTCACTGATGACTAATTTAAGCGTGGATTATATGTTACAATTTTCATATGCTATTATAAAAATCCACAACTATCAAATGTAACATATGCTGTAGCTTCCCATTTGTTAGACTGTTAGTTTGACAAAAAATATTTTAGGCTTTAGTGACAAGCATTTTTCAGATGACCTGCACATCTGGGGCCTGCTTTCTGAATATTTAGCCTAAACGCACCACACACAAATTGGCACACATTTGTTTGACGTTTTACGCACAGCCTTTAATAGCTAAAAAATACATGTTTACACGTTTTCATTTTTTTTTATTGAAAGGCTACTCTGCATTTTACATTTAACTGAAAAAAAAACCAAAACACTGTTGTAGCTCATAGAAAACAGGTTGTATTTAATATAATAATAATATTAAATCTGTAATTAAAATAGTTCATAGACTAGTTTTCATTTTGATTCATGTGATATATTTTATTAGCTAAATGAATGAAAATCCAATGAAACTTCACCACAAAGGTCAAGCTCCACGTGACCTTTTGGCCTAAAACTAAATGCACTGCTTTCCTGCTTTAAATAGCTACACACAAAATAAAGATACTAAAAGTATATATTAAACGTAGATCTATAAGAGTGAGTTGTTGAGTTCACTGCTGATGCTCACTGTTTTCCGGACACACACAGTTAACAGATCTGCGCGCGTGAGGCCGCACCGCTGCTCAGGACTCAAACGTGCGCAGGGCTTTGCCTTTTTGGCCAAATAACAAGACTGATTAGTTTATTTTATATATTGCATAGATCATAGGTTTTCACTAATTCTTTAGGACACAGCATGATTTTCATTTTCAGTTTTAAGTATAAATAATTGAAAGTCTCATGGATTGTTCTGGGTTGAATATCTGCAACTACAACTAGACTAATTTATAATCTTTTTGAAGAACTTTTTAAGATCTGTCCATATATTTTATTTTGAGCATTTCATTAGCCTTTCTGCTGAACTTGCCTGTTGCCCTTTCTCAAGCTGCGTGTAATTAATCTTAAGTTTTATAAATAACTTTACGTTGTGGATTTTATCAATGACTTGAACTTCCTGGCCTGAGCGTCGGTCACAGTAATCAATGATGTATTTGATTTGGTTCCGCAGAAATACGTCCATCACTACATATTTAGAGCAGACCATTTTCCAAGCTGTGCTACGAGGCAGAGGTCCGCATCGAGTTTCCTCTTTCTTTCCATTAATTAAAATTAATTGGCAGCAGATCCTCTCGCACGAGCCTGACCAGCGTGCTGCTCATGTGCGTGCTGCTGCTGGCTACAGTATTGATCTTCTTTTCATGCTGCTGCTTTTTAAGTTGCGTTTTCCTGTTCAAGTGTGTATTTACACATTTTGCGCATGCCGACACGTGACCAATTTGGGCTTCATTGACGCGTGTATTTGCCGTTCATTAACCTTTATCTTGACGTGTGACCCTTTTATTTTATTGGCTCACCCATCCTGTATTAGTACGTTTTTGTTAGCGGCATGATTTTGAGTTGTAAATGATTAAACTGTATTACTTTCGAGTTAAGGCTCCATTGGAAAAGCCTGAGAGGTGACGAACCCTCTCGCCCTGCGGACTGAGGCACTTGCCAAGCACCTGAATCTGCGACGCGGGGCTTGTTTCTTTCGTATTTTTTGTTCATTTGCATAAAGTTTTAATGCAGTTTGGAGGTCATGGAGGCGTCGTTAATTAAAACTTTTATGTGCTGCGTTTTGAAATCAATTACTCTAGTTAAGCCTTCCAGCTTATCCAAATGAGATGTGGGCTGTTAATATAGGCTGCACGTCTTAGAGCTCTGCCAACTTTTGAAGCTTTTTTGAAAACTCTGAGATGTTAGACAATCTGCTGCAGATTGTTGAACTATTTGAGTTCAGTTCACACAAAACACTATTTGCTGCATAAGTGCATAATGTCCAATAATTTGTGATTCTAATGTTTTTTTTGTTTTTTTTTTTAGATTTGGACATCAAGTGATTCTTTGAAATGCGCCCAGACTGTCTGGCAAGATGCATAAAGAGTATATTGAAAGATATGCGTTTAGCTGTGCCATATAACCATGGCAACAAGGAAATAAATATGAGATTTTGTAGTATCTTTGGTAGAAAGATAAAGGGTTCATCTCAACAAAGCATCTGTGAATCAGTGCATATGGGGAAGTAAGCGAAGTCTGGATGGCAATATGTGAGAAGCCCACACATCCACTGTTATCTAAATGAAACCCAGTTGACTTAAATTGTGTCTTTGATTTCAGTTTTGCATAAGGAGCCACTTTTTCGTCTGTTTAAGCTTACTCTCTCTGTGAGGACTTCAGCCGAGTTCTGGAGTCTTTAGGGTAAAACAGGGTACAGCATCAGCCCTGGTGTACCCTGGGATGATCTCCTTTTGCATTGCTTTCTTGATCCACACAGATTTGCTCATTACTCTACAGGCTGGTTAAGAGTGTCGCCAGTAGAGCAGAGCTGCAGTGGTCAGTGCGTAAAAACACTTTGCCAACTGTGCCAGTGCATCAGGCCCGGCCCATGAGGTACATTGTGTTCTTTTGACTTATTCATCCTTTCTGCTAGAGGCAGACCAGGTCCCCTTTCTCAGTTTGGCCCAAAGTGAGAGTGCTAAACAGTCAGAATCATTTTTAATTACATTTTGCTGATTTGTCCAGGGAGTTCACTGACCGATCAGGTTAGTTGGTGCGTAACAAAACTTAATTGAATTTAATTCATTTGAACACAGAAAATTTCACGTTATGCTTTCAGGATAGTGTGTACTTTCTGGGAATAATGTGTTTTTTGTTTTTGTTTTTGTTTTTTGGTAACCAATTTTAAAGGAATTGTCAAAGAATAATGTCCATGAGGCTTTTTTTATTCTGTGGGCTGTTCATGGATCATGCTTGGTGTTGGTTTGTGTTGGTTTTTGTGTGAATGTGATGCGGCGATGCACTGCTTATCCCTTATCTGTGCAGTCTTTCTGACCACCCATGCAAAATTGATTCATCATGCTTAACTAAGGCAATTGGCACAACAGGGTAATAGGTGGTTGTCCCCTGGATGGATAGCCATGTGTGTACGCCTGTTTGCCTGTCCTCTGCCTCTAGTGTGGATTAGGTTTAAGCTGGTCTCTGGCCAGTGGAAGCAGCGGCCCCTACAGCACTCTGGTGTTGCTGTGTGATATAGTTGTGTTAACCTCTCCATACGGCACACACATGGATTGGCACCATACAAGCGCATGCTCATGTGAAATCAGACTAAACACTGCAGCATTTTCGTCAGATATAATGGTACATGTGGTTTTGAATGATCACAGTTAAAACCACCCCATACCTCCATCTGAGCTCTCTACTCTGTTACAATAATACATTCTATTTTTGCCCTTGTCATTATCGTTTGGCTGCGGTAAAAGTTCAGGCGAAAAATCTTTGTATGTGATAATTGAATTGAAACTGTTAATTAAAATGTTCACAAATTTGATCATTGAATGTGCAACAACATGCAGTTTACGGTCATTTAAAGTGTGTTGAAACGTGTGAGAAGATCTCTGCAGCAGCTGCACTTTCCTGGCTTGTCTTCCTCCCCTCTCCACCTCCTCAATTAGCTCCTCCAGGACCAGTAACGGTTAGTCAGAGGAGTGCTTTGTACAGGGATGAGCTGCATTGCTTGTTGTTGTTTGTCTCTGGTGCTCCCATGCATCCTCCTCCATCCCCCTTCGCTGTCATCCACTGGTGTGTTTTTGATTTTCTCAGAGGCTTTTTTGTGTGGATAACCTTGCTGAATGGGACAATGCAGTCTAGCGTGAAATTAAAGCTCTTAGTTAGTTTGGAGTTGCTCAAAAGAGGATTTTACACATGCATGCATTCATACACCCTCCCATACGCTATAGATATAGCTAATTAGAGGAAGTACACCCTATGTCGAGCATCAAGGGCCTAATTAAAAGAATAGGGGGGACCTCGGTGCGCAAAGAATCAGCTCAGGGATAGTGTTTTTATGCAGTGTGTGAACAGTGAGCAGGAGAATATAGACAGGCTGATAGTGAGTAAATGAAGAAAACAATCAGATTGATTCCCTCACAACGAAGCTCTTAATTCACAGATTTAGACATAGCTTAAGTTGCTTTTCGATGTATAATTTACAGCTATCTATGAATTCCGGAACGATGAAATCAAGAACTGTGAACTTCATTATGTAGACTTTAGCACACATACAAAAATACTTTTTTTATTGTAGGACCAATCATATCAAATTGATAAACAATTACTGAATTTAATCCATAATTCTATCCGTGAGTTTTAGATTTTATTCGATAGATTCATGAGCATTTATAAAGTCTCAGTGTACAACAGAAAAGTTGCTAGCTGACTGAAATAATCGCTGAAATAATAATCGCTGACTAAAACTAGTCACAGTCAAATTTATTGTGGTAGTCCAAAGCTGACTGAACTGTGTTTGTCACATAGGGTTACTCCATACACCAGTCTTAATTTATGGCTTTAAGGAACAATGGGATTGGTCAGAACAGATGCCTGCTGCAGGTGAAACACACAACTTTTTCACAACATTCAGAAGCCAACATGTGTTGAACTGTGCCATTAAGGTAATGGAAGGTAGCTCTGTATGCTAAAAACAACAAGTCTTGAGTTTTAAGGAACAACATTTATTTGACTTGTAGACACTGCAACCCAATACTCTCACCCTACTTTGGCAAAGTGCAAAACTTATTTCAATCTTTATTTTTTAATTGAAAGTGTGATTTTTAAACAGCGTTAATAATTTTATATACAAATGTGAGACATTTTAATACATTTCAATTTAAAAAAGAGTAGAGCATTAAAGTTACATGATTGAGAAAACAAAATAAAACAAAAAAAGATTGTACTTACAGAAGATCTACAATAATAGCCTGCAGCACTTCACTGGCTATGTAAGGTCATTTATTTTAGTGGCTGTAGCAAACACAGACAGATGAACAGTTGACATGTCTTGAGGGACACAAATATCCAACAGTCCTGACAATCATCTCGCAGAGTCTAATGCCAGCACCACTTCCTCATTGTCACTACTACTACAGGCCGTCCCAAATAGTGTCCAGTGTGAAACCGACTCAGTGGAACAAAGTGTGCTGCTCTCTGATCCCTCTCTCTCTCTCTGTCTGCTTCTCTCTTCACGTCCTGTCGTTTTGGCAGAGATCCAGCGGTGGAAAAATCTATAAGCCATTGCGTAATATACCGTATCTTTACCTTGGTTGAACCTGGTACAAGATCCACAGCTGTGAGCGTACGCAAATAGAGGCGAGTGTGTGCGCAGCAGCAGACAGAAGCAGACAGAAGCAGGCAAGCAAAGAGTGGCTTCTTTGTGGCCGGTTTGCAGTGTGTCCTTCATATAAACAGTGACACAGTGCTTTGATGGAGGCCTGCAGAAGATATATTTCTCTAACTGACAGATCCTAGAGTCGTGCCAAGAAGAAAGAAGATTGTGCTTGTGTCTGAGCTGTAACAGTAATAATTTGTAAAACTTGTAAATAGCTTTTTTTTTTTTTTTTTTTACGAATTTAGCTCTGAGTTGTTTTGGCGCTAAGACTTGGTTCAAACTGTCCGCTCCAGCAGTTTAAAGTCCGGAGTCTAATATTTTTATTGGACTGTTTTTTTTTCAGTATAGTTATATCCAACTTCCATGGCAAAGGCCAAGTTTTTGTTATCTCGTACATATGCACTTTAAACAATGAAAAACATATTTTAACTTTGTTATTTTTGCATGTATTTTTGCTTAATCTTCAGTGACATGAATAATGTTGGTACAGTAACTTGCCAAACTAGACCTTTTTCTTGATTTACTAACATGAATTACCTAATTGAAACACTTAAATTCCCTCAAAAATTAGAATATAAAAATGTTAGTGTTAGAAATAGAAAGCGTAATCATTATTTCCCGGCACAATGAGGGTTTAGCTTATGGATTTGTACCTTCAGTAAAGTTTACAACAATACATAATAATTGGCACTTTAAGTCTAAGCGCAAGTGGCTCAACTGGTGATAAGTTTGTGTTTATTGACTCAGTGAGAGCTGGGTTGTGGTCGCTCGCGCACATAAGCAGCGGTGTACGGGTGGCACAGCTCCAGGCATGGAGGGGAAAAACGTGTGTTTAAAGTACACACAGGCCTAATTATGCTGATTTAAGCATTCTTGTGGTCCTCCCTCTGGCTTGTGGTGAGTTAACTGGCTGTGGGACGACCAGCAGAATACGAGAGAGATAAAGAAGCTGGATTCTGACACGGGACAAGCTTCTGAATTCAGAGATTAGAACAAAAGCAAAGGTAGAGTAGTGTAGTGTAAGAAAGTGTGGAGCACTGCTGTTTTTTCTTGTCTTACCGAAGGACTAAGGGAGCTCTATTTATTTGATGTTCATGTTATGGATTGGTCCGGG
Source organism: Mugilogobius chulae (assembly GCA_038363315.1). NCBI lineage: Eukaryota > Metazoa > Chordata > Actinopteri > Gobiiformes > Gobiidae > Mugilogobius > Mugilogobius chulae. The sequence continues at coordinate 30,598,510 of CM076398.1, forward strand.
AAAGGGTCGTACTAATTCCCAGAAAGAGGAATTAATGCTGTTTGAATTTTCTCCCCGTGCTTAAAGTGAAGAATTTCAAATGGAGTTGGGGAGGTTGTGAAAACCTAACCACTGTTAAATAAGCAAACTGGGCCTGATTCAGAAGCCTCTCTGGTTTGTGCTTTCATTGCCTCCTGCACAGTGTGACTGTCTATGTGTGTGTGCAACTGTCCTCTCGCTGTTAAGATGGAAACGCTTGTGCAGTTTATAGATATTTAAACAACTATTTACAAAAACACTTGAAATCATAAAAAGAAAAAGGGAAAGTCACAATATAATTTTAATGCAAAAAGAAATGTAGTAATTATTCATTTGTGGTATACTTTGTTTTCATTATTTCTCAGTGTCTATTGTCTGATTTGTGAATACTAATGTGCCATAAACAGCCAGAAAAAAAAGCATTTTGAATTAGGTTTATTTTTTGGGTGCTGTAGTGGTAGTTGGATTTAGCTTGCAAATTGGTCGTGTATATTCATTTCTCCCATATTCTGACAAATAATTTTGATAAATGAATTATTCCTTCTATATATTTGTAACATTATAATTTCTAAGTAAAATCTATGCATGTTCTGTGTCTAATCCAATGCATTTTCCAGATATGTGAAGAAGCTCTACCTTGTGTAAACAGTATAATAGCTTACACAGACACATAAAAGGCCTGTTCTGTCTTTGGCTCGGTCTGTCTCGTGGGACGCAGCAGCACTGTGGAGATGGATGGCTTGTCTGTGTGTATTTAGGCCAGCTTTCATAGAGGTGATACAACCTTGCTGGAGACTTCAGTTTATTCTCCATACCATAAAAGACAGTCTGCATCAAATAACACCACACTGCTTTGGCTCTGGATTGAGTCTGTTTGTCTTACTCACATATCTTCTTATCATTGTGTGTTTTCTTTGCACGGACAACTCTTTCCTGTTACTGTTCCAATTTACCTGTCTTTTTTCCGCTCTGCCACCATCGTTTATGCATTCCCGCAGGAAGAGCCACAGTCTTATCTGGGATATGCTGGATTTGGTGAGCTTAAAAGCCACTTTGCTAACTGCCTGTCTCCCTCTCCTGAGAACAGAGCAGGTTATCTGAGCCGCCTTGTTCTACTTAAATGCTGTTCGCTCATCGTCTCTTAATTCTGTACCTCTGCTCCATCAAATTCCGTTTATCTTTCATTTTTACTTGAAATACTAGGGTTTCCTTTGACAACTTTTTAACCACAGTTTTGCGAAGAATTCAAACTTCATCCTTCCCTAAAACAACACTCAGTTTGGTGGAGTCTGTACTGCTATTTCTATGTCATTAGACTCTGTATTAAAGATTGTGATACATAATTTCCAAACAGTGATGCTGAAAACCTACAGTATGTGTGAATATTGTTGAATATTTACATGTGCTACAGTCACAGTTTGGATGCCACATTCCGAAGTGAATAATGATGAGCAGACTACAATGAAGCGCTTTGAGAGAAATGATAGTTGAATACAGACAGGTCAGACCGGATGTGATGGCACAGGGCAGGGCTGCTCTGTTTGTGTGAGGGAAACTAAAAAGAGGATTGAGTTTATTCTTAGTCCTTTTGGAGCCTCTCCATGTTGTGGGCTCTCTGAGACCGTAAGTGTGTTTCAGAGGTCAGACCTGGCCCTGAGCGTACGGCTGGACAGCAGGTTAACACTGTGTTTTAATGTGTGTGAGTGTGTGCCTTTCTCTCTGTTGCACCAGCCAAGAACCTCCACTGCCTCTGACGTGGCAACACTCGCTGTTTGCAGTCCAGCACTGCTCCTTTTTCCCCACTTTTTGTCATATTATCTTTTCATATAATCACAAAGACTGACTGGTATTTCATACCTGACCAGTTTCACAAACATACATTGTACATCTGTAATTTGCTCCTATAGGAAAACAAAGTGACGCAACATTTCCACAAAACACGCAGTGTTTGCAGTTAAGATCATTCAAACACACATTTAATTTTTGTCGAATAATTATAAAAGTGCTTCAGGAGAGTCATCTTCTTTTACCTTCTTCGGGTTGTATTCTTTACATTCTTTTCTTGTCACATCATTGTATTTGATTTATGTTCTTGTAAGTAGTTATCTGGCATTGTGCAGTGCTAAATGATTTGAGATATACACCCATTACTTTGGTTCTGATTTTCTTTTTATTGTGGAGGTTTTGGTCAGTTAAATGTGCCTGCGCAGAGCTGTACTTATGGCTGTCTGCTTGAGGTGCTGTGGTGCTCATGAGGTCGACGCAGGGTGGTGTTTTGGCTCAACACGGTCACACACTCTCCCCTCAGCTCTACTTTGAAGCCCTACCAAAGAAATAAGAATATAATAGGACTAAAGTTTCAGAGTGATTTATCTATTGTGAGCTGGGCTGTGGGGGCTTTTTGTTCTCGCCTCACTTGGGCTTCTTCCGTCCTGGCATGGCATTGGCCCTGTAGGGAATGCCACTCAAAATGGGCAGAGCGACCTAGCCCCGTGATGCCAGCTCAGTGATAAGTTTCGGGAGAGAGGCGCTGTGTGTAGCAGAGATTAAGACCCAGTGCTCAGGAAGCCATTTGGACGAGACACCTTTTAACCCGGAGGGATCAGGATGGCACTGAGAGCAGACACCCTCTCCTGACCTCTCACATGAGCAGCGCTGTGGAGACAAAGCCGTGTGCTCAGGCAAATGCCCAGCTCCATTAACCCTCACTGTGCCACACACACAGGCCAATATCTGCATGGTTCAGAAGAACCAGTATGCATTTGATTTCCTCTTAAATACCTCTCACTATACTGTGAAAACTATGCAACGATCTGGTCTGTGTAATCTTTCTTTGGTAATGTTTTGAATATTTTTGTGTGTTCTATTAATGCTACATTGTCTGTCCAAATGACATACTTAGTCAAATCTTTGGTCCAACAGATAATGCTGATATTGACTTATAAAAATAATAATATAATAATAATTTAAAAACACGTTGAAGGTGATGAACATGAAAAGACAGAAAAGTTGTGCTACAGTATGAAAGAGCGCTCAAGAGAGATGGAAGAGAACATTAGGCCCGGGAGTTTTTGTGGTGGGGAGCACAGTGAGTTTGGCTGGAGCTAAAGCATTTGCATAAAGGGTGAGGGCACACTGCCCGACTTTGGGGAGATGTTGGCACCTCGCCTTGCCGTTGCCGACTGGCAGAATGAGGAGCGGCCGAAATAAAAGAACCAGGGGAGAGAGAGAAAATCTCAATAGTGCCCCTCTTGTGTGTGAGACCAGGCCTTGGCTGCACTCATAGGGCATGAGAGGTGAGCATATCTGTGTTCATTATCTGCTCCATTCTGCTGGATTTGTGAAGCAGGAGGTTCACAGCCCTCACTTTTCCTTAGACATGGCCGCTCTGCTGCAAAGGTGAGATGAGTGCAGGACATGAGGACTGAAGAAGTTTGCACAGGCCACATACAGTCCATGTGAGAGTTATCACTGAAACATCGTAATGTAAACACCAGTACAGTGCACGCATGTGTTGAATTAACTTATGTCTTCATGAAACTGTACACCACTCAAATAGATTCAGACCATATGCTGAAATGTACTTTCTTAATTCCTTAAAATGTAACTTATGTACGTAATTTAGTTTTAAATCGATCAACTTTATTTATGCTGGGATTGGTTCATGTTTTAACCTTTATCAAGATGAGGCAGTTTTTCCATTTTATAAACAAATGTAAATGTAGTCCTATCAGTCCCCAAGTCATTTGCGTGGGTGTGTTTGTGTAGTTCTACATCTCAATTGTTACCTATTTTGAGTAACCACGCAAATTGGAATTCAAAATGAAATAGAAAACACAAGTAGATCTTAGTTTTTATGGTACAAACATATTTCAGTTTCATATCAGTGGTGTCAGAGGCACAGTTTCTGTGGCTGTGGAGGTGTTTAGGGCTCACTTGTGCTGTCTTTGCTGCCTCATGCCACAAATGGTTTCCAGACTTTCGCACATAGTAATGCTTCAGTGTGTAAACAGCCATAATTACAAACGATGCACAGACGCACGCTCGCATCAATCTGTGCTGATGGTAGAGAGAAAAGATTCTGACACTTCCAATGAGCAGCGAATAAACCAATCATTTTATGTGGACTAATGTGGTCAGTACTAAGTGTGTGTGTGTGTGTGTGAATAATTGAATGAAAAATTAATAGGCACTTTTGTTTTATGAGTCTCAAAGCAGTTTACGACTCTGTCTTTATGTGTGTGCCACAATAGGAATTACTATTTGCTTTTTCTTTTTCACATTTTAGTATGTTACAAAGTACAATATCTTTAACCTTTTACAAAACTTATTGGACAATGTTTTGAACATTACATTCCAGGCTAACCAATGCTTTTGTAAGTGTTTAAGCATAATCATCTGAACAATGTATATTTAGGCTATGTTTAACTAAGTAAGGACAAAAACAAATAAAAAAAATATATATATTTATTTATTTATTATTATTTTAATTAATCAATACATTTGTAATAGTGCTTAAAATACCAATTTCAGTTCTATAGTCAGTGTTCTGTTCATTTTGCTAGTATCTCAAAATATTTAGGTTATTAGTTTATGCCATAGCCTATTTTATTTCTCAATGCAGATGTATTTGGAAAGAGGCCTGTAACTGAAAGTCGTCTCGGGACAGTTTGATAATCCCGTTCTGCAAAGTGACCTTACTAAAGCCAAATTGTAAAACAAGCTGGGGTTTCACTTTTTGAGGCTTGTATCCTATTAGACCTTTTGTTGTCTAAAATTAGAGCTCTAATAATATTAATCATATCAATCATATTAATGCATATTAATAATATGCATATTTTAATAATAATTAAGTATAATTTTAGCCAAGCTACTTGAAACACATTATTATGATGATTTATTATTATTATTATTATTATTATTATTATTATTATTATTATTATTATTATTATTATTATTTTAATCTCTGGTTGCAGCAGGCCGCAGGGCTGCTCAGGTAATCACGTAATTGCGTCTCTTTTTCCCGGACCTTCACAGCATCAGCGCGCTGCGCTTGTTGTTGCACTCGTATAAAGTTGAGTATTCCAAAATGATTTTTTAGTAAATGTAGATAATTTTATAGCACTCGACGCACGACGCACCGGGCAAGAAAGGAATCCTTGTCAAACAGGTTCGCTGTGGCGGATTATGAGGCACACGAGGTCATCCTCAAAGCGACACCACGTGTGTTCAGCTGGTGAGGTACCATGTAAAACCTATAGACTTTACGAAAAACTTTTTTATAAATACTCAACACAATATCATTCAATGCATTCTTGTGTTGTGCAAAAGCGAGCGCGTGGCACAAAGGTTTGCTGTCGTTTGTTCAAGATGTTCAATCTAATTTCGACAAAAACGCAAATTTTCTCAAAGACGGTAAAAGGCATATAACAGCAAAACGTAAATTGAATCTGAAAGGAGAATTTTGTCATAGATTACACACAGAGTTGATCTCAAATGATAAACCTTCCTTTAGGCCTTACCGTTTATTTCGAGATAGGCCTGAAACAAGACCTTTGCTTGAGTGTTGAAGGATGACTTCATCAGCTTAAAGGTTTTTGCCCATTCTGGTGAACAAAGGTCATTGAATGTGGCATTGAGAGATAACAGAAGTTCCATGATATATATATATATACTATATATATAATATATATATTATATATATATAATATATACCACACACACACATTTATAATGAAATGACAATGTGATAATATAAAGTAATTCCATGTAATTCCTTTTTATTTGCCAAACGTCTCTTTATTAAATTTTAAATCCTTCTTTGTTCTATAGGCCGCAAACACACCTGCCACGATTCTTCAGAAAAACACTGAACAAATGTTCATGTCTTTCTGTTAATTCCTTCTTCTAATGCTCCCTTTGCCCATATTTTTAGATGACTGTTATCTTCTTACTTTTCCACATTTCTGTTCTTCGTGGCTGCAATGTGAGGCAGGCGTATGCTAGTCTGAACAGTCGGCACCCGGCCCGGCTCTGCCTGGTCCAGATGGGTCTGCCCCCCTCCCACACATACACACACTGCAGCAGCACTGACGAGCCAGTCAGGCAGCCAGGCAAGCAGCTTCCCACCCGGGTAGCCAACCAAACGCTCTCTCAGCCAGCTCGTGGGCAAGTCCTGAAGCCTTTGAGCCAACCTAAAAACAACCTGCCAGCCAGTCAGTGAGCCTGCTCCTCAGTCACACACCGACAGAGGAGCGGGCCAGCCTCAGCCTAATGGTCAGATTGCAGCCAACCAGAGGAGACTGGCCTTTGTATGGTCTTTACACATACTGCCGCCCATCCCACCACAACACAACAAGATCCTTCCATTTTGCAACACGTTCTCTTTTTTTGTGCTCAGATCACATAAAAAGCTATCAAATGCTAAATGCATAGTATATTTTTAGGATTTTGAAAGTCAGTATTGTATATGTATTTATTTTTCAAATATTCTCTATATGAGACTGACCCATGCACGGACTAGGGTTAGCTTGTTCAAACACAATGTTGCTTTATTTTATTACAATTTTTATAGGTTGTTCTCAGTACCTTGTCAGGACATAGACTCTTAGACTCTCAGAAACTTTCTTCTATATTTCTGCCTTTCTGCTGCAGGGACAATTAAAAGTTAAGTTGCAAATGGAAGGAAAAACTGGCAGTATCAGACCAGTTTGGATGTGAAAGTGCATTTTGAAACGGGAAAGCATGTTTCCTGCTATTATTTTGTTGGGGTTGAAGTTGGGGGACATTTTCTTTCCCCCTCCTCTCTTTGTTTGTGTGGTAAATCCAGGAGCAGCTGCTGGACCCAGGGTCTAGTGGGATTTTGGGCCTGTGTTTTCTCATGCCATCCCCTGCCAAGGTGGTGTAATGCGAGGAGAGAGCGAAAGAGAGAGAGCAGTGGATGGGTGGTGGGGGCACATGTTGGAGAGGTTTTACTGGGCTGATTGTGACCAGGCTGGTGACGCATGCGTTTGGGTGGGGGCTTTAGGAGGCAGGCACTGTCTGGATTGGGCACATGTAAAATGAATATCCTTTGGACTTTGCTCTAGCACTAGATTGGAACTTGTCTATTTGGCTAATGATGTGCCTTCTGCCCGCGCCACACACACAATCCCTGTGCTCTCTCTCTCTCTCTCTACTACCACCCCACCTCCCTGCTTCTCGCTCTGCCATCTCTCTCTCTCATCCCTCCCTTTCAGTGCTTGGAGCGTGCGTATTGGCTGGGCTGACTGCGACATGATGCCAAATAGGTGGGCCCTGTGCACGTTGGCACTCACTCACTCAATGGTTAGGGAAGGAAAGTGGAGAGGAAGAGAGAGACAGAGTTGGAGAGAAAAAGGGGAAAAGAAGCGGCACTCGGGTTTGCCAGCGGTCGGGCACACTCGGCCAACATTGATTCGCAGTTCTTGTTTTGCAGTTTTTTTCTTCTCTACTCCTCCATTTGCACCCCCCAAGTTCAGCCCTCTCTCCCTCTACCCGAGTCGTACACATGCCGTACTGAATTGAACTCAGAGCATGCGCTGCTTTGACTACTGCTTTTTAATTTTGATATATTTTTTTGCTTCCAGATAGTTAAAATTTTCCCTAAAATTTTTTTTTTTTTTTGCCTATTTGATTCATCTGTGCAAAAAATACATTAACTTGTGTGCACTCTTCCTCTGTGCTTTTGAACAGACTTGTTGTAGAACTTCTGCCACAGTACCTCTTGTGTTTCTGAGCTGGTATTACAACGCACCCAAGCTTTCTCAATTTTCACCCTTGCTGGCTTTTGAGGGACACTTTCTCAGCATCTCTTGGCTGGTTTTTAATCGTTTTGTTTTTTCTTTCTCTGCTGAACAAACATTTGGTAGTGGCGTGACTTTACATTTTTTGTACTCGACGGGTTGAATTTAGGATGAGAGAGCGAAATGGTAACTACTCTAAATTTCTTCTTTTAACTATATTTGAATGCCATATTTTCAATGAATAACTGTGTTTTTACAGAAGTGTCATTTTAGTTCAGTCAGTAAATTAAATGGTTTGCAAATGAATGTTTCAGTGTACAGTTTTGGACATGTACGACTAAAATGAAACAAACTCATTCAAAGGCATGAAAACATCAAAGGACACTTAGATAAATGTAAAAATAGATAACTTGGCATTGAGCTGTGCTATGCATTGCGTGTTGAACGGGACAAGTGCCTGTAAGGTGTGTGTCCCGGCATCCCTCTCTCTCTTTTTTTCTCTCTGTCTGTTTGTCTCTCGCTCTCGCTGCTCAGTCTCTGAGCGAGCGCAGAGTGAGTGGCGCTCCTCCATGCTGCGTGCCGGTGCTAACTGCCTGTCTTCTCTCTTCCCCTCCTCACCCCCTGTGCCTCTCTCCCCATCCTTTTCTCCCCCTTTCTCCCCCTCCCTTTGCTCCTCCACCCTCCCTTCATCCTCTTCTCTGGTCCAGGATGAATTCCACCCTTTCATCGAGGCCCTGCTGCCCCACGTCCGAGCGTTCGCCTACACCTGGTTCAACCTGCAGGCCCGAAAGCGCAAATACTTCAAGAAGCATGAGAAGCGCATGTCCAAGGAGGAAGAGCGTGCAGTAAAGGATGAACTGCTGGGGGAGAAGCCAGAGATCAAGCAGAAGTGGGCCTCACGCCTGCTGGCCAAACTCCGGAAGGACATCCGGCCTGAGTTCCGCGAGGACTTTGTGCTCACCATCACAGGGAAGAAGCCCCCCTGCTGTGTGCTGTCTAATCCTGACCAAAAGGGCAAGATTCGTCGCATCGACTGCCTACGCCAGGCCGACAAGGTGTGGCGGCTGGACCTGGTGATGGTCATCCTGTTCAAGGGCAGTCCCCTGGAGAGCACAGACGGGGAACGACTGGTCAAATCACCACAGTGTACCAACCCGGGCCTGTGTGTGCAGCCGCACCACATCGGCGTGTCCGTCAAAGAACTGGACCTGTATCTGGCCTACTTCGTCCACACGCCAGGTATGTGCCAATGGGACACTGTCCCAAACATGCACACAGAAACACACTCTCAACACTCACTATAGTTGCTTTTAATCTGGAATTAAATCAAGTGACAAAGAACATTACTTTATTAAGAAATTGAAATTGCAAATATGTGCATGCGCATAATGTAATTTTTTCTTAGTATTTTACAATCCACATTAATCATATTTTAATATTTAACTATTTAACAAACCAAATAAACTGTACATGAACTGCAGTGTATTTGTTTTTCAAAGGATTTTTTTTTGTGGTGCACATGAAATGAGTTTTGTATGTGGAAATTTGAATGCACATTTTTATGACGAATCAGATTACCACTGTCAAATTGTGTGTTTTGGTGTGATCAGTGAGAGCTGCTGTTTATTGGATTGTCCTCAGTCTGTCAAAGTGTGTGTGCCATGATAAGGCCATTGTAGCCAGGGATTGTCGTTTGGCCCCAGCCCAGCGCTCGTGTGTGAGGGAGTCTTGTGCTCCCAGGCCGCAGGCTGCTACTCCCCGTCTGCCTGGATACTAGCACTACATAGACCTGTCTGCCAAACACAATAGCACTAAAACAGGAAACGCAATCAACTCTTAAAAATACTATTACACATATTTTTGGAAAATGCAGCAACACAACTGTCACATAGTTTTATGCAAAACTGATCAATCTTTTAGTCACAAATTTACACACCACCAAATGGATAAAACAGCCAGATTATTCGCTAGGCTTCAGCCAGACATTGTTGTATGTCAGCCACCATCATGGGTGCACACCTCTTACTGGGCCAAACATCTCTGTAGTCTTCACATGCAGCCAAACACTGGCTGTGTTGTAGTTTTTGTCACATTAGAAAAAACACACACGAGAAACACCATCACAGCAACCGCTCACACACACACCAAACACATTTCACAGCCAAGTCCTCGAACACACACTGCCCCGCCATTGGCTGGCCACATATACATACAAACACATGCTCATGACCTAATATTATCTCAGCTGTAATTTTCTGGAAATTTCAAGTAGTGCAGAACAGCTTCATGCACTTATTCAACAGCCATCAAATACACACTCCGTCTATGCAGAAGTTTATGGTTATTTGTACATGTGACTCAGTCTCCCTCTTTGTTTTTCTCAACCTCTTGCTCTCCAAACCAAACACTGAACACCTCACACGGCCCCGGCCAAAGCCTGGCAGTAACAGCGGCTTAACTCAGTGGATCCATCTGTGGCTGAGATAAAGCAGAAGCATTCTGCAGCTCTCACACCTAATCCTGCGAATATTATCCCTATATGTGAGCTGATGTTTTTTAATATATAATTGTACAAATATAAGAATAAATTATATAAATAAATGAATTTATTATAATATTCTTTTCTATTTGCATGGAAAGTATGAACAAAATTGGCAACATAATTCGGTTTTAATTATAATTGTATAATAATATATTATTTGTGGAAGACAAAAATATATATTTTAGCTTAAAATATAGTATATTATAAAAAATATGTTTAAAATGTTGCATATGTCAGTTCACCAGTACAATAAACTGTTGGACTTTGCCCTGACCTTTGATTTAAGTTAGTTTATGGTTAAGCAAAGTCCAGAGGCAGTCGATATGTGTAGACATCCTCAATTTTGAACAGCAATAATAAACACTTTCTTCTATAGTGCAGTGAATAAAAACATGAGCTCATTGTACAGTTTTGTTTGCTTAGCGTTTTGTAGGTCTTTAGCATCTCTGTCTTCCTGGCTCCTCTTTGATCCCGTACACACTTTTGTTTTGTCTCCTTAAACATGGCCCTTATTGTTGTTCTCACAGAGGTAAAGCCTCTGCTGATCTCTTTTGTTTATATTGTAGTTGGGCGAGAGACAGTGATGGCGGGAGAGAGAGAGTGTTGGAAAGGAGAAGAGGCTGCGATAGTGATTGTTCTGTTTGGCAGCACCGAGCACCGTTGGTGTGGGAAGAAGAGAAAGACGTCTTGTGTTTTGTTTATGACAGAGTAGCAAAAGCTGCCACAGGGAATCTCTGGGCTTGCCGTCAGGCTTTCTCAGGCTGTTCAGCAGCCAGCCTTTGAGCTCCTCTCTCGCACCAGCCCGACACACCATAAATGTAAAAGAATAACTACGACCATAACACTCTAACCCTCTTGCACCGAAAAAGGTAATGCAAAAAAACAAAAACAAAAAAAACTAATTAATTACTTATTTTGAAATAATAAATAAAAGGTCTAAACTTTTTTGTAGATAATCCACATATTTATGTAAATGTTTAAGAAGTTGATTCCTTTGTGTGTAAAGCATGTTTCTATATTTTTTTTCATTAACTAATGAATTGTAAGTTGTTTCTAAACAAGACGGACTCAAATTTAAAATATTGAGCTTTATACATGTTACATAGCACATACATAATATTTATTTGTGATTGGAGAAAATTAAGAGAAAAAAAAACACTTGTGTCCCAAGTTAACACTGTGCTCTTACTCATACTTTGGCCTTGATTCTGTATTTTCCTTTGTGCAGCGTTAGTGTGATCATAAAAAGATGTTTCAAATGTGTTTCTAATCAAAAGTGCAGTACAGGAAATTTGCAGTCACTCCGAGGGAGGTGTGAAATGTGCTCGCCGTGCCATTTCTGCCATGACCGCTCCACGCTCTGCTCTGCCAGATCCCTCCTCTTTCGCGCTATAGCAGCAGTCGAGCCTTGGACTAGCTTGTGAGAAAGCCCAGAGAAACCTCGAGCAGCTGCCAGCCCGGGCCAGTTTGCTGACCACAGGAACGAATCACAAATAAAAAGTACTTTTGTGAATATCACTGAGAAACATCTCAGAATATGAGAATTTATTGGACAAGAGTGTCCATTATGAAGCATTAGAGATGGCCTAACTCTTAAGATGTATGACTTTGACATAATATTGACCAGATTGTGCAGGTTCTTACTACTTTTCTTGTGATTATAGCAAAATGTATGCATCTTCAACAGTACTTTTTTCTGTCCGTCACTAAGAAACATCATGGTGTCCAAAATCATTCTTGGCTGATTACTGTAAAGGCAGTGAATTGTGCCTCACGTTATACGTGGCTTTGGAAAAAAAGTTCAATTGCTCATGTTTGGGGCAGCCAAAGCTCTGTTGTGAGCTTATTTGCTCCAGAAGATGCTCATGCAGTCGTGTGCCGGAGAAGGGGATGTTACAGACTTACTTATCCCATCCAAAACCGCAGGGTCTGCATTTATCTCTGAAACCACGGCGACTAAACCACACTGCGGGCAAACGGAAACACAAAGACAATGTGGTTTGACCAGTGAAAGTAGTCATGCTTTCTTATACACCTCTGAGCTTTTGTCCTCACAATACCCTATAGCATTTTAACCATGTGACTGTCAAAACACATTAATCACTTTTTAAATCTTAAGTGCGTTGCTACTGTGAAATATATTAGTCTTCATTAAAGAGAACAGAATTTTTAACCTAAGAAAATAAACACTTTGTGTATCTACTAAATATTAATTTGGAATAGTAAAAACCAACAACAAGGACTTTAAGAAATTAGCCACCTAAACCAGCATAAGGGTGGCAATTTCTGTTCTCTAGGCTGGTTCTCTTTTATGTCTTTTGTGACTACGCCAACCCCAAAAATCTCTTAGAAAAAAAAAAAATGCATACCCTATCAGGAGGGTTTCCTAACCTTAAGAGTTTGAGTGAGAGAGAGGAGAAAAAAAGGAGAAACGCTTACTATCAAACAAGCCAACTCGAAAGGCGTGAGAGCTGGGGAACATGCCTTATTCACTGTGCACCGTTCACAGCAAGTCCCTGGCATCGGCTGCAAAGTCTGGCCAGTCGCACAGTTCTGCACAACACCGCCTTAGTAATGCTACAATTAGACACATAATAGCAGTATTACACTTTTATTTGATTTTCCCATGCAGATGTTTATTTCTTTTGTTCCTTTAAACACTCTTCTGGTCCAGTTGCATTATTTAACAATGTTTCAGATAGATTTTTGTTTTTGTGAGCAATGGTGTGTAAAAAAAATGTTGAAGAGAACGTCTTAAATGTGCAAGAGGAGTTGTGAGAAGACTTGTGTTGGTGGCCGTTTTTGGCATGATGCTATCTCTGTGTTTGGAAGACGCCAAATTTTTAGTCCAAATCTCTGCCAACCTCCTCACTCACATCCTGCTTTTCTTCTCTTTTCTTCTCCTTCTTTTATTTCTTGTGTTTTTTTTCTTTGATTTTTCTTTTAGGTCTTAGCAAGTGCCCTTGCCCTCATTAGCACCTGGGCAACTGAAAAAAATCTATAATAACTTGTAAGCCCAAACATCTTACTGCTCAATAGAACAATTAGTGTATTGTTTTGTTGTTTTTTCCCCTACAGCAACAAGGCTGGAATTTGGCTTTCCGTATTCACACTCTCTCATGCAGTCTTTCCATGTAAAAGCTCTTTGAAATAATTCATTTTAAAATGCATCTATTTACTCTAAATTTTTTGTAGCTACCGTGGAAATAAGACTAAAAGTTGTAGTTATTTTTCTGATTTAATATAGTTTACTCATTTAACTAATTTTGTAGGTTTTGTAATGTGTTTTGACTCACAACAAATTATGTTTTGTTGTTTTTTTTGTTTGTTTTTTCTCTAAGCACACTGTGAGAGAGAAAACAGTTTGAAGAAGACGGAAGAGTGGGGAGGGGGATAGAATAAGTATGCATCTAAGCCAGAATGCAGAGAATGAAATTTGGCATGCGTTTGTGTAAAGCGAGTAAGCTTCAAATCATTTTGGACACAGATCTAGGACACTAGAAGAAAGCGGGATGAAACGTTATAGGCAACAACATGGGATTGGAGAGGAGGGGGTGGGTCGTTGTCGGAGGGGGGCATCGTTAAGTATGTAGGGGGAAATGTGCGAGGTTGAGGAGCTGGGGAGAGAGCGGGGAACTGTAGGGGAGAGTGTCCCTCAATGACGACTTGAAAAGCAGGCCGGTAAATAAAATGGAGAGGCAGTAAACAAGGCTCGGCGCCTTATCAAAAGAGTCCATTCATGTGAGAAAAGGAGAGTGTCTTTACGCCGAGGACAGTCTCACACCGACAACAACAAAAGGACAACACCCCAAATGTGGAATAAATTTGTCTTTCGCACATGTTTAACGGTCGTACTGAGCTGGTGAAGGATGGACTCAACTAAGGATTGAATTTTATGTATTATGTATTTTTTATATATAACATGTATTTTTTCAGATATAAATGAATACTAAATCTAGCATCAAAAACAGGTTCATTGCTAATGAAAACCCCTCAGACGAAATTTGACTTTTCCTGGTCAGCTTTAGAATGTTTGTAAACCTAATCAGAAAAAAAAAAACAAAAAAACTTTTTATTGCCATTGTCAGTGAACAAATTTTACAAACTAGAGACTTACTTTGGTGATAAGGCGCAACATAAATCACTAAATAATAATAAAATAAAAATGAAAGTTCTGATAAAAATAAGGGCTTTCAAAACTATCTTTTACTTGACTTGTAAAATGAAAACATTAATAAAACTTCTATCTTTTACTGTTTTAAAAGAAATCATTTGCCAGGGCTGTTATATAGATATTTGAAATTTCTATGCCTGGAGAATCTAAACTGATATCTCTGTAATATTTCACGCAACCACTGGTACAGAGTTGACCATATATTTATACAAGCTAGCTACTGAAACTTATCAGAAATGAAGAAGCTGCAGTCTGGAGAGGGGCATTTTGGAACAACTTTATTCAGAATAGTTATTTTGGCTCTAAAATATTCTGATATTAGCATTGCTATAGAGTATTTATTAGTAAAGTCAAGTTTGAAATTTTAGTATCATGACAACTCTTCTTATTTGAGAGCTTTAAAATTGTAAAATATTGTTGTCCATCTTTCATCTAATGTAATTACCGTAGTTGAAGATCCGGTGTATAAATGCGTCGTCATCACACAAATGCAAACCACTTTAAAACAGTTTAACATAAATGCATTGAGATCAAGGTAAGGTCTCTTCCCATCATTCTGTGTTTCTTCTCAGATTGACTGGTGAAGTCTTGAATAAAGTAAAATTACAGCTTGATGTGTGAATCATAACAACTAGATTCTTTTTAATGAATCTGTTGTTAATGATTGAGTGCACCTTTTTAGCTGTGGCCTTGCATAAAACCTTCCACTTAAACTCTTAAGTGCTATATAATTCTCCAAAACATTTCTGTTCATTCGAGCATGCTTTTAGTGCCAATAGTTTAATGCTGCTCCTTCTTAATGTGTGCATTCACTTCACACAGTTGACATAAAGTAGTTAACACCATCCATATAAACCAGTCTATTTTTCCGTAGCGTTTGTTGCTGTATCGCCACAACACGCCACAGCGGCTTCTGTTTTGTTCACGTTGCCACCCCGAAACGGTCCCTACCCACTGCTTCCCTTCTCTTTTATTGGACCCAAATTCGGCTGGCACCATGGCAACCAGGGCTCCCATGGAACCCTGCCTGGGACCAGTCCAAGGAGCCTCCAGGGTGGCACTAGCTCTGCCCTTGTCTACATCAACGCACGCAGTGGCAGGTTGATACTACAAGCTTTTTGGTTTGGCCCAAGACGAAACTCTGGCCACAGCGGGAATGCTAACTCACTAACCTCCTTTAACTAACTACCGGCTAACATGACCTGCCATATCTGGTGACATTAGCCACTGCTTCCAGTGCTGCATGAGGCAAATGGGGGGAAACATTTCACCAGTCCGCATATTGATGTGGCATGGCATGGTGCCCAGTGCTGCCTGCCACAAGAGAGACGAGCAGGAGGGAGATGAGAGAATAGGGAAGCGAGACACTGCTATCTATAATATATGAGTGTATTTAATTTTTGTACTGTGCATTCCCACTGCTTTAAGTGTCACACTTGCATAGGTAATTAATATGCATATCAGATATGTTTCAGATATAGATGCTGCATAAATGTACTGGTAATCATATTAGAACATTATATAGCAACTGTTGTTATATTAGATTCTTTAAAAAAGCTGAAATGTGTGATATTGCTGACATCTTGTATTTAAAATGATGTGTGAACTGGATGAACAAGAAGTTTAAAGTCTCATTAAACCAACCCATGTGTTGCCCTAATTTGACTTCAACGTGTTTTTAGCTCTATTGTGAGAGTAAAGAGAGGAATGATGTGTAACATTGATTTATAGCTTAATAATCAGAGACTGTTGAACAAAGCTTTGACAGTTGCAGTGCAAAGAGGCCAGAGGTACAAAGATGAAGAATGGTCAGAAACTTTGGAAACATTCAGTTAAATGAGTATTCTTTTCCAGCCCTGGGTTTATCCCGAAATTAAGGGTTGAATAGTGACAGACTAATGAGCCCCCTTTCCTGCAATTACACTGCTCTCCCCTTTTCACTCGACTGTTCTGTTTCCACTTTGTGCTGCTCATCTTGTGCTTTGTATTCCTCCTTCCCTCTGTTTTCTCTGTCCCTGTTGTGTTGTCACTTTCTTTGCGATTAGTGATAAATCAAGATGGCACATCACATTTAAAGGGAATGTAATGGCCAATTAAAGAAATCTGTTCCTAATTTGTGGTTGATTGTTATCTGAGATGCTTTGCAGGCTTTGTTTTACTTCTCTTTAGTTTGATCTCCATCTGTGCTGATGAGCTATTTAACTTTAGAGTTTCCCACGATTTATTTAGAATTAGATTTTTTTTGAGTGTACTAGGCATATCTATTTGCCACGCTGGTGCCACCTGGTGCATCTGTTCAATTTAATTTCACTATAGGTCAGATATTGCAAAACTGAAAAACCAGAAAGTGCAATCGGCCATGAGATAAAGTAGTGCCAAAATCAACCTGATCAGAGATAGCAAACGCTATGTTCTCCTTTGACCTTGTGTCGAATATGAACTATGATTTAGATTTGTTCTCTTTATTCATAAGTTTACCGCACTAAATGACAACGATCGCTGATACACATGTGTGCTCTACTTCCTGGTTTACACTGATATGTTCGAGCACAGCAATTGGTTTTTAGCAAAAAAGTACCTGCTAATTATAAAGTGAATAAACCTCAAAACTGCGATGTCTGGCGGTTTCCACAAAGTGAAAAGAAACTGGTTGATGGGCTACATACCTACAGTATAGTGTGATTTGATGACTTGTTTAAGTGTAATCTTAATATATGTGAACTTTCTCACAAGTATACTGCTGTTTTTCTTTGTGCACATGGTTTTTTCAAAATTGTGTTTGAAACTCCACACTGGATAACTTCAGCATGACACCACAGGCTCAGTCCTACAAAGTCAGCATGCTTCCTATTAGTGCTTCGTTCACCTTTTGATCTCTGACGTAATCAGCAATATGATCAGGGGTCAAAGGTGGTGAACTTTATTAACAAGTGATAATACAATTCCACACAGTGGGAAGGCTAAATGTACTGCACAGGTGCTAATGGGATGCTTGGACCAGCAGTTTTCACATGTGATCCTTTAGTCCAGTGCCAAGTAAAAGTCACTGTGAAGGCTAAATCCCTTCCCTGTGCACCATGCTAATAAGTCCCAATCTAGGCTCATCCTTTATAATACAGAGGGTAATGATCAGCCTGAAAGCCCTCGTGCAGCTGCCCTGTCACTGACCTGGCTCACCAGGGTCAGCTCAATGACATCTCCTGACTATGCAAAGGCATTAGAAATAAAAAGAGTTGTGTCAGTATGTCTCACATGTGTGAGCTCATGTTGATTAAAAGTTGTTGTTATAATTGCTGGGCTTAAAATGACAGGTGGCGGATGTGTCCCGCTAATCCCCTATCTAATTTTGAGGTCCAGGGGTGAAGCTCTTAATCCAAAACATACACATATGCTCAGTCATAGTCTTACAAATGTGAGCACACTTTTTCTGCAGCCTTTCATGGACTAACCATGTACAAAAACTATTGTGGGTTGTTAGCCAAAGCAGTGATTCTTTGTTTCAATAGAATGTATCTGTGTTTCATAAAGTAAAAACAAATCACTTTTTTTTTTTTGTATACAAAAGTCTTTTACCATTTTTGTGCTGTGTTTTCACAGCACAAAAAAATCTAATTATGCCCCAATGTTGCCCCAAACCTTATTTTTCTTTTCAAAGTTTTTGTAGTCTAACAAATGTGGCTTGTGATTATTTTTATAGTCATGTGCCATGTAGCAGTTGTTGCTGCGCTGAGGCCTTATAAAGGTGCACTTGAGATAGAAGACAGTGTCAGAGTGACAGTAAGATAAGAGAACTGACTGACTGCTCCACCCATTGCCTCGGCTCACCCCTGCTCTGCTGCGCTCCACTGTATGTGGGTCAACCACACACTGAACACACCGGATAACTACAGTATGACACCGCAGGCCCAGTCCTATGAAGCACAACTGCAAATAAACTCTAGTATATCAGTCACCAGTAAATCTATCGACACTCTTTAGACAAGTTTAGCTGTTTGTTCTATCTTTTCAGTTATTTTTATTTTATGCAGAAGTCCCAGACAGCATATGTTCTTCAAGTGTAGGTTACAACTTATATTTGTAAACAAACAAAGGAGAGACACAGACAGGACATGAAGCGGGAAGCAAAATGGCTTTGCGTGGGCCACTGGGTCATCTCAGGTGAAATGCAGTCTCTGAGCTTGTGGGTGGAGCTAGGAGAGGAGGGAGGAGCCAGAGGAGTCTTAGTCTGCTGACATACTTAATACAGTAACTGATGTCTGAAGAGTTTGTTGGAAACAAAGTTTATTATCCAAACTTTAAAAATTGTGGAGATGAGGTTCAGCAATATGCATGACTAAAGGCCATTTATGTAAGTTGAAGAATGCATATGTGGGATGCGTGACCAAACAAGTTGATTAGTTGTGAATTCACTATGACAGGAGTAAGAAAAAGTCTGATAGGTGGGAATTCCAGTCAGAAGAAGAATCTAACCAGGACCAGCTGTGTGACATGTGATTCCTTAAGTTTTAAATACAAAGGGAGAAGGCTGGAAAGAAAAAAGATGGATGTGCAGACGTGGAGAGTGGAAAGAACCTGCAGCAGGCGAGTAAAGTTGGAAGGAGCGAGTGCGTCTCTGCAGGGCGGGTTTCCTGAGGTCACAGTACTGAATATCACACTGGAATGTGGAATGCTGAATCTCTGCCAAAACAAACACACCGCCGCCCCCAATGACTGTCAAGGACCGCTCCATACACACATGCTGTCATGTATGTGCATGAACTCAGGACAGAGAAATGAGCCTCATACGGCACAATTTATGTTGTAATGTCACCACCTGTGGCTCAGACAGTTAGATAAAACAGCACAACTGATCAGAAAGTTTTAGACATCTGTTAACATTATACCAAGAAGCCTTATGTGTGAATGTTTATATTAGTTTCTGTGTGTGGAAAGAACATCATAATGAGCAGTGATAGCATAGCCGTACGTTTATGCAGCTGTGCTGCACACTTAAAAACAGCGCACACACACATTCAAAGTGTGTGAGTAATATAGAGCAAACATGTTAAAACACACTGATCCTATGAGTCACTCTCCATGCACACACATGCTAAACTGGTGTTTGATGTTTTGTCAAGGACTTAGGTTATATCCGCCAAGGGCTAAAAATAAATATAGCTGTAGCGAAGAATCGCTCCTTTAAGAAGTTTCTAAAACGGATTAACAAGAGAAAATATGGAAAGCCCATTTAGCTGCCCTAAAAGTGTTTTGTCCTGTATGTGAAAGTCAAATGTCTAACAACCAAAGACCAAACAATAATAATAACAACAACAAAAACAACAACAAAAACAAATTTGATTTATATAACTTTTTTCACACTCATCCATTACATTATCTATCCACTCCACACTCCACATCTACTGGTGGTCAGCTACCACACCTGCCCTGGGGCACTGGCTGCCAATCTGTGCCATCTTCTCTTCCAACCACCACTAGTCATCCAGGCGCTAATCACAGTCATGTAGACACGGTGGCTAAGAGAGAATAAGAGATCCGACTGAGGCATTTTTTTAAGCATTTGTTTGTAGAACATTTGTTTCCAGTTACCACACAAGAATTGAATGTTGTGGTCACAATACTTTATTCACAAATGTGTCTTGATCACTGTTCATCAATATCAGATTTTGCATCAAAAAGCTTCTTGCACTGTAAAACCCGGGATCAAAACGCAGAAGCTTTTGTGTTATAATGGAGTAAATGAGCTTTTCACCTGTTTCAGTGGCCATGCTATGACTGGAGGACCAGGTATTCACACTCTCCCAGCCAAGTACTAGCCAGGCCCAACCCTGGTGAGCTTATGGGATACAGGGGCAGCTATGACAGAATTAACAGGATTAGGGACAGCATGTGCTTCAGTGAAATAAAATAGCATGCAAAAATGGCTATCTTAGCCTATATTTTGTGCCTTTGTGATTTACTTGTACAGGACCCCTCACAGGTCTCCATAAAAGTTAACAAGACAAATTACTGTCTTTATCCAAGGTTGTTTTTTAGCTGTTGTAAATTTGGAGGCCCACCCTTTCCCTTATGTCTGAATGCGTCTCGTGCTCCTCCTCCACCAGCCTCCCTGTGTCTTGGAGCATGCCAGGGTCAGAGGTCAGAACAACTGAGCCCCCCGGGTTGTGCTTTGATGTGGTTCACCGCACAGAGTCATTCACACACAGCAGTACCAGGTCAAGTCCAGACAAACAGCCCTCACACTCGCCTCCTGCCTCGGTTTGCTCTGGAGGCGCTGACAGCTCATGAGCAACGACGAGGCTGGGGTCTGTGGGACAGGGCCTAAGCTTTGATGTCCAACCACAATAGCCACATTAGCAAATTTAGCTCCAAGCACAGGAAGGAAAACATCTGTAAAACCATGTAAAGCTGTCAGTGTGAAACACAGAGGAAAAATTATAATGTGAATGTATAGGTACAAAAACTCAAGCTTTGAGTGAATGCAGTAGATGCAGTAGATTCAAACCAATCAGGTAGCTATTTAAAGTAAAGTTTACATAAACAATTAAGACAATGGTGTTCATAAAACGTTTATGATATTCACATATTTTCTTAACAGTTTTTCTGTTAAGTAAGACTATTTTTCAATAAATAAAAATCAGAAAATGTGTTATTGCCATTTAGTAAAACATATAAAAAAGCTCCTATAAAATAAAATAAATAAATAAATGTGAAAAATTATAAAATAGGCTTGAAAACCTTTTTAACAGGAAGTCTTGTACAAAATTGCATTCACCACTATAAATGCATAATACACTACAATTTACAGCATAATGTACGAATATTAACATTGTTACCAATATTGTTGTTGACACAAGTCAGTAAAGTGTACATATGTACACATCAACAAAGATTGAACAGTTGTCAATGTGGACGTACATTGCCTGCAAAGTCACAAAAGCTCTTTTACAAGAATTCATATGAGCTTATTTTTATATAGAGTATCAAACAATAATAAATGAATTCCTTGTCAGTCACGCTCTATAAGAAAGTCATGTGCCGAGATCCTGATTTTCCCAAAGAGGGGAATGATTATTCTTCTCTCTACGTTTGTTCTGGCCGCATGACTTTAATTGTGCTCATTTAGTTTTATGTTTGTATTTAGGCATATGCATTTGTTTATGTGGTTGTGCAGAAGGCGTGTGAGTGTTTTTCATTCTGTCCACACCCTGTCATTTCCCTCCCTCACGCGTTCATACATCCATGCATCGTAGCTGTGCAGTTGGAAGAGGCAAACCCAGAGTCAAAAGTGCAAGTGTGCTGCTTGGGTTGATGAGTCACAGAGAGCCAGATTTTCCCCACTGTTTGTAAATATGTGGTTAGCCTAATTGAATGCAGCTCTACTTCCCAACAACTTTCATTTGTTGTGCACGTGTCCATGTGTGTGACAAAGAGAGAATGCAAAGCCACAGCGGAGGGATTGAGGAACACATCAACAGTGTCACACACCTTTAATAATCTTTATTTTATTTGTCCATGAATAGCTAGTGTGCGTGTTTTTGTTATCATAAGCAGGATGTTGGTGCTGTCTTTGCTTTCATACGCACACACTGCAGCGAGTTTATCATGTCTCCATAATTACAGGCTGTGAGATCCCTGTCTGAGGCTGTGGTTTGGCTGGCCCTCCTCTTGCTCCATTAAGACACTAACTCGTGAGTGTCACTCAGCACTTGAACAGCTCCTCCCCAGTGGTGGCAGCAGGGGGCCAATAAATGTATGCTCTCTCTTTCTCTTTTTCACTTTCTCGCTGACACACATTTCTGCCTCTTGCTTGCTCAACCGTCACACACGTGGAGGTGTTAGCGAGGGGTCAGTAAATGTTTTCCCTTGAGGGCTCTGTCTGGGTGGCACCAGCAGTGTGGCTGCCAAACCACTACAGCGCTGCGTAGCTATTAAAGCACTGCATTTGTCAGAGCTCCAGCAGAGGTGAAGCAGGTGGTCCTTACAGATAAAGTCTTTTATTGTGAAGATTTTACAAGATAATTATTTCTTTAATAATAGCACATTACTGACATTTCTTTGCTATCCATGTGAGGTCTTTATTTTATTCTTTTTATAATTTTAGATATTTGTTGCAAGATCAGAACTAATAGCAATAAATGCTTTCTCAAATTTCTAACGGCTCACTCTTTCCAAATGCAAATGCAAATCAAAATTTCTATGAGTTACCCAAGTTAGTTTACATAAGTTTAGCCACAGTAAGATCTGATCTCCCATTGACCTGGCACTCTGCTACTGTCCTGAGCGTGTGTCCCAGAGCCATATTAGCATTAGTCCCTCCAGCTTGTGTTAGTAATGGCCGATTAATCGACTGGTGACAGTATCAGAGCTCGCTCAGTCCCAAAGCAGCTTAGCTTCCTTTTGTGGAAAACTCACCTTAAATCTCATTCTATTAAAAACATTAAAATTATGTTATTTATCAATTAAAATGGCATAATATATTACATGCCAAAGTTAGTGAGAGGAACAGCTGTTGTGACACAGAAATAGCCAGTAAACACTGTAAAATCCACTCAGGGAAAACAAATCCACTTACTGCACAGATTGTGGGTCAATTTAACCATGTCAGCTGCACACAGAATTCACCCAGCTCTAGCAAAAAAACTAATATTATATATATATATGCATAATGAGTGCTGGTCAAATTAACCCTTATGGTCAGCGAATCAAATATTGTTTTTCAATTATAGGAGTCGATCTTCTTGATTGACAGTTTTATCCATCTGCATTGTGAACTTCTTCTGATCTTTTTTTGGCACCACAAACATTCCCTTGGTTTGGTTTTCTGAGAGATAAATTGTCAATAGCTTGTGAAGAAGGAAAATTAAAGGCACCAAAGAACTGTCAGTGGAGCCTCAGCATCTCCTGGTCCAGTGATGGAGTAGCTGTTCTCAATGAATAATGGCACATATGATATTGACTTTAGTCACATCTGTTTGTGAGATTTCATCCTTCTTCATTCCCACTAGACCTCCCCTAGTTCTTGGACCGGACTGCTGTCTGCTCTGCCAAAAATAATGTCTTGTTTGCTGCTATTTACTTAAATCTGTCAAGGAGGCAGTGTGGGAGCCCATGCCGTTATGCTTGTGTCTTCAGCTAACCCTTGTTTATGCATTTCTGCAGACTACACAGAGACGTGCCAATGTGTCTAATGTTCTATACAGTTCTGTCAGTTGTGTGTTAGAGTCGGCCGTTACCAGGCTTCCCCAGCCAGTGCACACAAGAGCGGAGCCAACTCTAGTGTTAGACGCCACTGCATCTCTCACTCAGGAGAAATCTGGCACAAGCACTGGGCTCTTCTCAACGTCTCTCTATGTGACGCCATACGAATGAAAAATACCTGTCAAAATAGTGTAAGCAGCCTCATAGACAAGCTTAGAGGCTCGGAGAAAGGAATACGTGTCAGACAGTGGTGTCCAGTGTGGCTTGGATGTTTGCCTTTGTCGGATGAGTGATGCTTTTTGCTTGTTTTTTGAAAATTCAGGCAGACAGAACGATCAGAGAGTGTGTGAGGAGAATGCATGCTAAGGAGATGTCAAATCACACCTTAGTCCCCTCATCTCGCACCTTCTCCCATCTCTGTCTTACCCTTCTCATCCTCACCCCTGCGAAGGTACAGAAGACTGTTCCCAGCTGGTCCCAAAAAGGATCCAGGGATGTATCAGTTATTATTAAAATGGCTCTCTCTGTGCCAAATACCTCATTAGTCATGTGCATGTGTGTATACTCTTGCACAAAAACATATGCAGAAACACACACGCCACCTGGCACAGTGAAGTAACCTCTTTTCTAACATAAAATCGGCATTAAAAACTGAGAGGTACAAAAAATACCCTTCTGATTAAAAGTGGAGGAGATTGTCATAAATCTTTGTCTGTGTGAAGGCAAAATGGTAAACACATGTCGACTCTGTCTTCTCAAGTACAGAGCTTGCAAAGCGCCTTTTTAAAGTCTTCTCTGTTATGACAATGTCACCACACCCAGTATCTACATCTATAGTTTTTTTTCCAAACTTTTTGCAACTTGTCTTTCAAATGCAGTTACGACTGATAAGGTAAAACTCAAGTAAAACTCAAGAAATATATGCAGAGGTTCTTGTACTCTACTGCAGAAGAACCTCTGAGCCTGATCATGCCAGATCTCAGAGGCTAAGCAAGTTAGGGCTGGTCAGTACTTGGATGGGAGACCGCTGGAACTCCAGGTACCACAGTGGGATGACAAGAGTGGACTGTTGTCACTTAACCCACCGTGCCTCAGTGTCTGCGTACACTGGGTGAGTAGATCCTTGACTGCAAAATGCTTTGATTGCCTTGTAAAGTGTAAAAGCACTATGTAAATAGACCAAGACAATTTACAAAACCTTTTGCATAAAACTGATCAATTATTAACACCCTATGAACAATTACAAACAACTTTCCTTTATGCAAAGACACAGTTGTTTTGTTTATATGTTGATTCAAACCCACAATCTCACTTAATTGTGTGTTCTCTATATTTTACCCACATTTCTAAGATTGTGATTTCAATTCAGACTTAAAAAATGGTGATTATTATTTTTCCACTATCGAGAAGTCCTATCATATATTAGAACTTGAACATACAGTTAAACTTGAACTTGCTTGTGAGAATAAAGCAGATTTGAGTTGGCCAGTTTGGAGGCTGTCCACCTCCCCTTTACTTTCTGCAGCGGGATTAAGGAGCACTGGTGCCATCAAAGGCCTGTCACCACTAGAGTTAATGGAGCATCGCACATGTGGTCTCTCATAGACACACACTGCTATGGGAGACAAGCCCGGCAACTTGAGACGGGAGGTATTTGGAGATTTGGGACACGGGCATTAGGAGCGTTGAAGAATGTTACAGTATGGGCTGTGAACTGGGCCATCTGATTGTTAAAAAGCAGTGAAAATGGTTTGAAGCGGTACAATGGCAATAGAAGGCCATCTTTGGAGAGTTTAAGTCCTTTAAGGGTGCATAGGGGGGAGTTTGTAATCTTAAGGAGCAGTGAAGAGGGCACTTGTTCGTCACAAAGCCTAATGTCACGGCTGCTTAGACTTCAAACAGAGGAGCAGACTGACGAATTGTAATGTACACTTATCGCACACACGCATAATGCAAACAGCCATACATTACACACACAAAGACACGCTCCCTGTACGCGAGCACATAAACAGCAGCAGTGCTGGGTTACCCGGGTACAGTCCCTGTGGCTTCCCTCATCAAACAATAGTTGTTCTATTAAAGGCCCCGACAAGCCCGTCTGTGCCAAGGGAAAGAGAGTGTCGACAAGAGTGAAACAGGACAGACAGAGCAGAAGGCTTTAGGAAAGCAGACAACAAAATAGGCTTGGACCACAAAAACTCAGAGATCCTTTTACAAACAGGAAAAGTATAAAGTTTGTTTTCAGAAAATTAAACTTACAAAAGTGTATTTGATTACTTCTACCTGTCCACATTTTATAATGTGTATTGTCAACTGTGTCATTAGGGAAATAGCACGTCAGTTCATGGAAAGTCCTGGTGCCAAGAAGGAAACTTTTTGGACATTTTTTATAATGAAAACGTTCACAGATGGTAACAAAATGGAAACCCAAAGATGAGCTTGATTTGTGGCAGTTACACTTTATGGAGTAGAGAAGTGAACTCTCACTGATCTGTTTGAAGTCAGAGACTCTGAGGTTAATGTACAGTGTCCCAAACAGGTCTACAGTCAGTTCCCCCTCTCTCTGCTGCTGTACATCCTGTGGACCCGTCTCTCCAGGAAACACTCCTCCCTCCCTTCCTTCCTCCCTCCTTCTCCACTGGCCCTTTACTGCTGTCTGGGCCTTTATCATTTCTTTGCCTCCTTCCTCTCTATCTATCTGTGGGGATGAAAGGGTCAGCGAGGGAGCGCCCACCCGTCTCATTCACCTAAGAGTCTTTTTGTGTACATGTCTTTGTCTGTGCAAGTGTGTCTTTGTGTTGTGATTAAAATTCTGTTGACTTGTACAAGCGAGCTGTGTGAGGGTGCCCATTGAGTCTGAGCAGGTGGGCTCCGGCTACTACAGTCCGGCTAATCACTCCTTCCTGCGGGTGACTGACTGGGTCACGTTCAGGGCAGAGGAGGTACAGACAGCCCACTGTTAAAGCTGCTATGGAGAGCACAAATCAAGGGATCAGCTTTAGGTTATTTGTAAAGAGAATATCATTTGTACTACATATGATGATTCAATGAACCTTATCATAAATATTAAGTTGAATGACGTTAGAACAGGGCACACAAGCATTCCTCATGTAGTCTTTGAGCTGAAGACTACATTATATACAAGTATGTTGTGAATATATTATTTTTAGTGCACTAAAGTTACTTAGTATCGAACTATACACATTGATATATGAATGCATTTATTTCGCCATCTATCTACAATTGGCACCCAATATAAGAAAAGTACTTCATGAACCGTCTCAGAAGACCTCATTCAGAGCAATACAATACATTGAGTTCTCATCGCTAAAAGTGCACAGTAATGTTTTCCTGATGGTTGGCTACCTGGTTGTTTCCAAAGATGTTATTAATTTTTTTTTTTTCATTGCTCAAAACTACTTTGACAAAAGCTTGTGTCTCCAGAGATCTGACTAGGACCAGAAGGACATCAACTGCTTGACTGCTTGGAATGAGTCACTATTCAATTGAAATCATTTTTGTAGAGCCCAAAATCACAAGATTCCACATAATTGTTGTTTTGATTACAAAATCAAGCAATATTAATAGTTCACAGGAAATGAGCATATGAATAACTGTCCCAAAGCATCTCCTGTTCTTAAACTCTTCTTCTTCGGAAGAAAGAACTCCAAAAAACCCTCTGTGTAGCATTATCTCTATAGAAACAAGCAAGTGTCAGACTCTCCCCCAGAAAAGACACATGGTGCAACTGTTGAAAGAGAATAAACACCTCACTTTGCAGAGGAAGCAAGTAAAATAATAATAATAATAAAAGTAATACATATATCTGTTTATCTGCAAATAAACTGTTAGTTTAAGTTCTTGATAATGACACCCAAATATATCTTACTTTGAGTCTGAACTTTCCATTCATATATTATCACAGACTGTTGCCCATTGCTGCCCTGCTCTACTTTTCCTGGCCCATGTCCAGTCCAAGCTACACATCCACAGTTCAGAATGGCTGAAGCATTAACAGTGAAAGGAGATCACCTCTAATCTCTGATTTAGAAAAAAGTTACATACAGCACTGTGAGCTGTGGAGTATTATTTCAGATACCCCTGGCGCACGCCCAAGCCCTTCTTAAATCTGGCAGGATTGCAGTGCTTTTTGTGCGTGTCCCCCTGGTGTAGAAGTACAGAGGGTTCATTGTGTCTTTTTGTGTGGCTGGGGGGTACAAGGAAAGGAGTAAGCACAAATCAGAAAGCCTCTACCTTTTTGAGACTCAGTTTAAGTATGTTGTAAAGATGAAAGTCTGTCTTTCTCTATCTCCCTCCATCCGTCTCCTCTTCTGCCTTCCATCAGTATTTCTGCTTTTTCTCCCATTGGGCTTAATGCCTGCTTACAGCTCCATTTAGACTGCATGCGTGAAAATTGGGAAGGGAATCTTGTGGGTTTTGTGTCTTTGGAGATAACCAGTGTGTGGGAGGTGACAAAGGTAGTGTAAGCTGTGGAGAGTGTGTATGCATGTGTGTGACTAGAGAAGAGTCTGGTTTTAGTGCAAAAAATGGATGTCTGAATGACAGTTGTGTGTCCGACATCACACCCACTCAGTCCAAGTGCTGTTCGGAACTCCAGATCTCATTGACGGACTTTAATTTGGTAAATTCTATAAGCTTAAAATCAGACCAAAAATGATGATCAAGTGAATAATTGTTAAATGTGTTTAAATC
Organism: Mugilogobius chulae; assembly: GCA_038363315.1. Lineage (NCBI taxonomy): Eukaryota > Metazoa > Chordata > Actinopteri > Gobiiformes > Gobiidae > Mugilogobius > Mugilogobius chulae. Next base: position 30,626,918 of record CM076398.1, read on the forward strand.
TATCTTTGAATTTTTAAATTCTATTTGTAACCTAAAAAAGTGTAAAAAATATCACCTTATCAACAAGTATTTTATTTTCATTTTCTTTAAAAAGCATTTTAGCTGTAAAAATCTTAATATTCATTGTTTGCATATTCACAACCACATAGAGTACATATTGTTTATTCTTATATATTGCCCATTCCTTTTAGTCCATTGTCACTTTTCTCATTTCTCTCTTTTTTTTATTCAATGTCATTTTTTGTCCAATCCTCTTCCACAATCCCTGATATCCCTGATTCACCATAATTCTGTCAATAAAGCCATAGCAGCCCCTAAGAAGATCTGCAGCTGTTAGGCCTGATTGCGGAGCTAATCATAATAGCAGTGATAAGGCTATGCATCTGCTGAGCTGTTGTGAAGCGCTAAAGCAGTGTGTCAGTGGCTTATTGATCACGCACATGATCAGAAAGTGCATGAAAGCTGCTATAATACCGTTTAAGCATCGACTTTCATGCATGAAATATGTCCCAAAGTTTTGACTTGGCATTAACCATATGGCCGACTTTCCATCTCGTGGGAGAGGTAATCAGCGCAGGCGTCAGGAGTTTAACCAGCGAGACCCTGAGTGCATTACATCACCAGTGCTGTCAGTCACAAGCCATCAGCCGACCGTTGACTTCACACAGACCTCCACTCAGACTTTAAAGCAGAATCCAGGACCAGCATTGCATAATATTCGCTTGAGAGTAGTTGAACGTCCCTTTCTCTTCTATTTCAGGTTATGACGTGTTGTTGGTTTAGTTTATGTTTAAGTATTGTTTCATTAATAAAAAAATTACCTAGATTTTTTTTTTTCATTCACATGCTTAAAGTTCCTCATACTTTATTGGACTCAGTTGCCTTTTTTACCATTTTTAATAAAAAAAAAAAAAAAAAAATGAATTAATTTTTAATATTGACTATTAAGCTCCTCGAAGATAAAGATAAGATAAAAAAGTTTGAACCATTTTATTTTAACTCAAATCAGCTATTCTGGGATGTACCAGACTGAATTTGTACTCCAAACATACAAATAAAAAATATTGCGAAAATTAAAAGGGCATTTAAATGAGCTCCGCCTAAAATGTTTTCCTTTTTAGAGGTCTCTAAGACAAATTTTTAGTTAAGTTGCCTTTAGGTTTAAAGAGGTTTGTCTTAACCTAAAATATGCCCAAACTTGTATCATTCAGCCCCCACTAACACAAGTCTCAGCATCACAAAGAGTTATGTGAATTTTTGTGCTCCAAAAGGTTGAGAAACACTTAAAATTTTACACAATTTTAATCAGGCATTTCAGCAAAAATAGGCAGGTGTTCTGTCAAGCTGGGTCCAAGATTGGTTACACCTTGTTAATGTTGGTGTAAGAAAATCAGTAATATTTTGGGGGTTTTAAGTTTAGAAGGGTCTCAATCTATGTCATAGCTTGTAAACATAGATTAAAAAGGTTTTAAGAAATATTAATAATTATGTATTCATCATGCTTGTGGTATAAAGATCCCAATTGAGTATCAAAAGATTTCTGGAGTGTCAAAATAAAGGTGAAAATGTAAATAATACTTTGAGACAGAGAAAATAATGGAAAGAAGAATGAAGAGAAGGACATGCATGGTATAACTGCAGGAAAGCCGTGTGGTATTTGTCTGTTACGATCTCCCGTTTAGAGACTCTCATACCAAGGCCATGCATAAGTGAAATCATACGCCTGCTTCCTCACAGAGCGGACAGAATGTGGTGATGAATGCTGGTGCCGTACACAGTCACTCATTAAAACTCATTTATGCTATGGCACATATGGCTGTGTGCATGTGTGCCTCCCAACGTCCTTCTAATGCGTATTGTTCTGTGTGTTTCCCACTCATCCTTTGTGCATGCTGTTATTGAAATTAAGTCATTTTGAGTGGGCTCTTTGTGGTTGCATACAGCCATTGGAAGGGCTAAATCTGGAATAAACCAGACAAAAATAAAAAATAAGGACAGAAATAGTATACACCTGCTGGCTTCATCAAAATGTACTTTGCTATCAACAAAAAAAAATGTACTTCGAAATTCTCAATACATTATAGAATACTCAAAGGTCATGCCAAAAACATCAGTTTGGGCAGAGACTGAAAAGAACTTTATTTACTTTTTAATTTTTCTAGAAAAGATTAAACCAAAAGTTTCCAAATCTTCATATATTTCAGTTCTTGCTGTTCACAACAAATCCTTAGAATTTAAATTAAGTATTCAACTAATACAAATCCTGGAATCAAATCTGATTTTCATGGTTGTAAATTTTTGAATCTGTTCAACCACCTCCTAGCGCTTACAAATTCTTTTACAATTATAGCTTAAAAACATACTTTTGCTGACAGTAAAAAAGTGAAGCCAAGGTGGACCACCCAAGCTCTATTTTTGTCTGCTTTCAAGCTCGTTATTTGATATTTAATTTTCAAACAAATGTGAAACGTCTGTAAAATGAGCCCCAAAAGAACTTTTACCCTAAGTTAACAATTTAACTTTTTTGTTTTTTGACTACATCTTTTGTAGCATTTTTGTCCAATGTTTTGATTCTCTCCTCTACAAATAATATTGTCAAAGCTGTAATTATTAAGTATTTTATTTTTTCCAAGCTATTAAGAGCAATGTGAGTCATGACTGTTTGAGGTGAGAGCTGTGCAATAAATTGTGCTTCACTTTTATCTCAGAAAAACTGTTCTAAGTTGTACTGTTGCAAAAAACATTCCTGCATTTGAAAACTAGAGTGAAAGCAAGGAATGAGTTAGAAAGCTTTTACGTATGCTTTTTTTCACACTCTGGCTCAGCAGCTTTAAGAAGATTTCGAACAGCTCCACAGGACTTTTGTTGTGTCAGATTTTGGTGATAGAGCCATTCTGAAGACCTTTACGTGGCTTCAGCAACTGCACTTTGTTTTAGCTCACCCCAGTCACTCTGAATATTTGCAGTTTTCTAGAGAAAGCATTGCCTGTGAGATGAGAGACACTTGAAAACCACAAAGGAGTGAATGGAGATGAGTAATGATGTGTGTGTTAGCGATAGCAGCAGACGTCCCAGATCTTTGAGGTAGTGTCTGATACAGGGCTTTTAAACTCTAAATCACTTAGGCAGGTTGACTTATTAAGTGTTTGTGTTCATTCAGATAAGAAAATGTACATACAAGGACAAGACGGAGCATCTTTGCCAACTCCTGCCACTCATGCATATATTTACAGGAAAGCACATGAATATTCTATAGGCTGTGTAAAACTTTCAGTGCATTAACGCGGTTTACGAAAAAGCAGGATCAGATTGAAATTGCCATTTGAATTGAAACAAAACTGTTCACATTTTGGTTCATATTTGAATGTGTTTCAAATGAGAACTCTGAATGGAAACATATATATATATATATATATCCAAAAATAAATGAGACTAAAACAACCAGATATCTTTTTTACTATCTTGCCCATCATATTGTTTCTAAATAGACATATAACCTGAATAATCAAACTTTTTGATTAACCTATCAGTCTTGACATTTCTACTTTCTTGTTTTATTCAAAATAATCTTGTATTTAGCACAAGGTCTGTTGATCATCAATGCTTAATTTCTGTTGGGAAATCTCAAAGTCTCCCACATCTGTCCTGAATGACTGACCCCAACAGTATTTTGAATGATTTTTTTTAAAGCTTCCATCAGTCCAGACATGCTGAGCAAAGAACATTCAAATGAATAAAATCCGCCCAAAGCTGATAGGATAGGCTTATGTGTCCAATGAGATCAAGAGGGAGTTTTGGCAAAATGTTAAAGCAGGATTGGTCGGTACGACATTTTTATGTAGTTCTTAACTATGTTGTGTAATGTTTTAGATCAATGGTGACAAAAGCATCTGAGAGGAATAGTATTGACTCAGATGCTCGGCTCTTTAATCAAACTTTATTTTTATCACACTTTACCTTGCATCACAAACGCAAATAGAATATGCAAGCAGTACCTATCACTAAAGGGAATAAATCTGATAAAATCCAATGTTTTCCAAAGGGTTTTAGGGGAGCCATTTGTAGCTTTGGGCAGCACAAGTAGGGAATCACAGAAAAGCTTTAGCTAACCATTTTTCCACAAACTTTAATGTTTAAGACTTGACTATGCTTCAACTCTTGAACAACGGGGCAGATTTTTATCCACAAATGAAAAGCACATTTTAATTCTTTCCTTTGGCCATTTTCTGTCTCGCTCCATCCGTCTCCACGCTTCATCCACACTGTGTGTTTATTTTCTCTCCTTCCAACTTCCTTCACTCATCCATCCATCTCTGCCCCCCCCCTCTCCTCTTTGTCAATTAGCTCATGTAAACTTTGCCTTCCCTTATTGTTTTTCCAGGGAAAAAGGCTTCTGCATTTGATTAAACCCCCTGCCTCACTGTAATACTATAAAGCCCTCTCTTTGCTTACACATACAAATCATACTTCACATCTATAGAGTGCAGGCTTTGTAACTAAACTCTGATGCACTCCTCTCTCTGCTTCTCAAAGATTACTGAGATAGTTTGTGCCTCTTCACACTGACGGCGCAGAGACGCTTGTGCGCAGGTGCTGTGTGGGGAGTGGACAGCAGCCGCACCTGTCCACCAGCTGCTGGAGGTCTCTGGGGGGCGTTCAGACGTCTGACTGACGGGTGAGGGGGCACTCCACAGCTGGAACAGATGCAAACAAGGCTGTCGGCACTTCTGGGTTTGAATAAGATTGTGAACAAGTGTAAATGATGGTTTTGACTGGAAACCAACAGGCAACAATGAAACAGATATTTTAGAGACCATTGTAGTGTAGTTTTTCTGATATATGCACTTGTTATGAATTTCAGTAAAAGGATTAAAAAGGTATGCCAGTCTGGAGCAGTGTTTTTTTCATCCTGAAGACCCACTCAATTGGTCTCACTTTACGAGTACTTCAAACTTGTGATTATCTTCAAATAATCAGTTTTCTATGGGATATTTGATGATTGTATGGTCTCAAATTAATAAACCATAGGGCCTGGAATCTCCAAGATTATTCAGAAATTAATACAATTTGCATTTTTAAATTCAGATAACATTACATTTCACTTTTTTTCCCAAATACCCCATAGTAAGTGTTTGTCTACCTAAGTCAAATAAACCGGATCAACAACCAAACACTGGTAGAGAAATGTAAAAATGCATTGGATTTAGTTAGAGTAGATAGCTTGCTAAAAAAGGATAAAATAAAATGTAATCAGTCATAGAAATTTATTTCAGTTAAATATCTTGTTGAAAATTAATTTCACATAAACACAACAGTTTTAATTGTTACCTTTTACTCCAAACCATATGCTTTTGCTGACAGAGGATTAGCTGTAGATCTCTCTATTAAAAGGACTCAAGCTGATTATTGACGATTAGAGATGACTGAATCTCATTTCAAATTAGATTACAGTTTCACAGTTAGTTCTTCAGATAACTCCTCCCTTAGTGATTCCTCTTCCTCTGTCTCATTCCCTTGTCCCCAGTCCCCTTTTCCTTTCCTTGTTGCCTCTCTTTCTCCGGTTCCCTCCATCTCCCCTTTTCCACATAAAGCTGTTTTTCATAGAAGCCTATGCAGCCTGGAATAGCATTCCCTCGGGCGCTGCAGGGTGAAACACTAGACTTTTCTGAGCCCCAGCCAAACAGATGCTGCTCTTGGAGTCCCACCAGAAACAAGCCTTCATGCTTCTCTCTTTTACTCTCTTTCTCCAACTATTCCACCCTGACTTTTTTCTTTTTACCCTGACATGCATTTTGTCTTGTCCTTGTCCAGGCAATTCTCACAAAATTTGTTTGTGTTCCTCCTTGGTTTAATTTATTTTTTTTGCATGTCCGAATGCAAGAGTCTAGTCTCACATTATATAGTGACTGTTACCCTCTGATTGGCCCAAGTAAAGTATGTATACACACTTTTCTTTGCAAACCTCCCCTTTCTGGCTGCCTCTCTGCCCCCTCCTTCCCTCGTCCCTGTATAGCTTCTTCTCCTACAACTTTTTCCTTCTGCCTTTTCTAGTTCAGTCTTTAAATTTGCTTGAACCCAAGGACCCCGTCAGTTACGTAAATGGGTTAAGCAGAGACACACATGTGCGTACAGTAACACACTCGTGCATGGACGTATAAACCTCTCTCTCTCTCTCTCTCTCTCTCTCTCTCTCTCTCTCTCTCTCTCTTTCTTTCTCTCTCTCACACACACACGCTGAGCGCTATAGGGCCAAACTTGGCTTTGCAGTTTTTGGCTGCCGTTCAACTTTCTCTGCATCTCTACAATTGCTCGCTCGCTGATGCAGTGTTTACATGAGCTGCCAGTCACAACCAAATCAAAAGCTTACCCCTCTGAGCTGTGAACAGTCAGGGGCCAAGGAGGTACTGTACACTTATGCATGAATATGTTTATATTTGATTTGACTGCTGATTTTTTAGGGGTAAATAAAGGTAAAATAAAATTCATAAAATAAATATACTTGGATATATAAGATTATTCTACTCATACATTGTTCATTTTGCCTGTTAAGAAAGTTTGGGTATTAGCTTTCAACAAAGCGACGCTCCTCTCTCAGTGTGAACTAAATCAACTATTGGTTAGGTCTGACCTGTTTAATGTTACATAACATATTGTGGTGGCTGCACTCAACACTACACCACTAGTCTGCTCATAAGCACCCTTTATTTCATTGATTCAAAAATAGGTGGTTTCTTTCCAATTGTAGAATGCATTTACATTTGTTTCTGTGGGATGTGTAACATATTTCATTTTAACTCCTCACTCTCTAACATTTAATTGATTTAATTTTTAATCTAGAGTCTCTAACAAATACTTGTTTGATTAATCATGATTTCAAGTATGATTTCATTAATCGTGATTTTTTCATCATAATCGAGCCGCCCTACATAGATAAAAAGATGTATGTAAGAAATAGATATGAATAAAGTGATCCAATGGTCCAAATTTGTAAATATGTCCAACCATGCTAGCTGCGAGCTAAATGCTAACATGATTCTAGTGCTGCCGGGGGCATTTTCATGACGACAGAACTTTCTGTTTACTTTTCTGAGATTATTCCACATCAACAATCTCCCTTTAAGCTTCAATTTTACTCGGCTTGAATTAGTGGAGCTAAAAATGTAAGAGGTAGAAAGTTCAGTTTCCCATATATACTTTTCCTACAACTTTTAACATTAGCAGGCTACACCCTAAAATATGACACGTTGCCGTATTTATTCTGCCCCCCTTTCCTTTAACACACATTGAGTGTAAAGGACAACTGTCACTTACACTTAATAGATTTTAATTGTAACATGGCCTGATTAATTGGCATGACTCCTATGTGATGGACACCTGTTTCTAGATACAAAATCAGAAGATGAATATGAATAAGTTGGTGAGGAACAGGGGCATAATAAAATACATAGTGTCCTGGACAAAGTTCAGAATAGACTAAATTCTAGTTGTAGTTTTAATATGTAAAAAAAAGTGTGTCTTCTTGAGTTCTTGTGGTAAATATATGTGCCATCATGATCTCATATCTACAGATCCATCATCAACAACACCACATCGATCAGATAGATAGCCCTTACATTTGTTTCACTCACAAACGGTCATAGTCACACTGCTATGACTCCCCAATGAGTGGCTGTACCAAACAGATGGTACTCTGCTTTACAATCACTCTGCCTCCTGATTGGTTTATCGGCGTGTCTGTGTAGTGCCATCACTTGTTTGTACTCGCCCCAAGCTGTTCAGTGTTATCCTTGCTGTGAGGGTTATAATGACTGCCATTTGTTTGATTAGCTCTTTGACATTGTGCTTTTTGGCAATGTTATTTTATTGTATTTAGTATGCCTCTTCCCTTTATTAATTGTTATTAAAGTGGTTCTTGCTTTGAATGGCATTTAGTCAATGCATAAGAAAACTGTTCATCACTATTGATAATAAAGGCCTGGTTGATCTCAGGCTCCCGCGCCTGGCTCCAGCTCCCTCATATGACCTCACTCTGCCATACTGTTCTCCCCATGTGGCCTTGTGGGCCGTACAATGGACAAGGCTAAGGGTACACTTTACTGAGCATTTGTCTCTGATAGCTGTGTTATATCTCAGGTGTCATGCATATGTCTGTGTGTCTCAGCCAAGTTTCTTAGCTTATATTTTCGCAATATTAAATGCAAATAGAGATCTGTACTGATAAAGTGTGATTTAATATTTGTGATTGGATAGCTCGTGTGCACACCCCCGACTGCACAAAGACCCAAGTGCGCATGCTCTAACTTAATGTTTGCTCTGCTTCCTGTGCTGAGCTGTCTGGCTGGCATTGGCTCTAAGCCCTGTGCCAGTGGGTCGAAGGTGACCAACACTTGGCAACACTCGGCCCATGTCCTTCCGCTCTTCTGTGGCTCTCTGTGCATGTTTGTATGTGAAGTTGTCAACGTGACAGTATGACCTCTTTGATCAGGCACTGCCTCCTGCTGTTTTTCCATACAATACAATGTACTCATCCCACCACATATAACCCATACTGTCATTAGCTTTATACATTTTGCCAAATTTTTCCACCATAGTGAGTATTCTTTATTTAAAACCCTATACAAAGATTTTCATTTTCTGCCGCCCCTCTGTGGCTTGGCACTGAATAAGCTGAATAAAGTTACTCTTGCCGTACTTCACATTGACATATTGTGTTTCCATTCATTTTGTATTGCACTGTGTTTTATAAAGCCCAGCAGGGAGCACACTGAGTAAATGCAGTTAGAAGAAAAATACACAAAGCTACTAACAAAAGAAAAGTTCAGTTAATAAACATTGTTTATGTTCATGCATTACTGTGTACACATGCTGAATTCTAAAATGTATGTCTGTAATCATTTTATATTAAGCTTTCAATCACACCATCCCAAAGGAATGCTCATTATTTTCTTGTGTGCTAAAATGACCCTCTTAAGCTCCATATTTCTGAGGAGCACAGATTTGAAGAATTTCTCTAATTGGGTCTCTTGCTTTGCAGAGCTGTGCGTCCATCCCTCTGACATATAAAAGTATTGTTATGTTCATAAAGTGCCACATTTGCTGTAAATTTTCATTGAAGTGTTTCTCTGGAGGACGGGACTTGGCTGGTGGAGAATGTTTGTTATCGGTGTTATCTCAGCGGTGCTTTTGGAGGAGTTGGCAGCCTGGCTCAGTATCACTGTGGGGCTGTGTGCGTTCATGGCTGATTGTGTGGATGTGAGTGGAGGATGTTTTTTCACTCTTATCAGTGTGTCCTTGGCTAGGCAACTGCACTTGCCTACTATTAGCCTAAATTTGTTTTCTTTTATGTGTCTTAAATAAATTTAGAAATCTAGATGAATGTGAACAAAGCAAAATGTTGTATTCACCAAGAAACACTGACTAACTATGAGTAGATGATGCAGACAGAAATATAGTAAGTGAGGATGATTGTTTTTAACGATCATGTAAGCTATGAAAAAAAAAAAAACGTTTATGGAGGGGGAGTGAATATTAGCCACTATTACCTTAAAACACTCTTCAGTCAGACAGGAAGTGAATGCACAGCCTCTGCACAAAGAGGCACAGTGTCCATAGTCCAGCAGGAAGACAGACCATCCGAGCTCTGTTCCAGTTTTCTCACATACTTTGTTTGCTCCATTCCAAACTGCTCTTTCTGCAGCATATCAGCTGATTTCTGGAATATAACTTAAGCTGCACAATTGTTAAATCTCTTTCAAGTTCAGTGACTAGATTTGGTAATCCAACCTGCTGCACACGCAGGGCCAGAGCAGAGAGAAAAACAGGTCTTGAAATGACAGTTTCTCTTTCCAGTTTGACTTTGCTCACATCACTCTTTTATGTCATTGTTTTGTGCTTGGGTTGCTTCTTTCTGTGTCTTAAGAATGAAGACTGAGCTGGAGGAGATGCTTGGCTCAAGGCCTTGTTGCTTTATTTGCATTTCATCATACTTTGTATATGCCAGGAAATGGCCACCTGGTGGTGAAAGCCCCTTCCTGCAACCCTTTCTCAGACAGTGCGTGTGTGCGTGCTTCTTTGATGTGTGTGTCTTGTAAGAGCTGCTACTGCCCCCAGCCCCTCCTCTCCCTCCTTCCTTTGCCCTCCCCATGTTCCCTTTCTCCTTCCCTTTCCGGCCTTTGTGCAGATGTATTTATTTGGGCTGAAGCAGAGACACTGGCCCTTAACACGCTGGGGCCCCCACCCCTGTTGACTCCTTTAAGCTGAGTGGAGATGAAGGTTGACAGGATAATAATGCTGATGTCAACACCACTTACAGGACAGTTATATCAGTATCAGCTCAGTGGGGGGACTTTCACACTCTGTTAGGCCAGACTGGGAGCTGTGCTGGGGGCTCCAACCTCCAACACAGTCAGCAGCTTCTGACTGTGTTAAAAATACATAATTTAAAATTGGACAAAATGTATGTAGAATACAATGTAATACTTCTAATCTTTGACTTGTTTTTACCCTAATTGATTTTTTAAAGAATAATATTGCTTTGTAGTATAAACTACTCAATATAAAAAATTAAATATAGACAAATATAAAACTCAGAAGCACTTGACTTTGAGCAAATAACAGTAAGTGACAGTAGGCCAACACATTCTGCTGCTCGTCTCTTGCACCCTCTTGCATCCTGCTCCCTCCCCTTTCCTCTTATTCTCTCCGTCTCTCCACATCCCTCTCTCCTGGGTCTTCTTGCTGTGGTGTGGTGCTGTTGGCAAAGCGTGGGCGCAGGCGGCACACAGACGGGAGCACAGATGGGCAGCAAGCTGTGCAGGGCGGCTCAGCACACCTGCTCCATGCACACAAACACACACACAGTGAGAGCTGCACACAAACACACAAACACACACACTGAGAGCTGCCACCTTGCCACACAGCCCCACTGCCTGGCACTGTGGCACTGTGGCACTATGGCACCGCAACACAGGGACACAAACACAAATACGCACAGGCAGATTTACAGGCACATACAGACAGCTATACATTTAGTATAATCTAATTTACCATATTGTAACATTACCCTCACAACTAAATCAAACTCATTTTAACTTTTGCCTCAAGTGGCTTGAAAAGATAAAAAGGTCACATTCAGGCGTTTTGTGGACAAAAGCATTTACACATGCACAGTATAAGGCAGTGATAAAAGACTTATGTCTCAAATGGAAATATCCCCACATACAGATTGAAAATATTAAAATTAGAAATAAACATATATATTTAAATACTAAAATAATAATGAAATAACATCCAATAAAAGAGCTGAGTGAACATCTGTGTGGGATAGTCAGGGGATTAGGAGGGTTTGGAACATTTTAAGCGCATTAAGGATTAAAAAAAGGTCAGAATGTTTAGCAACATACCGATAAACCTCTTAAGCGAAACCCAATTGGGAGGCTGTACGGCGTTATCCTGTGTTTTGGGGAGGAGAAGAGAGCAGAGGGGAAGGAGAAGGAGGAGGGGGGACCACAGTTGACATTTGTTCCAACAAGGAACTGAATCACTGGGAACCAACAGTCTGTGAGCGTACATGTTGTTACGCACACAGACATACACACATCGGGTTGTGTACTGATCCACTGTTTAATCAGGTTTGACCTTTTAGCACAATTTAGAGAAGCTCAGAACTTAAAATCCCATCTAACATATTCTAAAGATTTGAATAAAAATGTACGCGCTAGCCCTTTCCCAAATGTACAGTTGCCCCATAACACGCTCTTCCATTCAAAAAAACAAAGTAAAAAAAAAAATCTAAATTATAAAACCGCCAAATCGACCAAATAGAGAAGCAAATCATCAATATTCACAGAAAAATGGAGAAATGGACAACTCATAGTATCTCAGCAAAGGAGGGGACATATAAAATGTATATTTAAATAAAATAAAATAAAATACTAATACTACAAATATTTTAATACCAAATTTTGGTTTTAGTTCCAGTTTAGAAGGAATATGGATAGCATGGATACATTTTAAAATTGTATTGATTCTTCTACTGAAAAATACAAATATACAAAAGACTCCTGACTTTAATAGACTAAATGAAGCAGTCTGTTAGTGAGGTTGTAGTTCGGGTGGCTGCTGGCTGGAGGTGGAGGGGCATCCGGGGCTCGCTGGAGGGAGGGCTTTAGGGGACTGCAGTGAGAAGATAAGGCCTGGATGTGTGCTTCAGAGGCTGGGGGAGGCAGTGTCGGGGAGCTGGCACCACCATGATAACCAACCAGCAAACCACCACTGAGCTGCACCTCTCTCCTGTCCATCTCAATACTCTCCATAACTCTACACTGCACTGATTTGCCAAAAGAGATAGTGTGAGGAGAAATAAGGCCAGCTAATTAACAGACTGCAAACTGCACACTGTTATAAAATGTAATGTTTGTTGTAAAGAATAAATTGTTTGTCCTGGTTCATTAAATATTAGAGAGACATTATAAAATATTTGAGGGAAAAGTTTTACACTGATGCTCAAGTAGTCAGTATGATGTTTTTTGTCATCTTATGTATTAGAATTTAAAAAAAAAAAAAAAAAAAAAGGTAATAAAGAACACAGTCCTGTTTCCCATGTCAAGAATTTGGTTAGAGCTCCATCTGCTGGCTGCAAAGGAGATTACATTAGGAACAACAATTAAATCACTCTTGTTTGATATGCTAATGCTGACAAAAAAATCGCTGGATGATTTATAGATTTAAAAACAATTCAGACAGTCTAAGAGATCTACCTTAAAGAGGAAAGAAAACTTGTCTCCACAAACTCAAGATGTGTTTTAAATGAAGAAACAATATTAATGAAAGAACATTAAAAAATACAAAAAAAGTCCTTTAAATTACAACTCTTGATTTGTTTATTATGTATATTAACATTTTTCTGGTCAGATTGTTGTTGTAATATCTTTTGTGGCTGTTTTTTTTTAATTTGATGTTCTTAGGTTAACAAAATACAGTTCTAGTCTTTTTATGGAACTGAATTATGCAGAGTGCAGCATTTGATGTGCTTAGTGTCATGTTCCTGTCAACTAAAAATGTCCCACGTTTTTTAAATTTGGCTCCAGGCCCCAGTAGTTTTCATGGCAGAAAGAGTGAAACAGTCAGGTCACATAAGACCAAAATTAAGAAGATTAGAAGGTGAATGTTGTGTCATTCAGTGTTTTAATGAAGTTACTTCAGGCCTATTGTTCAGGTCTCTTCTCAGACAAGAATATGCAAACTATGCTCTGTACACCCCAAATGAAGATTTATTGAGTTGTTCTTGTAGATACACTAATTTCTGAACATAATAATGACACCTAAATACTCCACAGGTTAAAATAGATGCTCCAAATGTTGAATGCTGTTGACAGAGCGTCTGCATGAGCCTTGTACAATCCTAGAGTAAAATTCTACAAGAAGTAGAGAGTCTAGTGAAGACAGGCTACTTAACTTACATCTTTGACTGGCTATATAGGTTACCCTGCTCAGTACATAGTGAGCACCAGAGTCTGGGTGCCTGCACGGTGGGGTGTAGACTCATATGTTTGGAGCGAGTACCGTCAGTTAACTGGAATGCATCACTACAGCCAAAACTAAGATGGCTGCCAAGCTCTAAGATGGCTGCCAGGATTACAGTCAGTGAGTGAGAGATGGAGAAAGCGAGACATTCAGCAGGAGAAAAGCAGAGAATCTTCCTTACATTTGTGAGCTCTGTTTCTCGCACGACCGTCTGTCTCGCCTCTCTCTCACTGGATAAGCACTTCTTCGTAGGCAGAGAGACAGGTCTGTTATTGTTTCTGCTCAGTAATCTGTGGCTTAGTGTGGCTGCAAGGCAAGTGCTGCTGGCGTGATCTGTGTAGTGTGCAACCCAAAAACTTGAGGTGAACCCCTTCAGGTTACTCAACTAGTACTTGGCCTCAGTCTATACATAGGCCCAAACTTCAGGCCGAAAACAGAATTCCTATTTTTCCCCTCTCTATTGCAAAATGATCAGGCATTTCTGCAGTAGTGTTTTTTTGTTTTGTTTTTAATTCACGGCTGCGCTTGAAACACTTTGTCAAGTTTGAACATATTGTGCTTGTAAAATCATGAAAAAAAGTGATGAGTAAACACTTTTTGTGTTTTTGTATCAGAAATCCCAGAGGGCTTTGCAGTTCAGCTGCATATAAGGCCTCTGGTGTGCTACGTTTATTTGTGTGTCCATGCTGGGATTACATCATGTATTAAGTATGAAACAAAATTTACAGGAGAAAACAGATTGAGTGTGGTTGTGTGGGTGTGTGTTCATATGTGTGCTGATGCGTTAGGTGCTCTGTTTACAAGGACTAAATCCCTACCAGCAAGAAGGTATTAAATAGGATTAGCAAGAAGGATATGATTGCGTGGTGAGATACTAAATAGCATAGCAGCACTCTGTAAATCACAGCACCTTAAGTCAGGAAGGACAGAGAGTGAGGAAGATAAGATTCTTAGATACATGCTGTCACACAAAAATGTGTGAATTAACACAGATACTTACAAGATGTACACCATACACCAGCACATACTGCACGTGCCTCATGTACATAGTGTGACTACCGTATCACACTGTGACAATGTACATTACTTTTGTTACTTTGTTTTATGCCTGTACTTATCTTTTCTGTGTGTGGTTTTCAGAATCTGGACAATCTGACAGTTCCAGTCAACAGGGAGACACAGACATCAAACCGCCACCTAACGGTAAGCTCTATTGCACAGCCATGTCCAAACACTGTCAGATTAACATACTAGAATTGATTCCATCATGCTTATCGGCCCTAACATATTCCAATTATAGATCCAATTAGCAAACACATTCACCCAGATGTTGATCCACAAACATAGTTACAGATGGCGAACCCTCAAAGGGGTTTGATTTCAGGGTTTCATTTAATCATAGGCTTTGAATAACTGATGTGACTGTTTGGTCCATTTGTTTGTTTTTGTCTGATGATGTGTGCTTCTGTGCAGGACACCTTAGTTTCCAGGACTGTTTTGTCACTTCAGGAGTGTGGAACGTGGCAGAGCTCGTCAGAGTGTCACAAAGTAAGTGCCACACACGCATTACTCGTAAAGATCAGCTTGGCAAAACCTGTTTTCTTTTACCTTCAGCTCCTGTAGCAACAGCATCCGGTCCTAACTTCTCCTTGGCTGACCTGGACAGTAGTCCCAGCTACTACAACATCAATCAAGTGGCATTGAGCCGTCGCTCCCTGACCTCCCCTCCCTCAACCAGGTAAATTACTTACATTTAATGTATGTAACCATCAACAAGTGCCTTCACAGACACTACAGCTTTTGTGTTGTTTGTGCTTAAGTCACCATGTGGCAGTAGCCGTGCTATCCAAATGTGATTCTCTGTGAAGCCAAGGGCATACGAGAGGAAAGTGTGAAATCACAGTAATATCTGCCAACACTATTATGGTTCTTAGTGGAAGAATGAGTTTTCTGGCAAAGAATGTTGTTTCTCTGAGGTTTGTTACTATGAATGGCATTTGGTACTAAAGTTCATCTGCATACTTGGAGCGTGTTCTACACTTCTTGTACATGTTTGTGTGTGTCCCCTTGTGTACTGATTTATAAATGTGCTATGGCTCTTTTCAGCTTTTTTCTTTCCTAACCTTCTCTCTTCATTTCTGTCATCTGCTGCCGCTGTAGGTCTGAGGTGGAGTTGTACGCAAACCTTCCCAGGAGGTAGTTACCAACACAACATTTCAGACATGAAACACTTAACACAGTTCTAAGCGGCACTCCTCCTTTTCTGACTTTCTGTTCCTTCTGTTGCTCATCTGTAGTTTAAAAAAAAATCTAATGCTTTTTATTTAAATATAAACTTTATTTTTGTCTCTTTATGGTATTAGCTCCACCAAGAGAAAATCTTTAGACGACAGTGAAATGGAAAGCCCCACAGATGACGTCTTCTACCCTGGACGCTCCCCTGCTGCCAGCTCCTCTCAGTCCAGTGTCTGGCCCAATGACATGGATGCAGGTACTTATCTTACCACCACTAAATCTGTTAACATCTAACATGTGTAACTCACTTCTCATTAACCACCTACCTTTGTTTGCTCTGCTTTTCCTTATACTTACTTTGTGTAAATAAAACTAGTCTGCACAGAGCCTGCACATGTGACACTGAACACAGTTAATTTAATTAACATGTATAATATTCAACTTTCAATTTTTAGCCCTTTTAGAAAAATTGTTTATTACAATTTTGAAAGTTTTTATTAGTAGTTTTTACATTAAAATGGTATACTACTGTATTTGTACTGTGTTACGTCCAACAAAAATGCACTCAAGAAATGACCAATACAATTTTTTTTTTTTAGCTTAAACACACTCAAAATCATTTTCAATCTTTTAATTTCTTTCTGTTTCAAACACTCTACCTCTCTGCCCGCTGACCCTCTCTCATTGTTAACAATACCCTTCTTGACTTTCAGTGCAGCACCATTTGGCGAGTGTGCAAGAGAGGAAGATAAAACATGAAAACGATGGCGTGCAGTTTCCTTACCATGGTTAGAGCATTGATTACACTCATATATCTTGATATATCATATCAAAGTACAGTCATTTCACTGTGTGTGCGCAATATGTATGAATGTATTGTATTCAACTGCACTGCACTGAATGTGTCATAATACCAACTTTGATTGTTCATCTGTGGAAACCAGCAATCACTACTCTTGGATTCCACATTTTACAAAAATATCCTTTTAAATACAAAATATTAATGTAATAAAAGAGTATTGTTACTTAAATAATTTATAATTGTTCTAAACGTTAAAAGTTGTATTTTTCCCCCAATATATTGCTGGACTTTGTTCAGTAGAGTACATTTTATGGAATTTGTCAGAGATGTGTGCACATCATGAAGTCACAAGTTGACAGCTTAGTGTGCATCTCTTATCTTTTGTTTCTTGAGTCATTTCCCAGCCTTAACATTGACAACACCAGCAGGCACACCCACATGCTGTTTGCATTCTGCATCTTTTTTCTCACACACAAATCTTCACAACCAGTCACTCACAGATCCTGGCTAATTCATGTACCCAGGCCTCATGTTGATGCACTGTTCATCCGCACACGCGATGACAGCCCTCGATATGCAGACATTCACACAAGAAAACACACACACATACTTATCACACTCCCCACCCCTGCAGGTGTTTAGGTGCTGCCCTCTGCTTCTAATCCTTCATTAAGATGCTTACCGTCTGTGGATCAAAGGTGTAAAAACCCTGCTCCTACCTCTACCGTTCAGACTCCCACCCCTGTCTCCCTTCTGTCTAATTGAAAACATGTACAGCGGGAAGGACTCAGGGGAGGGACCAGTCGTGTCAGTGCGGAGAGAAGCGCAAAGCAAGGAAGGCAATTGGCAAAGGTAGGAGGTAAATGAGGGAAGAGGTCTGAGTAGGAGGCTGATGTGTGCTTGTGGGTGAGGGCTAATGAAAGAAGGGTTAGTTGGTTTGGAATCTCAGCGACGGCTCCACTTAGCTGTAAATGTAATTAAGAGGCAGGTCATCAGAGGCCTTCCGACAGCCTCGCAGCAGTCTTCTCTCTCACTGTACACAGACACACTCAAGTCTACAGTTTACTTGAGTAGACATGTAGTTTGTTCTTGCGAAAACTTGACCAAGCCTCATTAATTTGAATAGATACTCAGCAACAAATTAAGCTTTTTTTTTGCCGCTCACCCACTTATCCTTGTAATGTGTTTTGGGATCAAAGACCCACTGTTGAGAAATGTAAACATTTTGAGATCATAGATGAATTAAAGACAGGAAAAACAGAAATATTATATTGCTTGCTAACTGTCAAGGATGGAAAGTAACTCATAAATGCCGTTTTTGAGTACATATTTAAAAATGAATTTGTAATCTTATGAAATTCTAACAATGTTCTAGTTATGATTAATTAGGTTTTAAATAAAAGTCACTCACATACTGCACAAAAGCCTTAAAAAATTGCACTAAACTAGTAACTAGTAGAGTAGTAAATTTGGCAACACTACTTGTAATTGAGGCCATTGGTAGCCGTACTTTTATTTGAGTTTAAATTCACTTTGTTTTCCACCACTCAAACATGTGTATATCCTCACTCAGAATTTCATGTGAAACACAGAACCTAAATAATTTCAACTTGTACTTTAAACCGAAAAATTTGTCTTTTTAAAATGTGTAAAACACTTGGAAAGTCCCTTTTTTAAAAGAGCCAAAATATGTGAGTGACTGTGATTCTAACACTGTGTGTGAATGTTCTGAAGAATCCCACCTGCCATAGACAAAGCCCATGAGGGAATTCCCTGTCCAGGTGGGCAACAAACACACCAACCAAAAAACATTCTACACAGGTGCAGAGATGTGTGCGCTCAGAGCGCACATACACACACACTGTACAGTATTAAGATGCATTCATACATATGAATCACATGAACAGTCCACACACACGTCCACAGCTGAAGCATGGTCCCAGATGGTGTTTCTGTGTGTGAGTAGCCTTGGGATCCACCAGGATGCAGGAGACATCTGCTCCACAGGGGCTACAGAAGGGCTGGGGGAGGTTAGTGGAGGCAAGTAAAAGACCCATGATTTCATATTAGTTCCAAATGATTGTGAAATTTCCTGAGACACGGGAGACTTGTGGTGTTGGGGGACACGCTTAGTGCTTTGAGTTAAATGTTACAGGCCCATAGAGGCTTCTGGCTGTGCTTCCATATGTGGTTTCAATCAGTACAGGCAAGAGGATTCCCTGACTTCTCCTCACTTGTTCAGACCTCTCTCCACTGTCTTTCTTCAGTTGTGTATGTGAGCTGCTTCAGAGGCGCATCTGGTGGTAGGCCTGTTAGTGCAAAGAGACAGAAGGGTCATCAAGGGAGTGCTTGATTGGTTGCCAGTGAAACACGGAGGCTTGCCAGAAGAGGAAACAGTGCAGTTGTGGCACAAACACACACACACTCACTAACCCTATCAACCCTTTCTCGTGGTCTCAGATATTGTTTTACACATTCCCTTAGTGAGAGTTACAGCATACTTTCACTAGCAGATGTCCAAAATTTATATTTATTGTTTCCTCGTTGGAAGACTTGAACTGATGGCATCATACAAAAAGTATTTTAAAAATGGGACATTCGTGTGACAATTATTTTCAATAACTACAGGCAAGTCCCAAATAAACCAAAATGTCAGTAAGAAACAGGTCAGTTTACTTTTAAATTTAAGAATTTGTAGCAGTAACCCTCTAACAATATTTTTGCATATTTTGACAAATGATAATTATGTAAATTGGCAGCTAATCCCTGTCCTGACCTATGTGAATGTTTCCCTCTAGCCCTTTCCTCATTTAAAGTCACTGCACACCAATCTCATTCCCCGTTTATGCCTGGTGTGACGATGTCACGATCAGCGTTAACTCTTGGTGTCACAAGTAGGATCGAGGTTGTCTTCATGCTTGGAATCTGTCTGACAGTACAATACGCCCCAGACTTTCGCTACAGTCGGGGGGAAAATGGAATATATGTCTGCTAAAGACATAAATGGTTCACACATATTCACTCCCACCTGCTAGAGACTTAACTCTTTCACACAGAGAAGGAAGCTTTTTGCACGCCCACTCACTCCCATAGACTTTCACACATCTCCAGCTGGAGAACTGAGTACCAATCGTATTTAATGCCTTGTTTGATGTGGAGGGGGAGACCAGAAATAGACTACAAAACAAGAGGCTAAAAAAGTTTTCAAGGAGAACATTATCAATCACTCACTTGTAGGAAGATAAACGACAATTCAGTAATGGAAAAAGTTAGTTGTTTTATTAGTGAAATGTTGTGAGCGTTTTGTTTTTGTGATGAAATGTGCGGCTGTGCTTGAGTGTGCTCAGACATCAAGCGTGTGAGAGTGAGAGATAATAACCATATTTAACATCTTATGACATCCCAATTTCATACAAGTCGTCAAAGCAACGCATTGAAAAACAAGACGCTGCTGCATTTTTCACAGGTTCTGCTTTGCTCCCTCGCCTGCTGCATATTTTCATGTCTCCCACGTTGTTCTCGCCTCTCTCGTTCCCTCTCTCCCTCTGTCTCCTCTCTCTGTCCGTCTGCTTGTCTTTCGCACTCAGCAGCTGCCGTGTCCATACTGTACAAAGTGTGCTATTTGTGAATGAAGCCTTCTTCTTGTGCAGCCAGCCCGACAGCCTTTTGCTGAAACCAGACCACAAGTAGCTGACTGTGGCTGTGTGGTGGCCGTGCTTGTACACTGAGAGCCCAGAGTTGGCACCTGAAAGAGAGAGAGAAACTGAGATGAGATTCAAAACATACTGTGGCACAGAAAAGGGAATTGTAATCGTAGACTAGCATACGAGTTTATGAGTTTATTTAGAGTCATGCTTTTGTCTTAGTCACATTACTAGAAGTCTGGCCTAATAGCCAATAAATATTAACAGAGTATTGCCACCAACCTCTCAAGAAAAGTCCAATCAAAAATCATGTTTGTTCAAGTCCCCTTGATAAAAAATATATTTTTTAAAAAACAAAACAATTGTTAATTAAAACCACCTCTTTTTTTCCTCCCTCTCCCTCCACTTTTTTGTTGATCCCATTTTTTCCGCCAGGATTGTCCTCGCCCGGTTCACTTAAGAAGCCGGGGAAGTTTGATTTCAACGCCCTGACTTCCCAGACGAGGTCCCCTCGCATGGCGTTCACACACCACCCGCTGCCTGTGCTGGCAGGAGTGAGACCAGGTGAGACCCTGCCCAGACGCACGACGTCCCCAAGCCTCTTTGGAGAGACTTTGAAAAAGAGAGAGAAGAAAAGGGAGTGTCAAACATGATCTCAAATGGTTCTTTTTACAAACAAATACAACAAACTATTGCTTTGTATTTCTACCAAGTGAACTTAAAAAAGTGGGTTTTGGATTCCAGCTGAGGACACCTGAAGAGCTTCACCTGTTCAGTGTTCAGTATCATCATGGCTTGGCAAAATTTTCTCTCTCTCTCTTTCAGCTTTTTCATCCATCTGTGTGCCTGTTAGTGTTAATATTGTCATTGCATGATATCATTGCTGCATCATGTCTTTGTGACTGATTCAATTCCATGCTTTTTGTTGTAAACCGCACATCTAGTCGCACATCAGCTGGTATTAAAGACTGTACTGCAGTATCAAAATGTAAATCAATGTTTTATATTCAAACCTGTAAACATCTTAGATATGGTCAAACTCAGTACAGCTCCTAATATACTGAATATTTTCATTTGCTGTCATCAAAAGACTTAGCTGCCTCAATAGGATACTCATCGCCGTCTCACAATCTGCAGTTGGGGTATTCTAGTCTCAGACATCTTAAGTTTGCCAACTGTGTCCCTCTGGGCTGCTCTCACTTTTCAAAGCCATAAAGTACTCTCTCTCTTTGCCTGTCTCCCTCTGATTCCATTTGTCTCTCAACGGGCTAATTTGGTCCAAGCCAAACCAGGCCTCACATAAAGGTCATTCAGACTCATTGCCCTCTGTGTCCAAATTTGTTGGATTTAACTTCCCATCATATTGTCCAAGCCAGACTTGTTCCTCTTAGCACAGTGTTATTTATTTGTAGAAGTCCATTCTGTACTCATAATTCAAAACATGTTTTAACTACTACGTGTTAGAAAATGTTTTTAAACATTTGCTCATTTGAATTGAAGGACTATTATAGTAAACAATTCTTTGATAGTAAGCAACAAAATGTTGTGTAAACTCTGCATGTAATGCATTTTTGAGACTTTTATGACGTTTTTGCTTAAGATTGTGTAGGTGAGGGCATGTGTATCTTACTCTCAAGTGGAGCTTTCTTTGAGCTATGATGGCTGCCATCCAAACAGATTGTCCCTTGGAGGCCTTGGTTTAGTAAAGTGTCTGGAAGAAACTAAGGGAAGGGGAAAAAGATGTAGGTAGACATGAAACGTGAAATAAACAATGTCTCAACCAGTGTGTGACTGTTAGGTTTCTTCAGCCTTTTGAGTCTAACATTTCAGCGTCGACAATGTTTTATGGTCTGTTGTTGGCTGTGGATCAGTGTGGATAACTGCCAAAATGACTGTTGCCTGATTCTTCTTGTCTGAAGAGTGCACCATTGTGGCAACATTTGTGCACACATACATACAAAGTATCAGTTTGGCTGCAAAAGACAACAGCACATTTGTAAAACAAAAAACACTCAAGAATCATCACATTCATTGCATATTGCAAACTGAATCCCATGCAAGAAAAAAAAAAAGATTTTTTTCTATATGTATGTGTGAGAGAGAGGGAGAGAGGACAACATTGGGCAATCTTTATTTGACCCGGTATACTTATATAGAAATCAAAGAGAAACAAAATGAATAAATGCTTGTTTGCCAGACTAATTCACCTAGCAGCTTAGTTTTTCTTTGGTGTGCCAAATTACACAGGCCACAGAGATATCCTGGAGTTTTTCTCTGTCTCCAGTAGACGTTCTGTGCCTGATTGGGAGTGAACGCTGGATTATATCAAGATTTTGAATAACACAAGAAATGTCTATGCAAATATGTGCGTGCCTTTTGTGGTTTACTAAAATCTATGTAAATCTATTGAACAAAATATATTTATTTATGAACAGGGTACAGTTAAAAACCAAATGTGTAGCCTCTGTTGCTTTATAGTTTGGAACATGGTTTGCAACTGCAAATGTTACTCCCAACATTTTTGTTTCTATTGGCCATTGTGTTCTAGATATCTTTTCTCTAGTTAAATGCATGCTTGTGCCTGCTTTTAAATGTTTGTTTAAATTATGTTTTATGTTTATGGATGATGTGCACAGTACACTTGTTCATACTTGTGTTTTTTGCCTGGTCCAATCAGGAAGTCCTCGTGCCTCTGCCTCCGCTCTGCACTTCCCTCCTCTTCTATCATCCAGCAGTCCAGCCCGTACTTCACCCACCCTACCATACGCTACCACCACCACCAGGACCCGCTTAAGGAGTTTGTGCAGTTTGTTTGCACCGACAGCCCAGGACAGCCTGGTGCTCAGGTAAGCTCCAAAACCACATAAAACTTAGATTTCTACTACAAAACTGTATGACATTGGGAATGCAAAAGCTCAATGTACCTGTTATTTGCAGATACATTTGCTGTGCTTGTTGTTATTAATACATGGGTATTAGTGATTTCTAGGTTCATCATGAGCTGTTATTGTTGGCAGTGTTGCATTTTTTACAATATAATTTAGAGTTCACAAAATATTATGGACATATTCACTTAGATGACAACTGCAAGACCACTGTAAACCTATACTGAAAACTCAGACTTTTCATTCTCTTCTTCCTTGTTCACTTTCCATACCCACAAGTTATGTTAGTACACTGCACAACCAAATCTCATCATCTTGCCCATTACCCTCTATGTTTTGAAACAATACACACTGTTGAAAAATGTTTTTGTAAGCTTGGCTACTACTTCTGTATGTTTTGTGCATATGGATATACTGTATTTACTGCTCTTGCATGTGATGTTGGTTCCTCACTGTATATGATATTGGGGTGCCTTGCTCACCCTGTCTGTATGATCCATCTGCAGCCTAATGGAGGCGGCCAGAGCAAAATGCCGGGCTCCTTCCTGCTGCCCCCTCCGCCCCCTGTGGCGCGCCCCGTGCCCCTCCCCATGCCCGACTCAAAAAGCCTCAGCACGCACACTGATGGTGGACTCAGCTCACCCGCATCTCCGTGTAAGTCACCCCACTCCCTCTCCACAAAACCCTGTGATTGCCCCAGGCTCCCGATAGACTTTAGAAGTGCATCAACCCTAGGCAGGAGCTTTGAGCTTGTACTAGAAAATGATTCAGAAAAAAACACTCTATCCTTTAGTGTGTCAGCTTTAGATATTAGTGAGTTTATTGGAGATCCTATTCGTTTACTCTTAACCACTTAGCAGCTGTATAAAAACAGAAGCCACGCCTATGCCAAGCCAGAGATCACATTCATTCTTTCTTGCTCTTCTAACACTCTTTGCTCTTTCATTTTTTTTTACAAAGTATCTGTATCAACTAAATCCACCTCTGTTTTACTTTTCTCTGGTGATGGGTTTCCTAAAAGCACTTTGCATTAGTGTTGGAGCACAACAGGGCTTGAGCATGTTGCCTCTTTAGCTGCAAATCTTTCCATAACAGACTTTATGACTATGTAATCTATTTCCTATTTTCAAACCTTGATGTATGTAGTCTCATCCCCTCCTCTTTGTTTCTTGCCTATATTTCTGTTTTGTTTTTGTTTTCTTTTCAAAGGAACAAAATTAGGGCAGTTGGCGTGGACTCCAAAAAAAAAAAAACAAATCTTGCTCCACTTGATCAAATTCCCTTGTCACTATCACAGTGAGTCTCACAATAAGTAAATTTTAACAACAACTACAAAAAATATTTGCAAGCAAATATTGTCATAGTTTAAATATATCAGGTAAAGTTATTGCTATTTTTACTGCGGGAGTGAGAGAGGGGTGCTCTGAGGAGTGGTGAGATTTTGGTTCCACCCAGACAGGTGCAGTGCAAGAGTCGGGTCTTGGGAGAGGCACAACGCCATGGAGCATTGGACGGAGCCACCGGGTCACCTCCTTTTTTGGTTTTGACTTTTTCCTGCTCTTCTTTTTCTGTCCAGCTTTCCACCTCTCCCCTCCAACTATATCAGATTAACATGTCACTTCTGTCAAGTTATTTTATTTCTAGTATATTATAATATATTTTGCTCACCATCGGTTTCTTTGTGGCTATGGCTGTTACCACCACTTTTCATTGTAAAACATGTTTTTTTAAGCATGCTGAGACATGTTTAGAGACACTTGTATGTGTTACTGCATTACTATTACTTTATTTTTCCTGGTCATACACGACATTCACTGAACACTCGTATTCTCAGTGGCCATGTTGGAGTCCAGATAGCACAACTGCCCTAAATTTGACCCTGTGGCATTGCTAAATAGTCACACTGTAAAGGCAACATGTTCCTCTTGTGGGATGAGTATCGTTTACCCCCTTCACATAAGATGTACAATACAGTGAAGAAAATACTCATCCAAACCTGCTCATAAAGCTGAGCAATTTTGACTGGGGCTTCAGTAGTACCTCTGACTCAAGTCAGAGTAGAATACAAGGCTCAGCTCTGAGCTCAGTGTGTATGCGTGTGTGTAAAAGCATGTACACACTTCTCTCTTTGTTTGTAGCATACTCCACGCCAGGCTCCACAGCTCCCAACCGGTTTGTCGGCATCGGAACACGGGACAACTTTCTGAATATCCCCCAGCAGACTCAGGTACCCCGCCAAGCACCCACATTTAAGTAACACCCATCATCCTTACCCGCCTGCCATTTTTTGTCTTTTATTCCCGATTTTTCATCTGCCACTGCACAACACATCCATTTACATACATTGAAGGGACAAGCATGTTGTGATACAATGGCAACACTACAGTGATTCAAGCTGGAAATCGTTTCTTCTTTTAACAAAAATTAGCAATTTCGAATATCTAAGTACTGCTTAGCTTAGTTAAAACTGACTTGAAAGAATGTTAAATTAAAACTGATTCTAGACAATCTTTTTAACAATTACTATGGTAAAATGTGGTCATTCTGGGCAATAATTATCAACTAAGCTATTCAAATGTAATTTATCCATGTTTTTCACTGTGGTGGTGTTGCCAGTGTATTGTGGCTGTTAGTTTCAGTATTGGTTTACAGTGTCTGTTCTTCAGCAGTCGCCCAGAGTGAATGTTAATGTTACCAGTTTGTTTTAGCTGCAGCATTGCTGATTTATCTGCAAGACTCCACAGTGTGTATCTGTACTGCCAGCAGTTCGCTGCATTGTGGTCACAGCTTTGACTGCGCTTTACCACTGGAGTGCAATAGCTTGGGCCTTCTCCATCACCAACACAACTTTTCTCATTAGGGGCTGACCACACCTGCCTGAAGCCAACTCAGCTCTCCTGTCCTCCTCGCACATGGAAATAATCAGCATTCCTGCTCAGTCCAGCCCACTTCACTCTCCACTGCCTCTCTCAGGCATTAGTCCCACTGCTCCATCTAGACTTTTTGGGTTCCCACCTGCACCTTTCCCCACAGTTGGAGCTCTATATATCCAAACACAATCCAAAAGAAAATAGCATATACGCAAATACACATTCTGTAGAACCTTTCAAATAAAGACTGCCAATCATGAAATACAAAATCAGGCAATTAGGTGCTCAATTATTTTTTTTAAT
Source organism: Mugilogobius chulae (assembly GCA_038363315.1). Taxonomy (NCBI): domain Eukaryota; kingdom Metazoa; phylum Chordata; class Actinopteri; order Gobiiformes; family Gobiidae; genus Mugilogobius; species Mugilogobius chulae. The sequence goes on from CM076398.1 coordinate 30,653,181, forward strand.
ATTTATAGTATATGTGCATGAACAGGTAGATGAGCCCAGGAGGTCAAGAAAAGGCACGATTTTGACCCGCATATGGAGAGAAACGAAAACCTTGCCGGTTTGCCTAGCGGCTAGTGAGCCAACTGACCAAAAGAGAAAGAGAGAGAGTTTGGAGAGCAGAAGCAAGCAAAAGTTGGACTGAAGAGCTCTCTACTGGTGAAATGTTGTCTCTGCAGGTGAACCCAGGGAGACAGTTGTGTTCCCCTGTCAAAAGTACGGCGCACTAAATGGAAACAGAGAAGAGAGAATTGGTCTAAGCTTGGTGCACTCCACAGTCACGTCCAGGCTGTCTGGTTGCCCACAGTAACCAGACATGATGTCAGAGGCAGTTGAACTTGGACTTGAAGCGGGTTGTGTGTCTGTGTGTGTAAGTGCACGTGGGGGGGTCACTTTCCACTGCCAAGGATTACATTGAAAAAGTCAAGAGTAAGATAGGGGAAAGAAGCGAGAGTTGGTTTTAGAAAAGTCACATCAGGAGGAGGAGCATTTATCTGAAAGAGGAATTATGGCTAAGACAGGGGATCTACTTGAGTGTGGGACTGTTAAAAGTGGAGATGTGCTGCATTCCCTCAGCCGTGGCCTGTGGAATGTCAGCATGCTGCAGCCAAAAAACGTCTGGGTCCATGCCAACAACTCCTCTCTGCCTCTTATCACTAAGAAACGAGATCCTGGGAGTAGTAGCGTCTCTTAATAGCTCTACAGTGTAGCCTGAGACCATTCTGACTTACAGAGCACAGACATTAATACGGTCATGCAAACTGGTAGCGTATAACAGAGGTGGTTTGGTAAATAAATAATGTTTAATTCCAAACAGCTGCTTAGTTTGTTTGGTTTTGAAAACATAAACGAAACATCAGTGAGTAAAATGTAAGAATTGCTCCTGAAACATGGTGTATGTGGCCATCTAGTGGAGGTTTATATAATAAATTGACGTTTAATGTACTTTTTCTTTCTTCTACAGTCTTGGTTCCTCTGACAAGGCATCACTGAAAACACAGCTTATAGAGAAAATATTTCAAGGAAATCGGGATAGCAAAAATCACAGCTAAAACAGACTGTAAACAATAAAAAAGTATTTTTCCTTCACCGTCTACATTGAAAATACTTCTGCACAACCTGAAGAACCCACCACCCTCAAAAGGATGCCCCATATCTGCACGATCTGAAACACAGCACTCATCCCTTTTTGCCGGAAGCATCTAACTGAGTGTACAGGTTCATTACACAAGACGAAGGAAGATGAAGACGATGAACTGTCTCTCAAACACTAAGCATCAAAACCAAGTTGAGCAATTTAACATGACCAATGTGTATTTTTTTATCATTTGTATTTTTGTGTTGTCTCCATAATGAAACTCCATGCATTGGCTGAGAGATCTAAGTATGCACAACATTGAAATAGTCAAATTTGCTATTACTCTGTAAATATAATTTTTTCATGATCTTGTTTAATTACCATCTCTGCACCCACCTGCTGCACAACATCTGCACAGCCACAGATTACATCCTCTGCTCGTCCCTCTGCCTCTTTCAGTTCATATTTGGCCAATGATAGTGACACCATAAAATGGTGTGACATATTATGCACTAAGGGGCTAGTCTTTGTTTACCTGTCAAAAGTAAAAGGGTCTTTTTGTGAAAGAAGTGATTGCCATGAGGCCATTGAGGGAGAGTAAACACACATCAGTCATAACACTAACACTACACATGCTCTTTCATCCCCTCACTATGCACTATATTTTTTTTTTTTAATTAGGGATGAAATAGGTATTGCACATTAAGGTCAAATGAGTGAGTAAGGAAGTGGTTTTGGAGTTGGCTTCTGTGGCTGTGCTGACCCCTGAGATTGGCTGTCCCCACAGTAAACACACTCATCACGTTATATACTGAAAGTGTTTTTTTTTTTTCCCTCTCTTGTTTTGCTGGAGAACAGAGGACAGGCTAGCTTTGACCTTACTCTTGGTCATAATCTCCTGCTTTTATGTTCATTTTTATTACTTGTAATATACTCAAGGTACAGGCGAAAAACTGACTCAAGAAAGTAAAATGTTTTATGTTTTCTTTTGTTAACATTGTTTAAACAAAATCTACCACTGGAAAATTACAAGTTAAGTGCAGCTTTTATATTTAATTCTCAAACAGCCTTTGTCAATGGTTTTTCATTTTGCCAGGAATTTTGTTATACTTACATGTAAATGAAATGTTCACTTTAAAAATTTACATTGGTTTTCCATCAACAACCAATTTCAACCTCATGAAATAACTGGACTGCCATTTTTCTCAGCCTCTGAAATGTATTTATGTACTCAAAAAGACAGATAAGAACTTTGAAGTGCCTCTGTAAACTTTACACGCATTTATAAGAATACAATACACAAATAATTGTTTCTCTCCCATGTTGACAACTGGTAAAGCCATTGTAAAGACACATACATAATTTACATGTATAAAGTAAACTCTTGTTTACATCTAATACAGGATTGCAGTCCAGTTATTCTCATGATTTTTTTCTTTTCCCAACAATCTAAAGCCACATAACTTATCAACATGAACAAAATCACTGCCATTTCCCTCTGTAGTGCTGCATCCTAATCCTTAGACAAATCTGCCTGAAATCCCCTGTAGGTTTGAAGAAAAATGTCTTTTTGATGGAAAGTATTATTATTGAAAATGTGTTGATTGAGCCACGTGCAATGCATTGGGTAGATCATTGTGTTTGTCTGTTAGAGGTTTTTAAGAAAGCTAAATGAAAAGAGAAAAAAATGTATTTGTTTCAAGTCCATAAGCTCCAGGACTCTAAACTAGAGGGCCATGAAAAAATCTTTGTAACTTGGGGTATTTGTTTTTATTCTTTGTCTTTTTTAATGTTTTATGTGTAGTCATTTGTTTATAAAAATGTGGGAGGGCTGAAGGACGCAAATCTACACAACTTCTACAGAGAATTGTATTTTATCAGATAAACCTGGTGCTTAGACATAATTTAGTACTTTCAGAACTATTGTAAATGAAAGGTAATGAACAAAACAGACAATTTAGCAAACAGCATTACTTCTCGCAAAGTGTACTCTTCTGTTGTATGAGCGAGGGAGAGGTTCCTATTCTTAAAGGTTGTGACACAAAAGGCATTTTGGCTCAACTTTTGGAATAAATTGAGCTTAAAGTGAAGCTAACCCCCAAACACATTTTAAACTAAGCCAGCTGCTGGAAAAGCATGAGGAAAAGATGAAAGTAGGGGCTGAGGGTGAAAGCAGCAGAGTTATTGGTTTTACAGTAGGTGTTTGTCATTAGCACACAGTTTTGAGTTTGCAGCTGTATCTGTATCTGATGTCACATAGAGTCTAGAAATGACATTGGCCTTCTTGCAGTGGGCTGAACTTAGCCAATTTGCTTAGTAAAAGTAAATAATAATTCAAAATAGTAGGCAATGTTATTTATACATCATACACAGTATAACAGACACAAAAGTAGAGTGTTTAGCTTCACTTTAAGTCCCTTTTCGGTGAACCCTCACGCTGCCTGAAAGTGACAAGCGGGTTAAGATTTCCAACATACTTCTGGCATTTCCTTTTTGTAGAGGTGGTATAGTTTTCAGGACTTGCTTAGTAAATTTAATGTCAGCAGATTGTGAAGAGACATGTATGTTGTGTTGCAGAAGCTAAAAAATCTGACCATTGGATGGAGCATACTGCAAGTGAGCCTCTCCCCGTTCCACTCCCTCTCTGTAAATGACTCTTAGTGCTTGTGCTGTAGTGTATAGATTCCCAGCAGTTAAAGGTTGTCCCTTAAAAGTGCCTTTTGTTCACAGACTCCATTTTGTAATTCAGAATGCCCTTCTCAAATGGCTCGAGGTAGCAGGTTGTCCCGAGTGCTGCATTGAGGAAAAAATCTGCACCATTTAAGCAACCGAGGGCAACTTTTTTCCCTTATGCCTTGTAAAAAAAAACAAAAAACACACTTTTCATTTTACCCCATTAACCTCTCTTCCTTTTCAAAGCCGTATATATATACAGTATATATATAGTACAAAGGAAATGGTGTGAATTAGTTCTTTACTTTTATTGATAAATAATGGGAAAAAATGTTTTGAAGTAAAAAAAAAATCTTGTTCAGCTCCTTTTCTTGCCTCTGTCTCCATTGTCTGTTTATTTCTGTAGACACTGGAGTAGTCTGTAACTGTGTGTCTGTTGCTCAGCATCTTTCTCGCACATAAACACACACTATCTTTCACTGTTCATCTATTCCACCCTCTCTGCTGTTGAGGAGGCTATGAAAATATTGCCGCCAAACCTTTGTCTAAGCAGAATGCAGTTAGCTCACATGTTATTCTTGTCTATGCTTCACATTGTATTACCATGGCCATCTCTTCAGCTTCTCCATTCAACAGCTAATGTAAGTGAACAAATTACGCTGATGGGCTTTTTGGGGGTGTCCCAGAGTGGGAGGAGAGCTGCTGGCAGGGATTCAGGGGGGTTGTGTGTTCTGAATTAAATGTGGGAGGCTACTGGGACTAGTTTGTAGACAACAATGTGCTTTTAGAATCCTTGTATTTATTTTTGCTTGGTTTTATTTCCCCCTTTTGTTTTAAATTGAGTTTTCTGTGCATAACATCAGGGTATAATTGTCATAAAGGCTCCTTTTGAGGAAACCTAGGACTGTAAATTTAAGCTATAGCCTAAGCACCTTATGAACAGATGCATCTAATATGAGGTCAAAGGAAGGGTCTGCACTTCTTGGACATATCCCACATGCTAATAAACGAATGTTGTCAAGAAAAGTATTATTCCAAATGGTTGGTTAGCAGTATTAGCCATTTACAAAAGATAAAGGTGATCTCCTTTTGACGTGAGAATGCAGGGAAGTCCCTCAGTTTCCCTCCCATTTTGCCTCATGCTGGACTGCTTCTGTCTTTTTGTTTATTTTGTTTTTGTTTTTGAAAGTATATGGCAATTAGAGAAAAGCAGCTCCTGTGGCCCCTGACTCCCACCTCTGCACCTCCTGTCTATGCCCTCAGTGCACTTTTTGAGTGAGAACACCCCCAGAGCTCTAAGTGAAATGCATGTGTTAATTACAGTTTCTTTTCCATAAGAAGAAAAACACAGTTTGAAAAGAGCAGCGCCTGATTGAATAAAAGGATGTTCTTGACTGTATCAAAATGTGTCAGTTGTCCTTTTTACTTGGTAATGGTCTGAAGCAAATGTAGCTGTGTGCAACCCTAATCTTTTGTGTTGTGATTAGGGTAATAATGATTACTAATTATCATATCATACCGCCTATGGCTGGTTACATTCTTAAATGAATTTCATGAAGCTGGCTGAACAAGTGCTGAAGTCAAATCAGATCCATGACTCAAGAGACAATTGTTTATTGTTTTTTTTATTATTTATTATTATTTTATTTTTTTTTTTTTTTTTTTTTATTATTATTATTATTATTAATAATAATAATAATAATAATAATGAAATTATATTACACATTATACAATAATTGCATAACAAAAGACATTCAAACTCAACTTGAATCTCACACTTAACTAAATAACATAAGACAAGAGCACAAAAAATAATAATAATAGCCAAAGCAAACAAATTAAAAATAATAATACCACATACGCTGTTAGAGGTCTTTAACAGGTTGTAAAATGAGTGATGAGCGTTGTGTAGGTCTTTGAAGCAGATTGACAAGTGATATGGCTTTCTTGTTTGTAGATTGACTTGCAGATAGAGTATAGTTTTTTATTTCTAAAAGAGTACTCATGAAATGTCATCCAGAGTTTTCCAAATTCGTTTTTATATATGTGGTATTTATAAAATAAAATATGGAAGTTGTTTTTTTGTTTTGTTTTGTTTTTTTTAGTTGAACAGCGCTCACCGATGGCGTCATTTCCGGTCTACATTTAGTAAACAGTGCACGGAGATGTTCACTCAGAAAGCAGCCGTCGAATTGTGTTAGAAAACCTGTCACCTGTTTGCACTTTTCGGACTACATTGTGGGGCACTTTTTAATTACGATAGTCAATTAGATGAATAGCTTTGTCGTTTATGAATCGACGCTCTCGTAATGGGCTAACATATTAGCTCATAAACAACAAGCACTTGGCTTTTTGCGACGGCTACTTTGACTTTTTGACGTTCGTGTTTCCAGTTTGTGGTTATTTGGACTCTGATGGTGGTCGTACTTCAATGGGAACTGTCTTTTTCCTCAAGGAGCAGACGACGTGTCTCTGCTGAACGAGTCTGAGGGGGGTAGCCTGCCCGGGGAGCCTCCGCCGCCGCCATACCAGGTGTGTGTGTCAGTCACGGAGACAAGTTAGTCCGGGACACATCTCTCATTCTTATAAAAGGATCTAAAGAATAGTGTAGCGAACGCAACTTTGACAGTGAACTTATTATAAGTAATATGTAAAATTTATAGGGCTCTTGTTATCGATTAATAAGATTTATGGGCTCCTGTGGTTATTTTTCCGGTTGACTAAATGTTTGAAAATGGATTTCAATTAGTCGAGTAAAAGGGCGGGGCTTGAAGTTGGCAAATGTCTCAAACTATAAGTATACTTCTGTAACGAGACCAATCTATACTTTAACCACCAGGAAAAAAGAAAAAAAAAATGTTATGGAGAAAAAGTAGGTGTTTACGTGTGAAAAATATAAAAACATTCCTTACCGGAATCTTTATGCATTCAGTAAAACAGTTAGTCGATTAAGACATCAGCGATAATAATAGGCATAATGTCAAAAGGCATCCAGCTGTAATAATCTATGCTTTCCTCGTATGTATGTATCTCTTTAAGCTTTTCTCATTTCTTAGGAGCATCCACAACCTGTGTATCACCCTACACCAGGGGAGAGTCGTCTGGCAAGCCAGCTAACTGAGGAAGAGCAGATTCGTATTGCCCAACGCATTGGACTCATTCACCATCTGCCCAAAGGCATATTTGACCCTGGATCTGACCCGTCGGACAAGAAAGTCAAAGAGTAATGGCTTATATCTTAATATTGTATAAAATGTCATGGATTTGTCAAAGTTTGCTCCAAAAAGTTGATCCTTTTTGTGTTATTCTTTAGGTGTGTTATCTGTATGATGGATTTTGAATATGGTGACCCAATTCGATTCTTGCCCTGCTTGCACATTTATCATGTGGATTGCATTGATCCATGGCTGATGCGCTCCTTCACCTGCCCGTCTTGCATGGAACCAGTGGACGCTGCTCTGTTGTCCTCTTATGAAGCCAACTAAGGAAGACCTCACATCTGACTGCATTTTATTACAAAGCACCTTACTGACTTAGCTGTTCTACCAGGTGTATCTCAGATAAAGAGGAATGTTTAACAATCAGTCTGCATTTGACATAAGAAATGAAGCCTTTTTGCCTTTTATGATTGGGCAATGTGCCATATGATGCATACAGATTGGTGTAGGTAGCAAAGATGATCGAAGTATTTTTATTATATCTTTTTTTGTGTATTCTGGTTTATTGAAAATGTGTCCTTTACAAATTATTGTGCAATAGAAACATATGGAATAGTTGATGACAATGTTGACCGTAAAATTATTGGGACAAGCTTAAAGTAACAATGTGAAATAGGGCTGAAAGACATAGTAATTTATGTTTTCCCCCAACTTTTTGAGTTGTTGGACACCACCTGTCTTGTTTTGCAAATCTGGTATCAGGTTGTTTTTTGTTTGTTTTCCTTAGTACATTAGTTAGTTCGTTCGTGCTCCAACTATCTTCAGAACCATAGGGCTGGCCTCACTGGCACCTTTTTGCTCAGAAAGCGTACAATTTGTTCCTGTGTAGTAATGATAATCTGTGGTGTTTTATTCTAATGTTACAGTGAAACGTCTGTAACTGTTATAGCCGCCTTAAGCAGGTGACTTATCTACCACACTGTCCACATCAGTTTTAAAACACCTACAGTAACCATGGTATGATGAATGTAAAGACTCATTTTGTAATATTTTGTCAATGTTTGAGGACAGAGAATTGGGTACTTCTGTGTTGCAGTGCTGCTGTGCCTTTTAAGCTGATGATGGCCAATTCTTGTGATGTACAATCATTGATTCACAGTTCACCACTGTGTCCTTTAGGGGGAGACACTTAACAGCACTGTTCCCTTTTTCCATTAAAGTAGTTGTAACATCTTTACTAGAATTAAATGTTTAAATTCAGATTTAAATCACAAATAAAATAAATACCAAAAAGATACAAGTGTCATTGATCAGTTAACATTACAGTAATGATAAATAAAAATACTAGAACGGAAAACTTAAAAAAGGAATAATGCTCTATTGAAGCTGCATTATCTGAAGTAGACAAGTTCTCAAATTACCTAATCAGGTCAAAAACCAGGCACCTGACCCCTGACATGTCGCCAAGGTAACGTGTGTTAGCATAGACTAGTAACTGGGTTTTCTTTACCAATCTGTGAAATGAGGAAAATGTATACAATTGTTTTAATAAAATTAAATTTTTATTCAACCATTAAAATGTTATATACATTTTTCATTTTTCCAGCTTTACATATTTGACTCCTGGAAATGTGCCACATTGCTCCATTTGAGCAATGTTGAAATATTGGTAAATTCCTTTTGGTTCTTTGACCATCTCTTCACCATGTGTCACATACAAATATATGGTGTGAAAAAATATATATTTTACTAAAATATTTACATTATATTGCACATGTTATTCAGTCAATAATCCATTTCTTGCACAAACAGCAGATCATCAAAAGTAGGAAACAAATTTAGAAAATAATCATTTACAGGTGGCGATTTTAGCATCTTACAGTTATCAAAGTTGATAGGAAAGAACATTGTGTACACTTACACAATAATGTATCTAAACAGCAGTGTTGGGTGTAACTTAGTTACTGTAATTAGATTACAATTTTGAATAACTAGTAGTAAACCCAATTTTAGATTGATGTTTGCAATAATACACACAAAATAATCCCAAAGTAATGTAACTAAATTACTTTCTTGAGGCAGTAACTAAGTAGTGTGTAACGACATGATTTTTTAAAAAGTAATAAGTAATGAGTAACTTATTACTTTTTCAATACTTTTCCCCCCAACACTGCTAAAAAGCATATACTCCCATAGTGACCGTGACCAAAGCTACAAATAGTCCGACAAGCATTTGTAAAAGTGGAGGAACACTGATGAAAGATTTTTGCATAAGTGCTTTGCTGTTCACCTGTATGGACTTTGACATTGGCTCTTTATCTTTGGGTTGGTTTAACATGGTCTGCAAGCCGTCAAAGACCTGCAAAATAACAGAATATATTCACATATGCTCCAAGTATGAACCGTTCTATCAACAAAAACTAACTTTGGCAAATGCTTACCTGGATGTTAAACTCAAAGGCTCGAACGGCCTCCTCTAGCACGCTTCTTCTCTCCTCTTCTGTGAGCTCTATGCTATTCATCCGACTGCGGTACAACTGTTTAAACAGGTTTGGGCTGGATACGTCAGGAAAGGCAAAGAAAGAGAGACCTTCAGAAAGCCCCATTGACTTCTGTGCAATTCGACCAAGCACCTGACCCCCGACAGGTCACCAAGGTAACGCGTGTAAGCATGGGCAACTAATAACTCTGGATTTTCTTTGCCAATCTGTTAATTAAATATGGAAAATTAGTAGTTAGTAATGCCAGTTAGTAATGCCTGATTTTCCTTAATTTGGACAACCTTTTACCTGTCTGAGTCTGTGTGTATATCTTTTAGTTGCAGCTGGAACTTCAATTTTTTCTCTCCATGCAGGTCCATAAAAGTATGTCAAGTCCTTTTCGATTGACTTGAGGCGAGCCAGTTCGGAAGGGAAATAGATTGGTGCAACTTTGGGATGCTCGCAGTTCTTGTCCATTTGTTCTTCCAGTGCATTATAGATTTCATACAGAGAGGACAGTAGAAGCTGTACAGAAAAATCTGAATTAACAAACTATCAGAATAACAAGAATATTTTTAACACTGATAGTAATTAGTAGAGTTACATTTTGTTTTTATGTTTTAACACACATTCACTCACACACCACATTCAAGGCTGGTGACAGAGTGACAGCATTCACTGATGACAGCTTTTCATTTAGAAAACGATGGTTCTTACCTTGTACTGCGGTAAGGTGACTTGTGCTCTTTGGAAACTCAGCATGAGCTCTGTGTTTTCTGCTCTGACATGACTATCCTTTGTTGCCCTTTTTATTTGCTCAGAGAGATCCCTTGAAGATGAGAATAAGCAATAGGGTCAGTTTTGTATGCATGAGTTTGTAAACTGTGAGTATGATAAATAAAAATCACCAAAGGTTGAACTTTACCTCTCTGTTATTGGCTCAGTTGATGACAGTAATGTCTGGTCTGTCCCCATGTTTTCCTATAAATGACAATACATTTCATTGAGTAAGTTAAAATAAAAAAAAATAAATAAATAAACATAGGCTATAGTATGTTAAATGTGCAGAGATTTTTCTCACCAATTCCAACGCAGTTCCCACTGGTTTGCTCAGCTCCTCTGTCTCAGTGTTCCGTACAACTTGTGCTTTGTGTCCAAACAGCAGTCTTTCCTTTTTATGGTACTCTAGTCTCCTCCCCCGGCTGAGAGAGAAAACAGGAAATCACTGCCACAAGCCTCAGCTAAGCATGAATCAGCATCCTGGAGGTTAACATGAGACAGCAGCTTTAGGGATAGAGTGGGACGAACTAAAGATTTATCATGAGTCAGGAAGTTTAGAAACTAGAGGGAGGAGCAGGCAGTGCTAAGCCTGACTGTACAGAAATGGGGAAGAGGAGCAGGCTTAACATGACATGTTCAGAATGAAAGAAGGACAACATCACATGGTGATGCCACTCTAGTATAAAGTGATAGCGTTCACTGAACAAACCCATTGCTGGGTTTCACATTGTAGAATTACAGTTTTAGACCAGGTTGGGGGCAAGAAGCAGTATTTTTTTTCTATTAATAACATTGTCTTTTGCCTTGAAATATTTCAAAACATATTTCACAAAACATGGTGATTTCTGGATGACTAAACTTTGGTAATAACTGCATTTAAACAATAGCTGCCCCAAATCTGATTGAAATAATAGGCCTATTGGGCTGTTGTAATGTCATCTGAAACCCAGGAATAGGCTGATGTTGTTAGTCATTTATTGTCCAGACAAAATAGAAGCTGTTTCCAAGCTTTTTGTGTTATCCTTCTACACACAGTTTTATAGCTTTTTGTCCCCTCACAGTGTGTCAGCAAAGATTTTAAGAGACACTGAGTCTTAACCTTTCTGAAGGTTAAAGTCACAGGGAATAATAATAATAACAACAACACAAATACAACAGCGTGTGTTATGTGTGTGTGTATGTTACGGGAAGAACCAATAGTAGCCTAAATAAAATCTACACGCACTGTTTTTGTAGTGCAACAAAAAATATCCAAATTAAAAAAACGTGTCTAAAGTCTAAACAAGTCAAGCTACTTCCAAGTTTAGATCAGTTCAGAAGATTATGCTACATGGGCAATCTCCATTACAGATCACTCACAGTTATGCACGAAATCTACAGAGGAACGATCTACACCAGGCTAAAACCCCACCCACCTGCACAGCTAGGCTAACTTTAGCAAAAACCACGCGAGACCGCAGCGCTGCTTTGAACTGCAGCAGGTTATTGTACGTAGTGAACTTGAAAACTCAGCTAAACACACAGAAAAAAAAATAGTCAACGCAGGTGCGTCGAGTTTAATCATTAATCATCTGTTGAAGTAGGCTAAATCGCCTGTGCTGAGTAAGCTTTGGCTACTTATTTGCCCTTTCTACATCGAGAACAGCTAGAGCACTAAAAAAGCACTTGTAAAAAAAGAGAGAGAAATGGAGAAGAAAAAGTTAATCAATCTCGATTTTCCACACATTCTCCGCGAGGTAAGCCCGAGTGGATGCGATGGAAAGAAAAAAGTGTGTGTGACTGTCAGTGATGACTGTACATACATACATACATACATACATACATACATACATACATACATACTTGTTTTTCTATCTTAGTGAGGACATTCATAGGCATAATGTATTACCCAGCCCCTTACCCTAACCTTAACCATCCAAACTAACCCCCTAGCCCTAATCCTAAACTTAACCCAATTCTAACCCTAACTCTAAAACCTCATCTTGACCCTCAAACAGGCCAAAACAGGCCCTTCAGAAAGTGAGGACCGGCCAAAATGTCCTCACTTCCCAAAAATGTCCTCACTCTGTTGGTTAAAAACTCAAAACGGTTCTCACAAAGATGCAAAAACAAGTACATACATACATACATACATACATACATACATACATACATACATACATACATACATACATACATACATACATACATACATACATTAGATTATGGATTCATTTTTCACAAAACCTCATGCTATTGAAAAAATGCATCGCGTATAATAATAAAACTATTAATATTGCATATGAAAAAGATTATTATTATTTTTTTTTTTTGCTGTACGCAATGCTTTTCATTATTAAGAATTACTTTGATATGATTTGGGATCAATAGTTCACAAAACCTGGAAGCCATTGAAGAAAAAGTGTATATCTATGACTATTAATAAAATTATTAATATTGCAAATGAAAACTATTTTTATGGTCGTACCCAATGCTTATCATTGTTAAGATTTGTTTGAGTTAATCAGTATTTCCTAAAAGTAAATCCCTAAAAGCTATTGAAGAAAAAGTGTATATTTAATGAAAAAATTATTGTGGAAACCAAATAACATCTGTTCTATCCGGTTGACGGTCTCTTATAACAATCGGAACATTTACAGACACATTTACAGACACAGAAGCTAACCAACACCGTCCTATACGCGTAGTTTACCTTTTGTTCATTGTAAAACACAAAGTTGATAAAACAGCTTAAAAATAGAAACAGCTCTACTGACTTCCTGTTCAAAACTGCAGAACTGATAAGCCCCGCCTCTTCATTTTAAAATGTAACAGTAAAAAGCAACAGATTTTAAATAACTAATTATTATTGTTGGAAAGTGAATATGGGACAGTATTGAACCATATGCTTCACTTTTAGTATTAACCTTTTGAATTATAACAAGTAAATACAGACAAGTGGGAGGGGATAGGTGGTAGGTGAGAACAGGGATTTCTGAGCACTTGAGCTGCAACTGACATAATAGGTCCTCTTTAATCTTAATAAAAGGAGAGATGAACTGCAACAGATTTAGCTATTGGTACTTTCCATCTGCAGTCCCTGGGCAGGTGAGCGCACAATACAATTCACATACATTTGTTCATAAATACATGAGCATGAATTAGACAATTTCATTAAAACAACAACAATACTCATCACAAAAAAAAAAAAAAAAAGTTGTTCATTTTACAGGTAAAAAGCTAAATTTAATTTTGTTTAATTTAATTTACTAATGTTGACATGTTTGATTGTCAAGAATGTGTTTTTTAAAGTTTTGTGTGAAAATATTTATATCTACAGACTGTTTCAGACTGTCTGGAAGCTGATTCCGCTGTTTGATAGTTTGAAAGGAAAAAGCAGTCTGTGCAAAAGCAGATGATCTTTTCGGTATTGCAGTTTCTGTTTGAAGTGGACCGAGTTGATCGAGTTGTTTGTTCTGAACAGAGTTTGATAATTTTCCACCGCCCTTGAATGCTTTCTCCTATGCAAATGCATTGATTTAATGCTGTGATAAAGAAGAAAATGAGGGAAGACATGACTGTTTTTATATTACTTTTATACTTGCATTTTATTCATTGGACTAAATTTGCACTAAAGGTTTGTCAGAACAGAACAGAAAGATTTGTTGTCATTGTCACAGAGTACAAGGAAATTACGTTTGAAGTAAGCCCCTGGGCCGCTGCACTTTTTGCGCGCCGCTATTGACTTCTCTGAACATTAAAAGTAAAGCATACATACAAAAACACAACAACAAATAACAAAGCACAGTACACGTGTTCATGTGATGGGATTTTTTGTGTGGAGTGTGTCGGGGGAAAAAGGAAAGAGGCGGCATGGACAGGGGATGGTTAGAGAAGGGGCCACGGCAGAGATATTGACAAGATGATTACAGAACGGTCTGTGCCAGTGACCTCTGGAAGAGCCAAAACAACCTGGATCTTTACCAGTAATGTGGCATAATCATGAAGGACAGCCAAATGTATTGGAGATAAGAGACAGACTATTGCCAAAACGGTTCTCCCTGGAGGATGGAAAGGGAGCGTGGTGGGATAATTATTATAATCCATATTTAGGTTCATCCTAAATTAATTTGACTTCGATCACAGTCAATCAATGTGTCCTGAAATCAGTGTATGGTTCACACATCCAGTTCATGATAACACGACAAACCGCTTTCTGGCTGGTCAATTCACAAACAGCCTCTCGGTTGATTTGCAGCCATCTTGTAAAATTTACTGTAAGAGTAAAACAGCCCAGAGTCAATGCAAGTGTTCCTCTATTGAAATAAATAATCTATATCAATATCCTTCCTAGACACAGTCACAGAAACACACCACTTTTAATTCTTATTATTATTATTATTTATTTGGTAGGGACAATGCACATTAATGAGCATTTATTATAAACAAATGTAAATATGCCAGATTGTAGCTACAAAGCTAATTTACATCTGTAGTCCCTAGTCAGGTAACAAGTACAGTAAACAATACAAATATAACAATTGTACAACATATGACAAATCTAAAAGTAAATAACATGTTATGGCTAGTGATTACATGACTGTTTTGATTTCAACCATAGCTTAAGTTGAATTTTAAAATTGGATTGTGTAGAGCACTCTTTTATTTGAAGAGGAATACTGTTCCAGACCTGACTAGCCTTCACAGATGGAGCGTTTTGTCCAAAGGCAGTTTTTCTGTAGGGCACCTCACAGTCTCCTCTGGAGGAGGCCCTGGTCCTCATGCTACTGGTGGTTTTTGTTTTGAAAAATACTGACATAAGAGGAGGGGCTAATCTATCTAGCCCTTTATAGATAAAGCATGCATATTTAAAATGCTTAAAACTTTCAAAGCTAAAAGATTGTTTTTTGTATATTACAAATATGGAGTGAAAGGGGTTTTCAGTCACAGACCTTTAGAGATTTTTGTAAAGTGACTCAATTATTTTAAATGGACTTACAGTAGTTATAGACCAACTTGTGATTCAATATTCAACGTGAGATAATATCATTGTGTGGAGAAACACTCTGGCTGCATCAGGAGTTATAAATAACCTGATTTGCTTAAAAT
Organism: Mugilogobius chulae; assembly: GCA_038363315.1. Lineage (NCBI taxonomy): Eukaryota > Metazoa > Chordata > Actinopteri > Gobiiformes > Gobiidae > Mugilogobius > Mugilogobius chulae. The sequence continues at coordinate 30,668,474 of CM076398.1, forward strand.
TTTGAATATTAAATTTGACTGTGTTGGCAATTATTTTCACATGATTCTTAAAGATAAATTGTGACACCCAAGTGATGTTATAAGTTTTCCGCCAGGTGTTAAAAGTGTCAGGGTATCTCCCATAAGCAGTCTGAAAAGGCCAATCGCACCACTGGGAGACCAGATAATCAAATCCGTGTTCATTTTTAGGAGATCAGCAGGCTGATAGGGTCCAAGAAAAGTCAGATGTTACAAAAACAAGACAGCAAAGCAAGAAATAGCTAGAGATAGATGGGACAAGATAGAAAGATGTCTGCAAGACATATAAAAAGGAGGAAAAAATATAATCTTTGCAAATTTTAGTCTATTCAAAATATCACAAACAGAACCAGTGAGATTATTCTGGACACTACCAAATCCTATTAATTGCCTTTCTCTAGATGTTGCCCACATCGTCTCAGTTCTCCGCTCAACCATCTTTACGGCTCGACTAGTCATTCTTCATAACGCTTACTAGTTTGAAATGAGTCGCTCCAACTTCTCAGTCTGCACTACTTGAGAGGTCATTTTTTTCATCTGTAGACTTTCTCTTTACCACCAATACTACTTTGGAAGCAGAGTCCTATCGTCTCACTGCTCTGCAAATTTTACACCAGCTCATTGTGTTTTGCACCACAGCTGTAAAAGAAATTGTTTTTTATTTTAACCACATCCTTTATCTGTCTGTTGTGATAATATTGTACCTTTTTTTTTAATGTTGTTTTACATCCCTAGTTGCAACCTTGATTTTGAATGTGTTTTACATGAAATCATACTTCTCACTGATATACATTTCCACTACAGACTGAGGTCTCCAAGTTGAGCGTGTCCGGCTCTCCATGACACAGACAGATTCTTCCTCAGCGCTGAACAGTCCACAGTGTGCCTGTAAGCCTGTGCCCTTGACCCAAGAAACACTCATTTCCACAACTCTACCTACTTGTGACAATGATTCTGTCACTGCTGCTGCACATCTGCACCTGCTCGGAGAATCACTCTTACTCATTGGGGATTACATTCAAGAAACAGATGTATGTACAAGAGACACAAATCTGTCAACATGAACATTACTGTTTGCATAGAACACTTTATTATTGACAAGGTGCATCATGTGCTCACCTTTTACTTTTACTGTTTGTCTTTGACTTTTGTGTTTACAGAAACTAGTGTGCGTGTCGACCAGTTTATCTGTCCTGTTGGACTCTTTGCTGTGCACTTTGGCGCCTCTGATGTCCCTCAGCTCACACGTCCCAGAACTGCGAGGCTGTCTAGAGCACACTGTGGTAAGGTACACTCATTTAATACATACCACATCACACATCCAAACCTTTACACAATATGTTTTTAAGGACCCCACTCTGGAAAATGTGACCTACTTGATGCCAGGGCTGTGAGTAAGAGGGACCTTTAGCTTTTGAGCAGTAAAATAAGTAAAATAAAGCACAGAACTTTTTCAGTAAGATAACTGTTTCTATTTTTTATTTTACTAACTTTTCAGTCTAATTACAGTTTTAGAAGTAGCAAAAACATGTTAAAAATCTCTATGGAATGTCATGTTCACTGTATTACCTGTAGATGGTGCTACTGTTGCCTAAATGAATTTCCAAATTAACAATTCCTGCTCATATAACAAACCATTTTGGCATTTTGTGTGAACTGACATTACACATGTCCTCAGTAGCAATGCCTAGTCCTAGTAGTTTCTCTTTGCTGCAGACAGGCAGGTTTTAGTCTTAGAATATATTTTTTGTGGAATATATGTTTTAGTCTCTTCATTGTTACGATATTTTATTATTATGTGTGTTTAAGTAATATAGTTATTTTCAAACTTTAAGTCTCTTCTTCATATTGCTGTCTAAATCAATGAGCTTGCATTCAGTGTGGACTTTGAGGTTAAATTGTCTGATAATAATGCCAACCCTTTAGGCATGAGTTTCATCTTTGCATTCCTTTGAATATTTTAGTCATGCTGTGAACTATTATATTTGTATTACATGTAACTGCTGGGTATGGAGCATTTAAAATGTCACTGGTTTCAGGGAAAGTTCACCAAGACCCTCTTGATTTACATGGTCTTATTGGTAGAGAATAGTTCTTTGAGTACCTGTCCGTCACTAATATGTTTTGACACATGGAAAGGTGTGGGCCTTAGGTTAAAATGATTCACCGGTGCCTGGGGATACACCTACTCCACCCTTTTTGGGAATGTTTTGTAGCCAGCACTACACAAAAACCTGTTGTGCATGAAAAAAATATTAAGTCTGTCCACATATGTTCACACGGGGAGTGGTGAGACTTGTACTGTCCTTCTGCTGCTTATCAGAGCCAGTTGTTACTTATGATTGTTGTGAGAAACTGACTTTGCTGCCAGGTAACCATCAGACTGAACGCGCACAAGTACGTATGCTTTACTTATTTAAATTGATTCATTTGTATTAATGGAAAATTTAAATCACAAAGGTTGTGAGAATGTGTTACAAGAAGAAGATAAAAAGATAAATAAGCTTTGAGGAAGTTATGTGTGTCATGATGTTATGTCTTAAACTTGAATTGTATAGTTCTTAAATACTGCCCTAACATTATAAATTTATGAAGACAGTATTGTTGGCTGACTAGTATTCACTATTTTACTACTATGTACACTTTTGTAGATAAAGTGTATTCCATTTCAAACAATGCTGTTAGACAGGACTGGTGAGGTGTGCTAGGTTATCTGCTTTTAGTCAAAGTGAACAAAACATTGTTATTGCCCAATATTCAGTATTTATACAATCACAGGATGAAAATGTTCCAATGTAAATACTATTACCGTATTGAAATTGAAGCATTTCTTTGTTTCTTCAGTTATGAGTGGTCACTTTATTGGGAACAATGGTGACTCCTCTGAGCTCAGACTTATTCTTCTGGGAAACATTGGCTGTGGAAAAACCTCTACAGCAGACACCATTCTGAACCAGCAGGCGCCTCTGTCCTCAGCCAGTCCAGGAGCCTGGTCCACCGGCAGGGCTCTGTAGAAGGCAGGAAAGTCACTTTAGTGGAGGCTCCAAGATGGTACTGGAGCGGGGGACAAATGGATGAGAGCATCCGAAAGGAGACCGAGAAAGCTATGATGCTGCTAGCACCAGGACCACATGCCATTCTCCTGCTTATTCCTGTCTACCAGTTTACAGAGGTTTGCCATTTGAGTTGGGTTATAGATGAAGACAGTTTTGCTTGACTTGGATGAAATATTTATCTAAATTTGCATTGTCAGATGGAAACTCTTGTACCAGCAGAACTTGAGCGGCTGTTTGGAGAAGATGTTTTGAATCACACTATAATCTTGTTCACATGTGGCGACTATTTGATGGGAAGGACATTTGAGGTATTTTAGTTAGAGATTTTGAAATGTAACCCTAAAACAAATTGTGAAAATGTTTTTTTTTTTTTCTTTAGCAATACCTTCAGAGGGAACCCCCAGGTCTGTCACAGATTATTGGTCGTTGTAATGGGAGAAGTCATGTGATGAACAACCGCCACAGACAAGACAGAACACAAGTCCTACAACTCCTGGATAAGGTAAATAAAAAACAAAACAAAAACTGCTATGCATTGTCTTAGTTGATCAGCTTTACTTCACAGAAAAACTATTTACCTGAAGATGCAGATTACAGATTTTTTTTCTCACCACCGCCCTGTTTCACACTACTAGTTACACCCAGCCACAGATTGAGAACTGGTTTAGATATAAGAATAACATGAGAAACTGGAATGAAATGAAACTCTTCTACAGTAATGTAGACAATTAGTTTTAATATAATACCTGCTAATAGATTTTTTAAAGAAAACTCTGTATCTTCTATTTCAGTAGTTTACATTTTGTTCACTGTAAAACACAAAATTGATTTAAGATGGCTCAGAAAAAAAGTTCTATTGACTTCCTGTTCAAAACTGATAAACCCAGGCTCCTCATGGCAAATGTAACTTTAACAAGCATCAATTTTTAAATCAATTATCAATCTAAGATTTTGGAGTAATTGCCAGTAAATATAGACTAGTCGGCGGGGATAGGTGATAGATGAAAACAGGTGACGAAAGGAAACTGGATTTTATATAACATGCAACTTAAAATACATTTTAATAAATAATAAATTTTTTTGTTTGTTTGTTTTTTACATGCTTTGCATAGGTAGATGCCATTGTGCAGAAAAATGGTATACACAGCATAAAAACAGCTGAAGAGCGTGAACTGGAGAAAAGAATACAAGAAAGACAACGAGAGCTGATGGAAAGCTCCAGATCTAAAAGAGAAACGCAAACACCAACCAACACAATGTTTGGTACAGACTTAGGGACAAAAAATACCACCAACTCTGTGATGGAAAGCTACAAATCTAAAAGAGAATCTCAAAGTTCGATTAACACATTGTTTGGGACTGACACAGGGACAAAAAATACCAGCAACTCTGTGATGGAAAGCTACAAATCTAAAAGAGAAGCACAAAGTTCAATCGACACATTGTTTGGTACCGACATAGGGACCAAAAATACTGTCAACTCTGTGATGGAGAGAGTCAGCAATGCACCGGATACTTTTGAGAGCAAATTAGAAATCAAACAAGTGTCCAATGGGCTCCATTCAACTCCTTCACATGAACAAACTGAGCCCCAGCCACTGCCAAGGACTCCCAGTTTTAGACTAAATTCAGGTAAGTGCAGTTGTCTGAGTAACTAGATGTGTCCATAAATTATTAGAGGCAACTCAAAATGTCTTTACTGTCTATTTTGTCTTTTGTCAATAGAGGGTGCTGTTCTCTCACAAATGTCTGAGACCAAATCTACAACGAAAATTACCAGCACCTGTATGTTTCAGCTTGTCTTATTCTCAGTTTTGTTACACTTCACAAACATTTTAGTGTATGATTACATTCTCTGATCTCAACTTATTTTTTTTTTAGTTCATCATAGAATGAACAGTTTTGAAGAAACATCTCCTCAAGTTTCCCCTACAACTTCCCCACATTCATCTGTCTTCTCTTCGTCCCCTGCTTCAACCTCTGCTTCTGCGCCTGCTTTTGCCTTCACTCAAGCCCCTGCTCGCTTTGCCTCCTTGTCTGGCTCACAGTGTCCAGAGCTGCGTCTGGTGTTGGTGGGACGGTCCGGAGCCGGGAAAAGCACTGTGGGGAACTGTATACTGGGCCATGAAGCTTTCAGATCAGACCAGGACAGTCTGACTGCTGTTACACAGGACTGCGAGAAGAAGAGGGCTGAAGTCTGCGGGAGAAAGGTTCATATTTTAATCTCTAAAACCGTTAAATTACAGTACGTTTATGTATTCATGGTTTTAGACAGGCATTACTTTAGAGCTGCTGCTCAAGTAAGTAGAAATCTATCACAAAAATATTATGAACAGTCCTTAAAATGGGATCAACAAAAGGTAAATGCCAGTTGAGTGAAAGGCAATTCTTATTTAAAGGTGCATGATGCAAGTATTCTGAAGAGGGTCAATCATCTACTTGTTTCATAAAAGTACTTGTATCTGCACATATCTATTCCAGTGCAGGGGCTAACAAAAATATTTGGGTTGGCAATGTCATATGTCTCCCAGGATATTGTAATGTAATAATTTTGCACTAAGATGGTATTTGGCTTTCTTAATACCACCAGACCTAAGCCTGGACTTCATTGTGCACAATTTTTTTGCTAACCATGCTCTAAAAAGAAACTAAACTATGGTTAATAAATCAAATCAAAATATCTTTTGGGCCCAAGTACTGCCAGATGCAGCTTAAGAAACACTCTTTTATTCCATTCTGTTGAGATTTCCCAAACAATAATATCAATAATAGATGTGTTATTGTTATTATACTTACTCCACTTTAGAAACTTTAGAGCCCCATTAAACACCACTTTTCACTGCTTTTTTACTGTAATTATTAATCAATATCTTGTATTGTAGGTGGCGGTAGTGGACACTCCAGACTGGTTTAACTCTGAGAGGACCCCAGAGGAGGTGCGAGCTCAGATCACTTCATGTGTGGCTTTATCAAGTCCAGGACCACATGCCTTTCTTATGTGTATCCCTGTGGACCAACCTGCCAAAACTGAACTGCAGTCTCTTCAAGCTCTGGGCAGTGTTTTTGGCACTGATGTGTGCAGAAACACGCAATTGCTGTCTTCACCTTTTCGGATCGCCTCAAGGAGAGTGGAAAAGCTAAAAACAAAAGTGTTGAAGCATACATTTCTAGTGAAAGACCAGATCTTCTGAAAGTTGTGGAGAAGTGTAGAGACAGATTTCATATTATGGCAACGGGCAAAAGTGCAGGCAATGTCCCTGAGCTGCTAAAAATGGTAGATCAGACGGTAAAAGAGGCAGGGGGGCAGTACTACTCCTCACCTGCGTTCGAGGAGGCAGAAGACAAAGTCAGGCAAAGACAGCTTGAGATAGTCAGAGAACAGAGAGAGAAAAGACAAGAACACAAACAGGGCGACTTGAGGGCGCTTCACTCTGAAAAGCGGCGGGGTTTGTCTTACATGCAGCCACTGGAGGAGGAAGAAAGTAGTGAAGAGATGGAGATAACAAGAGATGAAGCAGAGATGAATGTGAGCACAATGAACATTGAAAGCCTCCCTCCAGTTTTACTCTCAAACTTCTCGCCCTCGCTGCTCCAATACATCAGGGACAAGATGGAGGCAGGTATGAAGAACTTGCCCCACCTGTTGTCAGATGGCTCCACGTTGGTCAGCAAAGGAGCGACATCTGTTAGAAATAGTCCAGTGTGGGGCAAAGTAGGCAGCAGTGCACAAAATGTTCAGAAGATGGTTGTGGATAGTTCTGTGTGGGAAAAAGTAGGAGTGAGAAAAGAACAGCTTTCTAAAGCAGTTGGAGATAGACTTCCTAAAGTGGTTGTAGATGGATCTGCATGGGTAGGATCAGGGGCTAAAGCAGCAGCGGCCAGTCCAGTTTGGGGAAAAGTAGGTTCCGGGGCCAATTTAGTTGCAAGAAACTCAGTGCGCCTTGGATCTGGCATTGGGACCGGAGCAAAGAACCTGGCTCAAAATCCTCTGTGGGGAAAGATGGGCTCAGGGGCGAAAACCGGAGCCAAAATGGTAGTGGATAGTCCTGTGTGGGGAAAGGTAGGATCAGGAGCCAAAACAGGGGCCAAAATGGTAGCCGAAAGTCCGGTGTGGGAGAAAATAGGCCAAACTGCCAAACAGGTGCCAAAGGTGGTGATTGCAGGAGCTGTGTTAGGACTAGTGCTTGGTGTGTTCCTCGGAGGTGTGCTAGGGGGCGCTATTGGAGCAGGTGCTGGATCTGCGCTGAGTGAGGTGGGCAGACGCAAGTTTGGAAAAGAAAAATCTTTAAAACACTTAGAAGTTAGTAATGTGCAGAGACATGTTAGCAACACTGTCGAATCTCTTGCTAAAAGAGGAGAGAAAGTATATAAATCTGAATAAAGAAACTTTTTCTAAATGTACAATATTTTCAACTTATATAAAGTATGAACATACTGAATGTGTCAAGGTGGATAACCCTTATTCATATGAAACAAAAATATATTTCTTCAAATAACTTGTAAATATTTATTTTACATGACAGTTTTATGCAAAATACAAATAAAAAACTAAGCCATATTTACAAATATGACTCTTTATTTTCTATTATTTATTATTTATAACTCCTAGTACAATCCCAATACACTGCCACATAGACCAGAATGGATAAGCCTTATATTGGGCTTATATTGCTGAGATTTGACTATAAACTCTAAAATGCACTTCAATGCCACAAAGTGCATACAATTTGTTCAAAACTTTCTTGGACAGCATCTACAATATGTAATGCAACGTAATGTATTATGTTACAATATAAAGCAGAATTTTCAGGAACTGTGTTTTATCAGTTTTATATAGTCAATTTGCCATGATTAAATATACCACAGAAGGACCTATCATTTAAAATGTGACCAACTATCTCTGATCAATTTGACCCCAGCTCACTTTGAGATGGACTCTTCTGGTCTAAACAAACCAAGAAAAGCTGTATCTGCCCAAAATCTATGTAAATATTAATAAATTAGGAGGTGTGAGACTTAACTACTAGTTGGATACATTTAAATATCTATTTTCTGTGTTTGCAGTGCTAAAATTGGGTATCGCAGCTTTAAAATGATAAGAATAAATAATGTACCTGTGTAAATGTTGGGATTGGTCTTCAAGAAATAAACATATATCAATGTAAGTAATCCCCTCAAGAAGTGTGGAAATCCAATGTACGTTTGTCCCACTCACTGACACAAATATCTGCTGCAGTGTTGCTGGAGGACTGAGTGTTGGCAAGGCTTTATCCTGGGTTCCCGGGTTGGTCACCACAATCAGCCCATTTCTCTGCTTTTATAATAGATTAACAAAAAGGGCAGCCACCCTCTCCCAACAAACAATTTATATTCACTGATTCACATTTCAATTACGTTGAGATATTATTTTGTGTAGTTTTGTTGACCTCATGCTCTTGTGTAATGCTGTGGTTTTGCAGAGGAGCAGATAGAACGGACAGTCGGTGAGGTATTGTGAAAACTCTCTTCCTGTTTTGTGGTGCAGAGGTTCTGGGTACATCCTGGTAGCTCCTGTCTACACTCTTCTTCCAACCGTAAACCTGGTCCACACCTCACTCCAAACCCCTGACAACAGCTCGATACATGATGTTTAACCACATCCCACTTCCACCCTGACAACCACATGTTTACTGTTACATAAATCATCACATCCATACAACCCACCTACAGAGCCAAGGGCGTTTGTTGTAAATTATAGAACAAGGCTTGGAACAATTCAGTGATTTGGTTGTATTGCTTTGCCCTCACTTAATTTTCCCCAAATCAATCTGTCAATAGTTGTAATAGTCATTCATGTGTTAAAAACATGTTTAGTTTTCTTAAAAATCACAGATATATTTGTTGCCTAACAGTGAAACTGCAAGCTCTTGCTCTTAGACTTAAGAAGTATTGCTGACAAAGAGCATTCTTATTAGAGCCGAATAAGAGGATGTCAAATAAGGAACAGCAAACTCAAACATTTTATTTCTGTCTGGTGTGTGGTAGTTTGAAACGCAACATAGAGATTTGTCTTTGCCAACAAAGTCACACATGCATTTCATTGTCATTAAAAGTATTCAACACACTGTCAAGAGTCACTTTAATTTATCATGCACAAAATTGCACAAATTATTCATTTTGTCACAGTTGTTTGAATGTGCTACTGTTGTTGACTTTTCTACTCATGCAATGCCTACTTGTAAAAATTTCAAATGACTATCAAATATTTTAGTTTTATTATCAGCCTAAATTATTGCACGGTTTAAACTTCAGTGAGTTGCACCTTAAGGCTTTGGACCCTTCATGGGCTCCATTACATATACGTCATCGCTCATCATTTGTGGATGGCACCAGCCTCATCTGACCTTTAACCTTTGTCAAAATGCTATGGTTGACCAAAGAGCTTTTGCTCACAAAGCTTTCCTCGCTGTCCGTGTCTCCATAGCAACTGGAGGATGCTGGCGAGTTTGCCAAAGCGATGACTGAGTCTGTGGAGTCTCTGTGAGCCATGGTTAAGGTTGGAGGGTCTGAGGACAGAGAGGCTGAGTGAGGGCTGCTCATTTTGTTAGAGTCCTGTCCTAGTACCACTGTCCCATCCTCTGTTCTGCCCCCCTCGCCCTCGTCCTGAGCCTGGTCATTGAGCAGAGCTACCAGGAAGTGGATGTATTTGACGGCTAGCCGCAAGATCTCGTTCTTGCTGAGCTTCTTGTCTGGTGGATGAGTTGGGATGAGCTTTCTTAGCTCTGAAAAGGCTCCGTTCACATTTTGCTGCCTCCAGCGCTCACGGCTGTTGGTGAAGACTCGTCGAGCTAGCTTCTGTGGTGGGCCAGCTAAAGCACCGAAAAACAATAGTTAGACTTCTTACTGTTTTGTCACTTTATTGTAGAAGTTATTTATTATTATTGGAACCTAATAATGGGTTTGTTGACCCTCTAGAATTAGATGATGTCATAAGGTCAGCTGAAGAGCAAAAGGCATTTATGATGAGACAGTTCTTTGCCATAAAATATAAAAAATATATATATATTTCAAGTGACTGGAGCCATTGACCTTTTGTATTACAACAACAACAACAACAACAACAACAACAACAACAACAACAAGACTGCATTTAAACAATATTCATTTCAGCTGCCCTCTACCTTAGAAACTCCCAAAATAACCATGCTACCAACTTGTGAAAATAAATTAAAATCTAGCTAAATAAAATATGTGTCAAACCCATTAAAACTTGATTTAATTGTGTTAACTTTTGTAGTGTATTGCTTTGTATGACTCCCAATGCACTCAAACATGGTTTTCAGTTTTAAAAACTGATTAAGTCATAATTGTAGAACTACATCTTGAAATGATCTCCCGACCCCACCTTGGGAACCACTGCTCTGCCTGACAGAAATATTATTGGCTTTAATAGAATACTGGGATGTCACTTGAACAGAACCTGTTCTAAGCTTTTATTCTGAATTTGTATGTTGTATGCATGTTTGTACATTTAATATTTTATTGATACTGACATTCCACTTATTTCAACTTCGTAATTCAATTAATATGTGTGAGGATGGCCTTACTCCTCCGCTGTTGGCGATGACAACCAAAGCTTCCCCCTGAACGGCCCCAAAGTAAGTGCTGAGGGAGAAAAAATGTGTCTGTTAAAAACAATTAATACAGAAGAGAAGAAATTAATAATAACAGTCCTATGAAATTGAATGTGCATTTTAGCTATTTTTATACTAAACATTTTGAAAAACCCACATGAATAAAAACCTTCATTCAAATCTAGACACACACATTTATTTACACATACATACACACACATGCATGTTGTGTTTTCCTTATTCATGGGGATGTTACAATGGCTTACATTAATTTCATAGACCCTTACCCTAACCTCTACCTTATTGACTTACCCTGATCCTACACTGCAAAAAAGGCCTTTCAAAAAGTAGAAATGTTGCTTATTTTGAGGTAAAAATTTCTTATTTCAAGTGAATCAATCTGCCAGTGCGATAAGAAAACTTGTCTTGTTTTCTTAAAACAAGACAAACTTATAGTAAGAAAATGCTAGTTTTAAGTACTCTTGACAAGATTTTAAGCAAATCTATTCTTGATTCAAGCATACTAGCTTAAAACATACAAATTTACTTAAAATAAGTAATATCTAGATAAGTTAAGACAAGTTAGAATATCTTAAAACAAGTCAAATAATTTTAGTAAGACTTTATCCTAATGTGAAAAAGTGAAAAAATCTTAAAATTAGTCTTTTAAGATTAATATGCTTAAGTCAAGTCATTTTATCTAAGTAAGATTTTCCTTTTTTGCAGTGTAACCTTAACCTTAATTGAACTTAACTTAACTACTTTTTGTCCCCAAAGGAAGACAGGTCCCTATAAATGTAATACTGTATGTGTATACAACCTTTGGTCCTCACATGTGACAAATACTTGCATATACATACACTACCTACATACTTACATGAATGTATAGTGATCAACCTCTAGTTCAAGAATAGCAGTCATTATTGTGTTGTACTTTGTCCTATTAGTAAAATACACATGAGAGGTACCTGGTGAAGTAGCTGTGCACAGGAGTGTACTGCTGAGCAATCAAAGCTCCGGTCGATCCCCCTGGTGGACCCCCATTACTCAGCCCCGGTCCGGCTCCTTGTGCTCGGCGTGGGTCTGTGTGCAGGCCAGACAGCAGGTTGGGGATGGGGTGCAGGGTAGTCAAGGGTAGAGGAGGCTTAGTGTGTCCCAGGCTGATCACTGGGATGTGAGGAGGAAGAGGAGACGAGGATGAAGGCAGTGGGGACGTTTTGATTGGAGCAGGGAGCAGAGGCGGTGGAGAGGAGCGTGTTCCATTAGGAGCCGTGTTCACCCTCAGCCCTGGTTTCTTCTCTTCTTTAGCCTCCATGGCAGTGCTGTGAGTGACAAGTGGAGTGTCTGTTTGTTGGTGTGTCAGTTGTTCATTTGCAGTGACATGGTCTTTGTTTTGTTGTGAGTTATCCAGACATTGAGGGCTGATGGGATCTGACTGAGTTGATGTCTCATTGTGGGATGGACTACGCCCCCCTGATGTGTGCAAGGGGCTGGGTAGGTCAGAGGGAGATTCAGGAGAGCTGCTGGCACGTTGTTTCTCCATCATATTTTTTCACATGCAGGGTGAATTTATATGAGAATCACTAAAAACCACCATAATGTTTTCAGGCCAGTGTCTTTACTGTTAATTCAGTAAATATAACGGATATTATTTCAATATTTACAATCGCAGGCCAATTTAAAAATTGATTTTACATATTCTTGTTTGTTTTCTGTTTGATGGAAAAAGAGATTATACTGTCCAAAAACATGATCTGAATGATGTCTTTTGCATATTCATGTGCAATATCCAGCAGTATTCACATAATTGATCAGTCTCAGGCTGAGTTGATTTACCGTTTTCCATTCAGATATGTTGAAGAGACGGCTATCAGCCTGATGCCCAACAGAAATTCCAGATTTCTGTAAAACCCATACTGTTAATATCAAAGTATCTGTGGGAGAAAGGAAAGAATAAAACTCATTAGAATGTTCATTTACAAAGTGGAAGTATACATTGATGAGAAATGTGCCCAAAAATTATATGAATTTATATTCTACAGTAAATTATTTTTATTTAATAATGAAAAAATAAAACCATACATCACAAAACATTGCAGCCAATGTAATGTTCACTTCAGCATTGTTCCTGTTCTGTCTTTTTTTTTGGTTTTGCTTTATTTTCAATAGTTCCTCCTTTTATCATTGTTAAAATAAATTAGCTGTTTTTTAAGAATAACTAGAGAAAGTTTGCTTTGAATTAGTTTAAACAAACAAAATGTGTAACTATCATACTGTGGATATTTTGTAGCTACCAATATTGAAAATAAAATATCACTGATATGGCACATCAAACACATTATTGAATAATATTGTACTTACTTCATTGTGGAGGCTTCCAGCAGTCTTAATGGCTCGCGTTGCTCAGGACTGATCCTGTTTTCGGTCTCTGTGTGTTGTACTCAGGTCGTCGCCTCTCCTCTGTAGCTCGTCCCCTCTGACGCTCTCTGAGGTCACCCACGAGCCAAAATGTCCCACCGCAAGTGATATAGTCAAATGTATTTTACTGAGATACAGGATGAAATTAAGATTCCAGCTCCGGCACTTTTTGGGTTGTGAAGTTGCCCGTTTGATCAGAGACACAGAGTGACAGCTGTACCATCTCTTTAGTCCATATGTCATCTTCACCTTTCTTCCTCTAACACTCCGTTTTAACTTTCCTGTCTGTGCCTTGTGCCACTCTGTTGGCCAGAGAGGCACAAGGCTTTAGAGGACTGCCAGTCGTTCAGCTCGGCTCTGGCAAACGCAAGGCTGGAGAGAGTGTGGAGAGGGAGGGAAACGGGCTGTGGGGAGAGTTTTCCGCTCCTGCTGGACAAGAGGATGTGCTTGTACAATGTGGTGGCTGCTGATAAGAGCCTCAAAAGCTGCCTGTGGGCCGCAGATAAGCAACCTGCGCCACCCCCCACCCCCCTACGCCAATACCGGCACACACACAGGTTCACACTACATACATTACACACCAGGCTGCTGGTCACTCACTCCCAAAGGATCTGGACTGCTTCCAAAAAATATTTACTAATTTCAAAAATACTCAAAATTTAGAAAACACTCACTGTGCATGTTAAGACACAATGGTTTGCAAACACAATCAACAAAATAATGTCTAAATTGTTTATTGTTTTGGGTGAAGCAGTAATTTGCTGTGTCTACATATGCACAAGGGCTTAATACCATCTGTCAGTATTGTCTCAAATTTTTTCTTGTAATGTATTGTGAATATATTTTTTCCTGTTTCTCTGTGCTCCTCTAGAAAAGGCCTGAATCTGTCCCACTCCTTTTGGACACCTGTGCCAGCGGCTGCCCTCTCTCTGCTCTGAAGCCACTGTAGCCGTGGTAACTTTCCTCAACAAGAGTGCCTGTCCTTCCTTCCTTAAACTCATCGAATGTCTTTCCTTCTTTCTCTGTCTTTCTGTCTCCTGCCAGGGTCATATCAAATCATTCTCTTAGAGACTGTCTAAGAGGGAAATGACTAATACAAACATAAAACCTTTATGTGTGACCTTCAGGGTCCTGGGAAAGATAGAAAACACAGTTTCACCACAGCCAACAAATCTCTCAACACCATCATCAACATATATTACCAACTATGCTTCATCAGGGAATGTCTTCATTTACAGTGAATCGTGAGAGCATATATAGACATGAGGCTTTGCAGAGGTGTAGTGAGGTGTGCTCTGCAGCTGTGGTCACACATGGTCACACAGTGGCACTGCGGGGCCCACACAGCTGCGGTCATTTGCCTGTAACATTTAAAGAGCTACACAAGGGACTGAGAAATTCTGTAGAGGTTTATCCCTAAAGGTATCAAATTTTGTATTATAACCTAGAATATTACAGCTACTGAGAGGAGAATTTATTATACTATTATTAGACAATTATAGGTATATCCATCAAACCCCTTTATTGAACTGACGTCTGTCAAATCTACTGTCATAATGTAGATCAAACACACAGCGCTAAGGCGCTCTGTAGCTAAGCTTCCTTCAACTCGTGTAAACACTATTGTGTTCAGACTGATAGAGATCAATGAAACCTAATTGTTTAGGACAATAATTGCGGTGTATGTATGGAGAAAGTGACAAACAATGGAGCAAGCGTTGGTCAAAACGAAGGCTTGCTTCTTTATGAGGCACGTGTCCCTTACAATTGCACCAGTGGTGTTGAGGGAAATGCTCGTATCAGATGAAATAGTCAGCTTCATTTACAGATGTACAGTGTGTGGATTTCATTTAAATCTGTATCTGAATATTTTAGCATAACATCTAAGAGAAAGATGAATGTTCAGGTAGTTTCTATAAAAAGCCATTCACACAAAAGGTTACAATATTGCATCACTGTGTTTGGACATTTTGTATTACTTCTCTTATGTTGATGGCATTACAAAATAAACAATATTAAATAAATTACAAAGATCTTGCTAGGCTTGTTCAGGACTACTGTAGTTGAAGGAAATTCCATAACATGCATTATTAAGTCTATCTCGGTTTGGGGTTTTATGGAGATGGATTGTTCCTAGCAGAAGATATGCGTTCAACCATTTTCTATTTCTTCTCTTTTTGTTGATGGCGTTATGAAATAAACTGCACTTGCTTCAGTTTTCAGTGTCATTTGTTCATTATGTATTTAAGCTTCTCAGTGTCTTAAGTTTACTGTGGTCCAGAATGATTACTGTAACATTAATGTACAGTGTCAAACGTATGTTGATGGCCGCACATAGCTTCATTCCCAGGATGCACCTGGGCTGGGGCGAGTGGCCGGATGCGGAGGACAGCTGCTTCCTGTGCACACTTCCTGGTTCAGCAAAAGAGTTGGGAGGGTTTTATAAAGGGAAAGTGGTGCCATGGATATATCAGACATATGTGATTTTTTGACATGCTGTATAGAAACAGGTGGACTTGGACTGGGCAATAAAGGAACACTACTCCATGACTGTTTATCACAATTCATTTACACTATATTTTTCTACAACATTGTCTACGTTTTGAAAGTTCATATGCCACAGTGATAGAGAATGTTGCAAAATACAGAAAATTGTTGGAGCCTGAGTTAAATTTGACAGTCTATTTTTCCCCGTTCCTAATTGTATGTATAACCTATAGAATATTTTTCCATGTATGCATCTATGCAGGATCAGCCTACAACAGGTCAGTGCTTGATCCTCAAATGTGTGTGCACTTTTATGTCAGTTTGTTGTCCTCATATTTTGTCATAATTGCAAATGTATGACTTTCTTCTCTTACATATACAAACAAAAAAAACAGTCAAATATTTATTTTTAATAAACATAGCTAAGTGCAAGCTTAGTGTTTTTTCCAAAATCCTTCCCAATTACACAAACCTAAAATGACAAACAAATTAACAACCAATAACTTTATGCAACAAAATCTCTGAACACAAAGGTACAGGATTAAGTTTTTGTCTTCAAGGCATTTACAAAACACCACATTGTGAGAAACTGATTTATCTGTTTTTCTATTCAATAAAATCACATGTTTATTAGACTAGATAAATATGAACATATAAGTTACTGTTCCTTGCATGTATTATGTATGGTAGCAGTTGAATAAATATTAGCAGAGCTTTGCCTCAAACAGTGGGTCTCCTCTGAGTCAGCCTCACAAAGTGGCCACATTTTCTGCAGCATGACACCGAGTTACCATCTTTCTTTGGGATATTCCAGCAGTTTATGCAACGCACTCTGTACTTCTTGTACCTAATAAAGTAAGAAAGAAAGCTACAATTAGATGATAAATGAGATTGTATAGACAGTAATACAACACTGAAAATTTAGATTTTTTCTTCTTTCTTTCCCAAATAGTCATTTTTGTAAAGGTTTTCTAAATAAAAAGGTCATTTAGCATGAGCTCATTAACGAGCTCTTTAACATTTATTTTTTTTAAATCAGGGGAGGCTTAAAGTTGTCATAACCAATTAATGAAAAGAGAAAAATCTGTATGTGCCTGTAGCTTGTTCACAGCACTCATAAACCCTACTGAAACTTGCCAGTACTGATGTGAATGATTTTTTTTTTTTTTAACTTTAGAACAGGTTTACACCGATAAATGTAGTGTGGAAAACCACTTAAAACAACGCATTTGGTTCAAAAAGCAATTATGTCCATATTAAATCAATTAATAAATTAAATTAACATGTTATTGATTGTGAAATATTTGATTTTGTATATTGCCCAGCCCAACTTTTTTTTTTTTTTCATCAAAGACACATTTACAATGTAGCTATAAAATAATTCCTGCTTTCTTCAGTTCAAAATGTGGATAATTATTAGATTACCAAAAACTTTTTTCATGTACCGATATACTATTTTTAATTTTTTTTTTTTTTTCAAATCAGCTCCAAGTACAATTATGATTATTAAATTGGTGTTATTACTTTAGTCCAGACGGACATAAAGAGGAGATGTACCTTATTCCACAAGCGTTGCACAGTGGTGTCCCGTCTTCAGCGTCTCTCCACATAGGGGTTTTTTTGGTAGAGCAGGACGCACACACTTTGTCCTCTAACGACACAGAAATTCACATTCATCAACCTCTGGTTTTGGATAAAAATGCCCTCTAGTGGGGAATACATGCTACTTCATAATAGAATCTTTAATAGTGAGCTAAAGTGTAAGCTATGAAAACTGAAGGCCATTATAAGTGTGATTTTACTTACTGGCTTCACTGGCAGCTGAATCACTGTCCTCATCAGAGCTGTTTTTACGAGACTTCTGGGACATTCTTGTCCTAAGCCTCATCTTCTTTACAGGGAGATCTGTGCTGTGTAAAATAGCAGAAACACAGTCAAATATAAAGTATTCAAAATCATATTTTAAGCTTCAGTGCAAATACCTGTATTTTGAGGTGATAAGAAGTCGACACTGCTCTTTGGTGTCATCCAGCTCTGTGTCCATCCGAAATGTGACGCCCTGAAAGCCTGGGTCTTGCACAGAGACACTGCGACTAGGCCGAGACTGTTTCCTTCTTTTTGATCTCCACAGAGAATTCTGCTCTGCAGATGATGTACTGTTGTCTTCCTCAACAGATCTGAGTTCAGACTTCATGTCACTGTGGTCCACAAGATGAGCTGCTGGGATCTCCCCTGAGGAGTCCTCACATGTGGAGGCACGGTTTGCTTGAAGGTTATTTGGCTGTTGCTGTTCAAATGAGCTACAAGGCTGAGCATTAAACTGAGACTCTGTTGACTCCAGGAGTCCTTTATAAGGCACTTCAGAATTTAAACAAATGTTGGAATTGTGGTCTAGGTTCGGGAATGGTTCTGTTGCACACATCTCATCATTTGGACTTAAAGTCAGATGCTCATCAGTGTCTAGGGCTCTAGCAGAAGGAGCTTCAGATAAAAAGTCATAAAATGTGTGTTGTGTGGAGAGGCACTCCTGTGTCCAGTCACTGCTCAGGTCTAAACCAACAGCGAAAGTGAGCTCAGGTGTCTGAGAAGCATCAGCAGTGTGTTTTGCTTCCTCTTCTTTAATGGGAAAAAACAGTGAAGATTTCCTGGTCTCACAGTTTTCTAATGTACACTGTTTTGTATGTGTACTTTCGGTTTTACTGTCACAGTCACTCTCACGATTTACAAGTTGTGCAAAGTCCTGAAATTCCTCTGCTTGTTTGAACCAAAATCTGAGAAAAACAGTGAAGAAGTGAGGCCGGCTTCTTCATCTTCACTTTGGTGTTGGAGTCTCTCACATAGTAGATTAATAAGACTTAGTACCTTTAAGGGACTCTGGACCTTTTTCTCCTGATTAGTGAGAGGTCTGTGGCAGACACCCTGAGTACTGGGACAGAGACGTGGCGGGACATCCTCCTTACGACCAGTCCACATAGAGTCTGCCTCCAGCAAACTTTTGTGACTTGGAGATGCTAGTTTGGACACTTCCTGGAAAAGGTAATGCAGAGCTGATTGAGAGGCATCTTGTTTTGGACTCTGATTTTCCAGAGGTAAACTTAATTGTGTCGTCGCTCCTGTGCTCATCCTTTCTGTGAAAAGAATTGTATTTAGAATACAATTGTAGCTCAAACGTTTAATAGACCTAGACAACTCAAGTCATTCATAAAGGAAAACTATGTATTTGCATTAAACTTACACTAGTTGTATTCATATTAGCACAACAAAGTGACTTGACTCATGTCAAAACAATAAATTATCCTAAAGGCAGTATTAAGCAATGGTTGTAGGATTAAACAAAACCCCTAAATTTATCACACCTTATTGGCTTACCTTTTTAATGTAGCAACCCTAAATATGAAAGACTTTATAATGTAGCTGATTCTCAAAAGGAACGATTTTCGCGGTCATCAAGTACGTCGCGAGCGCGAGTGTTGCCAATTGCTAAAATAAAATATACATACAATTACAAAGAACGATTTAGGCTACAACCCCCAGTAGATTAAAGCTATATAAAATAAATACATTAAATTAAAAAAAAAATTATCCAAGTAAGCCAGCTAGTAATATCTGAAATTTAAATGCTAATATTCTATAGATCTAAACACTTGTAACAAGATGAAAGCTCACCTTGAACTGACACGATGATTTCAAAAGTGATCAGTCTCCGTCGAGCATAAACTCGACCCTGCACCTGTCATCTTTGAACCTTCACAGGTGTAGGCAGTTAGCTGAATTAGGCGTTCAAAAGTCATCGTAGCATCCCACGAAACTCTGCGCAACACATTCCAAGCCTTTTTTTGGTAGCACTTAGCAAAGCACATGTCTTGTTTGCTAGCCAAAAAGGCCTATTTTCAAATAAATTGTTTCAGCTAATGAACCAACATGCCGTGTCGACGTTTGTGTATGTGTCATAGACTAATAAAGTACATAAAACACACGTTTAATATTTGTAATACACAACTTTTATCAGACAGTAAGTTTAGTAATTGTGCGTAACGTGACGTAGGCTTACAGTAAACTGTGCAATAAAAAGATTAAGGTAAATTATTACAGTCAAGTTTACATTTTTGAATATTAAGAACAAAGCTGAACCTGTATGTCATCAATAATTAATTAGGTCTAAACTTTGCATCCAAAAGTATCTTTGAATGTGAATTGTCATTAAAGATTCTGTTCAGGCTTTCTAAAATTCACTTTGCATAGAGCAAAACCCATACATATGAAATTGTGTCAGAGGATGTGAAGATCTACCAAAAATATAACACTGCTCAAATGAATCCAGGTAGAAAACATAATTAAAGCTCAAAAAGGCAGTTTTGCATCACAGTAGGACCCAAAAGTTGCATAAAATTAATTTTAGCAAATACAAGCCCTTTATTGCTTTAAAGCAGTAATTTGGCTGCCATGAGGTCTTGCTTTTGTTGTAGCTGTAACAAGGAATGTTGTTCCTATTCACAAATTCAGTCAGTTTGTGAAAGTTGTATGTGAATGTTGGCTTGAGAACATTTCCAAAGAAACTAAAACACTGTCAGTTAAATGTCTGTTTTCATTGTAACCATTGGAGTGTTTGATACCAGACCATGGCATCTCCGTTAACCATTGAAATGTGCGTACTTCTTTAATCTGGCAACAAGCTGTCAAAGTGTATCTTCTTATGGCCCCTCAAACCAGCAAAGGCAGGCAAAGTCGATTCCTCTTCATAAAGAACTGGCCAATATCAGTGAGGTTTTGGAACATGTCCATCCACATAAAAGTTCCTAGTGACCTTAGGTAAAGTTAACTCAATCCCATCCAACTCAGGCGTGATGATTATTTGGCAACCTAGACGAGAGTTCTCCTGCAGCATGGGCGCCATATCCAGCATGTCATCCTCCCTAAATGAGCAACACCTGTGTTAGCAGCATGTATACCATTATTTGCACTTACACTACAAGTTAAGACCTACTTACCTCTCTTCAGGTTCTGGAAGTTTGTCATAATAATCAGCGTTCACATAAACATGACAGGTGGAGCAGGCCAGAGAGGCCTCACATGCACCTTGAGCCAAAAACAGACAACTGTTATTAAGTGTTTTTAATTGTGTATGCATATTACTTTGCACCTACCTTCTAAATCAACACCATTCTTATGAGCCAAGTACAGAACATTATCCCCCACTTTGGCCTTCACAGGAATCTTCTGACCAGATCGATCTATATACACCACATTGACCCTACAATAAAGGATTATAACAATTAGGTAATCAAATGCTACTAAAGTGATACTTTGTATTTTTTGTGATATTTACACATCATGTGGGTCTTCTGCATTTGAACTTCCTTCGTCACTCTGATTGAGACCTTTAAGAAATTAATAACACATGTTTACATAGACTAGTATTGTATAAAGTCAGTAAAAATTGTGAAATGTGACATGATACAAAACTACTTTATATGACTTGCTAAGCTATGAGAGGGCTCTACTTTGATGGTTTGGTAGTTGATTTGATTTTTAAGACTATGAGGTTTTGCATGCACAACATCAGAGTATTTTGCAAGGACTGAACTGGAGTTTTCAAGTAACGAGTACAATATCACTTAACAAGTTGCCGTTTGCTCTCTGTGTACTTGCACATAGTTGTTTTGGGTGGATTTTTACAAATTTTGTCAGCTTGTGTCAGCGTCACATAAACAAACGAGAAATATGCTGCATTCATATGCTCTCAAAAACTGGGAAGTTCTGACTTCAGACTGGGAAAGTCTAGTTTCTTACTAGAACATATGCAGATCAGTAATTCACCTTTTGTTCATTGTAAAACACAAAACTGAGCTTAAACACCTTGAAGATAAACTGCAGATCTAATAAGCCCAGTCTCTTCATTTTAATATGTAACTGTAAGAAGTAACAGCGTTTAAATAACACATTTTTATTGTTGCAAAGTGGCTATGGGACAGTTTTGAACAATATGTGCTTCACTGTGAGCATTAATCTTTTGAACTATAACAAGTAAATACAGACAAGTGGGCGGGGATAGGTGGTAGGTGAGAACAGAGATTTTCTGAGCACTTGCGATCCAGCTTAAGAACAATCCAAGATTACTCAAACGCATGAAACAATTCACATAACTTTGAGTAAACTATGGTGAAGGGAGGCCATTACATAAGGGTTAACATGTTTAAATAATATATTTTACATAATAAGACCCCTTTAAGAGGATCGGAGTGACACCCTTCGTCTCTCGTGAACGCGCAAAATTGAGGGGTTTGGCTTAAGCAAAGGGTTAAGGGTGAAATTAGTTACGCAAATGTTTGTTAGTATCACTGCTTTACGTGTGTTTCACAAGCTGCTGTCATGAACACTTTGGTTTGGGGAAGTCGGATCATTACGTAGGAATCTCCGAGCTTCCCAGAGCACATGAATGCAGCATTACTCCTTCTGTTGAGCTCCATCCACAAGGAGGCAAGGCTAATGTTTAGCTATACTCACCTATACTTGTGCGTAGATGCCTGCTTATTGTCCCGTGCTTGTCCAAAGAACCTCTCCTCACTAAATGAGCCGCACTGTCACTACATCTGTTCAATGTGTACAAAGGACACGTGCTACAAACAGGTAAAACCCGAGAAAGTCTGAATGTCAGACCCATGCTTGTCCGCACAGCTGCAGAGGCCGCCATGACAGTGTTTTATCACGAGACCACAAGTCACCAATGAGTAATTTGCTTCAGTTGGATCCGTGCTACATTTTATAACCACCAGAGGGCATTATCTCCCAAATATTCTGTATGTATTATCTGAAATTATGCAACTGAAGACGAGACAAAATCATACACCCTTGCCAAAAAAAAAAAAAAAAAAAGGAACCTTCTATAATGTTGGCAATTTAAGCTATCTAGGCCTATATTCTATGACGGTGAAAACAGTGACAAAAATATTGAATTGATTGAATTAAGTTATTAGAAGTCCCTAACTCTCTTATAATGAGAGTGGCTCAGCTTATATGTAGAATGGTCAAAGGCAACAAAGTCTCATTTTGCTGTCAGCAGGTCTTCTCCTCCTTAAAAAGGGAGAAAAGAAAGGAATCCTCTCTGCACATGTATAAACTACTAATAGTTAGTAATAGTGAGTTATTCAGACTGCAGAGGCTAAAAGTATATATGCCAGCTTCAAAAGTATATTTTCTTCTCCAAATATTTCAAAAACAGCTTAAATTTTACTTGGGAGTCACATGCTAAAAATCAGCCCAAAACAGGGGTTTGGTATTTAGGTTGGACTCAAATTATACTTTTCTTGTTCTTTGTTTTTTCTCTATGTATCATTCTCCTCTATCTGGTACAAGCATATCAAATCGTTGTTGTGCAAGCGATGTCAGGACCACTAACTTTGAAAGTGTAACTAATTAGAAACAGACAAGCCCAATGCTTTCTTGTGAGAATGATTGTTTCCCCTCCAGACAAAAAGAAAACCTGCCGTCGAGGTGAACACGGCAGTCTGAACTGGCTTTACAAGTCTCCGTTTTCTGCAGTTAATCCTTTAGTATTTGCAACTTTAGATTGGGACCACCTGAACATTTTAGAATCCAATTTGTAAATGCAGAAACAAATGACATGTATTATTACCACCATGTTCATCTTATAGGTTTGTTCTGTGTTGAAAGGTGCACTGTGTAAATTTGGCCCGAAGGGTTGTTCAGGTTTGTTAGGACTAACTGTTTGATTCAATTTTGTGCTGAAAAGACTGTCAAATGACAAAATTAATGTGCAATCTTTTAAAATGTCTTAATAAAAGATATTTTAATCTTCATCTCTTCTCAAAATGTTTTTTTAAATGCCGAAAAAAAATTATGTTTGGCCCTTGGCACTCTTCAATGCAATATATTTTGGCCTGCGAAGAAAAAAATCAGCAAGTTTTGGCCCACCAAGGAAAAAAGTTTGGGCACCCCTGGCATAGAGGGTATTTATCCTCACTTAGAATGTCTACTTTTACAAAACTGTGTGGTTGTCTTTTCACCTGAATGAAAGTTACGCTGTGCACCTTTGAATAAGCATCGTCGTGCAGTGCAGTGAGTGATGACTGTCCACCCTGTGAAAAACAGTGGGACTTGCTAACTGTTGACCTTTGAACTCTGATTATATGAAAGCCGTAGACAGGGGTCAAAGGATGTGCTTCAATACAATTAATCATGTCAACATACACTACTACACCAAAGAGTAAGGAGGTATAACTCAGTAGCACTTCTTTAATCAAAACAAATAAATAAAAACACTACTACTACATTTAAAAGAACAGCAGTCCATAGTTCATACTGTATGTCATGTTGTATTTACATTGAAACACAACTGGTCAAGTCATGGCAGCACTGTGATGGATGGACCCTTGGGGACAAAGGAAAGCATAGGCTCCTATCAGTGTTGACAGAATTATAAATGGCTTTTGCACTGACCAAAATGGTGTGTATTTGTTTTAAAAAGAAGCCAGTAAAACTATTTGTCCATATCCACCCACTAAACTTTCAAACTTAAACAATTAGCTACCAGCCTGTTAGTTTTGCTTTGCCTTTTTGTGAGGGGTGACTGGTCAAAGATTTATGTTACTGCCGAGAGAGACAACCTGTTGAGTCCCAGACACGGTGAAACTTGTAGTCCTAAGTCTGACAGCTCTCTTGGGACCATGAGGCGCTAACTCCACCACAAACTGGACTTTGTCTGACACCACATGACCCAATGTGCCAATTTAGTGTGGCTGTAAATATTCTAAACATTCTGTATGTCAGTTTTATATATCAGAATAAAACACAAGCTCCTCAGACATGTCACGTCTCCGGTCACACTTAGAAACTTTTACGTTCTTCTGGAAATCCTTTGTGAGAAGGAAATTATGCACGGGACAGCTTTGTCATGTGCTCCATAATGCATGTTTGTGTCTGTAACAATGTTTGTGATCAGAATAAACAAGTAAAGTCTTTTGTTGATACATTTCAAATTATACAGTGAATATATCTCAGGTATTTGGTTCAAACTAATTCATGTTAAATTGCTTACACTAGTTGTTTTAAGTCTTTGAATTAGCAAAGTTAAGAGTCTGTAACTTAAACTTGTATTTTATTGTTTTGACCTTCCTATAAAGTTAATAAGTGGCATGCGACTTGTTGGTGAAACAATGGGGTAAGTCCCTTCACATCCTCTTTGGTTGATAAAACTTCAGTTGCCTAACATTTCCTTTTAAATGACAAGAGTTAACAAATGAAAACTTTGAATTGAATTTGCCTCAGTTTCTCATTTCAAAAATTCTGTCTGCCTTTATTTGAGCCCCTATCATTCATTCTCATTATACCACACAAACACAGGTATTCTGAGCCCAGACAAAACAAACTTATCGGGCACTGACTGCACAGAGACTTCAGATAAGTCCCTTGTTCATTCTGTTTACACTAGAACAAAAGATGGTTAGATGTGTTATACACATTTCAAACACTGCTCTTAAACACCAATATTTATTAGGCACTTTAGTGATTTTAAGAGGCACTGCAAGCTGGCAATTAAATGCTTTCCCCTTGGTTAATGTGATACAAGACTTTGGCTCAAAGACTGATTTGTTCTTTGGAATGTGTAAAATAATTATAATGTCAGGCTCATAAAGTTAACCAGGATTTCTTCTCCTTTGCTCTGTGGGTGGAAATGTAGCATGAAGCGGGTCCACATCGCATTGTTTGATTCTAAAATGCCTAACTTAAGATTAAAGCAATGCTCGGGCACACTCAACATGAAGCCTGCATTCTCTTGACAATAGTTCTGTGCAAAAGGATTTTCTCAAAGCAGTCGGGGAAGAAACTACTCAGTTGAATTATGATGATATTATTATTCTCAGAAATTTACTCAGTTGCTGTTTTGAGATTGTAACACAGTTGTGCCCAAAGTGGGGCCTGGGGGCCAAACTTGACTCACAAGTGTGTCTGATTTGGCCCAGAAAAAGGTGCTCAGGTTAGTTAGAACTGTTTGATTCAATTTTGTGTTGAAAAGACTGTCAAAGACACCTAATCAAATTAAATCCTTAAAAAAATGTTATTAAAAGACAATTTAATCTTTATCTCCTTTCAAATAAAAAATGCAAAACAAAATTATGTTTGGCTTTCAACACAATTCAGTGTAATACATTTTGGCCCACCGAGAAAAAAAATCAAATTTTGGCACACCTCAGAAAAAAGTTTTCCTGTTAAATTGTGTCTATTTATATAGCGCTTTTCCACCTTTCAAGGCACTCAAAGCGCTTCACAATCAGGAATCCACTCACCCAGTGTACGAAGACACTGAGGCAACCCAACAACAATTTCTACTCTTGTCATCCTACTGTGAAACCTGGTGTTCCAGCGTTCTCCCATCCAAGTACTAACCAGGCCCTAACTTGTTTAGCTTCTGAGACAAGCAGGTATGGCCACAATACAACTATATACAACAATCTGTTCTGGCAGTTTTTTTCACATAATAGACTTCATTACATTACTTTAATCTGATTAAGTAGGTTATTGTTATTAGTAATCCTACACTGTTCCTCTCTGCATATTTAAAGTAATCATTACAGTAACTAAGAAAAGTTTCTTCACTGTGACCTGTCAGTCCTGTTTCAGAGTGGCCATGTCGACGGGGCAGCGGGTGATGATAAAAGCTTGGCAGGTGGCAGTTGAACGGTCCAGTCTGTTCTTGGAATAAAGCAGATGTGTGCAGCGCCACATAAGCCTGGGTCATGTATCTTAGCTGCTCCTGTCACTGCGTCTGTGAGCTACTGCAGTGGGTTTCCTGTTGATAAGGCCCTGGCATTGAACGGTTTTATTTTTTTAACAGAATTTTCAATTCTTTCACAACTGCAAAAAACAAACAAACAAACAAACAAATAAACAAAGACCAGAAAGAACATACAGCTTGTCTTTTTCAACTATTATTTAGTTTGGTGTGATAATAATCACTTTAGTCAGGTAGTTTGTGAAAAGAAATGACAAACTGTTGAAGTCTTGCTCATCAATAAGCAACATGAAATACAGGAACAATTTATAGATAATTCATAACTGTTTTATAATATATATTAATTTATAGGAATTTTAACCCAATCCAACAGTTGAAAGTGGAATTACTTCTGATTGTGTCACTGTTGGCCGTCCATGTCCAATCAGTAATTATTATAAACTTCATCTAAAGTGGGGGAAAACATGTATCATTTATCTGCTTTAAGGATGACACTGAATACAATAAAAAAAGTCAAGGATCTTAAGGAACAATGCAAAATGTTTACACACACTTTTGACACAAACTATTTGCTTTGAACAAACTACACTAACTTGTGTGAAGCTCTAGTATCACCTCCTGTGACCAGACACTTGATGAGGTGACGTGAACAGGTGTCTACAGTAAAAACGGGTCTGTGTGTACAGCGCAGCTTGAGTCACTCACATTCCACGCCGTGAACCCTCAGCCACATCTAAACTCGCTCACACACACATACACGTACACACACGCACACAGACAGTCACACTACCTCCACTCGCAAAACATGTCCTGTTATTACACATTGTTACTCATCCTTTTTCTGTTGCCTATAAGAAGCACCTGGCATGTTATTATCTCATCTAAACCAAATATAACCAAGCACGAAACTCCAGTCTGGCTCTGACTTTATTTATAGATCTCATGACAGATTAGGGATTATACAATCCCAATGTGAAGGAAAATGTAGGACTTTTTACAGGGCTGGCGAACTGCCCAATCTGGGGGACAAGAAAACTTCTGCTGATAAATCCTTCAGAGTGATAAGCACAGGGCTGCTGACAAATGTCTAAAAATAAGTCCTTATATACTGAAAGAGAACAAGCCATTGATGCACAATGCTGTATTTGAGAAGTTGTTAGGGAATAAATGTTATGAACGAAGAACGGTAGTGACTGGGCAATGGATCATTTTCTGTTTGCATTTTTCAAAACGTCTAAATGTGAAAGTGTTTGTATGTTCACTCCAACAACATTTATTCCTTTCACTTAAGGCTTTGATTCTTTTTAAAACAATATTAAGATTTAAAGAAGTATTATGCTTTGTTTGCATTGTTCTTGTGTTTTAAACATGCTCCTGATTACCTTCATATTGGTGTCTTATGGATTAGAACTTAAAAAATCTATAACAAAGCACACATATTGTTTTCATCAGAAATGTAGTTAGTTAGAGCTCCTTCTGACGGCAAAAGAAGTTACATGAAAACATTCAAATCGAGCTTGCCTGATATGCTCATGCGGCAGAAATGCTCAAAGTCTGAATAATTAAATGAGCTCACAAAACTGGGAAATTTGGAGCAGTGTTTTCTGAAGCTCAGAAAGGAAAGAATAGTCTCACACACAGAGCACACCTGTGTTTTTGATGAGCAGGTAATTTTGCGTAATATCCGCCCTTTTCTATGAAAATATGAATATTGCATTTTTTCCATTTATCATTGCTGATGGCTGAGTAAAATAAACAGATTTTATTACCCCTGCTGTTATCATCTTTGTTTATATTACCACTGTTGCACTTATTTAATCATGTCTTCAAAAGATTTTACTCATTGCTTTTGTATATTCTATTTTACCACACTAATTTACTTGAGCTTAAGGCCATGTTGAACGCTAAGGCCAAATGGTTTGGGTAATGTGCCTGTAAATCAGTTTTATCATCTGGTAAATGTGTAAATTATTATGATATTTAGTGGTAAAGCAATAGGATAAAGTGCCAAAAATGTGGTCGCACAATCTTTGACCATTAAGTGGATTTTAATTAAGACTGCAATACAAACATGCATTACCACAGGGTTCATTTCTGTTGGGGGTGAGGCTACATTCCTTTGCCACTCAAGAGATACAATTTAGAATTTACAAGGGTTTCTGCGTCATGTGGAAAATCCCTAAAAATTATCATATTGCTGATTTCACATTGGGTGGCCTATGGTTGGTCTTTTCGATAAACAGTGTATACCTGAACTTGTGCACTAGATTTAGCAGTATCACTGTCTTTACTGAATATTAATATTTCTGTGAAGGGCTGGTCTACTTTTCAATGCTTGACAGTTTTACCTTTACAATTTTCCATAGCATCTTCATGCTGAATAGACTAAAAAAGTAAAGTTATAAGCTGTACAACTATGTCAAGGAAGTGTTTGGGCAAGCAGAAAGATGTTTGGAATGGCAATACATTTATGATGCATTTTTCCTCACATGATCTTGTCCTTGAAAATTCTGCAAGTTTGTATTGTGCATCCGCAAAATGAAAGTGCCAACATTCCAGCCTGCTGTCTGAAGATTACAACTTACAATGTAACTAAGCTCATTCATTATTTTCTAAAGCATAAAGTTTTGTTTGTGCATATTGAAAGATAGTTAACATTCCCTTGTAAACACCCGGTAATGATTCATGAGAAACTTTAGAAGGGGAGCCATTGCCAGTTACACTTACACACTCCCACACGACTCCCACTTTACGAATAATGACTTTTGCTCACATCTCTGTTCCTATTTTCACCATGTGTTCCATGTTGCTATGCTGTATAGTTGAAAGGCACTGAGTGGAAAGCCCCATGTAAGGAGTAGGTAAACAACAGTATCTCCCCGCTCTCATCTCGCTGTGACCCATCTTCTGCTCAATATATACCTGATAGTATCTACATCTTGTCAACATCGTCCATCACTGCTATCAAGAAAGACTTGTTCAGACCTCCTTTGTCGACAGAGCTCCAGCAACCCACACAAACAAAAACCATCATAAAAAACATGCGCAGTTTGATCATTTCTGTGGTGGCACACTATATACACTTTTCCCTGCTTGTCTCTATGGAGATATTTCTGCTTTGCCTTGACATTAAACATGTGCATGCTTTCAGTGTTTTTGTTGCTCAAAAGTACACTACCTGATAAAAAAGTAAGGAAAAAGAAGTCACTACCTGAATTAATTAAGTAGGCCTGGCTTATTGTGCCCAAATAGTGAGATCAGCTGACAACGTCCTGAATGAACGGTAATTTCATCAATGGATTTCTTCATCTCTGATGGCAAGTGCATATTCCAAAATTATAATTTCAGGATTCATGGGGCTCACATATTCACACATATTCATATTCACACATGAACTGGTCTCCACAGAGTCCACCAATTAATCTCATTGAAACTCACTGGGATGTGTAGGACAATGCAAGATGGAAATAAATATTTTAGCATTACAAAAGCATTCACTATAAGCCTTCCCAATGCATAACCAATGTTACAACAAATGAATGCTAAAATCAAAACTAAAAGTGGTTAACTCCATAGGTAGAAGCTTTAGTGATAGTTTTCCAGAACAGTTTTGAGATTTCATTGTGAAAGTAAAAGCACTGTGTACACTTCTAAAGTAATACATTTTTATTTCTTTTGTATCTTATGCTCCGTTTTGTTCCCAACTTTATGTCTGAAAAAGCCATTGTTGCTAATGTATGAGAGAAACATGGGGGGAACATGTGTGTCCTGCAGGTTCAGTTTCACTCTGTGTGCGGTAAATCACATCTTTTCTCAGTAAAACACAGGCACCGCACCCACAAACCACACTCTCCCTGTCTGGCTTTATGGGGTACAGCCGCATTGGACTCTCGACTCTTCTGAATTGCTGGATTTTCTTTCAAACTAAACTTTTCCTCATTGTTCCATGGATAACACTGACTAGCTCTATTTACTTTTCAAATGTATGAAAATAAGAAAGAAAAGGAGATTGAAAGAGGAGAGAAATAAAACTTTGCAATTTCAATGACGCATGCAATCAGTGAACCCCAAACCACAGAGAATGAGGGAGCGTGGTTAGAAAGAGGCAGAAGAAGCAGAGGGGCTTAGGGGTAAAAAAAAAATCTTGGTTTTCTGTGGTGGTTGGTAATGGCTCCAGTTGTCTGGAAAGCAACTGGGAAATACAGAATGTTTATTCAGTACAAGCAGACACAGCTAATATCATCATTATGGGCAATGACAGAATGCTCTGGCTCTATAAACTATGAGTTTGGAAGAATCCAGCCACAGAAGGGCATAATTGTCGGTTAATTTCATGCCAAAATAATAAAGCTGCTTGAAGTAGGGAATCTGGCATAAAAAAAAACATAATTAATTAGAAACAGCCAAGAGCATAGCCCTCAAAATATAAAATCCACGACAATATAGAGTCAAAAACTCAAACTGGAAAATGCCACTGTTTCATTGTGACTGTTAGAGCCAAATGTGCTTAAGAGTAGGAATGTCTTTGTTTGCCGCTAGAGGGGGCTCTGGGAGTTTGTGTGGCAACGGCTCAAATAGCTGTGTGTTTCCTCAATCTGGCAACGCTACCGGAAGGAAGCAACAGTCTTTTGACCGTTGTGCGGGAAGGTTTGTTGGTGTTTTAAGACTTTTTATAACTGAATTCACTGGACTTTTTAGCTTGAAATGTTAAATAAAGATGGAAGTATATTTTAAATCATGTGGCTGGAAGTGCCTTCGTTAACCATGTCACCAACAATTAAACAACGAGTCAGACTAACTTTCGGTAGCAAGTAATGTCTGTGTCAAGGAAAGGAACAGGACATTACACTATAGTCAAAAGACTGGGCTTCATATGGAATCAGCAGCCGTGTGTTTGAAGAAGGAGCAAGGAAGGAAAGCACCTGTGAGCGCTTGAGTCCAGGCGTGTGGTAGTTTTCCACCCGCGAAGCTCACCGGAGGACCAGGCCGTGTTTGCCCGGAGAAGAGGTGGGACGCAGAGGAACGACTGGGAGTTTGGATCCGCTTTGGTGTTGACCGGAAAATTCTACTAGGCGCCCAACGGCTCTGTACAGAGGTATGTGTAGCGCTACAAAAAATAATGGCCATTTAACTTGTGTGCACACGATTTGTGAACTTAAACCCAATGCATTGGTATCTTTGCGAATAAACTGCGGTGCGTTCTACTTTGGACTTGCCCTCTGCGCGATCAGGGCGTCATCAGGCTTTCGTGAAATTGGAACTATAAAAATAATAAATAAATAAACTGAGAAAATGGAACATTTTGTGAATGAAAACCCGGAAACGTGTCGCATCGAAAATGACAATCCCATTAACGGTGACGAGAAGGAAGAGCATGCCGTTAAAAACAAAAGACCAATAAAATTAACGTATAAAGCACTTTCAGACAAAATAGAAAAACTGCAGAGAATTAGAAAAGATTTATTCAATCAATTAAAACATTTAAGAGAAAGGGTGAAAGTGCTGATGGACAGTAATGATTTGCATAATGTGAAATCTGACTTTGAGAAAATGAGCTCTCTGTACAA
Source organism: Mugilogobius chulae (assembly GCA_038363315.1). Lineage (NCBI taxonomy): Eukaryota > Metazoa > Chordata > Actinopteri > Gobiiformes > Gobiidae > Mugilogobius > Mugilogobius chulae. The sequence continues at coordinate 30,700,383 of CM076398.1, forward strand.
TGAAGTGTCTAATGTTAATGAATCTTTAGTATCTTTAATGCCTGTTGATGAAATTGAAAGGCAAAATGTGTGGTTTAAAGCTAAGCTGTTGGTTGAGGAATCTTTTATGTCTGATGTAAAAATATGGTTGGAAAAGTGGTCATGTGTTAAAGGTGTGTACAATGGTGATGTAGTTGATGACATAAAACCCGAAGATAGTGCATCAAATGTTTCAAAAAGGTCAAATAAAAGAAGCAGTTGCAGCTATAAAAGTGATAAATCTACTACTTCCGATCGCATCAGAGCTGAAGCAGATCGTGCTGCCCTCCTTGCCCGCATGTCAGTCTTAAAGAAAAGACATGAATTGGAGGTGCAAGAAGAATTACTTAGAAGAAAAAGGAGATGCTTGCTTTGGAATCTGAAATTGAAGCTTCAAATGCTAAAATAGCTGTTTTACAAGCTGCTTCAGAGTGTGGAAGTAAATCCAAAACTCTTATGAATTCCAAAATGTCAAACAATCAAGGAAAGGGCACAACACTTAACCCTAATGTCCAACCATTCATACCGGCACACAATGATCAGGAAACCAAGACAACGGTTAACATTAATCAAAGAAGTCTAAGTTCTGAATTAATACCTGTTGGAGTTGAGACTCCGTCTGTCTTGAATGCTGGATCAGACCTGCACTTGATGAACATCAGACAAATCACCATTGATGATAAACAACGTGAACCCTCGTCACAACCAACACATGACATCTACGCTATTATGCACCGACAAAATGAAATTACAGCTGCTCTTGTTGAACAACAGCGCACCATGTCTCTGCCAAACAGAGAAATCCCAGTGTTTGATGGCGACCCGCTTCAATATTTACGATTCATTCGAGCATTTGAGCACGGGATAGAGTCAAAGGCTAACAATGTTGACTGCTTGTATTTCCTGGAGCAGTTTACTACAGGCCAACCAAGAGAGTTGATTCGCAGTTGTCAGCATATGGCTCCCGAGAAAGGATACAGCCTGGCAAAAGAACTGCTGTATGAAAATTTTGGAAATGAGTATAAAATTGCATCCTCATATATTGAAAAGGCATTGGCTTGGCCCAACGTGCGTTCAGAAGACGTCAAGTCATTGCAGGCATTTTCCTTGTATTTAAGAAGTTGCTCTAACGTAATGGAAGAGTTGCAACATATGCAAGAATTGGACATGCCTTCTAACATGAAAACATAATTGCAAAGCTACCCTTTAAAATGAGAGAGCAATGGAGAACAAGGGCTCATGATATATTGGAGAGACACAACAACAGGGCTAAATTTAAAGACTTGGTGGAGTTTGTGGAAAGGCAAGTCAAAATCTTGTCGGACCTCTTTTTGGAGACATACAGGATCAAGTCCAGACAAAGGGACAGGGTAAAGCTGTGTCGAGGACTTCATTCAGTCGTGGCAACAGTTTTGCTACTAGTGCCACTGCTGTGACTGCAAATGAACCGAATCACTTATCAACAGAGAATCGCTCCAAAAAATGTATGTGTTGCAATCATGATCATCGAATTGAAGATTGTTCAAGGTTCAAAGCAATGAGACATGAAGACAAATTGGCATGTTAAAGGATAAAGGCCTCTGTTTCGGTTGTTTGAGCAGTGGACATGTAAATAGAGATTGTCAAGAGCGAATGAATTGTCAAATTTGTGAAAGGAAACATCCTACTGTGCTTCATCTAGGTAGGAGGAGAAGGATGAGCTTTGACACGGACCGGCCTGCTATTGAAGACAACACCATAGCTTCCCCATCCACCACAGAAATGTGTGGTCATACAGGGGCCGGAAAAAGTGATTGTTGTCTGTCTGTTTTACCTGTCCAAGTGAAATCCATCAAGGGAGATAAAATTGTGCAGACTTATGCCTTTTTAGACCCTGGGAGCACGGCTACCTTTTGCTCAGAACGCCTTATGCAACAGCTTAACATTACAGGAAAGAGAATGAGTTTTCTCTTGACCACCATGGGACAGCAGAAGGTCGTTTCAACTAATGCACTTACTGATCTGGAAGTGGCGGGTTTGGATAGTAACAATTTCTATGAGCTTCCAGAGGTTCTTACACAAAGGGAAATGCCGTGAATGATGAAAACATAATTACAAGAGAAGAACTGTTACAGTGGCCCTACCTTGCTCATGTAAAAATTCCACGCATAAATGCGAAGATTGATTTGTTAATTGGAACTAATGCTCCCAAGTTGCTTGAACCTTGGGAAGTTATAAATAGTTGTGGAACTGGTCCATATGCAATAAGAACTGTCCTGGGATGGGTAGTGAATGGGCCTCTCCAAGAAATAAAGGGTGTTTCCCCAAAAACCGGACTTCCTGTGGCTACAGTAAACAGAATTTCAGTCAGTAGGCTTGAGGAATTATTGAATCGTCAATATAATCATGACTTCAATGAGCAAATTGTGGACCAAAAGGCAATGTCAAGAGAGGACCTTAAGTTCATAGATATTATGGAAAATTCTGTGGATCACCAAAATGGCCACTATAGTGTGAAATTGCCATGGAAAAATGAGAAACATCTTCTACCTAACAATATATGCATTGTTAAGCAAAGACTATTAGGGCTGAAGCGAAGATTCAGAAAGGATGAACAGTTTCACAAGGAATATACTAAATTCTTTTGTGATATGATTGAAAAGGGTTATGCAGAAAAGGTTCCACAGCAGCAGTTGGAGGTAGAAGATGGAAAGGTTTGGTATGTACCACACCATGGAGTGCGCCATCCAAGAAAGGGCAAGCTGCGTGTTGTGTTTGACTGTGGATCGGAATACAAAGGGACATCATTAAATCACCATCTATTGCAAGGGCCAAACATGACAAGCTCTCTACTTGGAGTTTTAACCAGATTTCGTCAGGAACCAGTGGCTTTCATGGGGGACATAGAGGCCATGTTTTATCAAGTCAGAGTTGCAGATGAAGATAAAGACTATCTGCGTTTCCTGTGGTGGCCTAATGGGGACTTCAATCAGGAGTTTGAGGAATACAGAATGAATGTTCACGTTTTTGGAGCAGTATCCTCTCCTAGTTGTGCAAGTTACGCGCTTCTAAGAACAGTCGAAGACTGCGCCGCCCAATGTACTTCCTCAGTGGCTAACACCATTAAACGCAACTTTTATGTCGACGATTGTTTGAAAAGTGTGTCTTCTGAAAAGGATGCAGTAGAAATGATCAAGGCTTTGTCTGAAGTTTGTCTAAAGGGAGGATTTGTTTTAACAAAATGGATCAGTAACAGCAGAGAGGTTTTACATTCAATGACAAAGGGGCGAAGAGCTAAAAAATGGGAAACTTTGGATCTAGACCGCGACCAGCTCCCAATTGAAAGAGCTCTGGGACTTGAGTGGTGCGTTGAGACAGACACCTTCAAGTTTCATATGGCATTGAAAGAGCAGCCACATACAAGAAGAGGGGTTTTGTCTGTCATTAGCTCCATTTATGACCCGATAGGACTTCTAGCTCCTGTAACATTGCCTGCTAAGATGTTGTTACAAGAATTATGTCGTAGGGGCTGTGGCTGGGATGAAATTGTGCCTGAGGATGTTGAAGCTCGCTGGACAAGATGGTTGGCTGATTTGAAGAAGCTGTCAATGTTTAAGGTTGATAGGTGCATCAAACCCAGAGTCTTTGGAACACTTAGGTTTGCGCAGTTGCACCATTTTTCTGACGCAAGTAAAGATGGGTTTGGTGTTGTCAGTTATCTGAGAATAGAAAATGAGAAGAATGAGACTTATGTTTCTTTTCTTCTCGGAAAGGCACGAGTTACCCCATTAAAGAGCATTACTATTCCTCGCTTAGAGCTTACTGCTGCTGTTCTTGCAGTTAGAGTGGATCAGATGCTAAAATCAGAATTAGAGCTGCAACTGAGTTCATCTGTTTTTGGACAGACAGTACATCTGTACTGAGGTATATCTGCAATGAAACCAGACGATTTCACACCTTCGTGGCTAACCGCGTTTCAACCATTAGAGAAACTACGGAGGTTTTTCAGTGGCGTTATGTTAACACCAAAGAAAACCCTGCTGATTTTGCATCTAGGGTTTGAAGGTTGATGAGCTTCTGCAGGGTGGCTGGATTGAAGGTCCAAAGTTCCTCTTGAAAGGCGAACAAGAGTGGCCTACGTCTGTGTTGGATAATGTCATTGCTGCAGATGATCCCGAGGTTAAAAGAGAGACATTTATGAATCTTGTTGTCAAGGAACCTGCTCTCCCACTGAACAACTGATTGCTCATTTTTCAGACTGGCATAGATTGAAGGTTTCTGTGGCATGGTTGCTGCGTTTTCGTCATTTGCTGAAGATTGAGTCATCAGAGAAAGGAAAGGGCATCTTCTAATGTTGGAGGAAAGCCTGAACAAAGTTCAAGTAATGGAATCAGACCAAAGTATCTGATGTTACAGGAACTGATAGAAGCTGAACATGCCATTCTCAAGTTTTGTCAGAGTCAAAGATTTCAAGATGAAATTAGGCTGCTTTCCAGTGGAAGACAAGTTTCGCGGAGCAGCGAAATCTATAAGTTAGACCCATACATTGATGGAGGACTATTGAGAGTCGGAGGACGACTAAGTAGAGCCTCAATGCCAGAGGAGTCAAGGCACCCCTTTATTTTGTCCAAGGACCAGTATATCTCTACACTGATTTTACAGTATATTCATAAGTGTCTGGGTCATAGTGGCCGAAACCACACGCTCGCGGTATTGAGAAAAAGATTTTGGATCACAAAGGCAAATTCGGCAGTGAGGAAAATTGTATCGAAATGCTGTGTGTGTAGGCGTTTCAATGGAAAGCCCTGCAGTCAAAAAATGGCAGACTTGCCGCAGGAGAGAGTTTTACCAGACCTGCCTCCCTTCACTAATGTTGGGGTCGACTATTTTGGACCTATCGAAGTTAAAAGAGGTCGTGCACTTTGTAAGCGCTATGGCGTAGTTTTTACTTGTTTGTCATCTAGAGCTGTTCATTTAGAAGTGGCTCCATCTCTGGACACGGATGCTTGTATTAATGCAGTTCGAAGATTTATCAGTCGTCGTGGCCAAGTGTCTCACATATTCTCTGACAACGGGACTAATTTTGTTGGAGCTGCCAGGGAATTGAGGGAGTCATTTTCGTCTTTGGACAAAGATTGTCTGCAAAGGACTTTACTTCAGAAGGGAATACAGTGGAGTTTTAATCCACCTGCTGCCTCACATCATGGTGGCGTATGGGAGCGCATCATTCGGATGATCAGAAGAGTCCTTTGCTCAGTTCTGCAGTTGCAGACATTGGATGATGACGGATTGCACACTGTGTTGTGTGAGGCTGAAGCAGTTCTAAATAGTCGACCAATTACAAAGCTTTCAGAAGATCCACATGACTTGAGCCACTGACTCCAAATCACATACTTTTGATGAAGGGTAAACCTATTTTCCCTCCGGGAGTGTTTAATGAGGAGGATGTGTATGCTAAAAGACGCTGGAAACAAGTCCAATACCTCGCTAACATATTTTGGAAACGTTGGGTAAAGGAATACCTCCCTCTTCTCCAAGAACGACACATCTGGAATCAGAGGAAAAGAAATTTGAGGACTGGAGACATTGTAATTGTGGCCGATCCTGGAGCTCCACGTGGTTCATGGATACTTGGCAGAGTGCTGGAGACCTTTTCGGACAAAAGAGGATTGGTGCGGTCCGTCCGAATAAAACCAATCAAATGTTCTAGACCGGCCAGTGACAAAACTTTGTCTTTTACAAGAGGCTGAAGAGTGATCCGTCATGGGTAGGACATGAAACTACATCCGGCAGTGGGGTTCATATGAGCTAAGGGACAGAATGAGGTTACCCTGAACCACTGTTACCTCCGGGCGGCCCTTGGCAAAGGCCTAGCACCCGTCTGCCCCCTTCCTGGGTACGGTAATATAATGGCGTCCATGGCAGTGGCGATAATATCAATCTCTAAGGTGTGTTTATTAATATATTTGGCTCTGTTTATTGTATGGAATTGTTTGGTCTGTCCGCCCTCAACATTAGGGGCCGGAGTGTTAGAGCCAAATGTGCTTAAGAGTAGGAATGTCTTTGTTTGCCGCTAGAGGGGCTCTGGGAGTTTGTGTGGCAACGGCTCAAATAGCTGTGTGTTTCCTCAATCTGGCAACGCTACCGGAAGGAAGCAACAGTCTTTTGACCGTTGTGCGGGAAGGTTTGTTGGTGTTTTAAGACTTTTTATAACTGAATTCACTGGACTTTTTAGCTTGAAATGTTAAATAAAGATGGAAGTATATTTTAAATCATGTGGCTGGAAGTGCCTTCGTTAACCATGTCACCAACAATTAAACAACGAGTCAGACTAACTTTCGGTAGCAAGTAATGTCTGTGTCAAGGAAAGGAACAGGACATTACAGTGACTATCGTAGATATTGCAAGTTACAGCTGCACAGTTATTACAAATTGAATAGAAATGGCAACTTGAATAGTAATTTCATAATTTCCTTTACAAATCACAAAATGCATGTTCCAAAACACAACTGATTCTTTAGATTAGACTGAATGATGATTAAAGATGTCTGAACAGAATTCTGTTGCTAATACACGAATCTATGGTAGAATGCAATTGTTAACGTGCAAGAAAAACACTGAAGTGGGATCATGTTTGCATTTCTTTATTTGTCACTGTTCTCAAGTCAATACTTTGTCATATTGTGCTTGTGCTTACTAGATTGATAATCTAAATATCTATGTCACCCTTATTTTTATTGTTTGTTAATATATTTGGACAGTTAAAATCACACTATTGTTTTAGAATGCAAAAAAATGTGAAATTACTAAAATTTTAAATTACTGTTTTGTGGTGCATCATTGTAAACATCTTAAATATAGGTCAAGAAAAAAAAAAGGCAACTTGTGATAACCCACTGGAGGATAGTTGCAGTTCAACGCAGCAGTGACACTGAAATTCTTGAACTTTATTGCAGAAGAAAAAAATAACTCAAAATGCATGAAACTCTGAGTGGTTCATGCATTTTCAGTATGTAAATGAAAAGATATACCCTGATTCTAACTGATTATAATTTAGTTAACAGAAGTAAATGCACTCATTGGTAAAAAATAGTTGCACTCTTCTCACAGTCATAGAGGTATGTTTCTATGGCTCATGTGACATCTTATAGGTTGTACAGTATGTCCCAGTTATTTATGCTTAGCAAAAGTGACGCAAAAGTGCACTTAACTAACATAAACTAAAGATCTTCAGTCACAGTCAGAGGGTAGCAGTCTTTGGGGTTATATACTTTTCTCAGTAACTTGTTGGTAAGATGTGTTTGCTTTAGGTGGGTTGTGTTGTAGCAGTTTGTAAAACACATATCGCTCAAGTTGTCATAATAATTTATGTTTGATGTCTGTGCGTGTCACTGTTATTTCTTTGAAGATGTCTATAAGCGTTGAAAGTGCAACCTTGAACACGTCATGAACACATCACAAGTGGTTCTGCATATGTGCACCAGATTAGTGCCATTATAAGCGTTTTTTGGCATCAATTAATTCTAATAAGAACTACTTTATCTGTGATGTGGCACTGCATCCTTGCGCTTTAAAATCCTGCTGCCTGTAGAAAGAGGAGAAAGCGGTGAGATCAGAGCCAAACTGTACACCACAATAGTGTTAACTAGGCCCAGATGACGACTCATAAAAACATACTGTGCACTGCAGTCCAGAATAACAAGACAGTGTTGGGAATGGGACTGACATGTTGCAACTGTGGGGCTGTATTTCATATTTGATTAAGAGACAGTAAGTGAAGGTCAGCTCGGGTCAAGAGAATCAAAGTGTAAGATCTTTTTAAAAAGATGTTTTGTAAGCAATGGCACAAACTATGTTATTTATTATTCGACACCTGTCTGTAGAGCTTTAAAGTGAATGTTTAAAATAAAGAGAGAGAGAGAGAGAGAGAGAGAGAGAGAGAGAGAGAGAGAATTGCAGAAATGCAATTCAATAGAAATTACAGACATCCACTTTAATTAAAATTAACAACTGTTAGGTGAAAGTGCTGTGAGCATGATGAGAATGTAAGCCTAATGATAATGCTCAAGGTAACACCATTATCATAAAACAAACCAAAATAAAAATAGAAACTGCCAAATTATTGAGAAAACAAAACTCGTTGAAACAGAGCCCCTAGTTTGCATGAATACTTTTATATCAAAGTGCGGTGTCATGAAGCGCCTGATTCACCAGGGAAAAGTCAGAAAAGCTTGATTCTACATGAAGTGCCTAAAGGAGAGTCATTTTCCCTTGAGAACGCAGCTGTGTGTTTTGGACAAAGGTTACAGGCTGCAGCAGTGGTAATGTGCTACTAATCAGTGTCCTGTTTCTCTGCAGAGGGGTTTCTACAGCATAAAAATACAGACACAGACAGAGTTGAAATAACTCAAGCACTACAAGTGAAGAATGCACAAACACATGCATAGGCCAATAGACTGATGGAGGAGTCACTTTTAATCATCTTTTGACTATGAGCCATTCTATGTTGTTTACTTGTGTCCTGTGTAATCAGAAAAAGAATGTATCACCTTTCTTCTACAATAAAAAAATACAAATAGTCTTGCAAAGCACTAACTCCAAAGAATCATGACCAGAGTGCTGATAAAACTGATAAAACAATTGTGCAGGATGTTCTCATAGTGAAACGCGGCCCCTCCGCCTGGTCCTGCTGCCCAGACAACATCTGGACTCAGTCACTCCTCTGGTCTGAGAGCAGCTCTAATGGAACATGTGAACATGTCACAGATCCAGCACAAGCAGCTGCTATCAGCTCAACGCTAGAATGCTCCAGTGTGCCAAGTCCTCACACATTCTGTTTTAATTGTGGTAAATTAAGAGTAATGTAGGGTTTTAGAGGCAAAACAGGGTCCTAAGTATAAACAAGTGATCACTGAACACTCTGGTGAGGGGTTTAACTAAGAGGGCGAGGCTCTCCAGAGGAATGAGGTAAATGTAAAGAATGAAAATGCTCCAGAGACCCACCATTATGAGCCTGAGGTCACAGTTGACAGATAGTGTTGCCGAGCTGTGTTTCCGTGGAGATATTCACTTCCTGTATTGCTCTGGGCACTTGAGCCACTCACACACTTTCCAATCTTTAACCAAACAAATGTAAAGGCTTAAGCTCTCAGATAGACCAACAGGTATCACCAAACTCTTAAAGTTTCCTGTTGATCTTTGAAAGGTCACAAGGGTTAACAAGTTGTCTTGCTAAACTATTTAAGAGCATTAAGCGCTTTGAGAAATTCACATCTGCTTTAGCAAGAAGCAAAATAAACAAGTGGAAAAACACACAAGCAGGATCTTTCAGGTCCATTCTTCCATTAGTCAGGAATGCAGTTATTTGCCTTATAATCTAAATATATTAAATGATTTGATTCAAACATGATGGTGGTGTATATTGTTGTAGCTGCCCAGTCTGTTTGAAACCATCAGCTGTCTTGGCTGTGAGTGGCTGGTCTTGAGAAGATATTTGATAGGCATTACTGTTTTCACATCCAAACAACAACATAAGAAAGATGACGTTCATTGCATCCAGCTGAGTTCCCACACTACTGACCACATGTTCCCCAAAACATCTGCATCCAACCAGTGATTAATAGCACAACCCACTCAAGTTGACTATGGAAATGTTGCGTGTTTTACTTCACTTGGAAATACGGATATAAAAATGTTACTTTTACTGAATTACATATGAAACATTTTCACATCTAAGCAAAAGCGTGATGTGAAAAATTTGAGCATGTCACTGGAAAATTGTAAAAACAAAGCATCATAAGAAAAAATTACCCTTGGGGAGCAGGGGTTTAGGTTAGCGGAGGCGCAAAGACATTAAGTGACAGCCTGAAGAATTGTATAGAGGGATCTGTTGTGCTCTAGTCTAAACAAGCTTGAAATAATAGCATAATTTCTCTTCAGGCACTGGCATATTTTTAGCTTTTCCTTTTTGAAAAACCCCTTTGGGACATTTCAATTTGTTTAAAGTTTATCAAATTAGTTAAAGAAGACATAACATAATAAATGAAATTCTAACTTCCAAAATGAAAAATATATCTACTTCCTCCTGCCTTTTTTCAGCCATAACAAAGGGATGACAGTGTGCTGATAAAATCTTTTTGTTCTGTTAGATCGGTCTAAGTTGGCATTTAGATAAACATGAAGTCAGAGATTCTTTCTCATTCATTTTTCCTATCATTTGATTATTTTCTTATTCTTCAAATTACCTTTAGCGTTTTTACCCTTGTAAGGGCAAAGGTCATACATGACAGGTCCCAGTGGGCATGTCAAAGGTCTATCAGGAAGCTTGTGAAATCCATCTCCTCTGCCTCTTGTTTCTTTTTTCCACAAGTAAAAATACCACTGTCTGTATCAATCCTTTTCAACACAGTCCTTAAAGCTCTCAAAGAAACAGTCCCGGCACACAGTCAACATTGTTAGCCAATTGTAAAAGGGTTTATAGTGACCTGCCGGGACACTAGCTGGCCTTGGAGTTATAGAGTAACCGTGAGGGAGACCACTGGGACTCATTTGGGAGCTGTATGCTGCCTGCTACCTCATATAACTGGGCTTCCGTAAACAAGTTGCTGGGAAAAGTAACTCAAATTAAATGCCAAAATAGACCAATCCTTGGATTTCAAGACAAGCACATCTTCCCTGTTGTTTATAGATTTGTTACTAAGACAACAGTGGAAAAAACGTCATAATCTCAGCGTTAGATACCATCATATGTGTGCTAGCTCAAACAATTCACCAGCATAACTCAGCTATTTTATCTGTGCAAAAACACTTGAAAATACAGAACACAGTAAACTGTATAAGCATCTAGTCCATGTGAAACAGTCACATCTCTGACTCTCTGAAATACTAGACGGAAAAGGAAAACTTAATTCATCTGCATTGCTGAAACAGGATCTTGACTTTTGAAATGTTGTACAATTAATTGATATCATTTTGAAATAGCATTTTTAATTAACGCAATTAGCAAAAAGTAGTTATATTGCAGTTTATTAAAGTATCATGATTTCCCTTATAAACAACAACATTTCTTGTGACTTTACTTAATATCAGCTAATCTCGTAGCTTAAGGTGTATCATAGGCCTTATATATGTTTCCCACCTCCAAGCTGAAAAATAAAACAAAACAAAATACAACAGAACGAGCTGATTGAGGGACTTCCACTTTGTGTAAAAGATAAAAAAAAAAAAATTATCTGAAAGGTTAACTGAAATTGTGTAAGCACTGGCTACAGTCGATACTTTGAGTGAGAAGGGATGCACTGGTAATCCCACTACTTAAAATGCTCCATATACCGGCACTTCTATGAGTGTTCAGCTCGTTCTTCCAATTCATTTTAAAAAGGCTTTAAAGAGACTTTAAATGAAAATGAGGTGCCGACACGTCTTTCTGCCCACTTAAAGCACTGGCCACAAGTTAAATCCAAAAACATTTGTTTTTAATGTCTTTTGCTTAGCCTATGAGTTTAGCCACATTGTTCACATACAAGTTTATTCAGTTAGAACACTTTGAACTTGTAACATTCAAATGATCTGCTCCAACATGTTACATTTTGCTAGTCTATATTTTCTCATTTCTCCTGGATGCAACTGGCTCTGTGCACGGAACATCAGTTGGCTTGTTTGTGTTCAAAACAGCTAACGTCTGTACTTATGAGCATTTTCTGATAGCCTATAGAAACAAACACATCTCTTTTTAAACACACAAGTGTCCTATAATGAAATATTCTTCTGATTTGTAAAGTCTTTAACATGTTTTCTGTGACATTCACCCCAACTCACTGTTCACTGTCTGATCTTCTGAGTATTTATTCGTTTTAAAGTGGTGTACTGAAAACCCTGTAGAAATGAACTGAACAGGAAATGTAAGTACAGATGTTTACTATTTTGAACATAAACAAGCCAACAGACATTCCATGCACTGAGCCAATTAAAATGTAAACTTAACTTAGCAAAAAGTTAATTTCAAGTTAAAATAGCTTGTTTCTAGGATTTAAACTTTAACTTCAAGCATTTTGATTAATTTAAGCTTGGTTTATTATAGAAAGATTATTTTTTTGAACATATTTCATGACATTACTTTTTATTTGAAGCCAAATTAATTGCCAATGGGTCAAGAAAAATGTTCTTATCTCATTGGCAATTTTTTGTTCTCATTTTAAGCCAAATTCTGTTATAAACAGTCAGAAACACCTTGAAACAAGTGAAATATTCTACATTACATAAGCTATTAAATCTTATCAAGTTAAAAGGACTCAAATCCAAATTAAAATTCCAAATCCAAGTCACTTAAAGCAAGTGTAGATATATGTTTTTTATTGTTTATATATTTCTTTCTTATTGGAAAGCCCAAATGTGTGTCCCAACTTTTTGGGACTTTTGCAGTGTGCAGTTTTTATGATGCAGCTTGGCATTTTAACAGTGCTATGGACTGTAGTATTGTGAGCAGAATTTATGTCAATGCATTTAACAGCCCAGCCACATGTTTGTGGGATTGTTGAACTAAAGCATGTGAGCACAAAGATATTCAGCAAAAGTCACAGAGGAGTTTCAAATAGGGTATTTTGCCATGTTTATTTCACCTAAACATTTCTGTATGTTACATGTAGAATTGTGTACATATTTATGAAAGGCACATAAGACTTGTTTCTAAGAGCATTACATTAGTACAGATTTTGCCTTATGCTGCCCCCTCAGTTTAAAACTTTGTCAGAGAATTACCTATTCTCTTGAGAGTCTGTGGAAGTCTGAACGTTAATGCATTTTCTGCTGCTGCCATCAGCCAAGGCACAGCGGAAATACCTGCAGTTCACATTTAGGAGACTTTTCAAACATAATAAAGGTTGCTATCATGCTTTAGCCAAGGGACAATTAGCAGAAGTACAGCTGCTCCGTGCTTACAATCTGTCAGTACAAATGTAATATTGCTTTTACTCTGGCCTCGTGCTTGAAACAAGAGCCAGCTGCTGGAGTGTGTATGACCTGACGATGCGGTGCTATGGAACAAACCGCTTGGAAATGTGGTTTCAGAAGAGACAGAGGGAAGGCAGGGGTACAAAGCAGTGAGTGACACAGATATGCAGGCTCAGAGCTGAACCAAACATTCACTTTGAGCAGTTATTTTGACTGAACCGCACTAAATTGGTTGCAGAGTTTGGATGACATTACATCATTGCATCATACTTCTAATGGGTTTGAGAAAATATTTAAATGATTCCAAAGAGCAGCAAAATCTAAGAAAAATCGTGTCATCTTTCAACAAAGACCAACATTTTTAAGGCAATGTGCAAATTACAAAAAGTGTATGTGGGAAAGAAGCACAACTCTAAATCAAAGCAAAACTAACTTATTTTTATGTTTTCGTTTAGCATGCATGGAAGCTGTTTAACATTTGAAACTGTGGTATTCTTCAAAAACATCTGACATATTAATTATGTTCTTCTGTCTAAACCAGCCTTTGATCACAGCCAGTAAATGATGCAACAACAGACGAACAAGCATGTGTTAACGAGCAAGTTACAACACATGCTTGGCTTTACTGCTACTGTTTACTTATTGTGTCAAGTATAATTGTGCCAATATCTGAGGTAAGACTGTAGACATATGCAAAAATAACTAGCGTCTCCTGTTATATTTTGACTGATTCCTCCATGTTTGAGTAATCTTTTGTTGTCCTGCAACTCGAGCTTGAATGCGCAGAAAGTTGCTGTAAATACTCACTTTTCAAAAATAAAATTACACGTGTCTCCTGCTGCTTGGATAAATAGCACTATAAAGAAGTGGGGCTTATCAGTTCAACAGTTTTCACAGAAAGTCAGTTGGCTTGTTAGTTTTACAAAGCCATATCAAATCAATTTTGCAATCTACAATGAACATGAAAAGAGACCTAGTATGACCTAGACCTAGTAACTTTTTTGAATTTCTAACCATGTTCTTTCATCGTTTACCCAAAGTTGTATTTAGATTGCTTCATGGATGTTGGAGTAATCTTGTATTGTCCTGCAGCTAATGCCCCGGTGGTCAGAAAAACCCCGTCATCACCTACCCATTTGTCTGTATTTACTACACGTTATACTCATATTCTGAGTAAAACATGTAAGGTTAATTTAAAATATGTGACCTATTAAGGAGGGCAGACATTGTGCGACGTTTTCAGTCATGGAAATGCTACGCCTGCTCAGACTGTACGAGTGAATCGCTAGGGTCAAAGTTAGCAGCTCACGATTCATGTCTTCACACTACACGGCCGGATGGTCTTATATGATCTGACTGCTCACACAAAGAGTGTGCCCATGCACACTCTTTGTGTGAGAGATAGTGTGGCACTGCTTCTACAGTGCGATGTACCCACCAGGAGCAACCAGGATTTCAAACAAGTTTGATTTTCTTGCGATCCACTGGTCCTGAGATGTTAATCGCTTTCCGTTACCCCATGTACACTATACGGTGCACGACACACGACTGAGCTGGAACTCGCGCCAATCTCCAAAATTGTCGCACGAGTGAAAAATTGTCCCAAAATGTGTCAAAAATCGCACAGTCTGCCCTCCTTTAAAGTTAAATTTTATAATGAAGAGGTGGTGCTAATCAGTTCTGCAATTTTAAATAGGAAGTCAGTGGATCTGTTTCTATTTCTAAGCCATTTTAGTCATTTTTTGTGTTTTACAATGGACAAAATGTAAAAAAAAAAAAAAAAAAAAGATCAGCATATGCCTTTATTTCTTCCTAAATTCCAAGAAAAATCACAATCGGTCTCCTTTAAGTACTTGGAAAGAGCAATGTCAAATCAGGGGTACCCGAACTCCTGTTGGTACGCAAGTATTTATCAGGGATTACTTAGAAAGGTTACAGATTTAAAACTTTGGGTTTAATACAGGAAAAGCAATGCTAATAATAAATCACAAAAAACACTTGTTTATCTAAAAACTCCAAATAAGGGGGTATTTTGAGCGAATCTGGGACAAAACAGATAGGGAACCTCTGGAATATAGCAAAAAAAAAAAGTACTGATATATATATTTTAGGTGGACATATCTGCGTCACCAGCATAGGTTACAAGTCAGATCTATGGAATGGCAATATCTGTACAACACAGAGTAAGAATAAATATTTCAGAGCAATAAAAATACCAGTAACTTAAGTTAAAAATAAATAGTGCTATTCTGTCGAACATTCCGGGTAAAGTAAGTACATCTCCATAGAAACAAACAGCTGGCACAGACCTCCAACAGCAAAGTGACATAGTTCATCTTTCACATAACAATAGATTAAAAGAATATTTCTTTAAATGAATCAAAACCCTTGGTGAGGTTTGCATGATGAAACGCTTCAGTCACTCAAAGTAAGTGTGCAGCTTGATCTAAACTTCATTTTTCTTGTGAAGTCATCAGAGTTGACCACAAATGGAAGAGATATTGAGCCACGGCACTGTAAAAGATTTCATATAAGAAAGGCATGCAGTAACTGGTTTTCATGTTCTTTAGGCACAAAGAACAAAGAGGAAACAGGACTTCAGTTCAAATCACTTCTCCACACGCTTGCTACGGTGTGCTTGACTGAGCTGGATCTGCGCCCATTCTGCCTCTCTGTTTATAAAGCACATTTTACACTGAAACGTATGAAAGGGGACCCATCAGCCCAGAGGAAGAGGCCATGTTTAAAGAAAACCCAAATCCTGAGTTCGTCAGTTGTCTGTCTCCTCACTCTCGCCTTATGAGCATCTTGGCTGCACATTTTATATCCCAGATGCAAAATGGGGCCAGAAGTGGAAGATCTGGCATCCATTTACATTCTTACTGGTTTTAGGAAGGAAGCGCAAGATGGAGTTTCAAGGGGGTCAAGAGAAAAAACAAAAAGAATCATTCAAACTAAAACGTGCCGAGATATACTTTGAACTTGCAGGTATTTACATGAATAGGTAGTTATTCTCTGGTAGATTGAAAGCATTTGCGACCCCACTCACAGACATGCTCACACTCAAGTGTTAAGTGCGTAAACACACAGCATTCATGTCTTATCTCGGTTAACCCTTAACTCACTGACTATGACCACATCGCAACTTGAATTGTTCAGGAGAATTATAGTTACAGAGAAAGGAGTCTGTCTGGATCCCATTATAGAAAAAATCTGTCAGCCCTGGCCAGAGCACGCCAGGCTGCAGTCACACAACACAGCTGCACAGGACGGCCCAAAAGAAACAGTCACAGGAGAATGGTAATAGCTCCAACCACTTGAACTGCAGACAGAGGGGAAACACTTCGGGAAAAAACACAATATGCAATAGTCGTAAATGCCTGATTATCTTCAAATGCTGAATAATTTAGGCATATCACAAAAGTAGATACATTTCCAGATTATAAACATGTGCTTCCGGTGTTTAGTTGCTTTTAATCATTTTTGGTGCCATGATTTGCAAATCAGTATAGAAAATATTGCTTTAAAGTTTTATGGTCACAGTGTACTTTTACTCCAGCTTACATAACATTTAGTTTACTTGAATACAACATTTTGACTAGTTTAGCGCTCTCTGATAGTGACTTGACAGCAAGACAAGGCACTAACCAGAATTTAGGCACTGATCTTCACAACAATCATCCACTGCTCCTGATAGGAGAGCCTAATTATATCAAATGCAATCAGGAGACATATGACACATTTTGTATCACTTAGAATTAAAGAACTTAACAAATTGTTATACACAAAACCATCTTTGTAATCCTAATAAAAGTTACAGAATTGATAAGTCATGCCTCTTCATGGTTGTATTTTATTCTAGCAAGCAGTGGACTATAATTTACTTGGACTTATTGTTCATAAAGGGCTGCATAACATTTCTGAATCTTATGTTTAACTGAGATCATGAACCAACCTATGCAAGAGGGCGAGGTTAGATGGTAGGTGAAAACACACATTTTATGAGCCCTTGGGCTGTTGTAGAACAAAACAGGATTACACAAACATGCCTCAAACTATCAAAATACAAGGAATCACTAAAAAATAAAGAAGTGTCAGAAAAACAAAACCATGCCAACTTTTATAAACTGTGATGTTCACACTGAGACAGGCGTCATTATATTGTGTTTGTCCTGTCTTATCTCCTCTTATCAAAGCAATTAAAGCAAATGAGGTCCGTTTCCTGTCAAAAGAGATATCTGTGTATCTACAGCGAGTCAGCTGTGATCAGAGGATGAGCCCACCACCCACCTCCTCCTAAAATTCCCCCTTAAACTTTCCCTCTGAACTCATCCTCCTACTGAATTCTGCGTGCCCTGAACTTCAAAAGGCAACTTTGTATCCTCATAAATCACATTCTTAAAGCCAGGACAAATCGGCTGGAAAAACCAAGTAAACAGTGCAGTGTTGATGTGCGGCCTGTGCTGTCTGTCGTCATGCATCACAACACCATGAAGTCATAGGACACCAGAGATTTAAGCGATATATATAAAAGATAGGTCAAACAAAAGGACCCTCACAAAGAAATTAGGTCTACAACTTCTGACAGTTGAGAGGAATGCGTCTTATCACCATAGCAGGTCTGGTTAGTGTGATCTCAGAGACTTATCAGGCGGTTTGAGAGCCAAGATGGAGTGGTGACGATGAGGGACCCTCCAACTCATGAGGCGCAAAGTAAAAAGTTGTTGAGGACTTGACAGAACGTTAATGGTTGGTGATGAATTATTAATGTTTTGAAATTGCAAAAAATGTTGATGCTCTCCAATTGTAAAAAGGAACAGTGAAATTTTCAGCACAATTAACTTGCTCTCAATTTTTTAGTGTTTGCACCACAACCAAAAACAGTAGTAGTTTTGATTGAGCGTAGACACATGATCTGTTCCGTGGCTGGTAATATATACCTTTCAGACAATTACAGTGTTTGTAAAATAGTTTTATAAAAAGTAAAGCTAGACTAATCAGAAGCACACATATAAAAGCTTTTACCATATTAATGTGAAGAAGATATTGCACAAAACACTGCACCCCTGTCTTGCATGGTTGTGGTAAAAACTGTAATCAACTTAAATTATGTAACTTGAAGGAAACAATCAACATCTGCTCAAAATTAACAGCAAAACTCACTGGCCATTTGTTTATCAGAATTCAAACAATCGTTATCAGCTAGGAAGTAAAAATCTGACGGCTTAATCTCTATGAAAAAGAGGAGGGATTCAAATAAAGTTCAATTTCAAACATGTTCTGCTGCTAGACCTTTGACCATAAGTGTATTCATATAAAAGACTAAGACATCCCCATCCCTAAAGACTGATTTATCATCACCAGTGGAACAAGGTCAATGCAAAGTTTGTAGAGGACAAAACCAGATGAGTTCAGCCAGCTGGAACGGACAGTAAAGAAAGAGGAAAAGAGCAGTAAAAAGTGAGATGAAACAGTAACAAAAAACAGACAGAACAAAGTGAGACATCAGTTTGACATGAAAGAGGGATGCTTTTCCTTCCTGCTCTTGCTCTAGTGTCTGCTCGATCGCTCATCCACATTGTTTGAACTTCAGATTAACAAGTCTTAAAGTAAGGTCTGGGTACTGGTTCTGGCAGGATATTAGGCTTTAATAATGTCCTGATAGGGCGCTTCCTCCCACTGAGGAAGACTTATATCCCTATTATGTTGTTTTCTCAAAATGCATTTTTCTTCTATTGAGGTCACTGGATCAGCCTTTTTTTCTGTCATTTATGTAAGTTTGAAAATAATCATCTTTTAATTCAAGTTGTTTTTTTTTCTCCCTTATGTTCACGTCTCATGTTAAAGGTGCACTGTATAACTTTCTGGAGGTGACGTTACCCACACAATTTAGTAGAAGTAGATCATTGTTAATAAGTGATAATCGTGTCTTAATTCCATAGCCTGATGCATCAAACGGTTTCATTTCATTTTGGTTCACAGTAGTCGGGAACTTTCATATTTAACCAACCTCTGCTTTTCGATCGTTTTGTTGTCTAAGAAGTCAAGCTTAAGCAAGTGTGTCAGTGATTGTTGGCGTTTCTAGGTGGTAAACTTACAAATTAAACGGTACAGTATTAATATACAAGTTAATACAATATTTGACACAAGGTTAAATGCGTAGAATGCAAACAGTTTGGTATCGCAACTCGGGTTGATGTTTGGACAACCGTACTTCCCACTTTTTGGGATCCGTCTGCAGTCCTGCGATACCTGACCTAGTAGCTGGAGTGAAATTAAATCGAGTGGAATCACAAGGTGGCGCCAGCCTGGCTATGGTTATTTAAAAAAAGAGCTAAAGAAAAATCTTTTCCATGAAAACAAAGATAAGATTTACTTTAATTGTCCCACAATTGTGAAACTCTAGTGTTGCAACACACAGTTCAAAAACACCAAGGAAATACAAGCATTCAATCAAACAAGATAATAATTTTACAATAGCAATATTCAAGTCTAATTTGGTCACACTATGCACCTTTAAGCAGTTTTAATAGGTGTAAATAATTAAGAAACCTTGCTCCAATTATTCAAGTTTAAATATTGTTTATGATGTAAGAAATACCAGTAGTCAATTTGATTTATTAGTTAATGATTTGTTGATTTTCTGGTGTTTGCACTAGTTTTATTTAAAAAAAACAACAACAAAAAATACCGTATATATTTATGCCAAAGCCCATCTCCAGGAAAATACCACTTGATTTCTCCGATTTCAGTGAAGATATGGAGACAATAGTAGTGTGTATTCAAGGAACTACTGTTGAGTGCACTAATCCCACAACAAACTGGTTTTATAAATGAGCGACTGTTTGAACAGCGGCAGCTAAAATAACTGCTTTAAACAAAGATTCCCCAACCGTCAAAATGTGGAGGTAAATGCATTTGAATAGTAAAACAAAAATACAAAAATTCTCTGCACTACAGTGTTAACTGCAAAGGGTTTGTTTATGGGTATATGGACTGGTATTGTGTGAGCTCCGGGCCAAAACAGAGTCTTTTGAAATCCACACAAGAAGCTGCCAATAAATATCCCCACTCACCTGTAGGCCTGGCTTGTTGTGTCCTGATGAAGCTTCTGCACGCCCCGAAGGAAAGTAGAACAGGTGAGGAGCTGCAACAAGTCAAAGCACGCTGACATCTGTGGGAACGAGGCTAACTCCGGCCCACATCCACTGTGAGAATGAAAGTAATGTAACACAGTCAAGGAAGTGATATTGTGAAGACAAAGATAAATTTCAGCAGATGAAGAAACTATTGCTGGGAACGTTACAGATAGGTCTTGTCAAAACTCATTGTTCACTGAGAAAATTTAACCAAAAGCCATCATTATTTTGTTTTTGAAAAGACTGAATAAAATCCAACCTACATATGAAGGCTGCATCTCTGACGTCTATGAGAATCAAAATTTTAGCCGCATCGATGTAAGGGCCGCAGAGTTCAAAGCTTGTGGGAAAAGTAGCGGCTTATAGTCTGGAAATTACAGTCCATTTTTTCTATTTTGACCAGCCCTAACTTTTGGTATTCTAGTATGACTTATATATTGCTGCTATTCTTACTAAATTTAAAATCATTTTAGCAGCTCTAGAAAGCATCACATTGGAATTCTCTGAACCATAAAAAGAAGTCTTTATCAAACTGTGAATGTGTAAAGTTACATTCAAGTTTGTTATTGTGGATTGTATTTACCAGAATACTTTATTAAGCTTTCTAAAGAGCTTGAATCCAAATATGTGTGCTGCATGATAATATTGGGTAAGGGTGACCAGTGGGAGGAGGAGAAGCTGGTGTTGGGACAGCCCCTCTCTGAGTTTCTGTGTGAAGTATTCAGTGAACTCTCACTCCTCTGTCAGACAACCTCTGAGTCACAGACTGCTCATGTTTGGATTCTCATCACTCAAACCATATGGAGAGGCGTAGAAGGCAAACACCACAATTTAAAGGTAATATTATTCACATTTTGGATAAATACAGTAGTACTACAAAAGAGCTGCTTTTTAAGTACACTGATATGAATTAGTGCATAATAAAGTCACTTGTTTTTGAGAGAACTCCTGTCACAGCTAGAAGTTCATACATGTATCCTGCCTTTTCAACTGTATTTTTAATGAGGCTTGTTTTACTTTTTGATGGTGCAAAACTTGCTCATTGTATCTAAGCTGTTATGTGAAGATTAAAATACCGAAGTAAAAATGACAGTAGATTAGTGAAAAACAGTCAAGAGCAGAGTAACTTATCTGCATAAATTACCTGATGTCTGAGCTGTCTGAACAATTTTTCTTGTCTTTTTTTACACAGTTCTTCAAGCTGGAAGTTCATGAGCATCATCCTGTGGCACACAGAAAAAGGATTATAATGAACTTCTAAATCGACCATGAAATATGATCAAATAATCCAGAAACATTTCTTTGGTGTCAAGCTTGTGTTTGTCAAAAGATGATAAACAAATTGACTTCATAAACATTTCGGAGACTTGTAACACCAGAGGAGCAGCACAGAACATGGATACATCTCCCGAGACAAGATACAGCACAACCACACCACGTTTGTCCACAGTCTCTCCTCCTCGCAGTTATTGGCACTTCTTTTTGGAGTACCTGGACAATTCTGTGATACTGGAGCATTATAATTACACAGGCAAGTTGAAGAACCGCTGTGAGGGGCTGAAGCCGGAGAACATTGTCTTCCTGATGGTGTGTGTGCTCATTGTGCTGGAGAATGCAATTGTCCTTATTGCCATCTGGAGGAACAAAAAGTTCCACTTGCCCATGTACTATCTTCTGGGGAACCTGACCCTGTCAGACCTGTTAGCTGGCATTGCATACATGGCCAACATTGTCATGTCTGGACCGAACAGTCTAAAACTGACCCCTTTGTTGTGGTTCATCAGAGAGGGAGGGGTCTTCATCACTCTTGCTGCCTCTGTGATCAGTTTACTGGCCATTGCCATTGAGCGCCATGTTACTATGGTAACCATGAGACCATACCATGGCGCAAAAAGAGGGCGGATGCTGATACTTATCGGAGCAAGTTGGGCCCTTTCAGGGTTCTTGGGAGTCTTACCCATAATGGGTTGGAACTGTATGCACAGACTGGAGCAGTGCTCTACTGTCTTACCCCTCTACTCCAAAAGCTACATCCTCTTCTGTGTGTCCGTCTTCACTGCCGTTTTACTAGCCATTGTGGTCTTGTATATTCGAGTTTTTCGCATTGTTCGCAATAGCACACAGCGTCAGAGACTGACATTCACTGGGAGTGTGAGGAAAGGCTTAGCCCGAAAATCACAGAAGTACATCGCACTCCTGAAAACAGTCACCATCGTTTTGGGGGTTTTCATTGCCTGCTGGATGCCCCTCTTTATACTCCTTCTTCTGGATTTTGCATACCCCACAGGCGGCAGTCGTGTGCTCTACAAAGTGGATTATTTCTTGGGAGTAGCCATTGTAAACTCCCTCCTGAACCCTATCATCTACACCCTGACCAGTAAGGACATGAGACGAGCCATTCTGAGGCTGCTCTGCAGACCGTGTCTAATGACCAGCGATGGTCAGGTGAAGAAGCTCGGCATGCCTTTCCTTGAGTGCAGTTTTAGTAAAACAGAAGTACCCTCACAGAAGTTAGAGGGTGGCCTGGAAACCACTATTTCTTCTGGAATGTTATCACCACAACATCTCCAATAAAGACCCTCTACCCAAAACTCTTCAAGTCCTAAACCAACAGAAGTAAATGACTGAAATACTAGCCACAAAAAACTCATAGTGTATCATTAGGTAATGCACACATTTGTAGGTGCACGTGAAATTAAAAATGTAAATATTAACTGAATTAGCTCATTTGCACTGACGAGCCATGCAGTAATAAATGTAATAACAATGAAGTAGATTTACTGCATTTGAATAGACACAGATTGTAAACCCAGGTTAATGGACTGGTTCCTGGTGAACTGGCCTGTGGCTGTGTAACCTTTTTATCCTTTACTTTTTTAAGCGTCTTCTCTTCTTGTGTTGACACAGTGACAGCATCTGCCCCCACCTGGTTATCGCTGGTTCGAGCCCATGGTGTGTTCTTGATACTGCATTGAAACAGTAGAAAAAACACAAACAACATTTCATGACAGACAAAAGTGCATGATCTCATTGTAGTTACAATGTGTTTAAACTACAATTACAAAGCCCTTTTTAAATAACGTTTGATGCACTGTGAAAAAATGGTTCGAGTTTTTCCCTTAACTGAACCACTTGCAGTGTTTTCTGCTTCGTATTTAGCACTAGTATTTCTTTGTTTGTAAAGATAAAGTAATAAAACTTTGTTTCTTTTATGCTGCATTTTTGTAATAAATTATTGTGTTTGATATTAAAACAGCTCTTTCATGCTATTGTCCAGCTGTATCATGTGTTCATATATTTTAGTGTTACTACAAGAATGTGATTGTGACCCATTGCAGTGTATAGTGTTATAAACTGTCTATTATAGTATGTTCAAGATTTTTTTTAGCTCTTCTGTTGTAAAATGTAGCAGCAGCCAACTTTATTTTTCTTTTTATAAAAGAAATAAATTTTCCCACTGAAGAGTTCAGCCGAGTTTCAAGTTTATTTATATTCTCTCCATAGTAAAACTTCCAGCATGCAGCTGTGTGTCTGTCTATTTTTTATGGGGGGCTGACTTCTTGTCCATGAAAGAATCAGTATAAAGAAGCTACACAGGAAGTTGGTCTTCTTTTCTCACATATGGTAATGACATTGCCCTATATAGTATGGTCTATTACAAGATTATTTAGTTGCTCTGATGATTTAGAAACATCACAATAAAGTGATTCAGAATGTGAACTATCTCTTTGTTTCAATAATCTTTCATCTGCACTTTGACCTCTTGTCCACATTTCTCTGACTGAGGTTAATTCAATCCATATGTTCTAAAGGTGACAAGCTATGGACGACAACAGGCTAAGTAATAGGTCAGATCTGTGGAAAAGCAAGCCATCTCACATGCATCCTATGTAAATATGCAATGAAGTGTTTGCTGCTTCTAGGTAAGCCATAACATCATGGAACAGAACCAAGCAGGTGTCTAAGAAGCCGGAAGAGTAGCACAGTGCACCTTATAAACTGCTTACAACTAAATGCTTGCTTTTTCTATGCCAAAGATGCGTGAAAAGCCAAAACCTATTTAGGTTAACTTTTTTTGCGTCAAAATGTATCAACATGAGTTTTTGTCTATTGCTAAATAGATAAACGATGAGAAAAACACATTTATTCGTGTTATTACAAGGACAGTCGACTAAAGTCGAAATATGATAGTTCACACGTGTAAATCAAAGCATAATTTACCTTTGAGCGTTTTGCAGGAGCTCGATTATTCACAAGATTGACCGGAGGAGAGCTGTCCAGTCCACGTGCTTGGATTGTGCTGCCATCTAGTGTGGAATAGCGCGCATTTCACTTTCACTTTATCTCTTGTTTATGTCTTTGTTTATTTATTATTATTATTTTATCTTTTATTACCTCCAAACATTTAACACGGTCGCTTATAATTAATTCACACATGCAGGATTTTGCAAATTGTTGCTAACAATTTGTAAAATCCTGCAAATAGGTAAATATTGATAGTACATGTATTATATTGCATTTTCTTATTAATCTATAGTTTTGTGATAATTATGCACATTATGATCTGCAAAACAACATTCACATATCCTGGGACCTGAGACATTTTGATTGAGTCTGGCTCCTTCACAATAAAAGTTTGTAGCCACTTTGACGTCTCTGTTGTTGTGAAGGCGGGAGAGGCGTGCTTTTATTGTGAAGGTCACGGGGGCTGGTTCAGTGCTTAGTCATGGTGAGTTACTGCTTCTTCTCTTCCTCTGTGGCGGACAGAGCTCTACAAACTGCGATGGAGGATTTGGGCTAGATTACGCGAGTCTCTTTTGTTCGGGAACATTACTTCAGTAAAGAGCATTCCGTAGTGTTGTCTGATCATAACACACAGTACCCTGGGTAAGTGAGTGTATTAATCATCGCGTAGGCTTACTTATAGTAGCCTATTTCTATTATTAGAGGCTCTTTTGCTGTCAGCTGTACTTTCGACACATTTATTCTCGGGAGAGCCACTTGTTTGTCATGCAAACATGTTATTTACTCCTAAAGATGTATCCCCACTGAAGATTTGGACAAAGACACGAATAACAATACATTGACTATATGCATACGTGGCTGATTATTGTTTATTAATGCTAAAAAAGCACAAAAATCACATGGGTTGTGCCTTGAAGGGCGCCAATTTTTTCCATTTAAGTTTATGTAAGCAGCTGCTGCCCTCTGGGTCATGTTTTGGTTGGAGAGGTTCCTTCTTGCACCTTCATAGTCGTCAACAAACACCACTTAAGCCAGTTTTGTTTCACTTTGTATTTGTGGCATGAATAAATACTGTTGTGTTGAGCATTGCACTCGCTTTTTGCAGTATTTTTGAGTAGTCAATGCTATTTTGTATTTATTATTAGACGTAAGACAGTGTTTCTCATAGATAAAAAACACATGTATCTATTGTATTGTCTAATCTAAAAATAGATTCACGTGAAATAATTTGTCTCTTTTTTATGATAATACAATGAACAACAAAGTGTGATTTTGCTAGGACATGATTGTTTTTTGACTGAGGACAGATTTTATGCTGGAGGGGGCACAATCATAGTTTTCTTTATTATTGGGCAATGCTGAGTGGCAAATTCAGTACTGTGCAAAGAAGGAAATAGTTATTTGTCAGTATGGTTGAAAAAACAGAAGTAGAATTCCCATTGAATTAGAATTGGACTGTTTGTTTGGTACTTACTGTGAAATACTAGACACATTTTGGACTAGCCTGTTTGTCAGTTTTAGATCTGGTAAGAACAAGTTGTGCAATAATTTCTACGAAACTATTTCACTCAGAAATCTGGAGTGAAAGGCACAGCAGTAAATCAAATTCAAATCTCACTCTGTGCCTCGAGTTACAGTGCACTTTACTTAGGACAAACCATACTTTTTAAGAGTTCTAACTGGTTTATAGTGACGTGTTTTGTTTGTGGACATTAGACGGAGCACGTCTAGTAAATTCCCTTATCAACTCATGGTAATGATTATTCGTTTGTTCCTGAGGTAGGCCATAACTTGTTATATAACTGTAGTATCTTATTATACTTAAGTAACCCAAATGCTTGCTTTTCCTGCCAACTCTTTCAGATTCATGATTTACAAAGCTATAGTCATTATTGCACTAAATCCATGTGTGACTGAAAAGAACACAAAACAAAATGACTGAACTGCTGTGTAATGTAAACACACCCAACCCATACCAAAACCATGACTGTCAAATTAATGATGACACAGATGCAGTCTTGATTTTCAGCTTGGTACATATTTTTTTTCCTCATACACTAGATTTCAAGCCTCAAACAGGAAGCTGTAGTTACTGTTTTGAAGAGCTATTCATCTTTAAGTTTTTACTGATTATAGCGAAGTTCTCTTTTTTGGAAAGTTGACTCTTGCCCTACTTTTATTTGTTGTATTCTGTGCTGTTTTGATATTGTTTCAACTTTGTTTTTCTCTCTTTGCAGTTTTTTCTCTCGAATAAACACAACTCCACGAAGATATTCCTGGTAACCTAAAGGAAGCTATGTTCTTGACCTCGTGACCCTTTTTGATTAGGAGTCAGTCAACAAGCCCTCTTCTGCCTCTTACACAGTGTCAGTCTTCCAGAATTTGTGTTGATATATTTATCACAATGTTGGAACTGCTTTTGACAACGCAACCATGACTGGAAACTACCATGGATCCTTTCAGTAATGCCATAATAATCACTGACTGGACTGTCTTGAACAGAACAAGGAAATGCTAATTGCTACATAAGTTGGGCGTTACATCAGGTGTGACTTTGCTTTCTGCCAGGCTCTTTTTGTTTTTATAATTTTTGCAAGTGCATGGTCTATCAATGGCCCTCTGCCCATTGCCCCATTGTTGAGGTGAACAGCTTATAATTGGAGAAAATATAGGTCATGACACAGTGCCTGACAGAATGCAAAGCGCTGGTGACTCCATCCACGCGCAATGGCCACCGTGTTTTCAGCTACACTTTGGAGAGCCACACAGCGGCTGCCTTCAGGATCATGAACGAGCTACGCTTGGAGCGGCAGCTGTGCGATGTGACGCTGCGAGTACGCTACAAGGACTTGGAGGCTGTGGACTTTGTGGCTCACAAAGTGGTGCTGGCGTCATCTTCACCTGTGTTCAGGGCAATGTTCACAAACGGTCTGAAGGAGTGTGGGATGGAAGTGGTGCCCATCGAAGGGATCCATCCAAAGGTGAGTGTGCGCTCTTTCAAACGATCTTATCTTTCCATCTTAAATACCACTTTAGTTCAAAGAGAATTTTTATTGTCACTCACAGTGACTTGCATTTTCTGTTTTCTTTTTTTTTTTGTTTGGAGGAAAAAGGAAGTTGTTGAAAAAACATTGGCAAAACCACTTTTTTTTTAATTAGTTAAGTAATATCACTTGCTGGAAACTGTGTTATATTTTTATAGTTTGTGTTCTTTTCTTTTTGTCCCCAGGTCATGGACAGACTCATTGAGTTTGCATACACAGCCAGCATATCCGTTGGGGAAAAGTGTGTGATCCATGTTATGAATGGGGCAGTTATGTACCAGATTGACTGTGTGGTCAAGGCCTGCTGTGATTTCCTGGTTCAGCAACTTGATCCCAGCAATGCCATTGGCATTGCCAACTTTGCCGAACAGATCGACTGTATAGAGCTTCACCAGAAGGCCCGTGAATACATTTATTTGAACTTCAGTCAGGTAAGAATATACATTTTAATTTTAGGATACTGTGCAAATATTGTTTTGTGGTAATGCAAACAGCCAAAACAGTTGTTTCTGATTTCAGGTTTTATGTTGTCATATGACTAAGATGTAAATAGAGCTTTGGTCATAAGCAGTTTGTGACTTACTTTTAGGGTACTTTCCTTTTTTCTTTCTTCTTTCTCCTTAATGTTTGAGAGAGGTCGCCTTTAAGAATCAAGGAGTTGTAAGGAGCAGGGAGGTAAAGGCAACAAATACTACAACACCCAAAAGGCACACACCTCCTCTCCTAGAGGATGATGTTTATAATTATTTATTTTTTT
The DNA here is from genome assembly GCA_038363315.1 of Mugilogobius chulae. Lineage (NCBI taxonomy): Eukaryota > Metazoa > Chordata > Actinopteri > Gobiiformes > Gobiidae > Mugilogobius > Mugilogobius chulae. The sequence goes on from CM076398.1 coordinate 30,728,513, forward strand.
AAATAAATACATCATATGATTTTTTTTTTAAATGTCATCACAACAGTTTAGTTGTTGCTGTTGAATAAAGAGCAGCACTAAACCTGCAGTGTTAACAGTTTAAACAGTCAACACAATCTCAACACAATATAAAGCAGCACCAGAAACACACGAAGCTGTGCAATATGCAAATGAGTCAGTTTCTGTAAAAGGTAAACAAATCTGCACAAATTTGCAAGCTTTATATGGAAAAATTGTGCTGATATGGCTCTAAAGTATTTCTAATTTGTAAGTATGCTCATTTAGTTAAGTTTACAATGTGCAAGATTTTATTGCACAAACTGCAAAATTGTAAGTCGTTTTTTCTAAATAACCTGAATTTCAGAGCGATCTGAATGGTGGATTGTCCTGCCACTGGTTAGGAAGCTGTGAAAGGAAACATAATGTCTTATTTTTTCATTCCTTCCCATCTTTAATGATCAGCTCAGATGTTCTTTGTCATGTCTGACTGTAAGACACGTTCAGATCACTGAAGGAAACAAGCTTCATAGGTGTATTTAACCAAATCGGCTGTACAAATATACTTGTAACTTGTTCTCATGTGTCTGTTGTGTCACAAGTATTTGCTATATTTACATTTACTATCTATCTGTTTGTTTGTTTAAAAATGCTAGGTTGCAACCCAGGAAGAATTTTTCAACCTGTCCCACTGCCAACTGGTTAACCTCATCAGCAGAGATGAGCTCAACGTCCGCTGTGAGTCTGAAGTGTTTCATGCCTGTGTGGCTTGGGTGCGGTACGACCGTGAAAACAGGAAGCCCTATGTCCAGGCCTTGCTTCAGGCTGTCCGCTGTCACTCACTCACCCCAAACTTCCTGAAAACCCAGCTCCAATCTCTGGAGTGGGATCCAGAGTGTAAGGACTACCTGGCTCAGATTTTTCAGGACCTCACCCTTCACAAACCTACCAAAGTAATCCCCTGCCGTACTCCAAAGGTTCCCCAGCTGATCTATACGGCAGGGGGCTATTTCCGCCAGTCTCTCAGTTATCTAGAGGCATACAACCCCTGTACGGGAGCGTGGCTGAGGTTGGCTGATCTGCAGGTCCCTCGCAGTGGTTTGGCTGCCTGTGTCATTAGCGGGCTCTTCTATGCTGTGGGAGGAAGAAACAACGCTCCAGATGGCAACATGGACTCAAATGCACTGGACTGCTACAACCCCATGAACAACTGCTGGCTTCCCTGCGCACCAATGAGTGTGCCACGGAACAGAATTGGTGTTGGAGTCATTGATGGCATGCTTTATGCAGTGGGTGGTTCGCATGGATGCATTCATCATAACAGTGTTGAAAGGTATGTGGTTATAGACCGAAATTTACTTCCATGGGCAAACTACTTGTTGGCCTATTATTTTGCTTATTTGGTCATTTTAAAGTTGAAAAATGCAACAAAAATAATCCAACATAACGAAAGTGTTAAACCAGTTTTATCTGGACTCAGAAGCTGAAGGCTGACTGGACATTGCCTTGTAGTTAATTACAAACAGACTGTTTAAAAGGAGTTTTGCAATGTGAATTCCAGTTATAAATTCACCATATAATAGTCTTCTGTCCTCTGATGACCCCTATGAGAAAGTTGGCATAATGGTTCAAAGTAGAGAAGGACTTGCTGATAAAATAAAAAAAGAAACTTCAGGTTAGACATATTCAAATGGCTAACTTATTCTCACATGTGATTACTTGTTTATGCAGGTATGATCCAGAAAAGGATGAGTGGCAGTTGGTGGCTCCCATGTTGACTCGTCGAATTGGCGTTGGTGTGGCAGTCATTAACAGGCTGCTCTATGCTGTTGGGGGGTTTGATGGAGCGAATCGCCTCAGTTCCTGTGAGTGCTACAATCCAGAGAGGGACGAGTGGAAGTCTATGGCCTCCATGAATACTGTTCGCTCTGGGGCTGGTAAGGGAAAATAGAAATGTATAAATGCAATTTGTAGATCTATTCTTCTCTGTTCTCATGAGTGAGAACACTGTCATGACTTATTTTTAGGTGTGTGTGCTCTTGGACATCGCATTTTTGTCATGGGAGGCTATGATGGTACCAATCAGCTGAACACCGTAGAGCGCTACGATGTGGAAACTGACACATGGAGCTTTGCTGCCTCCATGAGGCATAGACGCAGTGCTCTGGGAGTTACCGCCCTTCATGGACGAATTTATGTGTTGGGTAAGTAAAGTATTTAATGTTATGTACCTGACAGAATGGTATACAAACAAGTGCAGAGGTTCATATTCTTCACACAGGGCAAAACACTGTCAGAATTTGTTAACTCTTGGTCTAGATTAAAAAGTGTCAAAACTATATCAAAATCTTTATTACAAGAATGTGAATTAATGTTTTGCATTTGTTTGTTCCAGGAGGTTATGATGGTAACACATTTCTGGACAGTGTGGAGTGTTATGACCCTGAGAGTGACACATGGGCGGAAGTGACGCACATGACGTCAGGCCGAAGTGGCGTTGGTGTAGCTGTAACCATGGAACCATGCCCGAAGGGTCTGTCTCCGGCGTCGGATGGCGAGTGTGGGGGTTCGTCTCAAACCGAATACTCAGACCACTCCGCTTATGGGTCACACCATCGGACTCACAGGCACTCATGAGGCTAGCACTCAAACTCAGTAATTTAACATCATAACATTAAATACAGGATTTAGAAACACACCACTTGCTGCCTCATTGCTAGATTTAGTAAAAGTTCTTGTTTATACTATAAGCAAAAAAAAAAAAATCCAAAAAAATCTTTGTACATTTTTTCCAAGGATATTTTTCTCCCATGCAAGGTCTTTAAAAAAAATGCTCCCAACTTGATGGGGACCTAAGGGCTCCCTATACTGTTGGTTTGTAGCATTTGTCAGTATGGGTACTTGTGTTCCAAAGTGCCATAAACGGGCCTGTGTGGGCATTAATTTTGTCAGTATATGTATGTAACTAATGTTTTTCTGAAATGTGAACGTTTGAAAGTCACCTACTTGGTGTCATTAGTATGTTGAGTGCCAATAGAAAGAAGTTGGCGTAGTATTTAATTTGCTCAACTTCTTCATCCCATTGACCCATTTTTGCACATCGTTTTATAAACCTCAAAAACAAAAGCAACTGTATAGTGTATACATATTGTATACTAGTGGCAAAGTTGCAAAAGAAGTGTATTTCTAACAGCAGTTTAAGCTACCAAGGTTTCTTAGTGGTTTTTATACACTGATGTTGTTCCAAGAAGTCTTGTACAGAATTAAATAACACTTTTATTTATTTAATTAAGTCTATGTTTTCTTTTTTCCAAACTGATCTTGAGTCAATCATTGTAATGACTCTGGTGGTGTGTTTTTGAGTAATGTTGCATGTGAATGTTTGCAGAATCTTTGCTTCAGCATAAAGGCACTTATTGGATTGTGGTAAGGAGAAGGTTGGCTTTGTTAAAAAATGTACAGAAAGGTACAATGACACACTGTAAAATAAAGATGTTATTGTTAAAAAACTTTCATTTGTAAATATGCTTTTTCTGAATGTGTAGTTAAGCTGATGTGTGAATCTGTGACCACTAGATGGAGCCAAAAGGTTTTTGAAAGATAAGTTTGAACGCTTACAATTCGTAAAACAATATTTTTATTTGTCAAGAGCAATGACAATAATTTTACTAGCCTAATGTTAATTAAAGAAACTGAAGCTACTGAGTAACGAGTAACAAGGCGGATAGGTAACAAGATGAAGGCTTCTTCCGGTTATTTGGCCACCAGTAAATCCCCAGACAGGTGAATGCCCAATGCCATTATTATGTCATTTAAGAGGAAACCTCAGTAGATTATGGTCCCTTTGCAAACTATTTACACCTGATCCGTCCTGGTCAAACCCATACTTTGTGAATATTTTAAGTTGTTCAGAACTGAAAACTCAACAGAAGACTTAAAACAACATACAGGCATCAAAGGACCCAAGTCGGCAAAAGACCCAAGCAAAGCTAACTTTTAATAACTCATACATAAATTCGGCGTAGTTTATTCTTAAATACAAGTAGATTAAGACGACCTTTTAAACTGTGTAAGATTGTATTATTGCTTGTTTTGCAGACTTGCTGGTTTTATTTTGAAAGAGACTCGGATGCTGTCCTTTATTCTCGTAAAGACTGTGCTTTACACCGGTGTGCTCTGTCCTGGGCCATGAGAAAAGGTTTGTCAGTGCTACCAGACACCAGCAAATCTTCCCCGGGCTCAGGTAAGCGCACTTTATTACACAAGACTACTTTATGACATATGTTTACAGACATAAGCTTTTCCCCCTTGACCAACAAAAACTTACACCATTGTTCTTGTGCCTTTTGATATTTCAGTTTTTTTCCAGCATGGTCAATTGTGTTGACATACTGTTTATCTTTGTGATAACTATGTTTATTTTTATGATTAATATATGAATTTACATATTGTATGTTTGTGTGATTTTGTTTTTACATTACATTTTTAAGTGGTTATTATTCTGTTATTACATACTTTTCTCTTTATCACAACCACTCACGTTGTTGACAAACTAGTTTTACCACTTTACCACTGGTAACAATGTGCATTTCGGTTGAAATGGGAGCCTAGCATTTTAGTGAAAAAGAAACATTGTAAATATATCCATTGTTACTGCAAATAAGCAGTAACAATAGATACAATTTTTAAATAATATTAAAGCTTGTAACTTAGATAATTTACACTGATTTCACTCATCTACCTTTTCTCTCCAGGGAAGAGCAGCCTCCAGGATGATCCCAGTAGGAGAGTTCAGAAACTTGGGCTCAGAGCAGAACCAAAAGTATAGGGTTCTTAAACCATGGTGGGACGTGTTCTCAGAATACTTGTGCCTTGCTATGTTAATGATTGGAGTCTTTGGATGCACTTTGCAGGTAGGTAAGCCATGAGTTCAGATGGTATTCGATAAAACAAACAAAAATGTTGTGTAAAATACACAATCTGATATAATTCTTTATACTTAAAAATAATGCACACCCATTAATAAGCTTGTGCTATGATTTTCTTTTGGGGTGCACGGTAGCAGAGTGGTTAGAGCTCTGGCTTCCCAATAGGGAGATCATGGGTTGGACCATATCAACATCTCACAATCTCTCTGGGTGGAATTTGCATGTTCTCCCCGTGTCACCATGGGTTTTCTCCAGGTACTCCGGTTTCCTCCCACCTCCAAAAACATTCATGTTTAGGTTAATTGGGCATCACTGTAAATTTTCCTTAGTGAATGAATGAGACAGTGAATGGTTGTCTAACCTTTCGACAAGTTGACCACTGTCCAAGGTGTTCCCCCACCTAAGGCCCAAAGTCACTGGGATAGGCTCTAGTCACTCATGACCCCTAACAGGAATAACCAGTAGAAAATGAATTATTGAATGAATGATTTTCTCCCTTGTGGTTTATAGTTGATTTTATATAATTTGATGTTTACTCAGTACCTTACAATTTGTTTTTTAAGTTTATAAGTCACTTTTCTGATGCTGATTCATGATAACTACACACAAATATTTTAATTCAAATTAACATTTATTGGTTTGCTAAAGAGATAATCAATAAAAAAACACCCATGCATTCTTCCGTAACAACAAATGTAGTAACACTATTTTTTTTTTTTCTGCAGCTTACCCAGGAAAAAATTGCATGCCTGCCCAGCCGCTACACCAGCCCTACACCTAACGCCATTGACTGCAGCCACATCAGGACATATGGAGATAATGACACACTTGAAAGCCCAGTCAACCCTATCATCCAAGAAGTCAAAGGACGTAAAAATGACCTTGATATCCACCAATACGTGTTTGTCAATGCTTATTGCTACACAAGGTTTGTTCACTGGTTCGCAAAGTTCTTCCCGTATCTTGTTGTCATTCATACGATGGTCTTTATGGTGGCAAGCAGCTTTTGGTTCAAGTACCCGGGGACCTCTTCTAAAATTGAACTTTTCGTGTCCATTCTTGGGAAGTGCTTTGATTCCCCATGGACGACAAGGGCCTTGAGTGAAGTTTCTGAGGAGAGAGGAGAGGAAAAACTGGTGAGTTTGAGGAGGAACACTATTTCAGAGAAACATCGGACAGATGATGAGGACACTGTGGGTCTTCTTCTACGCTCCTCATCAGTCAAGTCTAACCCTGAGAGAAAACCCCCCGAGCCTCAGTCTACAGTAACTGCATTGGATAAAAAAGAAGGTGAGCAAGCTAAAGCGCTGTTTGAAAAAGTGAAGAAGCTTCGTACACATGTGGAGGAGGCAGATATCTTGTATGTCATGTATGTGCTTCAAACATCACTAAAAGTCCTGAAGTTTCTATCAGTTATAATCTATGCAACAGTGCTGGTTCACAATATTCAGATCGTAGTGCGCTGCAAAGTTCCCCCTGAGCTGACTGGTTTTAGCATATTCTGCTGTAATCATAACAAGGCCCCACTTTTCTCTAAACTTGCCTACTGCTACATTTGCTTTGTTGGAGTTTATGGCCTGGTTTGCATCTACACTCTGTACTGGCTCTTCCATCGCCCGTTAAAAGAGTACTCCTTTGAGCAAGTCCGATTTGAGACTGGCATCAGCGACATACCCGATGTAAAAAATGACTTTGCTTTCCTGCTGCATCTTGTCGACCAATATGACTCTCTGTACTCTAAAAGATTTGCTGTTTTTTTGTCAGAAGTCAGTGAAAGCCGCCTGTACCATCTTAACCTCAACTATGAGTGGACAGCAAAAAAACTACGCACACGCCTTGCCAAGAACTCCAGCAACCGCTTAGAGCTGCAATTGTTAATGCTGCCCGGACTTCCTGACACAGTCTTTGAGCTTAATGAGGTGGAAGCTCTCAAACTGGAACAAGTAAAAAATGTCACCTTTCCTCCCAGTGTGGCTAAGTTGGATTCATTACAAGAGCTGTCACTGATCTACTGCCCTGCAAAACTTCAGCTACCTGCAATGAATTTTTTCAAAGAGCGTTTAAAAGTGCTGCGCTTGGCCTTTGAAAGTGTTGAGGAACTTCCTTTGTGGATGTACACTTTGCATAGTCTAGAGGAGCTACATCTAAGCGGTCCTTTAAGCAATGAGGTGTCTCGAAGTTCAACTTTGGATTCCCTCAGAGATCTGAAATCTTTAAGGGTTCTCAATCTTCACTGTAGCTTGACTAAAATTCCTACCAGTGTTGGAGATGTGGCCTTACAGCTGCAACGTTTAAGCGTCAATAATGATGGAGAAAAACTCCAGGCATTAAGCAGCCTCAAAAAGCTAACCAGTCTGGTGTCACTAGAGTTGGTTAGCTGTGGGTTGGAGCGCATTCCTAGTGCAATTTTTAGTTTGCATAATCTTCAGGAGTTAGACTTGAAAGAGAACAAACTGACAACTGTAGAAGAAATTCTCAGCTTACAACACTGCCAGCGTTTAACAACACTTAAACTGTGGCACAATAAGATCACATACATCCCAGATCACATTACTAAGCTGCACTCTCTGGAGGTTTTAGACATCAGCTGGAATAAGATCCGAAAGCTTCCGTCTCGACTATTTTATTGTACCAAACTCCGGCATCTGGACGTGTCACACAACCAGCTCACCTCACTACCCCCAGAGGTGGGCATCCTTCAAGCGCTCCAGTTCTTCTCTGCTGCCTTCAACTCTTTAGAAAACCTACCTGAAGAGTTGTTCTCTTGTAAAAGACTGAGGATTCTAGCTTTGGGAAGCAACAGCTTGTCATATCTGAGTCCGAGAGTGTCCAGTCTAACACAACTTGTCCGAGTGGAGCTTAAAGGAAACCGTTTTGGGGCTCTGCCTGTGGAGATAAAGGACTGTCCCCAGCTGGCTGTAAGTGCGATCATAGCTGAGGATAGTCTTCTGGAGCAGCTGTCTACAGATGTAGAAGAGGAACAGCCACAAGATGAGGGCAATGGTGACAATATTAGTCAGTGATTCATATTTTCATCACACTTTTCTATTACATATGATTATACATAATATAACATGTCGGTTTAAGTGCCAATGATTTTATAATCTATTTTTTCTATTTAAGTTTAAACGTTATATCTATTTATGTGGGAAATGTTACATAAGCACAATCTAAACAGTTGTTGGTGCCTTTACACAGATATATAGAGCTAGTGAAAGAACATGCTGTTGCCATGGTAGATCCTCCATATTTCTTAAGCCAGAAAATTCTTGGGGATACAAGAACAAAAAAAACTGAAAAAACAAAAGAAAACAGCCATAGAACAACTTCATCAACTGCTGCGTCACTACTGGTAAATACATTACATTTAGCATGTAACATTTTTAAATTTCTATTGGGCTATTAGCCAACACTTAAACTTATTTTATTCTGTTTTCTTTTTTTTTTTTTTTTTGAGTCAGATAACACTTTTTCCATAACCTGTGGGGCAGGTTTTAAGGGGACAGAGAAGTTGCAGTCATTGTACAGTGTCGTGTTGCTCCCTGAGGCCTGAACAAAGCTTCACAGAAACAGTATTATGACTGGACAGTGGCTCTGTTTACAAATGACATCTGATTTTGTTTTTGGTGTCTTATAATGAAACTTAACCAAATACTACTGGAAACGAGCCTATGGAAATGGTGTATTTTTCTTAATGAGGTAAAGTCTTCCATCTAAACCATTTTCAACAAATTATATATTACATTCTGCCACACATTTACGACACACCTATGCATAGATGTGTTTTAGAACTGAAATGTAGATATCTATACTTGAATTTTTATGTTTGTTATATGTTCTAAATGTCCAGACTTGTCATGCATTTATGTTCTCTTCCTGTTTTTTAAAAACCAGTTTCTTACATAGACCAGTGTCCCATGTCAACTGTGGCAGGTTAGAGAGCAGGCAGATCATGTCAGTACCTGTGTGAACACGTATGTCAGACAGTGAGGGTGGTGTTCTATGGAAAACTTTAAACAGTGAGTCATATTGCCACGTCAATTATTGACAGATGAAAAAACACTGTCAGTATTTGTCAGATGCAATGGAACTTTCACCACAATGAACTTTATAATTGCCCATATCTTATAATGATCTATTAAGTTTAGGTATTTATTTCATCACATGAGATTGGCGCGCTAGTAAAGAGTGCATTAACCCAATAATGGTTTCCATAGTATTTTGTTTACACTTAATTATGAAGATTTATTAGTCAGTGTTTACGTTAGGCTGCGTGTGATAACATTAGGGACTGATCAAACATTAAAGTATAGGTAATTTATGTAAGAAATATTCTCCTATAAACTGCTTCATCTGCTGTGTCGTTCTAGGATGCAGAACAAAAAACTATTCCAAAATAATTAATTTTCACTGTCAAGTGCATATAGAGCACTATCGTGTGAATAAATGTGATCTGATAGCCTGAGTTCCCCTTTTGTGTTATTGAGGCAGTACTCTGTTTGCTGACTCATGTTCCTGTACCTGCTGTTGACTGTCCCATGCTTAAAAAACAGTCAGGAAGTGTTTGAACATGTGAAGACACACCCGGATCTACTGTATTTGTACTGGAGGTTGTGAGCTCAACCTAGTGGTGATAAAAAAATAAATAATAAATAAGTAAAAGCCACTATTGATTGTTTTGTTGCCTGCAAAATAATATGCATAGCAGCAGACAAATAACTGAATTGTTATCTTCACTGTTGGCTTGTAAAGTTGGCCTACAAGGCCCAAGCAAACAATACAGCCATTGTGTCTTGAGAGCTGTGTGCGCAAACATCAGCAATCTGTGCCACTGTTACCTGAAGGTTTCAACAATGCCGGCCTCTTGTTCAGCCTGAGCCTTAATTCACTTATCTCAGTGACCTTCAGAACTCTTCTCATCAAGAGGCATTTCTCAGCCAAGTCAAGTTAGAACACTTCAGTATGACCTTGGGTTTATCACAGTAAATTAGTAGTCATTATTATTATTACTATTATTAATAATAACAACATTTATATTATTATCATTTGTGTTATTATTAAAAAGGAAACACTATTACTATGTAAATACAATGTGCTATGAAACACACACACATAAAGATCACTCCTGCCATAAAATACAAACAATATATAATTTTCAAAACATTTATTTTGTATTCCATCTTCAAATACCAACGTGAAAAAATCACTTGTTTAAAAAAAAATCTATATAAATAACATTTCACCAAACACAGTAAAGGCTATTTACAAAATAATAGGAATATTTTATCTATTCCGCAAATAAATAGGTGTAAAGTTAAGATACGACTAGTTCAGAAAAACAACTATGCAAAGCAATTGTGCACACTGTCAAGTTTTGTCAAAATGTAACAACACAATAGATCAACGGTTACACAATAGTAATAGTATAAAAGACTGAGGAAAAAACTATCTACAAATGTGCACTCCCATTTACTAGGGAAATGTTTAAGGTGCCTAAATTGCACTGTGCAAAAGAGGTGTCTACTGTCACCATCCACTGAAAATAAGCTGCCAAGATAATATGTTCAAAGTCACATATTAATGCTGAGCCACTATTAACAAAACATACACAGCAAAAAATTCAAGTCACCAGGATTTGCATGCAAGTTTGGAGGCTAACTGTGAATGTGGGCAAAGAGCAGATTTACCATGTCGGGCACACGGGAGGCTCTGGCTACATCTACGGCTGTGTGCCCGCTGGTGTTGGCATGCTTCAAGTCAGACCGGGGTGCCAGAAACGCCACCATGTCTCGATGGCCCTCACGAATAGCAATGTGTATAGGCAAAGCTCCATTGTTGTCTGGGATGTTAACAGACGCCCCATGCTCCACCAGCACCTGCAGTGTGTCCAGAAACCCTGTGCGGGCAGCATCGTGGGCAGGTGAGATCCCGTGTTTGTCCTGGAGGTTGGGGTTTGCTCCTTTTTGCAACAGTAAACTGGCAACCTTGGGGTTTCCCATCATCATGACCTACACAGGAAATCACAAGTGATGAATGTTAATAATAGGTTAGCAAAAGAAATGTTGGTTTAAAATCTGCACAAGCTATTTGACACAATTCCAAACTTTTCACTTTAATAATGCTCAATGCACTTTAAATGTTGGTCCTACAGAATAACAATCTCATTATCTTATAAAATAATAATTTCAACTAAGCCTGAATGAATGTATACATTTGCATATTGTCTCAGTTTTGCCCGCCCAGTGGCTGTGAAGATAGGAAAGAAAAAGAGAAAAAGCACAGTTCAACAGTCATAGGCCAGAGCTATACTGTCACGTCGTTGAATGATGCAAAGACTATAAGGACATAAGTAGTTTAAGCACTGTATTGAACGTTAGCTATAATTAAGTTCTGCTTTAACATGAAGCTAAATCTCTATGTATTTCTCACCTGAAGAGCTGTCCTGCCAAATTCATTGGGAGTATCAGGGTGTACCCGGCAGTCGTCCAGCATCCTTTGCACTTCGCTCGTGTTTCCTTTGGCTGCTGCCGCGGTCAAAGCTTTACCGGCATCCATCTGGCTCAGGACCATGCTTCGCTGTTCACACACATGTGAAAATATCAATAAGATAGAAGTCAAACCAGCACCGGGAAGAGTCCCCTGACAATGGAGAAAGCGGCACATAGCGGTAAATTGGAACGAAATTACACTCATTTGCAGCGGATGACGCCATGATATCAGACTAACAGTTAAGCTATTACTAGCGGAATGCTATTTTCTCGTAAATAATGACTGAAAACAAAAAGACACTCGAGCATTGTACAGGCTGTGAGATTATTCAACAAACTATCTTTAGCGAAGAGCTAATTAGTGCGGTAAAGTGGGGTTACCTTTTAGTTTTGTCCGTTTTTGCGACGTCACCAGGCTTTGTGACCCGTTGCCTCAAAAAGCCAGTAAATTTTAAAACAAAACCAGAGCAAAAAAGTTTATAAACATTAGAAAATACATTTGCGCGCTGAGCTTTGCGCCGTGTCCACACTGTCTGGCACATACAAACACTGGGGCAAACACACGCTGTCCAATCACGGCTCGCATAGGGGGCGGTGTTTCTCCATATTTGGGCAGGAAGGCGGAGTTACAACGTGGTTTCTACACTATCACTGTGGTAACAGCCGGTCTGCACCAATCAGAGCGCGTACCGCAAAAAGCGGGCGATTCGTATACGTTGATGTCTTCAAAGAAAGCTCATTCACATTTCTGACCTTTGGTTGTCGCTCTCCTGAACCAGACGTGGAAAAAGGCGGGTGTGTATTTCATTTGGGCGGACTTTACTCACCCTGATGTCACGAGATCTATTATTAAAAAAACAACAACACCACAATCGTAGGAAAAATACCTTTATGGTTTACACAACATCAAAATGTAGCCTAATCACACAACATTCGGAAAAAAGTACATAATCAAGCTTTTGTTTTTCTCAAGTAGAAATATTACTAATATAAAATCAAACTGCATTCATTCATAGAGCAGTCAAATGAAATATAAGGACATTATTAATTTAGTTCTTCATTCTATAGTGCAAAGGCAAGTTAAATATTGTACTTCTACACATTTGTACGCAACTGATAATCTAGAAGAGAACAAAACATAACAAACATTAGTATGAGAAATATTAGCAATACTTTGTCATTTTTCAGTCCTACCTCCGCTCTGTGTGATGTAACGGACCCATGGTAAGGCCTGATAACCACTCTTTTCTATAATCTTCATATATCTGACCTGCAAGCAAACACTGTAAGAACTTAAAATGATAGAGGCTTTTAAAGATCTGCCTTACACATGTTGGACAGAATATAGTTTTAATACAAGTATGTGCATGTTGAATTTAGCCCCGTTCATATGCGCAATTGCAGAATTCAAATATTAAAAAGCAAAAAGGGCTTACCTGTATTCCTGACACTGTGAAGTAGGGGATTTCAAATTTCACTGTTATCGGAGGTTTGCCTTCAGCTTCATCATTCTCCACACTAGGCAGACCAAAATGAGCTCTCATCAAAAACTCTTTCCCTCCCTAATAAGAACAAAAGGGTGTACAGCGAATCACATTGTTACACATAGTTTAACCATTTTTTTCTCTCACTAACAGGAAAAGACTTGATTGTCCAAACCACCAGATTCTTCTCTGGGACATATTTGGCGTTTCCTGTGCTGGTTTTGAACTTGGGTGAGTCAGCATCACTTGGGACTGGCACCCTGACCTCCACATTGTTTGCAACAGACTGCTTTTTAAACTGGCCCTTTGCCTATAAGACACATACATTTGAAATGGTATAATCTGGAAATTATTGAGCTTTTTTCTGTAAAAAAAAAAAAAAAAAAAAAAGTACCTTAACCATGATTTCCACTCTACTGTGAGAAAACTTTTCAATGACTGATTCAATCCATATCAATGGCTTCACCTAAAATGAACAAAAGCAGCATCTTGTTGGGAGTAATAATGAAGCATAGCGACTAAGGCTGCAACAAGTTAATTGATTAATCACAACTTATCGATTACTGAAATAACCGTAAACTAATTTAGTAATCAAATAATCATAGGGTCTTTATACTAGTGTTGTCACATTTCTAAATTACTATTATACTATTTCAAACACTATTTCAATCATTACTCTAGTTCAACAAAAGTACAACAAAAGTTTTTTGGTTTAAAATGTGTTTTGTTCTAGTTCTTATATATAGTTGATTTTTAAAAACTGCTCAGCAAATGTTGTGTTCTCTTAAGATAATTTTTAGTACAAATAATTGAGAATCTATACACTCTAGATTTGATACTAGCTTTAGTATTGATTAGTATGTGTTTTGAGAAAACTCTCAGACTGAACAGCATTGATGATAATGAGCTGTTAAAATTATAATTTGAGTGTTTTTCACCGTAAACACTAGTGTGTCTGTAAATCTACATCTAGAACGTTCTTAAGTGACATTATCAATTAACATTATTAATCAAAAAATAATCGTCCAACTAAACGATTATCAAAATAATCATTTGTTGCAGCCCTAATAGTGACTAAAATAAACTGTTTCAATTGTAACTAACATGAGTATTGATGCGGTAGGACATGAGTTCAGATTCTCCATCTGGAGGAATAAAAGAAATTGTGCGGTCACTTTCAAACCGTGACAGGCGCACACACTGGTGAAATTTTACATCCTCCATCATCACAGTCTTTCCTTTGTCTCCTGTGCACAAACAAGTATAATTAAAATATGATTGTGTGCAAATTGGCCTCAGTTGTACCAACTTACGTCCGGTTAAGGCAAAAAGCACTCTGTCATTCAGTCCCAGTCGTAACTCAGGCATTCCAGACAACATGGTTTTTAGCTTAATGCTTCCCACAATGTCACTGCTCATCACACTGCCATTTGCATTCACCTAAAAACGTAGGAAAAACATCAGAATGTTAATAAATTAGGGAGAAAAATACCCACATTATTTAAGCATGCGTAGGGTCAATCCATACAGGTGATTAATTGGCTCTGTGCATGGGACATCAGTTGGCTTGTGTACGTTCAAAATAACTAACTTATGTACATACGACCATTTCCTGTTGCGTTAGCATTTAGACACAATCACGTCCTCTGGTGAAAAATTCCTCTAATAAAACAGTCTTTAACATGTTTTCTGTAACATTCACCTCAACTGTGTGATCTAAAGAGCATTTATTCGTTTTAAACTGATGTAGTGAAAACCTCATAGAAATGTACTGAACAGGAAATGGTTGTATGTACAGGATGTACTATTTTGAACGAAAACAAGGCAACTGCACAGAGCCAACTGAGTACAAATATGTTTTCTTACTATTTGAGCAATAAACAAAAACTGTCCAAATTGGCCAACAGAGCCCATTAATAAGCATTACAGGAAGTGAGTCTGTGGCAATTTTAGCGTTAGCATTGGATAACTTTTCTAGTGACAAGTCTATCACCTGCTTGTGTTGTGTCCATGGGGATGATTTTGCCTGATATATTCCACAGTATTATCTATAATCTTAATTTTCCTGTGCAACTTGAACAACTGTAGTTGAACGTAGCAACAAACCAATGCAAAGCAATGGCATCGCTATAGAAACAAAAAAATTGCACAACTGCATCTATGTATATTTATGGAATACTTTTTGAGTAGTTTTTTTACTAAATTACTAACCAGCACATTGATAGATTCGATGACGTCAATAAAGACCTCATTCTTCTTGTATTTTATACCCTCTGATCTCCAAGACACAGCATTAGTTACAGTGGTAGGAACTTTGCTCTTTGCGACTTCCAGTTTTGCACCTTCTTGTGTTATGTATCTGCAATGGTGACACACAAGAGTGAAAATAATTAGGAATTTTTATGTATGTAGCCTGTTGAGCACAGTCTTACTCTTGTAGGATTTTGCTGTCGGTTGTTTGTGGGAAACCAAAATCCATCAGCTCATCCAGAAGCTCATACACAACCACAAAATTGTCCTGAATGCTCTCCTCCTCCAGTTCTTTGAAGTACTCAGTGAACACCTAAAGATTGCACAACAGAGAAGTTTAGAAGTTAGTTGTGTTTAAAGCTTCCAACATCTGTTCTGCAGCTCTGAACACATTACTGACCTCAACAAGCTTGTACAGAAATGAATATACAAGGGAGGCATTAGAGTTTTTATTTGTTGTGGCCACCACTGGTAAACTTTGTTAAGGTGAAACTACATATTTCTATCTCTCCAAATGTAAATTATGATGAAAATTATTACAAAAAAAGGATACAATAAAGGTTGGTGTGTTTGATCCACATAAAGTGAACATTTCCGTGTGACAGCACTGGACAGAGCAGTCCTTCCTCTTCATGCTGCATGAGTAACGGCATGAAGAAGTCAATCTCAGCCATGTCAACGTCTCCTTTGTAGTTTCTACAGATCAGAACCTGTCAATAATGGGCACAAACAATGAATTTTTAAGCCCACACACAATGATGATAATATCAACAACAATGCTACTAATGCATTACATAGTTGCCTTTCAGATGCTCAAGTCATATTGAAATGTTCATACCCATATGGTGCTAAGCTACTATTGTCATCAATGCAGCCCTGGGGTAGACTGACGAAAAAGGTCTTGTAGGCAAAATGATTAAAGTGTACTGACTAAGTAAGGACAGTTTTCATCAGAGATACTGCTGCTCCACCTACAGGTAATACTTGATACAGGTGGAGTCTTAAAGTAAAGCTAAACATAAAAACTACTTGTTTAGTTGTTAAACTGTGTATATGGTGTTTAAAAAGCATTGACTTTTACTATTCTCAGTCATTTATACATTTTTTAAAGCAAACTAAGCAAATGAGCAAGTTTCAGGTTAAAATAGTGTGTCACTGCAAAGCCAAAGTCATGACATGTGATAGAGTCGCCCACTGAAAACTGTGTTTTCTAATGCTTATCATGACGTTTTATTTGAAATGTCTTTGTGAGAGGAGTTTAGGGGGTTGTTGCTGTTTATCAACCACAAAATCCTCCTTTGATGAACAATGTCTTCACTGGTCTTAAAGGAGACCTATTGTGATTTTTCTCTATATGATCCAAAACAGCTTAGAAATAAAAACAGGTTCATTTACTTCCTGTTTAAAACTGCAGAACAGATAAGCCCCTCCTCTTCAGTGTAAAATTAATTAAATTAAACTTTAATAGGCCACAGTTTTAAAAGTTACAATTTATTGTTGTTAGAAAATGTCTACATGACAATTCTGAACCTTATGTGTTTTACTCGGAATCTGAATTTTTGAGTAAGCGCAAGTAAATAGAGACAAGTGGATGGAGATAGGTGGTAGGTGAAGACAGGGATTTTCTGATCATCAGAGCATCAGCTGCAGGACACTTCAAGATTACTCAAACATGCATGAATCAATCCAAATACAACTTTGGATAAACTAATGATGAGAGAACACTATTGTAACAGGTTAAAAACTCAGAAAAGTAAATTTTATATAATAGATCTCCTTTAAAAAACTCAATACAACTGAAAATGACTGCATGCTGAAATATGACAGTGACCAGATCAAAAGAAAGCCAAGCCATGTTGACAATGACAACACATGGTAGGTCCTGAATTATTCTGAAAATAACTTTGAAAGGGCATAGGATAAAAGCAATAACCTGTAAACTAGACTTAATGTACCTAAACTGTCTATAGACTTGCAAAGAAACTAAGTCAACTATAATTGAATAAGAACAGTTAATTTACGTTAGAGCTATTATAACACAAATATCTTGTTACAACCGGAAGTATTGGCATTGGAAGCCAACCAATGAATGAAACTGACGCACCAAGCTGATTAATCTTTAACTGACTGACAACAGTGTCATAGAAGTTTAAGACTAAATCAGTAGCTCGGTTGTTATAACCAAGCAGCGAAAACAGAAATCCCAATACAAGACACAAAAGCTAAAACACTGTCAGTGTGTCGTGCGGATCGTTTACCTTCCCCTTCAGATCCAGCACAAAAATAGCAGAGGCGGACATCGCGTCGTCTGAACGTGTCCAAAAGTTTAAAATTCGATTAACAAGCCCCCGGACAGAACTTTCGTAATATTTGTGCACGTTTTATCCATCCACTGTAAAAAATGTAGGGGCCTAAGGTGATCGCGCAGGGTCCAGGGCGTCTTTTCCTGTAGCCGCTGTGACGTCATGACGGCCAGGTAAAACATTCACCAGAGAACGAGCTCACCTGAACAAAGAGCTGTACTTCTCACCTCACCCACAAGGGAGCAGCAGAGATAAAGAATGGAAACAGGTAGCTTTTGTGATTTTTTTGTAATCTATTTTATTTTTTAATTGTTAGTTTTTAGTTTTTATTATTTATTTAATTTTAATTTTAATTTTAATTTTAATTTTAATTTTAATTTTAATTTTAATTTAATTTTAATTTTAATTTAATTTTAATTTTAATTTTAATTTTGCATTAGTAGCAGGGCGAGTGAAATTTACCTACTTTTTGGAAGCTTTATAAATGTATCGAAAAAATACACTTTTTTTGACACATTTATAAAATTAAATTAACAAAAAACAATTTATCCAATTGAAATTGCAAAATGCAAACTTTAATCACTAAAAAGGGAAATTACTTGTAATTACTTCAAACTCATTTTAAAGGGGACCTATTATGTAAAATCCATCTTTCCAAGTTTTTAATTATTTTACAAAAAAGTCATGGGCCTGTTTATATTTCGAAGCCTTTTTAAATGTGTTTTGCAATATACAAACTGTAATTTACTGATCTACATATGACCTCCTTTAATGTCAACTAAAATAATATTACAGTGGGGAAAATCTACAGCCTCATTTTTTTTTTTTTTTTTTATCTTGCCGCTTACACAATACAGTATTTTTTTGGTTTAAGTCTTTGATCACATGCCTTTCTGTCCTTTAATCCAAAAAGCTCAAGCACATGAGCTTGCCCAACCAGGCCCCACTAATGATCTGATGCAGTACTCGTTTATGCTGCTTCTTATCAGCCATGTGAAGAGATAAATTCATTATAATAGCCCAAGTAACAACAGGTGTACGCCTCAGTTTGTGTTGGTGTGTGTGCAATAATACAATTTATCTAGAGCAGGACAAACACAAGGTTTTAACCTGCAGTGTCCCAAGCAGAACCACTCATTTTAATATTGTTTTCTATATATGTATTAGGGTAAAACTGCAATTTTACTAAAGTGATGAGTAAAACTGCAGTTTGTCAAGCTCTAGCTTGTACATATACCTCTTACAAAAAGACATGGCATTAGAAATGTTCACTAAATCATTGCATTGGTCAGAAACCTTGTATGACTGGTTTGCTCACCCTCAATGATGTGACTCACTGAACTGCTTCTTGGAGGGTCAAAAAGGTCAAGCTCAGTATGCCACACTAAAAGATATATTGGTGTGTTTTAGTGATGGACTAAGATAAGAGTCCCTGAAATCTAGCAGATAAATGTATATTTTTCCTATGATCATTATGAATTAATAATAAAATATTGTAACCTATGACCAGCTCAACACATGGGTTCAGAGATTCTAGTTTCAAGTCTGTTTGGCCTCATGTTGTTAGGCAAACAGTCAATTGTTTTTACCTTATCATAGGTAACTAAACAGGGGAATAATCCTATATCCATCATCTCCTTTGGCAATTTGTTAAGGCCACTCCTTTCGACTACGTCTTGGTGGTGTGAGGTGCAACTCCACCTTTCGGTTACCATCTGGCCAATGGGATGAGGTAGATGAGCAAATGTAAATTGTGAGGTGAGCAGAGGAGGCAGCGTTGCAACAGGTGTCTTGTATCACTCAAGCCTTCAGAGTACCATCCTAAGCCTCCAGGGGGGTGGGGAGGTATGCTCATGAGCATACTATGGTACACAGAGTGTAGTGAACATCTATTTTGAATAGGACAACTCAGACACTTCCAAGTGGGCGTGGAATGAGTTTTGATGGAATGTGTCAATACCTGTTCAACAACATGCCTCAATCTCAAGGTAAAACGAGCCATTTATTGAGCACTATCTTTAAGTGTCTTAAAGTAGTGTGTAAAAGTGTGCTTTGCATGCATAATATCCACTGGTTTAGTCGGATAACAAAAATGCCCAGTGCATTCATAATTGAGTGGTAGTCACTCATGGCATTCCGTATTAAGAGTAAATTATTCATAGCATGTTCTGAAATCCTCACTCCTCCAAACTCAATGAATGACAGAAGCTCAAATGTAATACAATATTTTATTACCACAAAAATCACAACATAAAACAGCAGACTGACTTGTGCCAAGAAAACATCATACAAAATAAATAGTCTATCAATGTACACGTTGCTGAAATGAGCAGTGTGTCTGCAGTACCAGTGAACTCAATAAAATGTAAATGTGCAAGCACAGTTTGGTTTATCTTCATGTACAATTGTAAACAGAACAAATCTCAATAAATAACATCACTATTTACATCATATTTTGATAACAAATATAAAGACCACATCTTGGAGCAAGTTTACAATCTATATACATATTTTTACAGTGCCATATAGAATTGCAAATATCTTCAATATATATTCAGTATAATTTCTTCAAATATTAGTCCTTCATTTTGGTCCAAGCAGCAGTCATGCCCAAAAGTGTACTATTGGGTTTACCTCCACCAAAATTTTACAGACATAAAAAGCCTGTCAAAATGGCTTGCCTCCATTTTAAAGGTAGTAACAGGTCGGCTCAAAAAGGCTTATATGTGGAGAGCAACATGAAAGGCACAGAAGAGTGAGACTTGCATAAGGCTTTTTGAGTGAAACAAGAGCAAGAGCGACATATTTAACAAACTTTCAAACAGATTATGAGAACAGTTTCCTGCCTTCAATGTCAAACTAAATTGCTCGTCTTCCTCCTAAAACAAGCTCATGAGTCATTTCTTCAGTTTCCTTTGGTTTCAACTTGAGGTGCACAGCAAAGACATCAGAAACATAGGCCACAAAATGAGGTCAGGGTGCATGGAATTTTTGTCTCTCTGAAAAGATTCAAGCAGCACTAGAAGACTTGGCTTTTTCAGTTGTATCCACTGATGCCTTGTAACAGTATTTCGATCATTCAATGTCCATATCTTCCATACTCAGCATTGTCCTCTGCACAAAAAATAAGTTAATTAATAAGCCGCGGTTCAAAAAAATTAGAATATTATTTTGATAGGGAAATCAAGTGACAATACCTCAGGATAGACGAAGCCCTGTGACGAGTTTTGGCAAATGTGTAACTCGTCCTCCGTGGTTTTCTGGTAAACCGGGTTGATAAAGTGAATGGTGTTTGTATTCTTAAGGCGCCAGTTTCTCCAGAGCACCACAGCACCAAAGATCAGCAGTGACAAGACCACTACAAAGTAAACACAGATGTTAGACGGAAAAGTTTATCTCATCGTCTTGCTATACTTTTTATTTATATATTTCATTTTTTTGACTTACTTAAGGGTACAACAATGTATACAGCGATGGGATGTGATGACTCATCTTCAGTGGGTGCTCCAGACAATTTGTGATTCACTGTACAAGTAGAAAATGCAACATAAACTATTAGTCATTCAAAAAGATTTCTTTACATTACAGAATGGGAAATGTAATCTTGTACCTTGAGCTGTTGCGACTGGCTCAGGGGTTGTTGAAGTTGTAGGTTTGGGTGTAGCTGTTGTACTCGTTGGAGTAGATGTAGTGATGGTGGTAGTAGTAGTAGTAGTTGTAGTTGTAGTAGTGGTAGTGGATTGCTTTGGAGCTTGAGTGGTGGGAACTTTTGGCGGTACAGCAGTGGTCGCAGGAGGGTTAACTGAACAAGTACAAAAAATAGACTTGTATTTTGACTACTTTATTTAATTAATCGTCATTAGAGTTGCAGATAATGTACCTCTGACACATTTCCTGTTATCAGCATCCATGGTCATGTGATCAGGACAGGCACATGTGTACAGGGCAGAGCCATTGTTAATGTGAGGAGCGGGAAGGCAGAGGAACTCACAACCTCCATTTTTACGGTTGTTTGTTTGACACAGGTTTGTACCTACAAAAAAAAGCACAGAGGGAATGTATGACGTTACTAAGCATTAATGCAATGACACATTCAAACAAAGCTATCACAAATTCAAAGACAATTTCTGTTAATAATTTACAGAGTACATAGCGACTGGCTGTAAATTAACCCACAAAAGGGCACATGACATCTGCAAAACAGGCATGTTTGGAGCCATAAATTTACTGTAACACTAAGAAGGTGTCATGAAACTTCCTGTTCAATAAATTCCCTCTGATAAGGTTTTGTCCTTATACTAGTTATGACTTAACAACTAGATCAGATCTGACTTGAAGTTTTATAACTAGTATTCATGCGAAAGACATTGTTTAATTCCATAAAAAGGTTTAGAAAAATCTCTTGTTTCTGATCACTGAAATGGCTATAAACTACAAATTTGTTCCAACATTTAAAGAGAATTTGTAGATGAGCAGATTCTACATTTTAAGAAAGAGAAAAATACCATTGGTCTGCTTGAGCTTGTGATAAACGACAATATCTTCAGGATGGTTAATATCCTTTGCCAGCTCTCTGATGTCTCCACCAGTCAACCGATTAGCACTGTAGATCGCACTATTTGCATTGTCAGTCCAGAACACTTTTTCCTACAAAAAAAAAAAGATTAGTTTTTTGACTAAATATATAAATACAGTATATACTGTATATATGCCTAAAATACAAAAATATTTACATTTATTACAACAGTTGCCATCCTGAAATTAAAATATAATACTAACCTCAAAAACTGCAACAGATAGAGGATGTGCGAGATGCTTCTCATCTAAAATAAGGGTATGCCGGGACCCTCCACTGACATCTACACTGGAGAGAGTGTGCAGCTTGGAATCGACCCAATATAAACGCCGATTAACCATGTCTGTTTGGAGATACAGAGATTGAATGGAGTATGTTTGGTGGTGAGCTCATTATGCATGTTAACTGGATATGAGCCATTTCCAGTTAATGAGGTTGTATTTACCAAGAGTGATGCCATTGGGCCACATAATGTTGTCAGTCACTATGGCAACGCGATCAGCTCCATTCAATCCACTCCTCTCAATCTTCGCCTCCTCACCCCAATCTGTCCAGTACATGAAGCTTAACAAATACACACATATAAAATTAACTCAGTGTAAAGATATCTTATGATGTTGTGCAGGCAAATGTTTTCTACTCACTTATTGACAGGGTCCAAAGTGATGGCTCTGGGCTTCTCTAAATGTTCAGAGATTAAAGTTTTTCTTTTGCTTCCATCGGTTGTTGCCACAGAAATAGTTTTTAACCCACTATCTGTCCAATAAATATTGCCATGAATCCAGTCTACTGCGATTCCTTCTGGACTTCAATACCACTGTCGATCACCACAGTGTGGGTAGAGGAGTTGCCTGCAGTAACTATGTTTGTGCTGTGAGATAAAAAGTTGAGCTATTTCAAAAGATGTATGTAGTACATTACATCAGCAACAACAAACGACACTTTAAAATTGTTTAATCTGTAAGTACAAGTTTCCAATCAAACATTGCACATGAACTCCACACCAAGTAATTTGCATAAGTCAGAATTTTGCAATATGGACGAAAAATCAAAGCAGTGATGTTGTGATAGGCGGGTGGATAGCAAAATAGAGGTAAATGCAACTAAGATAGATTGCAGTATATTTAATATTAATTGAACAATAGCCAACTACAATATCTGCCTCAAATCATTGCGTTCCAAACATTTAAAGTGCTTTTTTTTTGCACCCAACTAAAAGCATATGCGCGCACAGAGGTCAGGTGAAAGAGCTCCACCTCAGAGAGATCTCCTAATCGAACTGCTCAACATGTGAAAGTAGTAGTACACTTTTAATTAGGCCTAAAATGATGAACTATTTCTGGACAATAAGGAGACCAAATAAAGTGTAATTCTTGTCTAAGCTAAGCTCAAACCGAGACAATTGTGACTGCACCCATAGTCATCTCTCTTATTGTTGCATTGAAATTAAATCCCGCAAAAGGCCATCTTTCCTAATTTGTGATTTTTGTATATGACTCTTCTGAAACATTTTTTAATTGAAATTTGTTACCTGTATATTTTCTTTAGAGAAACATCTGACCAAAAAACGGTCTTTGTTGGTATGTTCACATCCAGCGCAACAGCGTTCTTGAGCTCTGGGATGAGGCGGATATATTCACTGCGGTCAACAGTCATCACTCTCAGCTCATGTCTGCTGGTAAAGTAGAGCATAGGAGCAGAGCCTGGACAACAGCAGCAAATTATGAGTTTTTGACATTTTTTTTTGCAAAGAAATATTGTTTAACATAAAAAAGTTGAGAAATACCTGACACAGCTTTGCATGTGTTTGTGGCAGGGTCAATCTCATAGCCATTCTTACAGTCACATCTGTAGCCACCCTCAAAATTTATACAGATTTGACTACAAGTGTCTGGCATAGCACACTCATTAATATCTGCAATTAAAAGTAGAAACAATTGACTTGACAAAGTTCTTTTTCTCAGATTATAATCATTAGCTTCACTCTTTACCTTTACATGTTTTCTTGTCCTCCTGAAGACTGTATCCTGCTACACAGGAACAGTTGAATCCAATTGTCAAATCGTTGCATGTTTGTGAACAGCCACCATTTCCGTTGGCACATTCATTTATACCTGTAAAAATCAGCACACACAATATTAAACTTCATTAATGTTCTTAAATTGCTGTCTGACAATACATGTGGATTTGTTAGGCAAATAAACACATTGTAAACACTTTTAGGTCTTTCATAATAAGCCATGATGAGTCTATTATTAAAAACATACCACACTCAGCAGGTTCATCTGATCTGTCTTTGCAGTCAGTCTTTGCGTCACACACTTTCACTGCATTGATGCACTCTCCGCTCTTACATTTAAAACTGGTGGGGCCTTCACACTCATTTACTATGAACAGAAGCACACCTCAGTCACAAAACCAATACTTTTCTCTAAGCACATTCTTTCTCATAATGGCTCATTTAAAAAAATAAATTACCTAATTCACAGTCCGCTTCATCACTGTGGTCTTTACAGTTAAACACTCCGTTACACTGGAGACTGCCGTGGACACATGCGCCATCAGTGCACTGGAACTCGTCAGGGCGGCATGTGGGCCGAGCTACAAGAAATATTTGGGAATGGGCCATAAAACTAATGAACAAAAAAAGCAAAAACTGCATAGGCTATGACGGACATTTAAACTGGTATTTACAAGTGTTGGGTATAAACTATATAGTTTTGTTTTTTGTGCTTTAATAGTTAATTTACGTTTTGTGTTTTAACATATAGGAAAGAATTGTTATAATATACTTACTGCAGTTGAACTCGTCAGACTTGTCCTCACAGTCTGGACTATTGTCACAACGCCATATCCTGGGAATGCACTGTCCATCAGCACACTGGAACTGGTGAGGACCACATTGCACAGGCTTTTTGTCCAGCTCTTGTCCCATACATGTCTCGGGCCACTCATCAGACCCATCGGCACAGTCTACATCCCCATCACAGCGCCATAGCAACGGGACACACACAGTGTTGTTGCACTGGAAGGAGTTTGGCCCACATGTTGGTTTGGGACAGGACAACTCATCTGAACCGTCACTGCAATCTGCATCTTTGTCACACACAAACGACTTGGATATGCACTGGCCGTTTGCACACTTGAATTCATTCGACTTGCATGCTTTGGCAGCTGTGTACAAGAATTAAATACAAAATGAATAAATATTGATGACAATAGTTAGTTACAAGCACTGTATTGTTTTAACAGGGAAAATATGGTAAAGCTGATGCATCTGTATTAAACTTACTGCAGTTTTTCTCATCAGCTCCATTCTTGCAGTCAGCTTTGCCATCACAGTGCCAGCTTCCTGGTATACACTGGTTCATCGGCAGCCCACAGTTGAACTCTGTTTGTGAACAGGTCTTGTTTGCTGTAATCATAAAAGCAAAAAGCGAGTCATAACCAGGAAACCAGTATCATAAAGTTGAGAAATTATTAACCAGAAGCAATTATGAAATATACAAAACAGTTTTGCATGTACAATAAAGCACAGACCACATGTGGCCGGAAGTTCGTCTGTGCCGTCCCCACAATCGTCTCTCCCATCACAGATCCATCTAACAGTGACACACCTCCCATTTCTGCACTGCAGCTGATGATCACGACAGGTGTTTGCAGAATCTGTGAACAAAGAAAAGTACACAGAAATGACAGCTAATTAGTGATGATTTATTGCCAATGCTTTTAAATAACAGGGTTTCAGCGCATTGCTTTTTACTAGCACTCGAGTTACACTTTACTATTCATGAATGGGCTCTAATAACGTAAGCCTGAGTCGCCACACAAATCCATTGGCCTTGGGGTTAATATTCTACTGAAAATTACACATACACCAAGCATTATCGTAAATCGATAGCTACTGCAAGTGGGTGTGAATACTAAGATAACATTGTTTGTTTCCCTGCCTAAACAAAGTTGAGTCTGGTTTTAAACAAAACCACATAATTTACAGCAGAACAAAGTCAAGTTTTTAAGTTTCAGTGTTTCTGTACAAGGTAATCAGTGACATTAGAGAATAAGAAAATATTTCTGAGGGACACTAGTTAAGTAACTTGCACTGTGACGGTGACTTAAACTTAATTTCAACATTTTAAGATTGTGGTCTGATCTGAGTGAAGTTACACCTTCATTGTTATACTTAAGTCAAAGAGAGTCAAAATCAACTCTCTGACCCATGTGGGGCAAAAGCTGTCCCAGGACCGGCTCTGCAGGTGATGACGTCAGAGCATGTGCCAACACCTGAGCATTGTTCTTTGTGGTGCGACCTAAGGCCTGAGGAGATGACAGAGTATCTCTTTAAGACAATGGACAGGGAGGAGTTGTACAATCACACCACTAGTTTCTGATTGGTCCCAAGGAGGCATTTTATTGTCAAAGCATCAACACTGAGAAAAATAGTAGAGCATGCACTGAAACACACGGGAAGTGTGCAAGTGTTGTGAAAGATAATTACATGACAACCATCTGCTTGATCATGATAATAAGGAGTATTTCACAAAACTGTGACTTTTGAAATTCAGCAGTACAGTACATTCAGCTTTGTGTAAATTCTGAAATCCCCCATCGTGACACATGTTTCTCAAAATCTCTCCCAAGTTGAACCCCAACCAAGCCCCTTCTTCACTGAATAACTTTCCACTAAAAGCAAAATGTTACAGATACACTACATTACAAGTTACAGATAAACGTGGAAAAAATCCATTTACCTCAGTGATTCATGAGCTGTGGTCTGAGGGTGGAAAGCAAATGGGTCAAACCCACCACATTGAAAGAATGAGCAAAGGCTTATCCCTTTCATATGGTCTTAATCTGTTCTATACAACATTGTACTGACTTGAGACTTTGCTTTGCTTTGTTTGGTTAACAAATCTTGACAAACTCAATCAGAGCATGAACCAGTAAACCATGCACTACTGAAGCCTATTTGTCAAGATCATAATAATAATAATAATAAATATTATACAATACAGAAAATATGATAATACCCATAAATGCAATAAATGTTCAAATTTTCCAGCAGACACTACACATTTTGACTTTTATTAAAATCACCAGTCCATGGTATGTTGGGTGGTTTGTTGTTTCTTGGTGGTTGCGTTGCGGTTGGGTTGCCAGGTGAACGGATCAATAACGGTATAGCTGGTACTATAAGTTGATTGTGGAATTTTTTTTGCTTTATTATTTAGATAGGATTTTGTGTATTATTTCTATCTTCGGTTGTTTTTGTGTTAAGGCGTTGGTGGATCTTTGGGCTGTTCACTGAGCGTTTTGTTGCGATTGCCAGCGATTAGCGTATCGCATGCAGTCTGCGGAGTCTGGTTGGTGCGTGGTTGGTGGGTTATGTTGTTGGTTTGGTGTTGGTTGGTGGCGGATTCGGTCTGGTGGTTGGTTGCTGCCGAGGTCTGCTTGGTTGGGTCTGGCTTGTGCGGATTGGTTGGGTGGTCGTTTTGGTTTGGTTGGTCGTTGGGTGCGGTCTAGGTTGGATTATTGGTTGCGGATCGGTTGGTTGTTGGGCTGGTTGGTGTTGGATTTCGTTCGGTTGCGTTCGGGTTGGATTCGGGATTTGGGTGGTTGGTGTTCGGTGGGTTCTGGCTCTAGTCGTTGGTTGTTTGGTTGGGTTGATCTGGTTGGTTAGGTTGTTGGTTGGTTGATTCGTTAGGTAGGTCGCGATTCGGCTGTGGCTGGTTGATTAGCGATTGTTCGGTTGCTGCGTTGGTTGCTTCGGTTGGGTTCGGGTTGTCTGGGTTGGGTACGTGGATTGCGTTAGGTTGTTGGTCTGCTGGATTGGTTCTGTTGGTCTGGCTTGGTTGATCCTGCGTTGTTGGTGGGTTGGTTGGTTCGTTGCGGGGTCTGGCTTGTCTGGATGTCGCTTGGTTGGCTGGTTGTTGCCGGCTTGGGATGTGTTGGTTGGTGGGTTGGTTCCTTCGGTGTTGCGATTGTTGGTCTGCGTTGCGGTTTCGGTCTCGGTTCGGGCTCTGTTGTTGGTTGGTTGGGGAAGCTGTTGTGCATGACTCGGTATAATGCTAGTAACCCATATGGATAGCCTGTATGAGTGTGGTTAATGTTTGCTTATGATGGTCCGAGAGTAGGCCATTCATATTCATTGACATTTGTTCTCCTTGTTTTTGTCTTTCCTAAGACAATGTGAAAGGAGAATACGTCGTTGTGTCAAGATACTCGCTTATCAGCTTTTCTATTTTGTTTATTTTCACTTGCGTTTTTAGTGTTCTATGGTCGGCTTGACAGTGGGTCTATGTATTGTATTCTCGCCATTATAGTTAAAGGTATTAGTGCTTTCGTGCTTTCCGTCAGTGCGTCTGAGTTTATACATGTCGTTTCTAGATAAAGCTTTAGAGCAGTTGAATTGCCGTGATTATCGAGGTTGGTGCTGTCAAGCTTGAAGAAGGATGCTTTAGGACATTTGCATCCAAGACTTGCGCAGCGGCGCCTGGTTCCTTACGCGTCTCTTTCTTCAAACGGAACTTGCTGACATCGACTAGCCTAAGGGCGAATAATCCTGATGGAGGTTGGCTGCTAGCAGTTTTCCTTCAGGCACTTCAGGTCTTCGGGATTTTGTTTAGTTGATCAATCGCAGCCGAATCATCAGAGCGCGTTGCTGTGTTATTCATATGATCTAGGTGTGAGAAGGGCTTGCCAAACTGCTAGGGTTGGGTGCAGGCCGAATTGCGCAGGCTTTTTTGACAATGTATTTACATTGGTGAATATCGCCTTGATTCATTTTTGAACTTGGTACAGTGCGTTGGTTTTTAGATAGCATCATGTTCGTTGTGTATATATTCAGTAATGTTGATATTTGTATGATTTAAGGAGATTGTAGCTTGTAATGGGTTGGACTGGGATATATGCGCCGTTTTTTGTTTTTGATATGTCCGTATTCCATAGTCGTGAGTTCCTTTCGTGGTTCTTGTAGAGTACATATACTTGGCAAATGTTCTTAATTCTTGTATTACATTTCTGTCTTAATGTTCTTATAAGAGCATATTTTCTATGAGTATTATGTTTGCTTGTCAGACCAGGTATTGTTTGTTTTCGTAACTGGGAATTTTCGCAAGCCTAAATGTGAAATTGTTTAGAAGCTTCTGGTTTGCTGTTTGAGAAAGTCTTAGTATTTCCTTCACGCGGTTCTTATGCAGCAGGCATCATCAGGGCGAGACACATCGGAACCAAGCGTTGCAAAGTCCTTTCTCGCGTGTCCCGAACTATTCGTCTCCTTTTCGGTGTCCTAAGCAGGATCGTTCGCCGATCGAGGAGACACTTGGTTGGAAGGAGACTTGAGTGGTGGGTGGGAAGACTAGCCTACTAGCTGGTCCTGCGATGTTCCGCGCGGGATGGATCTACGGGTTCGGACAAATGTGGCGTGGGAGGATGTCGTTTCCGCTATCTACGGAGGGTCTGCTAATGCGAGGGAGGTGGTCTTAAAGCAGTGGCGCTTGCATTATTTTAGAATTAGATTAAACCGCTGAGTTGGTAAGGGAGGAGTCGGTTATTTGGCTGCGATGCTATATGGTAGCTTATTGGTTCGCTTCTGTTGCGTGAAGATCTTCTTATTGAATAAAATTACGATTGTTATCATTTGTTTGGCTCTATTTTTTATTCTAGAGAAAAGCAGTCAAGAAATCATAGAAGAAGCAACTATAGGTGCTTTTCGGACAACTTATTATATGGCAGCGACATCATCTTGCCTGCTTATCAGCAACTGGGTTTCTCGAGTTTGTAGTTTTATTTTAGCATTTCGTCATCAGATATATTTCGCAGAGATATAATTAGATTAAATACTAGTAAAAGATTTTGTGTCTATTCTTAAGGAGGGGAGGTTTGTATTATTGGAGGGTCAGGAGATAATTTGTGTTTTGACCATTATCAGACTGGTTTTTCTGGATTCTCTATAACCTGCCGATCCTATGTCTGGCCTTATTAAGTGATTTATAGGTTTAGGGTCACTTCGTGTATCTTGACTTAAGATATGGGAGGAGTTAGTGTAGTCGTGCTGTGCGGAGTTGAGTGTGATAGCCAGATGATGAGATATTTTCCAGGCGTGATCAAACAGAGATGTTTGATGTGGTTAGGGCTGTTTGTCCCTATTTGATTTGGGAGAGTCCAAGAAAGCACTGTCACTGGTGTTTTTGTGTGTTGTGGAAAGTGAATATCCGAGGTTGGTTGGTTAGAGAGCTGGATTTTGAGGTTATTGGTGCAGCATCCTGACGAAGTGGCAGTGGGTCACATATGCGGATGCTGTCAGCAAGTGATCTAGATAATTCAGAATAAGCGACTATCGCGCATTGGCCAGCTAAAGTCGTGATTGAATTTAAGGAGAGTGGAGTATCTAACACTTTGACATTCACTTGCATGATATATAGTTGCATTGCACGGTTTGGAGTCACAAAGATGATATCTTGGTACGGTTTTACTTCAGCGCGTTGGCAGCTTAAGTGCTATGTGGTCACAAGTAGTCGGGATTGGCGGAGTTGTAGATCTTATTGTACTTTTAAACAGATAATATATGGGGCTGTTGCTCTGTCTTATATTGTGACATCAGTCAGGCACTAATGTAGCTTAGGAGTACTATTTTTGCATAGTAAGGCTTTCATAGCTAGTATTGCGAATGGATCATAAGTGTCATTCATTCAGATGTTGTGTGATGAGATTTGTTCCTTTGAAATTTGGTAGGTGTACTATATTGCAGTTTGCATTAGAGGAATATCTACTAAATCTAATATACTTATAGAGCAGCATTCATCTTTCTTTCTAGTTACAGGTTGTAATGTTCAATTTTTCGCAAGGATGTGTTGGTGACAGCTACGTTTTGATAGCTGTAGGCTTAAATCTGTCCATAAGATTCATTCTACCGAAAATAGAAGGTGAAGAGCAATCTGTTTGAAACTTAGTTCAGCTTACTACGTTTGGTTTAGCACTTACAATATTTTTATAGGGTTACTGGATTGTTATATCTAGCACTTCTGTTACATGGCTTTGCTTTTAATATTGGTAATATCTATTTTTGCCTAGAAAAAAAAGAGAAAGAGAAAAAGTACTCCTAGTTTTACTGGTTTGTAGAGGTAGTGAGACTTTATGGCGGGATTGCTCATTTGAGATAAAGAGGCTGTGAACTTTAACTTGTCATCGTGCGCTCTCGAGCGAGGAGGTGGTGTTGACTTGTTGAATCTATCGCACTTCACATGCAACAAACGAGGCTCATATGTTTAGCACTACCTCGGGCAGTCCGGCGACAAGTTCCTTCTTTTGTGGTCGCGGCATTATTCCCCGTAAGTTATGTAAAAGCTTGTGACACAGGGTGGTTTACACTTCCACAAGATTTCATAAGCTTATAAGTAAGATCTGGTGGTTCAAGTGTGTGATCCCTTGTTTTTTTCGTGCTATACATAATTGTTAATTTGTACATTTATGCCGTATCATGGTGTTTTATGATAGAGAGTATTGAGGATAGAGATGATGTATATGGGTGGTTCCTAGTAATGTTTGAAGGATTAAGAGACACTGTCTGTGTGAGACAGGATTTTATAATAGTAGTTTAGTGGGTATAAGCAGCAGTGCTTGTGTCATGTAACCTCTCATGGTGAGATTGCTAAAGTAATTATAAGACCGAAAGACAAACCGTATGGGCAATTCGCTCACATAGTAGCAGTCACACAGTAAATAATTTACTAAACTGTTTGCTTTAATACACTTGAGCTGCTAGCAAGCGATTAACACTACTATCAAGATAACGTAGACAGATATATTGTTGGGTCTGTTGTTTCGGTCTCTTGGTGGGTTTAGTTGGCTTGGTTGGGATTCTTGCGGTGATTGGTTGGTTGGTTAGGTTCGGTTGGGCTTGGGATTCGCTGGGTGGGTTGGTTGGTTGGTGGTTGGTTGTCCCGTTCGCGTTGAGATTGTTGTTGTGTGGGCTGGATTGGTTGGTGGTTGATTTGCGTGGGTTGGTTGGGTTGGTTGGTTGGTGTTGGTTGGGTTGGGTTGGGTTGGTTGGGTTGGGTTGGGTTGGTTGGTGGTTGGTTGGTTGGGTTGGTTGGTTGGGGTTGGTTGGTTGGTTGGTTGGGTGGTTGTTGGTTGGTTGGTTGGTTGGTTGGTGGTTGGTTGGTTGGTGGTTGGCTTTAGGGTTGCGATTCGGGTTGGATTGGGTCTGGCTTGGTTCGGATTGGTTGGTTGCGGTTAGGTTGGTTGGGTTTGGGTTGGTTCGGGTTCAGGTTCGGTCTGGATTTTTGGTTCGGCTTAGGTTGTGGGTTCATGATTAGGTGGTTGGTTGGGTTTGGTTGGTCGGTTGGTAGGATCTGGTTCGGATTGCGGTTAGGGATTAGGTTTCGGGTTGGTTCAGGTCGGTTTGGTGATGGGTTTGGATTGGTCTGGGGTTTCGGTGGAATTAGGTTGGGTTGTTGAATTGGGTTGGGCTTGGGTTCGGTGCGTGGTTTGGTTGGTCTGGTTGGTTGGTTGTTCGGGTGTTGGTTGGTTTGGATTGTTGGTTGGTTGGGTTTATAGTATTTGGGAAAGACGTGAGTGCTTTGGGTTGTATGCGCTATTCTCTAAATGTCTTACTACGAGATGACTATATGAGGCAAGTGCAAGAAAGTTTAAGCGCTTGTAGACACGTGCAATAACATTTTTCTGAATGCTAATCTAGCCATTACACTCTATAAAGGCCATAAATGGCTGTACGACTAGGATGGATGCACTGTCTCCTCAGGCCTTGTTTCTTCAAGAATCAGATAGTATATGGATGGTTGAAGATTACGACTAGTGCTCATGGTGAACATTGAAGTACGGGTTCTTCTGAGCCCTATAGTCACGGACCACACCAACAGGAAGGCAATTAAAAGTACATCGACTTCTATGTATGGAATTTGTTAATTCGTCTGTTGGTTTGGGGTTTGGTCTGGTTGGTTAGGTTCGGTTGGGTTTTCGGGTTCGGGTGGGTTGCGGTTGGATTGGTTGGTTGGTTGGTTGGTTGATCGTTGTTGGTGGGTTGGATTGGTTGGATTGGTTGGTTGGTTGCGGTTGGTTGATTGGTTGCGTTGTGTGGTTGCGTTCGGGATTCGGTTGGGTTGGATTGGTTTGGCTTGTTGTTGGTTCGGTTGTTTCGGCTGTTGGATGTTGCTTGATTGGGATTGGTAGGCATTGGTTTCGGTGGTTGTTGGTGGTTGGTTGAAGAGTCAGTCTATGTGTCGGATGAAGTAGTTTATGGAGACGTCGAGATGTTGAGGACTAGTAATACAGTATAGTGTACTGCTTTAGTAGTACTAGTACTTAAATAAGAAAAGTCTAACTTACCGAACACATTTCAGGTTAATTGAGATTTGTTTTGCTTGAATGCTTTTTAATTTATTCAGAGAAGAGACAGGTGCCACATGGTTCCTCATTGAGAGAGTGGGGAGCACTTGTCACCAAGGTATTGATGTATCTAGCACGACTTCAGTGAATTTATTCAGGGCTCTTGGTTTCCGCAGGGGCCAGACTTATGACGATATCTGTTGCTTGTCTAGCGGACATCGATTGTCCGGCGTGGTTGATGCAGGTGTAGAGCAAGGAATATCAGCGTCTGTCTTGAGGTTGTCTAAAGAGGTAAGGTATGGTGGGTAGCTCGGGGATATTGGAAAATCGCATGATCCTCTGTCCTGGATCGCACCCTTGATATAGGTGGTTGAGTTGAAGAAGAGTGCAATATGACTAAATTAAGTAGTAAATGTACTCACTCAAATATTGCGGATATTGAGTTTTTCGCGGAACGGCTCATTAGACACCAGATTTTCGTTTCAGAAGCTTAATTAGTGCAGCAAGTTGTTTGTACTATTGATCATCGGAGATAATTGTTAAAGGTGGTTCTCTAACGCACTATTTTTTTGGTACGGGTCCAAGTCTTTACCTTCAAATGTGCAAGGGTTTATTCGGGACCATTTGGGTGATTGTATTATAAGGTTTATGCGGTTGATCTAAGTTTCCACTCGCAAGGGAGATTAGACAATTTCTATTGCGAGGATGAGTGAGGTTGGTGAGTTAGGATAAGTACGGCATTAAAGGCTATTTCGTTTTTGCTCTCCTGTTCGACATTGATGCACAGTAGTAGTTGTGAGGCACTCACTGGATTCAGTGGCTGCGGAGCGTCGCGCATTCCTTTTAAGGATTAGGAATCTATTTTTGTGTTAAAGTAGTATTAAAACGGTTAGACCCTTAGGTCTATATTCGAAAATTTTGGTGATAGTTAGAGAGATTATCTTTCAGGCCTTTTCTTCAGAGGATTTCATAGTCGCTGATCCATGGGTTGGCTCGAGTGTCGGTCCTAGGTCCGCCGATCTGCTGTCGGCCTTTCCTGTTTGTTCTGCTCGCTGTTGTTCTTGCTTCTCTCCCGACGAAGCTTCTACCTGTGACTGAGACAGTTAGCCTGGAATATTGATGACGACGAGAAATATCAGAGCAAATCTAGGAAGGTCATCAGTTCGGATATATGAGGTTTTTTGATGCTTCTCGATTTGTCTTACAATTTTCAGAGTTTTCTTGGAGTCTTCGGTGCCTTCGTCGTGCTTCCGGTCATTCTTCCTGCAGCTTATGAGCTCTTGCTGTTTCGCTTGCTTACTTCCTTTTCATCTCTGCCTCTCTTTAGCTTGTGAATATAGTACCAGACTGAAGTAATATTATAGAGGGTCTTCTCATAGAATGCGTGGTTCTTCTCACCATAAATAAAGTAATGATATTAAGATAGTTGATGATTATTCTCGGCATATTAATTATTCGTATCTGCAAAAACGATTTTGTGCAACGCTAACGCATACAGACCATTGAGGGTCATCACAGAGTTGTTTTAAGTTGTTGGGCTAGGCTCTCAAAGGATTTGTGTCATTTTTATAACATGGATGAGATTCTGTCCAAGATAGGTGGTTTGAATAATTGACAGGCTGAGGTCATTGTTACAGGTGTGGAGGCTTTGCATTTTGGGATGTCAAAATAATAGTGTGATAGTTTTCTCACGGATGTGAGCCGGTTCAGATTATCGAAGGGTTGAGGCCTATTCTGGGAGCAGTGAGCGATGACAATTCTCTGTTCTACGTGCTCACGCCAGAGGGTTTGGCGATGAGTTTCGAGTGGCTTTCTTGTCCTCTCTGACAGTTTTGGTAAACAATTGATAAGCTAGATCTTGATGCTACGTTTCGCAGATACATGTGAGTGCTGATCAAATAAGATGAAATCTTAAACAAGTACCTTAGGTCTTTGCCTTGAGAGTTCACAGGCTTACGAAAGTATTTTTAGTACCGTATTCGAGGAAGGTTTCTTTTCGAGCAAGAGGAAAGCTGATCGAGACACCTGCTTCACTTCAGGAGTTGGCCGTTCCGCTCGGCGACTGTATCCCAGAGCGGACAAAATCACGCATATTCAGGCATTACTTGTTACAGAAGATGTCTTGTGCCGCATAACTGACCGACTGGTTGCACCTACCGTCACTTGCTCGGTGTGCTTACGCCATTCTGTGAAGGTGCAATAAATGTGGCATGTACGCGAGCATTACAGAGGGGAGCGCAGACTGACAAAGTGTCTTCATCAAGTTTCGTATTTTTTTGTCGTAATAAAAGAGGCAGTGGATCTGTGCTTCTAGTGGGCATGTTCAGGTACATTGTCTGTTGGAATAGGGACGTTTGTGATTAATCGGACGGCTACTACAACAGAGTGTATTTGTTGGAAAAGGAGGCTTATATGGTCGCTTAGGGCCTGGTCTTCTGATGCCAATGCCTCTTCGTCCTGCGGACGTATTTGCCGATTGAGATTAATTTATCTTAGCAAGATGCTTATTACTCTTATGATTTGTTCTATCGATTTGATTGTGGTTAAACAGGGTTTGTCTCACACTGAGCAGATTTTAGAAGTATACGAGGTTTGTTTGTTGACATCATTTCGTCTGTTGAGGTAGGTGTTATATGCCACGCGATGAATGCAGGTCGGTTTCGAGATTATTGCATTGCTTTTTTTTTTTTTTGTCGAAATGCGTCATAGTTTTTTCTTTTTTTTCTTGCATTGACTTACGGCTTTGTTTATATAGTTGTTAGTGCAATTATTCTGAGTATGCGATTTGGAGAGGGAGGTATTTTTCCATTTCTTTTTGTGATTATTGCTGTGTTCTATCCCACTTAGGCGGTGTTCTTCTATCTTCATCATATTAGACGAAAATGAAGCTAACTAGGTTTTAGGGCTTAAAAGCTCCTTGCCCTGTTAGGTGCAGCGTGTTCTTACGATGTATTTCAGCCATTGTTTAGCAATTGAAATTAATCTAAATGTATTTTTCGAACTTTTTAGGAGCCGAAGTTGCTTTTCGTTGCAAAAGTTTGCCATTGCTGTAGATAGCGGGGCAACAGACAGACTGTTTGCCGATCCATGGCCATAGGAGAAGTGGGCGGTTCCCTCGGGTAGCGTGACGAGGCACGTTGCAATGGTTTCATATAGGATTCTTGAGGACTGAGAGAAGACAAATATTTCAATCTTTTTTTACCTGTCTTTGTACTTGATGACAGCATCGACAATCTTCTTCATCTTTTTGGTGAGAACTGGTGGATTAGGAGAGAGCTTCTCACAGGTGGTCTCCCTCTCTTCCTTTGTCTTTTACAATCATCATCCTTGTCCCCTCGTCCGCGGCTTCCAGAGGAAGAGGGTCCAGACAGGTCTGGGTCATGGTCTCTCTTTCTTTTGCGTGTTGTTTTTTTATGTTTTACCTCCTCCTCCACCTCGTCTAACGTGCCCTCCTCTATTGCCTGTGATCAAAACATTTCTCTTTACAAAAGAGAAGGTGACATTTCATACTCATATATGTTTACTAAAAACCTTGAGCCACTGTTTTTCAGTGAGTGAGTCACTGTAGTCAACTTCTTTTCGCTGTCTGGACCCACGTCCAAACATCTTTTCTTCCTCTTCCTCGTAGGTAAGGCGCTCCACTTCAGCGTCATCCTTCATGATCCAGGTGGGAAGTTCATCTTCTTCCATAAGCCGAGGTTTGCGGCGAGGGTTACGCGCTTCCTCCCTGCGACGATCAAGGTCCATGCGCTAGTTTGGGAAGAGGCAGATGAGTAAACCATTGACACAACTACCAATAAAAATATTTTTGAATAAACATATGTTTAATTGTAGTAAATTATAGTATTAGATCTTTTGGCTCTGGCTCACCATAATAGGTCAAATTCCTCTTCACTTCTAGCAATCATCTGGTTGACAGTTTCATCATCTGGCACTTCATCCTCCTCCTGAATACAATAAACACACATTGGCAGCAGAGCATAAGAAAGCACCAATTAAAATGCAGTGTATCGTGGGTGCACGCACACACATTCATGCGGAGACACTGTTCCTGACCCCAGACCTCGTCTTGTTCCTCATGCTCCAGAATGGCCTGCAGGAAAGCCCTGCGCTCGTGACTGGAGGACTTCTGATCAAACATGCCGGCTTGGATCACCTTCTGGTCCACGTTCAGTTTATATTTGGCAGCTGCCAAAATCTTCTCCTCCACACTGTTCACAGTGCAAAGGCGCAAGACACGCACCTCGTTTTGCTGACCAATTCTGTGGGCCCTGTCCTGGGCCTGTAGATCCTGTACAATAAATTACCCGTGTCATGTTTTATTCATCTAGCATCTAGTATCTAGTATACGTCACAATTCAGTTTGATAGGTGAAGCTAAACCTGGTGTGGATTCCAGTCAGAGTCAAAGATAATGACAGTGTCCGCAGACTGGAGGTTGAGGCCCAGACCTCCAGCTCTGGTGCTCAGGAGGAAGATGAAATACTCGGACTCTGGGTCATTAAATGTTTTCAGCAACATACCCCTGTCTTCAGCCTTTGTGGTTCCTGCAATAACAAGGCAAAAAGTATTTTATCAGAAGAATGTACATTAATACAGAGAGGATACAATATCATAAGTTACTCCACCATCAAGACGTAGATACTTGAAGGTGCGATAAGCAAAGTAGTCCTCCATAATAGTCATCAGAGAGGTCATCTGACAGAAGAGCAGCACCTTGTGGTTTGTGGCTCTAAGTTTTGGCAGAATTCGATCCAACACCTCAAACTTTCCTGAAGCTCGATATAAGTCAGGTCTTGTGTCAAGCAGGAAAACAAGTGAACTCTTTATTTCTGTGGTACAATTTGAAATCAGAAAGAGGCTCTGAGGAAACTTACCCCTGGACTATCCCACCTGAGAATCCTAAATGTTCAGAAAAGGACTCCTACAGAAAGGTATGTCATCACTACACTATTTAGTTCGAGCTGAACAAATGCTATATAAATATCCTTTTGATTAAATAAAGTTGAAAAGTCTTACCTCTATCTGCTGGAACATATATGGATGATTACAAATCTTTCGGAGCTGCATAATAGTATTCATCAGGGTCTTTGTGCCCCTTTGCCCTGCATAGTACAACAGGTGCATAAGATAAATGACTTGAATTTAACTTAACTTGACCAGCATAACTATATTAGTCCAGGAGCCAGCCCACTTCTATGTAATTATTTTGCTATCTTTTTCTTTCTATTTGTTTTCATCAGTGCATAGCTCAGAGCATTACCAGTCTTTTGTTTGTACTTGGCTTTGTTTGGTCACAGGATTTTAAACCCCTTTTTGAACCAAGCCTGAGACAGAATCTTTTGAGTGAGTAAAAAGTGGTTCTGTTGTTAAATACAGTATATGTAAAAAAATAGATATACTAAAATAGAACACTGACAAGCAATAAAGTATTATAGAGGTTGACCATATTTATTTTTAGTTATTAGACAGTTTAAAGAATAAAACATAACAAAATTAAATTGTGACACTGTGCTATGGACTTACTGAATCATATGTAAATACAAAACTTCCCCGATGTATTAGCCTCAAATTAAACTCAAGATGAGCTCTATATCTCTAACGGTTCAGCATAACCCAAACCTGAATTATGTCCATTATGAACTGAGCTAAGGAGCGAATATTCAGCCTGGCAGACCGTATCGGTTTTATTCAAATTAACCTTCAAGAAACTTAGCAATGCTGATGAGAGCTTGAAATAGTGTGGTGGTCAAAATCACATCCATCAGACAATGACAAATTCCTTTAGCCACTGTTGGACAACACCACTTTTTACTCACTCAAAAGATTCTGTCAGAGGCTTGGTTCAATAAGAGGGTTTGAGTTTCTGTGACCAAACGAAGCAAAGTACAAACAAAAGACTTGAATTCGTAATGGTTTGAGCACTTATGAAAAACAATAGGAAGAAAAAGGTACAAAAATTATTACAGAGGAGTGGGCTGGCTTTTGAACTATATATCTTTCACACTCACTTTCTTGTCTTTTTCAGATCCATCTGTCAGCAAAACACCCTTGGCCTGCATGTGCCTGTACAGCACCCTCTGGAGGGATGACATGTCACACTTAATGACATACTCCACCTGAAAGAGATGAATCTTGTATTCAGTTATGATCCAATGCATTTAACTTGTGAAAAGATTTGAATGAAAAACATGCCTTCTCTGGAAGCTGTGCCTCCACTTCTTTCTTTAATCTACGCAACAAGAAAGGACGAAGAACTTTGTGGAGACGTCGGATAATCAAAATAGTCTCCTCTTCGTTCAAGTCCACCTTGAGGTGAAAGAAATGTAGGTTAAAAACAAATATTTCAAAAATTGCAACAAAAACTGATGATGTGTCATGATTTACTTTCTCTCCAGTCATGGCAAAGGGGGCATTGAACCACTGCTCAAAAGTGCTACAGCTCTTGAATATAGTGGGTAGAAGGAAGTTCAGCAAGGCCCAGAGCTCAGGTAGTTTGTTTTGGAGTGGCGTGCCGGTGAGCAGGACGCGACGTGGAGCCAGGTAATGGGTGTTCAGGACCTGTGTCAATTTACAGTGGTGGTTCTTCATACGGTGTCCCTCATCCACGACCATGTACTTCCATCGGATCTAAATAAGAACAAAGACAAAAAAAAAATCTAACAAGTTCACAAAAAACTATTGAGAGAGGCCGTGTGCTAAAAACCTTGTATTTCAAAAGAAACTACAAGTTCTTTAAATCCCTTGTGTGTAAGCACAATGTAAAAAACAAAAACTAAATACTGATGAACCAATGTACTTTTGTTGCTAGAGGCTAAGATTGCATAAATGAATGAATGCCAAAAAATGTCATAAAACATTTGCCATAAAACACTAAGAAAACATAGGATACAAGGCTTGTAGCATACAGCTTTTTGGGAGCACTGTTGTCCACATTATCCTTGGTCCAAAAGACAAGCCTCCAGGAACCATGGGGTGGTCCTTCCTACACTACAATACGCACCTTGTGGTTCAATCAGGGAGCATACATGACTATTTGGGGCCAAAGAGGACAGAGAGGGCACATCAATGAGAGGCAGCACCTAGAAGAAGACACTGAGACGCAGGATATAGGGTGGTCAGACTAGTCAAAATGAAGATGTTTTGAGAGTGTTTTGGGATGGGGCCAAAACTTAAAAACAAATGCAAACGTAAGCAATCGACATGCACCTTTGCAAATATATTTATGCTACAGTTTGAAATCTTACTTTTGCCAAAACTTGCTTGTCTTTAATGATGTACTCATAGGTTGTAAGTAAGACATTAAACTTTCCACTTCGTAGTTGAGGAACAAAGGCTCTTCTGGCAGCAGGTGACCCCTAAAATTGTCATTTTGTTCAAAAAAGAAAAAACAATAAAACAAACAAATTAAAATAAATAAATGATACATTTACTTTTATAACCAAATTATGAAAATAATTCCATACCTTATAAGACACTTTGACGACTGTTGGTGCCCACTTATCAAACTCATACACCCAGTTAGAGAGTGTTCTGTTGAAAAGAGAATTTTTGGTGTAATCAATAGTAGATTGATACTATAATGATAGTTTTACTCACGAAAGGGGTACAATGATGAGGTAGGGTCCATTGAGCCTCTTGTGCTCCATGAGGTAAGTGATGAGTGCAATGGTTTGAATAGTTTTTCCCAAACCCATCTCATCTGCCAAGATCCCATTCAGATTATTATTGTAGAGAGATACCAACCACTCCAATCCTTTAATCTGAAAACAAAATGTGGAGGTTTTACCTTTTTGAAAAATGTATTATGAATTTTGCATTTTTCAGCAGTTTATTAAAGTTTGTACCTGGTATTGTTTGAGTTGTCCATTAACCAAAAGAGAGGACTGTCTCTCTACCTTCTCTGTGACAGCATGAGCCACAGAGTAGTAGGACTGAAGTCCACGTGCAAAAGCTGCCCCACTGTACTCATCGTCCACATCTTGCTTAGCATTTCTGTAGACAAAAATCAAACATTTATATAACGTACAGTACATATAATCTTGTGCTAGCTTAGGCAATAAAAACAGCATAACTTGGTTGCTTATGTTATTCTTCAGTTTGACTCACTCAATGATGTGCCGGACATCAACCTCAGAGACATCTTCACAGTCTGGGTCTGTGATCTTCTTTTTCTCCTCCACTGGTGCTGTCGAGGCCTGGGGTTCTTCTTCTTCTTCCTTTAAGAGTCCAGAACAAGTGTCAATTTGCACTACTAAAAACAATAACATCCATGCTTAAAGCATAACAAAACAAACACCTCCTCTTCTTCTTCCTCTTCACTGTCTTCACTGTCTGAACGTGGGGCCACCTCATAACTTCATGTGAGAAATCACAAAGAAAATGTGAAGTATTTGCATTGTTTGTTTATTATCTGTGACTATTAGGAAAAACTATGAATAGCAACAAAGTGCATACTAACCCTGGGTTCATCTCCAGCCACGTCTCCAACTGTCCAGCTTTTGGTGCGTCCACCCCAGTCAAAATATTCCCACTGTCCACGTGTATGACTTTGACTGGCAAATCGCTCATCTGACTTGTCTCATCCAGAGGCTGCACAATATTTGTTTACAGTTTAACAATTCAAATAACTAATATATAAAATCAAAAAAGTCAATTTACCTCGCCATCTGGCCCAAGGGTAGGAGGAGGAGCTTGACCAGCCTCGGCATTTTCCATCTGCTGAATATCACAAAAAAATAAATATACTGTATATACATTTTTGTTTTACTTTTGTCTTTGTTATAAACAAGGGGAAAAAAGCAATGAACTATTATTTTCAATATACCTTCTTCTTTTTCTTCCTCCTCTTCTTCTTCTCTTTGAGGGCCTGAGCTGCCTTGTGCGCTCGAACCAACTCTGTGAGGTTGGCCACATATTCATCGGTCTGTTGTAGGAGGTAGGCCAAGCGCTTGTCTTTCTTTTGGTCAATCAGCTTCCGATAACCCTCTTCATCCTCTGCCTAAAGAAAATAATGTGCATTTAAATATTGAACATGTGTAAATTGTATTTAAGGAACAGGCTAAGCACTTTCCATCAGTCTCCTCATTCTCTCTTTTTCAATGCGCTCATTCTCCTTCTTCTGTTCCCGTTCAGTGTTGGCATGATAAGTGGCTACAGCTTTAGTTAGCTTCTGTATTTTGCCTGTGACTGAACGATGATACTCTTTAAAGTCTTTGGCATGTTGTAGGATGCTGTTGAGGTACTCCTACAAAAGAACAAGCAAAGACTAATTTAATACTTACATATTTTTAAAGTAAGATAAATTAAAAGAGTATCTCCCTGTTGTTCTACCTGGTGCTTCTGCCTCCGTTTGCGCTCCTGTTCAATCTTTTGCTGTTTCTCCAGCTTCTCAGTGATGCGGGCTTCTCGCAGAGACTGACGCTTGCTCCGCTTGTAGGCTTTAGCATCCAGTGCCGTTTCCAGAGCAGTGTCACGGCGCATGCACACCACCACTTCTTGCCGCAGCTGTGCAGTAATATACAGATTAGTATTTAGAAAATAAAATTTTAAATACAATACAATCAATATTTAAAATTTTGATATTGTCTGTACCTGCCTCTGGAAGTTAAGCAGACGAAGGGCTTTGAGTTCAATAGTAGCTTTGGTACGAAGATCACCAGCTAGAGATCCTGGTAGA
Source organism: Mugilogobius chulae (assembly GCA_038363315.1). Classification (NCBI taxonomy): domain Eukaryota; kingdom Metazoa; phylum Chordata; class Actinopteri; order Gobiiformes; family Gobiidae; genus Mugilogobius; species Mugilogobius chulae. The sequence goes on from CM076398.1 coordinate 30,771,563, forward strand.
TTCTCTAGTTCAGTAATTCGATGTGTGATACGAGCCTGTAATCTAAAAAAAAAACAAATGAGAAATTTGACTTTTTTAAATTCAGTGAATTTATGTCTGATACAGAAATGCAATAATGTACTGTATATAAACCTTCTCTTGCATTTTGACACAGTTTAATCTTTATGTTTTTATCAATATTTTCTTAATATGAAACTTTAATGGTTTGTCACAAACATCCGTCAATATAATCAATGCAAACTTAAATGGGATAATAATTCTGATATGAAAATGTATATTCCCCTATAAGAACATTTCCAAATGAAGACTACAGGAGGGTTTTCAGGTACAGTAGTCTGTAATGATTGGAGTACCTGTACTCTCTCTCTTGCAAAATCTCAACTGGGTCCAGGCCACACGGTTTCTGAATGGGAGTAATGCGGTTCTGCTTAGCATGGTAAGGCATCATTGGGATAGGCTGAGCTGGTTGACCGGGCGATTGGGTTTGTGGGGGCATCACAGGGGAGGCAGCAGGGGGAACAGAGGGTGGAGCAGGTGAGGGGCGGCCTGTAGGCTGTGGGGGGATCAACTTTTGAGGTGCATTAGAGGGTGCAGCTGCATTTGCCATTGGACCTGTGTATTGTTGATCACAAAAATGTTATTAACATTATCAATGATCATGCCATTGCATCTTCAAACTGTATTTGCTTATTTTTTCAACAATACTTTTCAAACACAAACCTTCAGGCCAGGATTTTGGTGGTCCATTCATGCTTTGTCCTTGCATTCCAGATGGGGCTCCTGAAGGACCTGGGGGAGGCATGTTGGGGCCCATCATTCCTATTGAACCATAAGTTAGTGAACTATACTGAGTGACAATACAAGTTTAAGTTCATTGCTTGATAATATAGAATGTTTAATATGTCACTGATTCATTTCCCCCATTATGAAATAATTAAAAGATTGCTTATCTTATTTCTTATTGTCTTATTCCTCACCATGAGTCCGACTGAAGCTTGGGCCCATGGGTCCAGGTCCAGGTGGGCCACCTCCCGGTCCCCCTCCTGCACCAGGCAGGCTGGGCATTGGCCGTTTGCCCTGTACAGCCATTTGCAGATGTTCAGAAAGAGGCTGGCCCCGAGCCAACATTTTGTATGCCATTATCTGTGCTCGTAGCTGGTGAAGTTGATTCTGGTTGAAGGGAGTAGGACCCCCAGGACCACCTGGACCCCCAGGGCCAGGGGGACCACCAGACTCTAAACCTGATCCCAGAGACCCAATATTTGGGCCAGGACTGGGGCCTGGTCCAGAAGTAGCTGGGGGCCCAGGACGATTATTTGAACCCAGAGAATGTTGTTCTCCACTTCCACTATCCAGAGGAGTAGAGGCTGTGCTGGGCCCACACGAAGACGAAGATGATGATGACGATGATGCTATCAGAGGGCCAGAAGGTGGTCCATTGGATGGGATGGGGCTGGAGTGGTCTGAACCACCTAAAGGAGAATGATAACCTGGAAGACAGGTCTGTGATTACAACAATGATTCACTTTGATTGTAACTAATCACAAAAGATGCATCCAACACATAAATCTAAAAGTGCACTCTACAGACTTGCAATGTGACCTGTGGAGGTCCCAAAAGCTTTATGTCATACTGTGGAAATGTAAGAAAGAAAATAACAGGGCATTTGAAAAAGCATGCGGTGCAAAAAAAAGTATTTTATCTTACAGTAATGAATGCGGTTACAAACATGACAGATGAAGCATGACTACCTTGTGAGTGTTGATCTAGAGGACTGGGTGGGGGGCCCATTCCACTATGTCCAGCCTGCCTCATGGACAGTCCCTTCATCTGACTGTAACGACCATCTTCATTTGCATTCTTGTCATGCATACCTTCCAAAGGCTGTGGAAAAAATACAATATATTACTAATGAAAACTAATGTAAAGAACACATTTAAACTTTTAAATACATTTTCAATACATAATAATTAAATTTAGTAATGCAACAAATGAATAGTTAATTAGCAATAACCAAGAATTGTGCAATAGTCTGGTTGAAAAGCTCACTTTATGTAGTGAATGCATGCTTTCCTGGCTATATCCAGATGGTCCGGGTTGGGAATGACCAGAGGAGCCCGGTGAGGGGCCAGGGCTGGGGCCAAGCATGGTTCCAGGAGAAGGTCCAGGACCAGGGGAGGGTCCAGGGCGGGAATTGCCTCCCATTGGGGGTTCTGGTGTGGACATTGCCCTGGAACACCTGCTCCTGTCTCAACAGGAACCTATTGACAGAGAAGATAAGTTATAACAGTAATACAATAAGGGAAATACCAGTGCATTGCAGTATTGATGAATGAACACCATGTCCAATTTTAAATATTTAAAAATAAGGTAGCCTAATTAAGAAATGCTTTTTTTTTTTCCTGAATACGGATGACTGACCATCCTGATGCGCTGCACCAACCCGACATGAGCGCCTGCAGATGCTGCAGGTTCTGGAGAGCAGGAGCTGGGGGTGCTCAAGCAGAATGATATGTGCACCAGCGCGGCAATGCTTATGTTTATTCCAACAAACAAGGGGGGTTGTCTTATTAAATGTAAAAGAGGAATGGCGGACTGTTTGTGCGACTGACCTACCCGCATCCCCGACACAAGCAGCCCTGAGATAATTCAGCACTGGCGACATAACGTTTGGGCCCACTTAACGAAGACAGTACTAGTTGCAATTAGACTACTCACCCGCTTTGAAATCTGCCTTCAAGCTTTGATTTGTTCCAACGACGTGGCTCGAGCGCCCCCCTGCACCGCTTTATGACCGAATGTCTAGTCACGGCGGGGAGCAAATGCGCATGCGTGCGCAATGACAGCGAGCACCGTATTCACAAAGGGACTGGGGACAAAAGTGTTTGAACTGAATCCACAAATTATTCTATTCAGAATGTACTCAGAAACAGGTTAATAATACAAACACTACTACTACTATCTATAACTGTTATCAGAGTTGCACAATAAAGCACAACATGATAAATAAAATAAATTGGTTTATAAAAAACATGTTTCAAAACCTGTACCAAAACAAAGCAGTGTACAAATTGTTCCAGTGTGTGCCTTTATTCAGGGCAAACATAATACATTGGATGCAAAGTATGAGTGTTTATTTGCACCATTATCACACAATATCAGCAGATATGATGTAAAGACATGTAAAATATAACATCTAAAAAATAATTTGGGAGGGAAGGGAGGCAAGAATGAAATTTAAATTAACAGTGATTGTCACAAATATTGAATACAAATTAAAAAGGGAAACAGTAGTGCATAAACTCAAACACAGCGAAGATAAATAAATATAAAAACTAAAGTAAATCATATGTACATCTATCTCTCATATCTCTGTCTGACAAAACAAAGACAGTATCAGCTCCAAAATAACTTTAAATAACTTTAGAATGTGAGTTTAAATAAGAAGTTTTAAGTTTTTGGACAGTGCCAAACAACCAGTGAATTTGCTACACATAATGTCAAACTGTCCCCACACACATAATGTTCATCATACAAGAAGCTCCAGCTCAAAAGATCCAGTTTGTTTTAAATAAAAAGTTTTATAACATTATTGGAAGTAGTGTCCGCAGTGCTTTACAAGAAGACAAATTCATCACTGTTTCTTCTATTGTAAGAGTTTTCAACAGTATGTGGGGTTAAAATGTGAGCTGTGGGAACACTGTGGTTACTGCTGTGGCCCTCCAGTCCATAGTCCTGACCACACCCCTCCACAAACGTGAAGATGGGATATTTCTCCTTAGATGATGAAAGAGCCTAACAATGCAAAACATTTTATAATGTTTCAGAAAAATTGTCAAGATATTAATGTATGCAACAGTACTTCCATGTAAAGAAACAACAACTCACCACACTAACGGAAGAACAGAGTGATTCAAAGTCCTTTTTGGTTTTAGCATAAAAACCAATGGTGCAGCTCGGGTCCATTCGATTAAATGGCATCTTTTTAGGTGAACTACAATGGAATGACTAGAGAACAAAGAAGACGCACCAAAGGTCATAAGTATATGTGTAGTGAAAATCTTTTGACAGTAGTTTATGGCTTAAAACAAATGCATAAAAAATAAACGAACCTCAGGTGAAAAGTTAACTTCACTGACGTCCACCACAGGTTGACAATAATGAGGATCCAGATAAAGTAACTGTTCATCTAACAGAAACCAGGAATCAATGAAAAACAATTGATCAATTCCAAAATTATGCTATTAATTTCACATTTAGCTTAGTTTCATGATACTTGATAATTATGAATGTTGACTTGTCATAACACTATTATTAAGAGATAAAGAAAAAAAAGCTACTATAAAGTTGTTGTTTTTTTTTCCTTTTGTTTTTTTTAGTTTTTTACTCGTACTTTTTTTGTTGCCTGGAGCATTTGATTATATTGACAACACTATAATACACACTAAAAATGAAAACTTGCTGCCTGTTTTTCTTTGCAATGTTTTATTCACATAGGGTCTTTTGGAAAGGACTTAAAAGGATCTTCTAATTGATAATATTTTTAAAAACCTTTTTAAAATTTGTGGATTCTAATGGTCTTCAATTTATAGTGATATTTTAATCTTTGCTTGAAAACTTGATATTGTGACAGTCCTAACAACAACTTATGTTGTTGTATTGATGGCAGCATGGGTTGATAACCCAAGACAAATTCCCCATTCTTGGGACAATAAAGTTAATCTTGATCTTGAACTATTAACCTTAGACCTTATTAGGCCCGAGTAGGGATGCACCGATCCAGCTTTTTCTGTTCCGATATCGATTCCGATACTTTGGCTTGCATGTTTGCCGATACCCGATATCAACCGATACCAGTGTAAGAACTGAAATACCTTATTTTTCTTATCAAAGCACAAGATATTTGGTTATGTAGTGTTATGTAACTATTATTTCTAGTGCAAGCCACAATTTAACAACTTAATCTGAACAAAATGTCAAACATTATGACATGTTCTGAATCAACATCAGCCAGTAGATTTGTCTCATTATGTTCAATTGATGGAACAACAATGGTATCGGCTGAACCGATATCATAGAGCCGATACCCGATCCAGGAAAAACGCCTGGATCGGCACCGATATCCGATCCCAGTATCAGATCGGTGCATCCCTAGGCCCGAGCACCACAAGCTGGCTAAAGGCCTATGAGTCTCAAAGTGCTGCGGGAAGCACGAAATTATGCGCAAAGCGGATGCCTACTTACAAACACTCACCCACGTCTTCCCCAACTCATGCACGTCCCGTGAATGTGAATTTGTAGTTTATAAGTCGAACATTATTACCGTAAATGGGCAAAGCCCATGCAAAATGCTTTACATGAAGCACTTGTTTTACATGACGAAATCAAATTTGGCCAATCAGCACCCCCTACAGAGGGTTAATAATACATTTTTACATTTTAAAGGTTGTATGGAGGATTTTTCAAATCCAACAACTTCTTGCTGTTTTTCAAATGATGCACATGTGTTTCTCCTCCCAGGGCCACGCCCTTCACGGCAACTGGGCCAATGAGTTACTCAGGAACACTGAGGGTTTGCTTGACAAGTTAAAAGGCCAATAAATAAAGAGGTACCTCGTTATCTATTGGTCAACGTTTTACTGGATTTATCATGTCCACAGTTTATATATTTTTATAATTATTTTTTTGTTTAGCAGAAGTACAAGACTGTTACAAATCTATGCAACTGTTTTTGACCAAGACTGACAACAAACGATTTTTGAAAATCCTCCATACAACATGGGGGTTATAAAATTTTGTTTGTCAAACATTTTTGAAATTTTGCTCCGATTTTGACATCCCGATCATAAAAGTCAATCACACTTAAGCCATAAATATTACGCCGTAGTTATCCTCATTTTCTTCACAAGACCCATGGTCTACACAAATATTGTACAAGATTTGTGAAAATGTTCATAATCTACAATGACAATTTTAAATTTATTAACAAAATAATAATAATAATAATTTTGTATTCTGATCAAAAAAGTCAATCGAAGCCTTGGTTTATCTCTTATGGTGTCACGAAACAGAAAATAAAGGCAGTATAAATCTATCTAGTCACACGCATCAACTCATATTTTCACTAATTCCTCTTCGAGCGTTAGCCCAAACAAGTTGAAATTTGGAGAAGATCATTATGAGGAGTAGGGCAACAAAATCTAGTGGTCTCTGTGTGGCACATTTTGTAAAAAAGTAAGAAATTTACAGCTAACATTACCACCTAAAAAGAAAAGAAGGCGACATACAGTTGTAAATGCAAGATAAAGAAGGAAATTGCTAAGCGCCCACTGTTGCGTTGCTGAGTAGCGACAGCGGCCTCACGCGGCCTACAAGGGCCAATCATTGTCGCTTTTTTATTAATAAAACCAGAGGCGTCTTACCTTGAAAACCAATGAAAAAGAGTGAGTGTTTTGGTTTGCCTCCAATGATGCCAATACAACAATCAAGTTGAAGAATTTTCTGTATTATTAAAACAAACAGACAAAAAAGGTATATGAAAGCTGAAATTAAAGAGAATCTAACATTATAAATAAAGGTAAACCAAACAGACCTTTACACATTCAATGTAGGAAGGGTTTAGAGCTTCGCCCCCCAAACGAACGGGTACTAGTATAATAACTGACTTCCATGTGTGGTTATTCTGATTACTGGGAGATTGACTTTGTAACAAATCACACTGATGAACCACATCTCCCTTGTACACTAAAAATGAAAGAAAGAAAGAAAGAAAGAATAGATAACATTCATCATCATATCTACAGCATCCTCATACTCACCTGTACAATCTTGAGCCACATATACAGCCAAGTTATGGACTACAAAGGTTTTTGCTACAGCTTTCCTAAAAACAATAAAAACATGTTTATTTATTTATAGTACTATAGTTTTATAGTATATATAGAGGACATACTGTATGTATATATATATATATATATATATATATATATATATATATATATATATATTTATATTTATTTTTTTTTATTTATATATTATATATTTATTATATATATATATATATATATATTATATATATATATATATATATATATATATATATACATATATATATATACTTTTCTTTCTTACCGAATTATGTGTGCCACTATAGATGGACCGTACCAGTCTCCTGCTTTTTTTCCTGAACTTTTGCCAATTTCCACCAGTTCATGAACTCCAAAGGGTGCGTCTGGTTGGTCTTCAAACCATGTGAGTAGTTTGTGGTGAATGGCCTCTGCCTGCTTATCTCTAGAATACTCAGGTCTTTTCCTCTGGCTCATTCGGGCTAGATTGTCAGTAGTAAGAGTTTTCTCAGGGGTGTTATGCATTCGAGAAGTAGCAAATGAGGGAATAGGGATGCCAACAGCTCGAACTGGAGATCGAGAACGAAAAACTTCAAAATCTACATCAGATAGCTGATGAGCATCAGGCCAAATCCAATCTAAATGATTCAAGTTCAGTCAGACAAAATATGTTAGAAATTGTTATTAATAAATGTAGTCATGAATTGCATTTTATAAACACACCTCTGGGCATCAAATGGACCAAAAGTCCCTGTGCTAACATCATCTGGCCACTACGCAGCATGCAGCCCCAGCCACAGTCTGTTGTGAAAGAGGTGCCTTCCAGTTGAGGAAACTCCTTTCTGTAAGTCATCCAAATCCGAGATACAAAGGCCAGACGGAACCGCTCCACCTCATCTGCAAAGAGTCAGCACCACAACAAAAGATTTGAATTAGAATTTTCATTATTTGAAGCTGGAAGCAGCATCACATATGCAATGTTACTGTGTGTAACTTTGTGAATAAAATCTTACCCTCATTGTTGAGAAGAAAAGACTGTCCCAGTATGTGAACTGGTGAGATTTTATTGAAAGATGTTTTGGTTTTTATTGTCCACCCTTGAAAAGACACAAAAAGAAAAAAAATAATACATAAAATAAAAAATAAACAAATAAATAAAATAAAAAACACAAACACAAAACAACTAAACTATTGGTTAAAATTACATTTTGCAAAACCACCAAACAGCAAAAACTGACCATATTTTACATTGTTCCAGGCTGAAATAAATTTAGCTTTCAGTTTATCCACTTCGTCTGGCTCTTCTGTTGTGTCCCTAGTGGAATCAGAAACCTGAGATGGCCTGGGCCGAAAACTGCCCTGTTGCCTTCGGATATCCACAAGTTCATCTTGCATCACATCTCCCACGTACTGTGCAGCACTGGGAGACACAGAATTCATGGCTCAAATGTGCAGTCGTGATCTCTTCATTGTACGTCAGAACTGCAGAGAAGTAATAATGCAAGATCATATATATATATAACATAAAAAAAAAAAAAAAAAAAAAAAAATATATATATATATATATATATATATATATATATATATATATATGCACACATACCTATATGATACATATATGTATACATACATACATACATACATACGTACATACATACATATAAATATATAAAAAAATATAAAATATTTTTGTCAACCCTGTACGTGATTGCAGAATGTTAATGTTTGAAGAATGAAACTAGGAAGCTGTACCTGAAACTCGTGAGTAGCATGAACAAAGATAGCACAGAAGCTTGCAATGCGGGAAGTGTTGGTGTGGGTGTGTATGTGTGCGTGCGTGTGTCCGAGTGCGTGAAGTAATCGAAATCATGTGACGAACATTTGATCAATGTCTCTCGTGTTCATCCCATAGCTTTACTACTATTACTGATAGAACTGTTCATCCCATAGCTTTACTACTATTACTGATAGAACTGTTCATCCCATAGCTTTACTACTATTACTGATAGAACTGCTCAATGTGCCTATAGACAATTAACTGTTAATTAGATTGTGATGTGTTAGCTAGCTATACATTATGTTTGAACTTGCATCTACATATTTTCAAGAAATTGCACATGCGAAAATATATATATTTATACACGTATAGCAGAAATCTGAAGACAGCAATTATACGTTGATCTCACTTCTTTGGAAATCTAGCAAAGAAGGGTGCTGCTAATGCTAACTTGCTAGCTTAGAATTCACTTCTGTACGAGCGAGTTGAGCTTCGTTATGCTTAGCTTGTGTGATAAAAGGACTTACCAGAAACACAAGAGGCTTCACGTGGAAAAACCGACGAATAAATCCGTTTAGGTTCAATGTTATTAAGGTGAGAACTTAGTCCATTTGTACAGATACTTGAGATCAGGGATCTCTCTCTGTCACTTCCTGTTGTCCTCTGATGCTGCATTCCGATTGGTTCAAGCTACTACATAATTGCAAAATTCTAGTTTAATTTTGTTTGTCTTTTGGTGTAATTTATTTTATTCTAACCTTTTGTGTATAGTGTATTGTATTTGATTATTTAAAAAATAAAATACATACTTCACTGCATGTCAGAATAAGACATAATATTAATAAATAACAACAATGATCAAAAGCATTGCTAGCATTGCTTTAAAAAGATGGTCAAGACAAAAGTGTATTCCTTAATTTTACTTTATTCCAGTCAATGTGTCTGTTTTAAATAACATCTAGATCACAAAAAATGTCCCAAGATGATACAAATAAATACACTTTCAGTGAACAGAGAAGGAATGTTTTTCAAGGTTTGACATTCGTTTCTTTCTATACATTTTTAATAATCATATTACAATTAAGTATTTCTCAAATAAAGTGCATTTGTACTGACAAGCACAATATTTTCACATCTAGCACTACAGAGCACAGAGACCTAAAAGATCCCAAAGTGAACATGTTAATATTTACTTTTTGATTTGTCAGAATAAAGTTTACAAAAAATATAAAAGGAATTAGGCCTATGAATATGCTCAATGTTAACAGTCACAACATTGTAAAAATTGTTCAGGAGTGCCAGCTTAGAGCCTCTCGATTGAGGGGTGAAAGTGTACAGAAGAGAGTTATACAATGGACACTGGGGGGCAGTATAATACAGGCTTTCCTTTTTAATCGACTCGATAACCACTTTGCTATTAATGTCATTATAATAAGAACAGGTTCCTGCCGTCTTAGTTGCAATGTTGAAATTTGCTAACCCTTGCACATATTCAGTAATGACAAAAACTATGAAGGGAAATGAAGGCAACAGCTTAGTTTATTTTGACAAACTCCAAATTAAAGCAGAAGGAAAAAGGCCTAAATATTTCGAGCCAGGTTCAAAATAACTGTATGAAAGTTAGAAAATTAAAGTGTTATAAAATCTTATATATAGTTTGTGTAATACATAAATTACTTAAATACCATATGCTAGACAATGAAGATTTGTATTTAAATGTTTTTCCAGTGCAGTCCAGTTATTACACACAAAACACACCCAAGCACAGGTCCATACCCAACGTCTCCATAGTCTTGAGGCTTTTAAGTTTACCAAAAGCCCTTTGTATATATGCTACATTCAGAAATCCTTTCTGTTATTCAAATACATTTTTTTCATTGTTGATGTGCTTTAGTTACAGTTTTCCATTTTAACACCATCAGAGGTAATCTACTTGTCATTAATAATGTCTTTCTAAAAATACATAATGCAAAGGATGTTGTGCTAACATGTCATGCTCACACAGGAAAAGGATTTAAATACATCAAAATAAATTGCTGACACTGCTGCCTACTGTGGCACTGTGGTTAAGTGGATATTAGTGTGAGCATGAGGCTGAAGTCATTTAGGCAAAAGGGGGAACAGGCTTTAGTGGCCCTCCTGCAAAGAACAGATAAGCTCAGCTTTTCCACAGAAACAAGACAAGGCCTTCTATGACCAAGAGAAAAGGCCTGAGGTAACACACATACAGACTGTGGATGCACTGTCTACTGACTGAGATTTGGACACATTATATTTTTAAATGCTGCATTGCTTTTGTTTTTATTTAATAGTCAGATCAGATGAAAAGAGCTGGCTGAAAAAACGAGACACTGGATTTGGTTTTCACAGTATTCAGCATGTTTTGATCATAAAGCACTTTCGACCATTTGAATTAATCAGTAAATGTACAGTATCATATGTCATGCAGTCACAGACACACACAGAAACATAAGATAAAGTGTCCCTTGTTACATTGGAGAAGTCCTCACATTTTATCATTTGAGATAAAAATGGTACAGCTGTGCACCTCAGAGCACAACAGTGCCACTGGTTTTCTCCAGTGATTCAATAAATAACATACTTATGTAGTATTTTCAAACTGGAATGTACAGTGTAATAAGTGCTTTAACATCAGTTCAAAAAAGGCATTTGTTGAAACATAATATTTATAGACCCATGTGTTCAAATTTTAGGTTGGGTGCTACCGGTCGCACTTTTTTCCAGAGGGGAACCAGCGGGACTTTGGGTCACTACTGCTGTCGCCACGGTGACTCGGACCCCAGAAGAACTGTCACATTTCCCCACTATGCCCACCTGCTTCTCTTCCGCTCCTTTACTTGTCTGCTCTTTGCTTTTAGTTCCTTCTTGGGATCCCAATTTCATAGGCGCAAGGACATTTTTGGCTACAGTAGTAAGCTGGCTAACAAAGCTTGTCTTGTCACCAGGGGAAACAGGTCGTGATTTACAAAGGGAGGGTCCACAGAGAGAGGGGGTGACAGCTGTAGGTGACGGTGAAGGCGAAGGTGAGTGCTCTTCTACCACCTCCAAGCGACACTTGTCCTCCCAATCCAGGGTGCCCCTATAGCAGTTGACAGGCCCCAACCCCTGGCGCACCTTTCCAAGTGAGAGAGGCTGTCCATGCGGTGGAACCACAGGAGCAAGCACTCTCGGCTGGAGTTTGGGGCTTTTGGTACCAATGTCGTTACTTTCTTTTCGCAAACTCTCACCCATTCCTGATGATTTAAATGTTTTGTTAATTCCAAGTATGTTTTTATCTACAGAGGCAACAGTCCCTTTGTTAATGGCGGCACAGCTTAAGCCAGAGTGACTTTTGGTGTTAATCTCTTGCTTAAGGTGATCCTTTGAATCATTATTATAAGACACTTTTTTATGCTCTAGTTTTGAAATAAAATCTGTCTGATTCTGATGAGTTTTAATGGGTCCTTTCTGTCCATTTACACTTTCATTAGGTTTGGTTTGGATACCTCCACTTTTAGAAGAATCAAGGTTTTCTCTTGTGTTCTGTTCTATTAAAAAAAGTTCATGCTGAGATCTTCTTTGGCCTGCTGGTCCAAGTCTGCTTGGTCTTTCCAAAACAGGCTCAGATTCTCTCTCTGTTCCCCTGTCTCGACCTCTCTCACTCTCAGCAAAAAGTGTCTCTCTGCTCAGTGGAGATTCCTGCCTGCCAAGTCTTCTCACCGGCTTAAGCACTCCAGTCTCAGGAAGTGATGATGATGATGACGAAGAAGATGATGGCATAGTAGGAGGATTTGGTGGTAAATTTTCTCCATCTGTCTCAAGTAAGCTCTGCAAACCAAGCTCACAGAGAAAGGCATCCTTACGGTATTCAGAGTGCTGCACTTCTAGACTGTGCTTCCTCAGAGGGCCACCCAGACCCCCTGTTGAACTGGACTGGGTTAAAGGCGAGCCCAGTTTCTCTGCAGACTGTACCCGCTTAAGTAGAGGTGATCGTGGGGCTCTGCACTCTTAGGCCTTGGGCGGACCACTGGTGGCGAGGAGTGAAGTTTGACAGGAAAAGACTGAGTAGTGTTGGAGCTGCCAATAGTGTGGCCGGGTAAAGGAGGAGGAGATGACTGTGTGGGAGACGGTGTGTGAGCCAGAGGAGACAAGGGAATATTACCAGCAGATTTGCATCGGGCAGATCTATACTGGCGATGCAGCTTAGGGGACAAGCCATGCAGAGAGCTTGGCCTCATGTGCTGTGAGGGTGCAGGGGAGTTTGGCGTACTTGATGATGAAGAACTACTTTGGGATGATGCACCTTAAAAAAAAAGTATAGCATCTTGGTTACATTGTTCTGTCATGAATTCTGTACTCATTTATTTATTGTGATACGATTGTTTTTACCTAGGTAGGAAGGCTCAGGGGTGGACCGATATCCCTGAGTGGGAGATCGCGCAGACAAACTGTGTGTCGGAGAGCCGGGAAGACTTTCACTTGAGGACAAGGAGCGATTCAAAGACGACAGACTGCGGCTCGTGTGCAGAAGATTGGACTGTTTTGTGATCTTACGGAACAGAGAGCTGCGCTTTTTACTGAAATATAAGAACAAGAATATAACAATTTATTATTAAGCTAAATAAGCGATCCTTAAAGTAAATTCAGATAACAAAATGCAGCTTGAGAACTGACATACTAAAAAGTATATGGTATAAACAGTGACAGTTTATTACCTATCTTGGCTGTCTTTTCCCATGGTCTTTTTATTTCGTCTTGCCATTTTACATTTATAACTGGCTTTGCGTGCAGGACCCACTTTAATAGAGGTGTTTTCAAAAGGAGTAGTTGTCACGGTCACCTTATTACCACTCTGTAAAGCATAAACATTTAATATTCACCAGGTCTTTAAACAGTAGTAAGTGTTTGAAAATTAAAGTGTATTGAAATTGCATTATGTTTAAACATAATACATGTTTAAATATTCAGTAGCTTTAAAGTTTAAGAAATTCTTATAGAAATAATAAGTATACTTAGTCAGAAGTTATCAATAAGAGGAGTAGTGATGTAGATGTACCTTTAGTATAAGTTCAACAACTTCAGTGTGGACAAGACCATGCACAGGCTCTCCATTGACGTGAGTGATGAGGTCACCAGCACATAGGCCTGCTTCCTGAGCTGGGCCACCATCCTCCACATGCTAGCAACACAGATCAAATACAAAATACAGTGACGAATGATAAGCACAAACTTTAAACTGAAGTGAGTAAAAAAACTGCGTTGCTAACTGGAAATTGCTATTGAAAAAACTGCTGCACAAAACATTATAAACATATGTTTGTTCATACCCAAACAATGTGATGGACGCTGTAGATGTCACTGTCTCCTATGTAGACCCTGATAGCCCTGAGGGTGAATCCGTATTTTTTCCCTGAGCGGTGAATAGTGATGGGGGAACGCAGCACACTCACAGCTGGGAAAAAATCTCTGTTGGGAGATGAGTCCCGGGACGAGGGGTTAGAGGAGAACGAGTGTGGGGACATAGGACTTGCTAAAGGAGAGAAGCCTCCATGTTGATCCACTAGAAACAAAACGTACATTTTAGAACTATTCACAAGTTTTCTCAAACATGAACTTTTTTCTGTATTACCTGATGGTATAATAACAGAGAGAGCAGTTGCAGAGGCTGACTTGATTACTTTGTTTCCAGTTCTTGAATTGCGTTTTTCCCCATCTAGTGGTAATGGCTTCTGACGTGCCCTGCGCAACACTAGGTCATTGGTGACTCGTGGGCCAAGAGGATCATACAGAGGGGTGATCACATCCCGATCAGGTGCACTGAAGCCAGGAGACAGTGTGCTGATACTTGTAGTTGCTGCTGGAATTTCTCCCTGTTTATAGGTCTTGTCTGTAAAAATGTTGATAAACATGTCATTAAATATAACTTTTGAAAATGATTACAACAGTTTGCTACCCACACACTCAGCCAACAAGCTTATCAGGTGTCAGTCACACATATTTCCCCCTCCTACACTTGCCACTTCTGCCATTTATTATTATTTTTTAATACATTTTCTCTATGCAAAATGCATATACCTGTACCATTGAACTCCTTCATGCTTCTCTGCTCTAGGATGCTTGGTGAAGGGACACAGGACCCATCCAGAGAAGTCCCTCGAACCCTGATGGGGTTGGGGCGAGTGACTGATTCGGACTCGCCCTCTAGAGGAGAGGCAAAGCGGTGAGTGTCCATCAGAGCTGAGAAGCGCCTTCGAGCAGCAAGAGGAGGGCTGGAATCCCCCTCCATGTAGACAGACTCTGAATAGGACAAACGCTTCCTAGTATATAAAGCATAAAGGATACGTCAAACCTGTGTTTCACAAAACCAAAATAAAGAGTAAAACTTCTTTCTCGTTTCAAAGATACCCACATGTTAGGAACATTAAAACTCACACAACAGCAATATATAAAGCGATATATAAAGCCTTTTTTTGATAGAATAACTCACATCTCGGGCGATCCAGTCCTCCAGCCTTTGTCTCTCATGCTGAGGCTGCCCAGGCTCTCTCTCTTGGTTACTCGATCCTCTCGTGGGCTTCTATGCTCTCGACGGGAGACAGGGGTGGTGGCTTTATGCTCCAATTGAGCAAGATGCTCCATACTGCTGTACACCTGTGTGAAAAAAATGGTTGGCTTTGGTTTACGAGTGCAGAACACCCCAAAAAAAAACTCAAAATTTGTATAAATAATTTAGACTGTGTCACAAGAAGTGGGTTAAAAGGGTATCAACGAACACCAACGCATTTTAAAAACATATAATTAGGAAGTGAAAGGAGGTATAGCCACTTTCACTGGATTAATCTGTACTGAGTAACACAGCTGTGTGGGGGAGGACAATACGTCTAAAGAATAATGCACCATGGTAACTACTGTAGCTGTGTCTGTGTATTTGTGCTAATACTGAGAAGATAGAAACCATTATATTTATTCAAACAAGGTGATAAAAAAAATGAAAACAAGTGGATTTGGTAAAAAAAACAAAACAAAAAACAAAAACACTATTCCTTGTTGTTGTCAGTATGAGGTAATAAACCAAACATGACATATGAGACAATGGCACTAAAGATTGAGTCACTGACAGTTTATCTTTTAACACTAAAAGAGGCCACTGAACTACACTTTAAATAAGCAGTCACCAGCAGACAAAATTGACAGGGATGTAACAACAAGGACGGTTAAAACACGCAACCTGGCCTATATACAACTGTTGAAATTCTGACCCATTTTTCATTATCAAAGTACTTTTAGGGTAACACGCTGTAGTAGCAGATGTAGCAGATTGAGGAAGTTGGGAACAGAGAAAGAGAAAAGTATGTTCAGACCTTGCTGAATCGAGGACTGCAGGACGAGAACTGTCTGATCTCCACAGGCTCATCGTCATTGGTATCATCCTCGTCATAGGTGTTGATGTGATGATAGCGATCTGAGCGCGCTGAAGGAAAAATACAACAGCTCTTAGCATCTGTCATGCTATTATTGCCCATTCCATAAGCCTTTATAGTGAAAAAGCAGTAGTAAAATATAACTTTGGGTGATATATACTGTCAAAGTAGCTGGTGTCCTCTTCTGACTCGAGATGAGGTACAAATTCTGCTTTCTGTCTCAGTAAACTGTTCCAATCCAAACCAATGAAAAACGAATGCTCCTTCACTTCAATGGCTCCACCTAACACAATCCGCAAAATCAACTGTTGATGCTCTTTTATGTAGACTTTTAAAAATGTTTCATACCTGTTCCTAATCTCACAAGTGGATTGGTTTGTAAAAGGGCAGAGATGAGAGACTGAGCATCTCCAGGCAGTGCATCGTCCCCATTAGGCCAAACAATATCATCTGCAACAGTCAGAGAGAGAAAGGTCAGAAATGCACGAGACCTACAGATCTAAAGTACAGAAAATACATATCTTACCTGTGATTACCTGCCCAAACAACTCCTCAGGGGTGTCACCAAAAAAGGGCACGCATCCGACCAAGAACTCATAAAGGATAATTCCCATGGCCCACCAGTCAACGGGTTTCCCGTAACCCTGTCGAAGGATCACTTCTGGAGCAATGTACTCTGGAGTGCCACACACCTGATAAAGCACAGCAAACAGCACTTTATTTCAGCCTGCCTATTTAGGTGTGTAAGTTTTGTTGACAAATATCTCAGAATAATTAGCAAAAGTAGCAATTTACAAGCTTGACAAGTGCTATACTGTATATTTTACTAGGTGAGCGATTCCAACAGATGAGCTATGTCACCCACAAAGAACGGCCATAAAGGGATGTGTAAATCTATGATTCTGTTATGTATCCATTACCAACCTGTTTATCCAGAAACTCTCTGGCATCTTTTTCTATGTGCCCTTCATACAAGTTGGTGGTTAGACTCATTAGACCCATCTTAGATAATCCAAAGTCAGTGAGCTTGATGTGGCCCATAGATGTAATTAACAGACTGTTCAGAAAAAAGACAAGTACAGAAAGTAAGGTGTAAAATATTGCAGTACTAACTGTAGTGACCACTAGGGACAAGTGCATCACAATTCCACCAGATTATAGTCCTTATGTGAATGGTTTCTTTGTAATTTAAGAATAATGAACTAATACTGGCTATGTTGCACAAAGTACTGAGAGAATGTAATGATCCTAATGTGCCATGACAAGAAATATGTGTCATGTCCTGCATCATCTCATGGAATTTATGTTTCGTCCCACCCCTAATGACCTGAAGGTCAGTTGGAAGCACTCACTTGTCGGGTTTGAGATCTCTGTGCACAATGCCATAGTTGTGGATGTATTCAAGAGCTAAAACGGTCTCAGCAAAGTACATCCGTGCAAGTTCTACAGGCAACGCCCCAATGTTTTTCAACAAAGTAGCACAATCACCACCTTCATAATACAAACAAATGTTTAAGTTAAAATCGAGAAACAACATAATTTTATTTTCGTTAAAAATGTATGTATTACCTTCAACATACTCCATGACCATGCACAGGTGTCTGCGAGTTTCAAATGAGCAGAACATAGACACCACAAAGGGATTTTCAGCAAATGTTAAAATGTCTCTCTCAACAAAAGCCTGTTGAATCTGGTTCCTTAAGATCAGATTTTGTTTGTTGATTTTCTTCATGGCAAAGCGCTGACGTGTTTCCCGATGTCGAACAAGGTAAACAGCACTAAAAGAGAGGTCAAAAATTATAAAAATGTTACATATTTAAATTAAGTTGAATTAAATCCACTCTTTCAAAAACAGTCATGCTCATGTTTTTAAATGCTCCTATTTCCATCCAGAAATATTTTTAATCTGAAGGTCTTGGTCTAAGGATCTGGAGTTCATACTGTCTTAAGCAAGATTAGTCTTGTCCTAAGGGAAGAACTATGGCCGGACACTTGCACTGCTCTGGTTCACTTACTGTGTTTTGTCAAATACATAAATGTTTCTTGCGTGAATATGTTTTGACACTCATCTAAAAAGCTTTTTCTGTTCAAAAATGCACTATGTAACTTTTCTGGCGATGGTCCACTACCTATCTTTAAGAAGTCATTACTGCTTACTAAGAATGCTTCCATGCAAAGTAACAACATCCAGCAGTTAGTAGCCCATACTAAAATGTTACGTGGTGCACCTTTAAGACATACAGTTCAAGAACGAAAAATGCTACTGGAATGAGTGGTAAAAGATATTCACTTTAAAATGTTTGTCCAGTTGACAGAATTAAACTTTACTTTGCTAAAGGTCTTATCCGAACATCTGAAGTCATAAAACCTTTATGTCTCTAACTACAATGTACTAAATAAACGAATGGTATAAGGATGGTAAAAGATGAACTTTTGAAGTTTTACCCGTATGCCCCGTTGCTGATGAGTTTGATGGTTTGAAAGTCTTCTTCTGAAGGAGGTTTGATGGCTCGTGGTTTTCCCTAAAGGCGACAAAATATTTGAGATTTGTTTTCATTTTTGCATAAATCTAAAATTCTAATTCATGAATTTGAGGGAGTGTGTTCACCTCAGTTGAATCATCCGTCTCTGGAGTGTGCGGTCCTTCACTGTCGTAGCTGTCCAGACTCACAATTTCTACGGCAAATGTTAGCGCACATGTAAGCCCACTGTCAAGATGAAAAGACAAACAATCTGTGCCCAAACACTAGCCTCCTACGTTGTCACACTGAAGCTGGCAAGATTCAACAAAACATCTATTCAGGGTTTGAAACTGCAAAGAATGAGAACAAAGGATAAAAAAAAAATCAGCTTAATTTTTTTGTCTTCTCCAGCAAATTTGGCAAATAGTTCTTCTCATGGTTTTTTTTTTTGACAGCTACTTGCATGTATTGTTTAAAGACAGTGAGGAAATAAGTGGCTGATAATTACATGAATCCACAATTCCATTTTGCAGTTATTAACTTCTTGTAACATAATTGAGCTGCACACAAACAGTGAGTACAAGACTCAAAACGACAGAACTGTAAATGTGAAGACTTGTGGGTGTTGTGCTCGCAGCTTCGTGTGTGGGTGTGCAGCACATGCACATACGAGACTTAAGGCAAATATTTTAGTTAATTGCGAGAAAAGATGTTTTTGGACTTTTGCTTCAGAAAAAATAAAATCATAAATCATAAATAATAATAATAATAATAGCCTATAGTTAACAAAAATCTGATTGCATTGATGAGACTTTGTTAAACCAGTGTTTGCGATCTGGCCCTCTGCCACTTGTCTGGATGCACATATGGTCCTTAGGGAAAAATATTGGCCCACACAAATTCCTAAATGTATTACTTATTATTAATATCACCACTATTATAATCACTGACAAAAACATTCAACTATACCTATAGTATTTATTTAAATTTAAAGTTACACAGTGTTTCTTTAATAAAATAAGATGTGTTTGATAGAAAATATGTATTTTTTAAGCGTAATCCTTAGTTAATAAAATTGTCAATTTAGTCATACTTTTAATCAATCACTGTCCTATTGTAACATCTACCTTACAGTAAAGTAAATGAGTAAAAAAATACAAACATGTTTAGACAAATAAACTTGAAATTTTTTGGCCACATGTAATGCTTTTAAGGCCTTCAATGTAATGCTTTTAAGAAGACCCTGCTGCAGCTGCCTTTGAAACAATCTGCTGATGAACAGCTCCTGATGGATGAGACTGCAAACGTGAATTAGAGCTGGGCTTGAATTTAAACCATGTTGATTAATGAAAGACTGAAGAGAGCAAATGCTTTCAGAGCCTCACACTGACCAACCGCAGAGAGCACACCATCACGTCAGTTAGCGCTTAATGATTAGCTTCCACTGTAGAAAATCACTGATAAAGAGCAGCTACAAACGTAATAATTTTATCATTTGATGTAATAAATCATGAAAACATAAAACGATAATACAAAATCGAATGTAAGCAGAAATCATTTCAAGCAGCACGACAAACAACAAGTAAAAACACAAAATCAAAATATCAAATTGAAAAAAAACCTAACTGCAAACTAATGTTGAAAATGATACGACCTTAAATAGGAAAAATATGACTGTTTAATGATAAAAGAAAAAAGTCAAGCTAACAACAAGCTTGTTCAAATGTATTATGGTTATTTGACCTAAGAAAAAAAAATAATATAGATAAACTAACAAAATGAACAAAATCGAAAACGGCTACAAAATAAAACTGAATCGAATCGATTAAGTGAATCGTCCATCCTAATTTGATGTTATTAGCTCTGGTATTTTTATCCAACTGATTCACATTAGCTATGATCACACCAACAATCTAATCATCTGCTTCAAGGAATATGGATTATATTAAAATGGATTATAATCACTGGAGGTCTTGACAAGAAATATTATGCAAAAGAGGACAAACTAATGTGGAAGACTGAAAGACTTATTTAAAATCCATTGTATAACTGCTTTTCTAAAAAATAGTGACTTGTGTTTTTTATGAACAGATAGTTCTTGGGTATAGGAACACACTCCAAAAATAAAATGTAACTATTTGATTAGCAGCATCCGTTGATTCAATAAGGTGTTTTGTACGTATATCAGTCGTATCTTTATACACGAAGAAAGTAGCTAAAACAAAAAGTGATTTGCTTGGCTCACCCTCCAGTGGATCTCTGGTCAGGCCCAGTTGGCTGATGATGTATCGAGGGATGTCTTCCTTCATAAGCTGTCCTTCTTTGGCATGGTCCTCCGCTGCCTCCAACAGATGGTAAAACTCCTCTGGATTAAACTCCTGAAAGCACCACATGACAGTAAATCTTACTTCATGCAAGTAAGCAAATATGATTATGATCACTTTGTCACTATCAAGTTACTTAGGCATCATCATTACACAGTACGATCCATCTACACTTCAATTTTAGCTTCTCTGCACTTTACGTCAAGGTTTTTAAAAAGACATGGTTTATAAATAGCACCTAACTAAAAAGTTAGATTATGGTGGGGTAGCTGATTTTCACACTGCAAACACAATTTAGGTTTGAATCAGACTACTTCATATCTTAAATTCTTTGACACATGGTTCAAATTTTGTTTGCAATTATGGCCTAGAAACTCCTTTTTACAAAGTGAAACTTTAGTGGACCATCCTACGCACAGCCAATCAGAGCTTTATTATTCAGTAATAGATAGACCGATATATCGGCTGACTGATATTTTGATTTTTTAAAAAATACTGACCACATCTGCTTTCGGCCTCAATTTTGGCCGATATCTGATCAGGCAGTTATTTGGGCTTTTCCTCTGTGGAAAAGCTGCGTCTTAGTTGATTTGGAGAGAAACAATAAGTTTTCTTTTATCCCTCTACATTCCTCAGTTTGTAGTTTTGATTTTATCATTAACATGTCTTTAAGTTTTATTCTTGTTCTATAACTTAGGTGCAGCACAAGCTTTAATAAATGCTTGTTTGTTGGTCAAGAACAATATGAATGTCTTTTCATGACGCTATGAAATGGCCCAGATACAATTGAGTGTCATTTCATCGCGTGAAAGAGATGCACATGTACTGTGGTAAATAATAGGTTAGGTTGAAGGTTTTTGTTTATACTATCTTTTAAAACTAAAAAAGAAGAAAATTGGCCTCAAAATTGTCCTTGAAAATTGGCCATTGATATATCGAAATATCAATATCGGAAAAAAAAAAAAATAAAAATATCGGTCAATTTCTACTCTGCTTTCATTTTTTCACAAAGTGCTGCACCTACCATATACTTTTTAGGATAAAACACAAAGGTTACTGATTTACAACTAAATAGTTAATTACCCCACCTGTATGAAGGCCGCTGAATAACTCATATAGCTCATGTGATCTTGGTACAGTTGTTGCTCTTCTATGCCCAGTGAGCACAAACATACCTTACACAACTTTAAATTGCATTCCCAAAAACACTCTTTCAATCACTTTCAGCCATGTAACACTCTTTGTAAAGTCCAGTGGGATTCAGTCTTACTCCTGTTGCTAGAATAACAGTTTGATTAGAAAACAGCGCCTGAGGTTGCCAACATCATTTTCTTCCCTTTTCAAACCTCCCAGGCCAGTGAAAGCGGAGAGGTGCTTAGAAGTAGGAATTTACTAACCTTTCTGATAGTTTGCTCTGCTCAAGGATAATTTTCTTGCCGCTAACAGCTTACGACAGAGTGACATTTCCACCAAATCAGACAGTGAAGCTGACTTGAATACCAAACTGTATTTGTGTGTGTTATCCTCTTAAACCAAGCAAACCAAAAGGATCTTTCACACACGCTGCATGACCCCATCAACCTTTCCGCCGGTCGCTGTGGCAACAGAAAGACGAGCTGGGGCCAAAGGAGCTGAATATGTGATGCCATCAATCAGCAGCTAACGCGGGTTTGGCTAAGCCTCCATTGTGGGCCTCTACAGCCTGTTAGTTTTAAGTGAAGTGAGTTATGCACCATCTGTATTGACATGCCAAGGACACAGTCTCCCAGTTGATTCGTTGTGTTTCTATGAAAGCAAATGCTCCACACAAAAAATAATAATAACACCTTGTAGCTAAGATGTCCACGCAAGTATGCTCAACTCGTTTGTCAAGGTCACCGTACTCTTCTTTTACATTTCTATTTATCTTAACAAGATATCTGGTAGGGTTCAGAATGAATGTATGGATATACTGTACCCAAATCAGCAGTTGATTTTTGTGATAAACAATGATAAAACAATCAAATAAACATTAATGGTTTTCATTATATAATGAAATCAAAATATACGGTAACTAACTCAAAAACCTGCAGTGAATGTTACTAAAGTATTACAATACAGGCTTATGAATAGATATGTATTATGTGACAATCCTGTATATTATGAGCATAGCAATAATATCTATCCAAACTGTTTGGTCATTAAAGATTTGATACAAGACTGAATGTATTAAATCTATCCACTCTGGAAAGGTGATATTTCAGTTAAATTCTTTTGTAATTTTGTTCAAACTGAAGCTCAAAGCTACTTTATCATTACATCAGTAACTCCTTCTTTAATTCAGTAAGAAATTGCAAAACTCACTAGACACTCCAGGAGTCTGGCTGGTCTGGAAATGATGATAAAAAGTTTTTTCACCAGCTCTGTAACAAAAGTGAGCTCTGAACTCTCAGAGCGCTCGTGGGCCTGTGGACACAGAGGCGGGTGGTTAATTAAATCCATGTATCATTCTTCCACAGGTCAGAGGTCAAACTCACATCGTTTAGTAGCTTCTCCAGGTTTTCCTGCAACTCACAGAAGTACACACTGGTGATGAGGCCCTCGCGGGACTTGGCCAGACAGTCCCTGGACATCTCTGCGATCTGGTGGTGGATGAAGCTGAGGACTCCGTCGGCCAGGGGCAGAGTGTTCTCTGGAGAGTAGTTGTTGATGAACTCAGCCAGCCGCTCCTCCATCTGAGCTGTGGCCTGGTTAAAATCATACAATAGAGAGTTTATTGTTAAAATTAAGAACTCATTAGCAAAATCTACTAGACCAATGGTTCTAACCTTTCACACTGAGATTGTATTTAGTTTTATCAATACTATTAAATCTAAGACCAGACTTTATCATGTCTAATTTTCAGCGAAACATCCTTCAAATCAGTTCATTTTTAATTATTAACTTTTCATATGTAATTTTTGCCTAGTTAAATGTCCATAGATGTATACCAGGGGCCACTAATACATTTTCATTGGGGTCTAGTTAGGAAAAATCTTTACAAGTCAAGATACACTATCAACACGCTTTCAACACAATATTTATTTTTTCTTTAACAAGGAAGGTGCCGCTATGATGGGAAATTTTTTTTTTCAGGGGAGTTCTTGATGGAGGGAGAGGGAAGAAGCATGTAATGTTTTTTGTTGCAGAGAAAACCAGAGCTCTCTGAGGAAACATATGCAAACAGAGGAAGAATATGTCAACTCCACAAAGACAGGCTCTGCCTGTGCTGCTGAGGAGTTGACCCAGGACCTTGAAGTGAGAAGGCTAATCATTGCGCCACTGTGTTGTTGCTTTTACTAAGTAACTAATTTATCTAATTTGTACGTAATTTGAATGTTTTGAAGCATATCTAAATGTGTAATTTATATATACATCTTTATCACAAATAGATCTCTCATAACACATTTCTCTTCTGCTGCACTGCCTTGGAACCATTTTACAGATCAATAGACATAAATTGTATAACAAACACAAAGAGCGGTTATGCTTTCTTTGACTTGACCCATCACTAGTCTTCTGAGAACACTTTTATTGATCTTTCTTTGTAACTGTGACTGAGCTGAAAAAAACTGACTACCGTACATAATTATTAATAGATCTAAAAGCAAAAAAAAGTGCATCTTTTCTTTTGAAAACAGCCTTATGCCATTATTCACTCTTTACTCAACGTAAAGAAAATATAGGTTCGAATATTCCATTTGTTGCTTTTGTGTGAGCCTTTGTGTGAGACTGACCTTAGGAAAGCGCTCCTTGTAGACATGGTTCATCATCACTATTTCATTGTCATAGCAGGAAGGAGAGCGCCCCGGGCTTAAAAGACACAAACATGGGGAAAAGGGCAGTAATATACCACTGACTGTGAGAATCAAAGGAAGAGGACAGAGACAAAACAGAGAGGGAAAATAACCCCATTTGGTTCTTTACACTTGAAAGCAGGAATAATTTATAATGTTCATGGTCATCTGGTCTGCATTTTATGCTACTACAATCAACTGGAGATTTAGCAGAGTCTATTTATCTAACAAGTCTTCTCTCCATATCAATCTGAGAAACGTTTTATACCTGTCAGGTTCTAAAACTGCAGCACCATGCATTTCCTCTGCAATGTAGGACTAAAAAGGCAGACAGTTTACAAGAAAACAGCTTTATAATGGGATTCCTGTCAAACCTATTTTCCTTCAGGAATGTTTTTCATCTCAACAGTGCTGCATTTCCTTTCTGCACATTTGTCAAAAATGTCTTCCAAGAATGTTCTTATTCAAGGTGATGGGACTCAGAGTTGTGCGAACACAAGCACAGCTGAGATATTATCTGAAATTATTATTTGTCTTCTACTCGCATCACTTCAATATTACACTTACAGGCTCAACAAAATGACTAGAGCTGGATTAAAACCAGGAATCCAAGATGGCTCCCTGAGTCGTCTGAGCCACTGTCACAACTCTCAAGAGTGTTTAATTGACTCATTTCTTCAGCCTGTCACTTTTCACTCTAAGATAAAGAAAAATCTATGAGACTAATCCCCACTGAATAAGCACACTGTATTTTACATCTGATACTAAAAAAAAGTGATTGTGAGAACAAATAAGGCATGTCTAGGCAGAGAGCATTTTATATTGGAAAAGCAGAGGAGGGGATGTTATCTAGGCCACTGACTGCAAAGAAGCTTCATATGAAAACTGCATACTGATAAGTACTGTCATGTTGTACACAGCCTGGACCGCTCCATCCAGAGGAGAGGCTATATAAAGTGAGCAGAATGACGACACAAATGTACACTACAACAATGATACAGAGAGTACATAATAACACACAGGCATTAACATGAAAGTTTCAGTGCCTCTCCCTAATTAATTAATTATCGCAAAGTTAGTCCAGTACAAGTGCAAAAGACAGATTAGACTACACTTTTCAGCAAAATCCAGTAAATATTCAAAGTAGGAACTTGTAATAATCTGCTTTTTTTGATAAAATCATCATTTTGTGATTTCTCATTTAGCTATTTATAGCTTCTGTCTGTCAAATACAGACAATTTTTTCCAACATTTGAAACATTGGGCTTCTTTTTTAAAAGTCTCTAATGCTTTTGAGGGTTGTATTTTTTTGTTCTGCTTCAAGTGATAAAAGAGATGATTTATGAAAGTATATTCAATGTATCCATTTAGGATTTTTACGATATTTTCATTTCTAAAAGTTGTTATTATTGTTAAAAAATACTATTAAATTATGCCAAAATGATTACCACTTGTTTTGCACCAACACCCAATGTTATAATTAACTGATATTCTAGTCAATTTTAATAGATTTAGTGAGGTCACATGTTTTGGGATTTACGTTAAAAGACTTGATCGCTTGTTTCTCTCTGAAATCTGCGGCACTGGTCAGTCTTTGACAGCTGGATTTAGCCAATCACAGTGAAGAAAGAATTTTCTAAAAAAGCAGATGATTGTATTCACCCCAAAGACAACAGATAGTCTACAAAAATTGTGACAAAATAGAAATTGTGATTTGGCTCCAAGAAAATCCTGATAAGATTTTTTTTTGCCACATTGCACAACCCTAATTCAAATTTTTACCAAACAGTTTTCCTGGTGTTTCAATTATAGTAGCATTTAAAATAGTACTGTAATTTACTTACTAAAGAAATACTGGGGTGGCAGAACTTTTTGCAACAACTTCTTTTCAATTTACTAAAAAAGAAGTTTTGGCAAAAGACTTCAAACTAAAAAGTATCTTCATCTTTATATTTAAGATTTCTCCCATTGAGATGTAATCAGCAGCTTAAATGACAGAGTGAAAATGAAATATTATTGTGCCTGTGTTTATCTACTTCTTGAGTATTTGAAAGTATTCACCTGAGGCTTCGAGATCGCGGTCGGACATGTGGCGAGCGGCGTCCGTCGTCGTCGGTGATGCTCTCAGTGCTGCCAAAATGCTTGGACAGGAAATGCAGCTCATCCATTGTGGGCTGGAAGGGTAACTGGTGCAAACGCTCCTGTGATGAGCTAGACGACTGCAAGGGAACCACAAAGGACAGTTAAAACACAGAAAGAGTTGGGCACAAAGAGTGTTGCCGAAAAAAGCGTAACGCACAAGAAAATACAATTATGGGTGTTACCTTATTTTAAGATGCACCTATTAACATTCCTTATTAACGGTTCCTAGTTTTTTAGGCCTAAGAGATTAAGCTTTTCTACACTTATTAATGTCTTATTCAGCATAATGTTATTTTGTGGCTAATTCTACAAAAGTTCTTGCCTGACCAGTCAGTCCCGCTTTGATAGACAACTTTACAAAGACGCAAGAGTCTGGATTCAGAGCGCCGAGTTTCGATTTTGAGGGCAGGGTTTCAGCCCTGAGTTAACCAATCACAGAAAACCTGGAAAACAGCGGCACACTAAACCAAATGTTACGCTCAAGTTTTAAGGAATTGATACGTTCCTAATTGTTCAAAACCAAAGTACAAGATGGAAAAAAAATCTATCAGCAAAGTCCGCCATCTTAATTGTTTTGAAATTGAGGGGTGGGAGAGGGGAGCGGCCATTTGAATTGAATCATCCTGATTTTAGACGACAAAAAGTGATTGGCTCTGTCTTTGGTTCCAGACTCTTCTGCATTCGAACAGAATGTAGGAGGAGCTAGCTGATCAGGCAACTAGAGTTCTACTTTTCTACTAATGAACACAGTATTCCTGCTTATATCCTGCTAGTATGCCAGAGGTTTTGAGTAAAAAAAACTACATTCCATTCAATAATACTGTTAACAACACAATTTTGTCCTGTGTATATAAAATAAAAATAATATTAAGATAGGCCTACTTGGAAATAGTCCAAAATGTTTATTAAAATCCTGAGGTAATTAACTACAAAAATTCTCATGTCTGCTGTTATCTTATATAAGTCTGTGAAAATAATAAGTTCATTAATAGTATATTGGTCGACTAAGATTTTAACATTTTTTTATGGACCAATTATTAGATTAAAGAAAGTTGTGAGTCAGTGTATATTTTGCCACAGAATAAGCAGAAGAAGATAATATTAAAAAACAAAAAATCTGAATGAACACTGACGTCCGAAATGCGCAAATTAGTCGCTAGACAGATGTGTCCTTGAAAATAAAGCTATTTGTTTCTTAGTAAAACAGGGGTTGCTGTTATCTGGAGAAAAGTCTTAATCATAATTAATTTATATATTTACTGTGAAAAAAATGTGTAAAAAGAATAATCATTCATTTATTCACAACTAATTTATGCAATCACGTCATTAAAGATTTAGAAAGAGGATTTGTTCTAGGTTTTGAGAAACAAAATGGATGCCAATATACAGTAATTAGGACAGAATGTATTTGCTGTTTGTTTTAGACTTTTGTTTAGAGGGACAACAAAAGCTGTTAATTCTGGAAGAAAACCTGAACTCAGGGTAATGCTGTCCGCCCTCTGCTAGTAAAATGAGTTATCTTCAACAGTGGAGCCTGGATCAATGAGAAGCTTAATGAACCTCTGCTATTTGTGTAATAAAAATCTATTACAAACTCAATCTGAGCTTCTGCAGACAGCACTGTAATGATGCTGTAAATTCACCCAGTCCCGTCAAGAGAATCAATTAGGAACTTCCCATGAGAGGACGCAAGACTGAAAGATTGTCATTAAATATTGTGGGGCAAAAACTTGCTACAGTTTTCTTCTTCTTAATAACTTTTCCAACGGGGGGTGTAGGAAAGTACATTGAAGGAGACCTGTTATGAATCTCTCGTAATAGTGGTGTTGTTTGTGAATAATTTTGCATTGTTCTACACTCAGAAAATTTTCATTTTCATATCCCGATCTATACTTGTGATTATTCAAAAAAATCTGTGCTAAGAGTAAAATATGCAATAACTTTTCTTGTGTTCTTAGCTTAGCATGTTTTTTTTTTTCCTTTTAAGTTGGGTTTGAAAAACAAAAACACAGCAAATTTTCATTGATCAAGTCATGTAAATACAACTTCTCAGCTCTACAGTTTCTTTTACTAAGTCATTTTAGATCAAAATTTATATTAAAAATAAAAGTAAAATGCATAAAAGGTTTAGTGTATTTTATATCATAAAAACACACATACACAATGTTGAAAGTAAAAAAAAAAAATCCAATTACCGTATGTAGAGGGACAAGTAATTAATCTTATGTGATACAGAAATTCAAATTGATTAAAAGTAAGTGGTATTTAGTGGCAAATGTGTAATTAATTTTTAGTATGATAAGTATGAAGGTATGCATAGATGGCTAGAGTGTAATAGAGAGAGATAAAATACCTAAAAAAAATGCTTACAATGTTTAGTTTGATATTTCAAACCTTGTGTTGGGGAAGTATCTTACCGTTGAGCTGGGCGTGTTAGTGCCATATCCAGAGGAGGGCAGAGAGGCCAGGGACCATCTACGGCCATCGGCTCTGGAAAGAGGAACATGTTGTAGATAGAACCTGTGAAAAGTTTGCTCTCTATAATCATTCAAATCTACATCGCAATATTGTTAAGTGTTGCCACAGTGAGGAGTTTAAGATGTTTTTTTTTTTTTTACAAAACGTGTAAGAGAGAACAATGTTTGGGCATCTTCCTCATTCATCTTGCCTTTGTCAACTCTCTGTTTGAAGCAGCACCAGAATATAAAACGAGCCCTCATATTTATTCATTGGGGTAGGTGGGCCTCCCGCTGAGTTAGATTGTGTGTGTGAGAGTGTGTGTGTAAAATATTCCACTTCTCTACAGTACTTGACACGCTCTTGTGATGCTATAGACGTTTGTTGTTTGAGTGTGCCAAACCTTCTGGAGGAGGCGAAGCAAAAGTGAGCAGGCCCACTGGGTGAGAAGTTTCGCGGGCTGTCCAGGGGACTGCTTCCTGAGAAATACAGGAACAGAACAGAAGAAATATAACATAAAGACACATTTATGTGGCAGTGCAAGAATACTAATGAGAGCAGCAAATGTTCATAAGTCTACAACAAAATGCGTCACACGGTCTTGAGCAAACAGGAAGTACCATTAGATTCCGTACAAAATATACTTTTGCTCTGCATAGATACGTGCCTATCATTAGGTTCCCGTCATCATAACTTTAATTATTACTGTTATTATTTTATTCAGTTCTTTATGTATATACACCTTATCACCAAAGAAAGTTCATAGCGTATGATTTTTTGTTAAAGACACTCGTAATAAAACTTTCTGAGTTGATAACTTTATTAAGCTTTATTTTGATAAATCCAGTCAAATTGAATAACTAACCCTGCTCACTGCTCTATTGTATTTACATGTAAATTTGACAAAGCAATAGAAAAATCTAAATGAAAATCTGCAGTTTTCTACAGTAAATATCCATGATGCAGTTTTGAAAATAAAGTCAGGAGATTTCTCTTCAATAAAGTGGTTTACTATGAACAAAATGTAAAAATATGATCAACATGATAAAATAAGTGCATATTAACTTTTTCAGTTAAACAACATTCTTTATTTAGTAGAGCATAACTTATATTTAAAGCAGTACTGACCGATGTGTCCTGGCAGTGGAGAGTGCGGCCGAGGCAGAGTCGGCGACGTACTCAGAATGAGGCTTTTTCGGTTACTGGTCCTGCAACTGGAGGACACACAAACAAACAAAAAGTCCATAATTACCTTTGTTACTTGTACCTTCATCAATTGATGTCATACTCTTATGGTGAGCAGGGCTAACCATATTGTATGCATACTATTTTTATGAGGAAATATTCGGAAATGTTAAAATCTCGTTTCTAAAACTTATAATAATCTCATTGCTTAAGCTTACTATGCACTAGAATTTTAGGTCCTCAGCAGATACTGTATAAAAAACATGAAAAAATATGATGATTTAATATGCAGGTTTTCTTTCTCTTATTTCTAAATTTGAGGAGCATTCAATAAGCAGTGACGCAGTGAGCATTCAATAAGCAGTCTGCTCAGATTGACTGTGTTAAAGTTCGTCACAACATGTTGGAATCTTATTATGGGAGAAAAAAAGCATTTCTATCAGTGTCAGTTTAACATTGCCAGCTCAGTTTTTATTATCTTGGCCTATGTCATCATCCATACTGTACATACTCCCACCAGCCGAAACATTTTCAACTGAACTGAACTGAAGAATACACAATATTGGAATGCCTTAGGGTTCATGCCTCAGTGTCCTGGGTCGCGTATTGGTGGAAATCAACATTTCTTGCAGTAGAAGTCCAGCATCATGACTCATCTTTTCAACTCTTGTGCTACGTATAAGCTACTTATGAGTCGAACTGTGTCTTTCCCTTCAAGTTGTGTGTTGGCTTATGATTATCTGTAATCAACCATGGGACACTGCCGAACGTTGTGCTCTCCATCTAACCCTTAATTTGGATCACAACAAAAGCAAACAGCTCAAACTTTTCCCATCATGCGAGTATGTAAAAATGAAGAGGAAATTTATACCAGTGCAAGCTGGAACACACGAAAAAGAGTTGGGCAGACCACAACAACAACACAGACCAATCACCAGGTAAATAGAGCGAAATGGCAAAAAGAAAAACAATTTTGTGTAATTATATTAGTATATAAATGACTAGATTACACATAATCTATAGACATGAGATGTTAGTCAGGCCAAGCCTTCCTGAAGTCGTGGAGAGGCAACAATTTATGTGTAAAATCCATGAATAGAAGGCTGTAATGTTAGTTTTCTCAAATCTTCCTTTGAATTGGAATGGAGAATTGTACAACATTAAAAAAAAAAAAAAAAAAAAAAAATGCCTGCAGACCTTTCACCCAAAATCTTACAGTGAATACACCTAGGTTAATGGCAACACTGGATGTTTTTGATGTATGAGTCTGTATTTATATATTTTAAGAGAACAGTTTGTCCTAAGTGCAAACGTGTGATTATACACAGGCTTTATTGACTCTGGGTCACCCACAGGGGACAAGGGAAACACAGCACAGGTTTTAATTTCCTCCAGTTCCGGTCTCGTATAAAGGCAAACGCAATGAAGTGAAGGGAAAACGCAGGTAAAGCCCATAAACAATATTACAGTCTATAAATGATTCTGCCAACGCTAGTGTCACAGGATAGACAACACATGGGCCAAAGCCTTTTCACAATTTGTTCAAGATTTAATTTTTCACAAGGATGAGCATCGGATGAAATTTTAATCAAAAATGAATTCTGTCATTTCTTATCGTATATGTGTTTTTTGATAAGTTTGGTACTTTGTCGAAAAGTCCACATCGAGCCCCCAAAGCATGTCATTTGGAGACAATTTTAAAGAAACAACCAAAACTATTTTACCTTTTAAATAAATGTACGTAGATTAAAAATATGCATCGAGATGCTCAAATCCAATCCAGTTTATTTCTGTAGCACATTTTTATAAACAAGCTGTTTCCAAAGTCCTGCACATGGTGAAATAAATTATCACTATTTATTTTTTTCAAACTGCACAGGTCTATTTCTTGTCTAAGCATTTTAACTGAATTACATTACTTCTTAGCATCAAGTAGTTCAGAGGAAATATGTCAGTAGGTTTAAAGATTGCAGGTTTCATTGAACTTAGAAAGAGAGGTTTTTTTTATATGTATATATATTTTTGACAGAATGTCTGTGGTGAAAATCTAACTCTAAAATAAAAAATATATGTTGTAGTTCTTTTTATATTTGACAAAAAAATTAAATAATAATAATCCAGTTTTATTCCGTTTGCTTGTAATGTGGATTGCTCATAGCTTCTGGTGCCCATCTTTAGTGTCTGTCGGTCCAGATTTAGCAGAACAGAACCATCTGATTGTACAAGTTTCCTACACATTGCATCATTCTCAACTCTCTTTCTGCATCTGTGCGTGAAGGACATGCAGAATCTTATAACAGGCACACAGAGAAATGAGGACACAGTGCATATTTGATGAACGATGAATATCCCTCTCCGTAATCTATATTTCTGTCTTTTCTTCCTCCCACATCCTGCCATCCTGTTCTTGTTTTTCGTGCCAGTCACTACCAGTTGTCTCTTTTGCTTCACTGTGAGAAATCAAATCTCTCAATAGATTTATTCTCTGACTGTGGGCTTCTGCAAGAACCAGCCGAGGAGGGCATGTATTCAACCTTGCAAAGAAGGAACTTATTGAAATATTTAAGAGAAATGCATTAGCTTTGGATGGTGGCACAGAAGCAGAAGTCTTTTGGTCGAGTTGCAGATGAGAGGTTGAGGGGGAGGTGTTGTGAAAAGATGGATAAATCTGTTTGATTTCTGCTGCTACAATTTTATTGTCTTGTAATCAGTACAAATAAAAAAGGCGAATACAGTATCTGTGTCACCTAGTTGCATACACCTCACTCTGACTTATTCTTAGATCTCGATTCATGATTCATCACAACTAAAGCTTTTGAATCTGAGTCACTGCCTGATGATGAGATATTTAAAGAAGCATCATCATAATAGTGTACCTGCTTTTACACAGCATTTTTATGCAATTACTATGAGGCATTTTCACTGCCTGAGTGTCAGTTAGAATCATATTCATCCATATATATGAACGAACAAATAAAAACAGCAAGGCACAGGCGAATTGAATTTGATGAGAAAATGCATTTGACATTTCAATACGACTGAAAAACCTGTCAAGAGCAGAAGATGTACAGTGAATATTACTCCAGATTTGAGCCAGGCTACAGTTTGTCATCAAAAGTACCTCAATGCTTCATCTACTACAGCACATCCATTTGTTTTATTTTTTTCTACTGATAGATGGATATGTAAAATTATATGTGATTTCATTATGAACAACATAAAGTAGGTAATTAAATCTCACACAAATCCACCAGCACATGGTTAAATTGCCTGGAAAATCCAGATGATATATTCTAATTCAATTGAGACTCTAATTTTGTCAAAAAAAAAAAAAAAAAGCTTTGCATACTGTGGAAAAGAAAACATTTTTTTAAATATTATAACTTATGACTAATATTAATAATAATATTAGATATATTAACTGACTAATATGAAACTGATTATTATTATTTTGGACTATATACAAAATATAATTAAACAAATAAGTCAAGCATTAGCGCTCTAACATTTGTTTTTTTGGTGGGACCAGTCTAGCAGACAGGGCCACATCTGGGATGATCAGAAGATAAAGTCTCACATCACTGCCAAATGTTTGATGACTGGTGAAAGTTGTATTCCTAAACATGTCTACGTAAGTGCTTTTAATCTATTAGGTATGTTTAATGTTGATGTTATTCCTCAGAACAATATAATCAAGTCGTATTTGTGTTTTATTTTACATTCCATTCTGATACTTGAATATCTGTTTTTGATATACAGTGGTGTTTGATATACAGTAGTTTTTATGTATAGTGCCATAGTTCCTCCTCATAAACTATAGTACTGGCTCGTTCAAGTTATTTAATTTCTCATTCCAGTGTTACACCATATATAAACAGACAGAAAACTGAAATGGGGAAAGGCAATCTGATTTGTCCACAAAAGCATCCGCATGGCTTTATGACACTGTTATCTCAAATGCATGATGCGCCACAGAGGCCTTTAAAGAGGAGTGCTCTCTATAATCCTGCAGCCACAAGTGTTTATTACCAGGAAAAGGTCACTTTGGAGTTTGTTACTTGTGTATGTTTGAGAGGCTACACATGGAAAACAAAGAAAAATGAGAACGACTAAAACATGATACGCAACAACAAAGCCTGTTTTAGCTTACGTTGATAGAAAGCACAAACACTTTAAAAGGTGCAATGACAAATTACGTGTCTTGGCATAGATTCAGTTTGGTTGGACATGACGGTAAGTTGTTTGGTCTCGCATGAACAGATGGTGTTTCTCTGCAAGATTCCAACAGAGAGCTTACTTAATAACAGATTCAAGTTAAACCGGTCTTGTTCCTATCTCGACCACATATACTTTCCAGATAATTAGCTTCAACAGCAGTCAGTGAAAGTACAAGACAGAAGCTACAGGGGGCTGCAGCAGATTAAGCCACCATGTTGGAGACTCACTTGACTGCTAAAGCAAATGACAAACTACACAAAGACAGTAGAATTTAAATCTTTCAAACATGCAACTGGAAGCAACTACTTCAATATAAGCTCATTTGCACGGGATTCGTTTTGCCTATAGGGACCAAAGGTAAACTGCAATAATTACAAACAGCACCTGGGTTTCTAGTCCCATGCAAAGGCTTTGTTTTAGTATGTGAACTGAATGCACATTGGATTCGAAATTATTCTACAACATATTTTTTGAGATTTAAAATATCAATACTTCTATTTAACATCCATTCCTCAATTAAATCTACTTTTTATTGCACAATTGGTTCTGTGCACAAGAGTATTTATTTTCAAAAATGCTAACATCTTGCCGGCAGGTTCATTTCCTGTTTAGTTCATTTCTATGAGGTTTTCACTACTCAATCTGAATGAAAAATAACCAAAAAAGGCAGTGAACAGTAAGCAGTTTGATTTTTTCTGAAAACATGTTAAGTAAAAAAGAGAATATTTCACCAAAGGACCAAAGATGTGTTTGTCTGTCAATGCTAACGCTAAAGTCTGACAATTTGAACCAAACAAAAATAAATAATGAAGCTTCCTACTTCTGCCTACATGTTTTGCTCACTTACCCATTCTGAGCCTCTGAATTGTTCACCACAATGTGTTTTAAGCTTTTTTCACATCTGTTAGGAGCAAGAGGTGCCAAAGGCTAATGACAGTTAGCCACAATGCTAACAACAGCAACGGACTAACTTTGTTGATTTTGGTAAGCAAACAGGACATTATTAGACATTTCATACATTTCGGACAAAATTTCACCTGAATAGATGCTCCTTGCAAATAATGGCCATTTTAACTTGGATCTTTTGTGCTGTGTGTATTATAAATATTTATTCATCTGACTGAATACCTTGTTTTTGCGATCACATTTTCAAATAACCAATAATATCTGGATACAGATGGAGTCAAAGTGAAATCAGGTAACAATATCAATATCAGTTTAACTTTTTAATTGAGTCAATTAAAAAGTTAAACTGAACAAACTGCCATAAAAACACAACTCAGAATTACAACCTCATTGTCATGGTAACAGCGGACCTCAGAACATGGTGTGCAGTGTTTTGGAAATTCTTGGACAAAGTATTAGACTCAGTTCAAGAGAAATACATAGGTTTGTCATTGTCATCGCCGCTAGCTACAACAATGTGGTAAATCACAATGCTGTAACAGGACATGCACTTCTCCCTAAAACAATTCTAAAACAGAATTTATTTTAAAATCATAAAGGATTAAAAAGGATTTTCATATTTCAATCCCGTCTGAATGCACAGACAAAAACACAGACGTCATGGGATTATTTCTATTTTACAGGCATTCCTGGGTAAAACTAATCCTGTGTAAATAAGCTTAAAGACACAATTAACACACATAAGTATGAGATGAAGCATTGCTCAAAAACAATATAAATCAGCAGAAACACGTGAAATACATTTTTGGTTTGTCACTTACCCCTTTTTACACAAACTACAACACGCAAAAGTTTTCAGGTAAATAATAGAAGTTCTTTTGATGGCGGCATCTGGGTTTCATTCATGCATAAATTAGTTGTGAACAAAGACCCGCAGCTCGAGTGAAAGAGACTCATTCTTTTTAAATATTCAAACTCATTCATGTTCAATTATCCAAATTAGAAACACGCAGCGGACAAATTATCTCTCTCTTTACCAAAATGACCAAAATAAATAAAAAATCATCGTGAAGGGAACAAGCAGCACACCAAGACCAATGTACACCGTTACTATGGAAACACAACTGAGTCACATTTTACGAGAGAGCAAACAGTGGCATCTCCAAAAGTGTTTTTATATATTTTCACAAGAACGCACAGAAAACAAGTCCTTGCGGTAAATAAATAGGGCTGAAAGAAAAAAAGGATCTATTTTCAGTTACACAAATGAGCCACCTGCTGCGAGGTTGACACATGGCATTTTCACTCTACTATCTGCAAATCTGGCGGTGAATGATCTGGAGTTTGTAAACATTATAGAGCTTGAGATTGTAGAAGCTTCAGATGGCCCAGAGAGAGAACTGGAGACTGCAAGATGCTGGATTTTCAACTTTTATTCAAAAATAGTAAGTAAGGTTTATAGGACAACAGATGGAGGCTGCATCTATGAAAGATTTGCCTGTCTGACCACTAATTTAAAGTTTCTGACATTGAACCCTTAGCTGTATAAATGTACATAAAGGTCCATCGTGTAACTTTTAATCAAAACTCAGATTGAAGCAAAAGCATATTTTTAGGGCTGCAACAAGTTAATCAATTAATCGCAACTAATCTATTATTGAATTGTCAAATAATTTAGTAATCAAATAATTAACTTTGCTAATTGAATTTATCGGTTCCCAATAGGGCAGGGCAATATGGCTTAAAATGTTTATCACGGTATAAAAGAGAACATTTGCGGTAATTATATAGCTGATGATATACCTATACTATAGAGTTTATCATTGTTATAATTATGTGTTTCAGGCTTTTTTAGTTACAGCGTAAATTCCCCTTTCAAACCATGTTTTACTTCTTTCATTATTTGGATTTTAGCCGCTGCAGAGCCTCCACTGTCTGGGCATAGGCTACCTTTGTTTAAGGTTTTAGAAAATCAGATGAAAATGGCCAAGATTTGCATATTTATAGGAACTTTGGGCTTCTTTATTTGGAAAGTTGCCAATGAATTGACAGTCAAGGGTTGTAAGTTTTTGGCATTGTTTTTTTGTTTCAAGTTTGATTCATGAAAGAATCCCACTAATGACTGAAATATAAGCAAAAAATAAGTTATAAAGTCTTTAATAATAATAAGATGGTTTGTTTTGGCTTTTTTGTCGCTTATTATTCCTGATCTGGCAACACAGAATTATTCACAATTTAGTTTGACTCGGTTCCAAAAAGAGCTGTGGTGCAAGTACAATCATGTCACGATATTCTAAAACTTTTTCACATGAATATCGCGATATATTATGTACGATATATGATGTACGATATATGATGTACGATTATGATGTACGATATATGATTTGATATTGCCCAGCCCTAGTTCCCAAACATGCATGAACTGAATTGGGCAGCAATGACAAAAAATGTGTAAATTTGCTGCTTTTACTAAAAAAAAAAAAAAAAAAAAAAAACACATTCCCTAATAAGTCAGTGTTACTTGTACACAAATTGTATCTTGATTTGAGAAAATGTGACTAAAAATTTTTCTGAAAATTCTACAAATGAAATTAGCTAACAGAACTATATCGTTATGTGATTATTTCAAGTGCAGTAGCCTTTTTTTTGCTATTTTCAAATGGGAAATGCTTGTCCTGTGTTTTTAGCGAAATTATATTTTTTATGATTGTCCCATTGCCAAATCTTTTTAAGGCAGTAAAAATCTTAATTCAGTCAGTTACAAACTCCTGGTCTAATTTAATTTAGTCTTTGTTTGTCTAGATCAAAATATGTACAATCTTGACTCTTGCGTTCCAAACAACTAATTAATTAATCAAAAGAACAATCGTCCAACTAATCGCTTACCAAAATGAGTTAGTTGCAGCTCTAACATTTTTGAAATTTCGATGCTTTTATTGCACTACAATAAACAATGGGCCTCATTCATGACACGTTCTTACGAACAAATTTGTTCTTAAGGGCTCCTTACGAACATTTTTGGCATTCACAAAATTTGTTCGTAACGGAAAATGTTCGTCTGTAAGAACAAATCCTACGAACACTGAGGAGCACTCGTAAGAACAAAAATCTGCTGTTTCAGATTTGTATTTCTTATATAGTTCAGTCAAAAATTGTAATTCCTACATGATTGTAGGTTATGTATTTTTGCAAATTATTGTATAAAATAATTTTAGAAACAAACAAAAAAATTCTGTTATGCATAAAAATGACTCCTTTAATAAACCTGCAGCAGCCTGTCCCAGCCTCAGAGCCTCTGTGTTCTGATCCTCACAGGACTCATGTCCCTGTGTCCCCCCAGGACCAGAGCGCACGGTGCTCTGTCTGTGCACCCTCGCCACAGCAGCCGCTGCCCCCTCCCCCGCCCCTCCACACGCGCGTTCTACCGCGACGTGAAACGCGATATAAACGGCAAAAGCCCAGCGTTATTTCAATACATCTGGAACTTTAATCTGTTTCCTTTGAGTGTGTTCATGTGAGTTTGGACATTTTTAAAAGACGCTGAAGTATTAACTCAGCGAAAGTGGGGAGACGCGCTTCTGCAGCGTCTTCCTCATTTCCACTGCTCCAAGTCTTGTGAATGACGCGCTGCGGCCGGCCCTTTTTGCCATATAAGGAAGGATGCATTATTCATTTTTATGTAAATGATCGTTCGTAGCTATGGTTTGGTGAATTTGGCGTAAAGGCTGTTAGGAAGGAATTTGGCTCGTTACGAACCCGTCATGAATCACACGTAGAGTTTTCGCAGCAGCTTCTTAAAGTGGAAGTAACGCACAGATTTTACGAAGACTTTCATGAATGAGGCCCAATGAGCTTTGTCTTCGCTGTGAGCAGGCTTGCATGCTCTTCCAATTCGATACATATCTTTTAATAGTCTAAAAATTTAGAGATTGGGATTTAGAGATTTCTCATCATCAATTATTTGGTTTGAGTTTTTAATTATTTGTTTATCAACACGAGACGTGTGTGTGCAGCCAGAGTGAACCAAACAGGCTACAGTAGCAACACTAGCAGCGCTGTTGTCATTGTGTGATAAAATAAGTTAAATGACATTCGTCCTAATGACTCAGTATGAGCTTTATTCGGTTGAGTATCGTCCAAAAGCCTTCAGTAATTTAAAGTCCTGAAAATTAATGCTAGTACTCATTTAGTTGAAAAAAATTGTATACAAGCTGAATAAATAATGCATATTGCTCACTATAACAAATAACTTTTTTCTGATCATTTCATATCTTTGTTCTAGTTTAGGAATAATATTAGCCATGAGAAAAAAAAACTTTGAAAATGTGCATAAGTAATAACCATGATTGCAACTTTTCATCAAACACAAGGGACGTTTAATTTGCTCAAAAATGTAAGTTTCCTCTCAACTTCATGTGAGAATAATTCAGAGCCAGTTATGTGTAACAGGAGGTTGTCAGTCAAACACAGTGTGATTCATGAGGGTCAGTGGGGCACAGTCGATGGCCACCACTGATGGGGAGAGAAATGCCAAAGAGAAACTAGTTAAATATAACAGAAAGAGAAAAATTGTGTCATATAAGTGGAGCACAAAGTGTAAAAAAAGAAGCTCAAATCTCTGTTTATGGCGGCACGGTGGCAGAGTGGATAGCACTCTGGCCTCACAGCAAGAAGGTCGCGGGTTTGATTCCCGCTCAGGCCCGGACCTTTCTGTGTGGAGTTTGCATGTTCCTCCCCGTGTCTGGGTGGTTTCCTCCGGGCACTCCGGTTTCCCCACCAACTGATAACATGCATGTTAGGGAACACTTGGTGATAGTCGGAGGTTGAGGCGCCAGGAGTTAGGTGAATCGCCTCCGCTGAGTTGCCCCAGGGCAGTTTACTGTCACTGAGTGGGAGGGGTTCATCTCACTGTGAAGCGCTTTATGACTCTGTGTCTGTGAAATGCGCTGTACAAATAAAGATTACTTACTTACTTACTTACTTATGATTGGCTGAGCTGTCAGACACCAGGCACAGTCAGGTAAAACATTTTTGTCTGTATATTACACGCTTACAAAACTATAAACTGCACTAAAATCTCCCAAACAATTCTTTTTATCGTCTGCTTCTACCAGGTGTTGCCCAGGTGCGCTGAGCCGCAAAACTTCTCAGTGATTCATCTTTCACAGCTACTCCTATTGCAAACAAATGCACATTTGGTAATTTGTTGTTTAAATATCACAGCAAAGATTTGCTGGTTTGGCAAATACTATTACTAATACTAACAATTTACATGTTGCATTTACACAATAAAAAAATAAAAACATTTGTGACTGTTACAAATCCTAAACTGTCACAAAACTATTCTTGTATGTGACACACTGTTTTTTTGGTTCCTGTGAAGAAATGCTATTTTGGTAAAATCATCTTTCATGTCATCATAGGTAATTTTGTGATTAATGTAGCTTCGTGTCAAAAAACACAGAGGGCCTGATTTATCAAGCCAAGTGCTAAATTGCGGGTGCAAAGTAAAAAAAAAAAATCATGTTATTTGCAAGCAATTTATGCATACTTTAACATTGGAAGATATATTAGATATTACACAAAACAGATATGCACCACCTCAAATTCAGCATATTCAGTGTCTGCGTGAAAGAAAAATGTCAGCTACACCAAGTTTTGGTCCCTCTAACCGGTTTGCACATGAGCAAATGCTTAACAAATCTGGCTCTAGTTTATTCCACCGACTAACCATAATCTTAGCTTCTGTCATTTCAAAGATGGGTACGTTTACCAAAGTGAAGAAAAACAAATCTTAGGTTGTAAAAATTGTGTTATTTTATTTTATTTTTGGCCTAGTATATCACTGAAAATAGCACAAAGGACGTATGTCACCATCATCATAAACTAGTCCTAAGCACAAGTTTGCAATTGGGAGGTACACTTTTTAATGCACCAAGGGTTGCATTGGCAATGACGCCTGTTACCCCGCTGTGGAAAGGTCAAAGGTTAACTCTGTGGTAATGACTCGTGCAGAAGCTTTGACGAGCAATTATCCTCTCTGCAGCTGCTCGGGCTCTGGGCCATGTCTCCCACAGACATTTCACAAAACATACACATTTGTCATGAACAGCAAGCACCAACCCAGGGACAACAATAAATATTAACAACCTGTGGCATAAAGACAACAGAGAACAGACAAATCAATTATGATTAAAATAATAAATATATCACGACTGAAATCACCATTATTCAAACTAAGTGTTAGTGCCCTTTAAATGTAGCGAGTGAAGAGATACAATGAAAAATGTGACAGATCTCACAGAAATAAATAGCTGTATTCTACAATTGTAAAGAAACCACCCATTTCTCAAAAAAAAAAAGAAACAAAATGAGCGCTGATGAATAGACTTTTAAGCTAAGGTCAATAATCACTGCTTATTCTCTGGTAATTTATGGGGTTCATAACAATGGTGACAGGGAAATCTTGACATGTGTGGTACCTCAAATGCCTGTGTTAAGTCAATACCACTAAGGGTTTATGTACTGTAAACTGTAATGTTCCCGCCTTTTGTCAGACTCTGCATGCCATGCACTGCACTACATGAAGTACCTTCTATATATAGAAAGTATGTAAATCTATAGATCATGGACCTAATGCTTGGACACCACTTAACTCCATTAAGT
Organism: Mugilogobius chulae; assembly: GCA_038363315.1. NCBI lineage: Eukaryota > Metazoa > Chordata > Actinopteri > Gobiiformes > Gobiidae > Mugilogobius > Mugilogobius chulae. Next base: position 30,813,781 of record CM076398.1, read on the forward strand.
GTCTTTGGCCCTTTGTAATTGTTTCCTAATGACTCTCACAGAGGGCACTTCTGTCCGGATACAAAGTTCACTGACCAAACAAAACCTCTTTGACCTTCAGTGACAAATTTAAATAGCAAACGTATACATATATACCTTTAATACCACGACTACTACTACTACTACTACTAGTACTACTGCTACTACTACTGCTGCTACTACTACTGCTACTACTACTACTACTACTGCTACTGCTACTACTACTACTACTACTACTACTACTACTACTACTACTACTACTACTACTACTACTACTACTACTACTACTACTACTACTTTAAATAGAAAGTCTGTGAAAGCCACATGTGTCTTCTCAGTTTTTTGAGCCATAGGAGCAGAACAGTCTATTCCCGTTGCCTCTGAGTGTGCAGAGTGACAGGTGTGAGTCCATGTGATGTGATGAACTCTGAAAGACAGTGCTAACTTAGTATCAGCGGTGTGCTCCTCTGCCCTGAGTGCTGACTCACGGGGCACATGGGACACCAAACCTGCCTGATGGCAACTCCATTGATCTGTCTGGGCTGACTTCCTGACAAGTGACAAGTATGCTTCTTCTCAGCTTCCTTTGGGACGTCCTAAAGGTGAGTGCATGTTTACAACTTGGAGAAATGGAAAGGAAATGGATGGGATGACATAAGGGTTCTATAAATTGCTTTTGGAACTAGCAGCTTAGGGCTTCCTGTGAGGCAATATAGCTGTTATTACTGCAGAGGCATCAAGACCTCTTCGGGGAGACAGATTGATCCTAAATTTGGGAAAGGGACCAAATGAATCCACGTGGGCAGATTTATCAAGTGTAAAGCAGTTAGACAGAGATAGAGAGGGCGGCTGAGTGAAACTGACAAGAGGCAGATGGACTTTCAAAGGTGAAGTTGATGAGAAAAGCAGCAGCGACGAAGATAAGTCCAATGTTAAAAAGTAGCAGAATAAGAACATGCAGCAAGACCGAGAGAAGGGTACAACTAACCCCATAGTCATATGACACTGTTGTTGCTAAGCGATCCAATAAAGAGAGACATAAATAGAGGTGTTTGCAGTTATTCCCCATGAAAGAAGTCTGACAGAGGAGAAAGGATGACAATGCAAGATAAAAACTGTGCAGTAGAGGATAATAGATCAAATAACAGAAGTGGTGTCAAGTCAAGGCATGAATAAGCAACAAATAAGATAGATAACGCTGTATAGTTTTTAATCAAAACATGTTTGAGCAAACTAGGAACAACAAATCAGAAATTATTTAACCACTGAGAAGTTCAGTTATAGTGTGTTTTTGATTTTAAAAGGGTCAGTGAGATAGAGGGCGATGTTGTTTTTTAGAATAATGTACAAATACATTAAGAACAAAGGCAGAGATGCTTGTACCATATTCTAGCATTACATCTAGTTACATCTCTGTAGTCCTGGGGGAGGGGGAGTAGGAAAGTAAAATCTTTTTAATTTCCAGAGATATCTATTTAGGGTCAAAATGAGAATAACACAATTTTATTCTCTGCAAAACAGGAGTGATGGCAAAACTCCTTCTCACTAAAAGTTGGAAACATTGAGGTGAGAATTAAAAAAAAACTTTTTTCAAGCTTATGTTCAATACCTTTAACTTACTGTTGTTAACAAATGCTTTACTGAAGCAACCTTTAATACAATCTATAAGCATTATATATTCTTCCAAATATAGAATCCACTAGCCCCAACAGAGTGGACGCTTTTAATCTCGTGCCTGTCTGAGCTGTAGGTGTTGTCAGATGTCCTCTAAAAGCGTGAAAGTGGACCCTCAGGCCGGTGATGCAGCAGGAAGAGGTGGCACAGCACAGGCCTATCTCCTGTCTTCACCAGCCGCATGTCTTTGTCTATACTCTAGCCATCCTTACAAGCATCACTGAGATTGTGACAATGACCTTCTGTCAGTAAATGAAGTGAAGCTATATCATAGCGGTGCCTCGTACTCATTAGCATTAGCCCTGAGTCTTGCAGCATGACTAATAGACATTAAAATGTTTACATCTGATAATGGCTGTGAACCAGAAGGCACCGGTTTCCCACTGCATCAGCAACAGTAGGCATATGAGAACGTTGTCTCAAGAAATTATGCCACATTTTCTAAACAATAGTACAAAAGTATACATATACTGTATTACTTGTGAGACTTCAGTATTTGTTGTTCTCAAACATTATCACTACCAACAACAACCATATTTCCTACTACATGAGTGAAGATTTATTATTTATTTATCTTTTCTTTGCGCAAAACTGATCACAATAGATTTCAGAACAACCTAATTCAACAAAGCAGTTTGTTAAACAGGCTGTCATATAGTGTACAATACAAATTTCCATAAACAACATCTGTTTGCTGCCTCAGATTCTGTAATTACATTAATAATGATCTAATTCATTAAAGTTATTGGCTGCTTGCCTGTCTGTACTTCCACAAGCTCACTAAACACAACATTACCACTGTACGTGTGTGTACACTTATCGAGAAAGAAGGACTTTATGCTTAAATTCAGCATTATCTAACTTAATCTGACACCATAAGGTTATCGGAACATCAAAGATAACCACAAGCAGTCTGGGTATTGGGTTGGGCCAGCCTGAAAAGCAGTTTATGACAGATGGTGGTGCCATGGAACAAACAACAGGAGAGGAGCAGGAATGCTGGTCTATACTGTACCTCATTACACAGGTCTGTTATGACACAAGCTGCTGGGCAATGAAGCAGCAGAAATATACACTGCTGCAACAACAGTGACTAACAGCTGGACTGGGACAAGAGTGTGTTGGTTATTATGACCATCTGGAGCTGAGTAGGTAAATACAATAATACAAGTGAGGCACTAAATATTTTACTCCTGCAGTTTTGATATTAGTAAGACTCAACTGACTTAATAAAATCAGAATTTCCTGCAAACAAAAATATAGACATGGGTTGGCTGCTTCTAGTATAGTACAACTATCGGATACAGTAACAACTACTCCTTAATGCTACTTAAGTTGCACAATATATACATTTAGTTTAGTTTATTTTCTTAATTTGTTTATTTTAGGAATTTGTTTGTTTAAGGAAAATTTGTATTGATCTAAACTTCAAGGTCGGTTATCTATTTTTGTTTGTTTTTTGCCAAATATATTTTTTTGTATGGTTATAATACTTACTTATTATTTCAAACTTAAGCAAAGCTAAACTATGAATTTATTTAGGTTTAGTATAAAGACATTTCAACTCAAAATAAAGACTTGAGTGGTTCCCAACCTTTTCTCCTTGAAGCCCTTCTATACTTGTTTATAACGCATTTCACTAGCAAGGACCACACTGTAGCCATTGGAAGGGACGTAGGAGAGGTATAGTCCAGCTCCCGAACTTAGATAAAATAATCTTCATTTACTTCAGACTTCAGAATTGCACTTATAAGTACTTCTAAATTTGACTGACCGTGTCCTTCCTTTTTTCGAATTTCAGTGGGCGTGATGGACAGATTAATTAGCCACTCAGAGACTCACATGATCTCCCCTATGAAAACAAACATGACTAAAAAATGAAAAAATAACACATGGTACTGAAAAACATTGCCGATTTGTGCAGAATCAATGAGTGAAATTAGATTTTGGTCTAAATGACAGACAGCCAATCAGCTCCGTTGTTTTGTTGTACGTCACGCAAGTATTATGATTGCCTGGTTGTCTGTGGAGTTGATCTAAAATTCTGGTAGAGGAGAGGTAGCAAGTGATCTTAAGCCATCATTGGAGCCAAAAATGAATGTACTAGGATATTTACCATGTGCCAAAAAATATGTGTGTGCTACAGACAAATTGGACAGAATTAAAGACCTATTTTCTGTTTTGTAGTTAGACAATCAGGTACACCAGCTTTTATAACTTTTTAGCATAATGCTTCTTTTTATGAGACTGGTGAAGACTACCCTTAAACTTGGTTTTGACTTTTTCAGAGATGTATGATGTAGTTGACAGTTGGGATTGGAACATAGTGGTGTAAATGCAAACAACACGTCTTAACTCTGCCCTCAAACACTACCTTTCATCTCAGCCCACTCCTTCTGCCTCTGGCACTGACGCTCTCTCTGTCCTATGCCACGCGTTTTATCTTCTCCCTGTTATTTTTTACTACTTTTAGCACAATCTGTTTGGCAGTAAGCACAAAGTAGTAGCAGTTTTAATTGCGGCAGCCCAGTAAGACACATGCAGAACACAAGGCCCTTTCACACAGAGCAGCGAGTTCTCTAAACTGATGAAAGTACTTCAAAATTAATAGAAGAAAATGCTTATATTCTCTTAGTTTTAACAAAAGTAACTTGTGGAGCAGTTTATGTAAATAAAGACATTTAAGATTGTATCAATATAAAAAAACAAAAAAACAAATGGAAATATGTACATGCAGTAGAACTAAGTGACCAAGAGGAGGCAGCTTTCTAAATATGCAAAATCACCAGTGTGAATGAAAGAAAAATACCTCTAGTTTTTATTTGTTTTTCTAGTAAGACTAAAAAATGCATACAAATATTAATGGTTAGCCAAAGTGCTTGCAGGGCTAAAACTAGTTTGATTTATACATCTTCCTTTACCAGTCATTTAATATATGATTAGCATTTTTTATCTTCTTTATCTTTCTACATTCTTGTTCTAAGCATCACACAACTATAAAACTCAATCAACTATAACTACAAACAACATCTTCACATCTTCTAGGTTTAAGTAAAACAAAGTGGTGCACAACTACTAGAAGAGGGAAAGTACATTTGCATAATAGAAAACCTTGATATATATATATATATATATATATATTATATATTTTTTATTATATATATTTTTTTTTATAGTATATATATGTATATGTGTGTATTGTGTGTGTGGTGTGTGTATGTTCTTGTTTATACATAAAAGTGAGGACCAAAATTTGCATTCTACTATCAAAGTGAGGACATTTTTGGAAAGTGAGGACATTTTCCATGGTCCTCACTTTCTGAAGGGCCTGTTTTGGCCTGTTTGAGGGTCAAGATGAGGTTTTAAGGTTAGGGTTACAATTGGGTTAAGGTTAGGTTTAGGGTAAAGTTTAGGGTCAGGGGGTTAGTTTGGATGGTTAAGGTTAGGGTAAGGGGCTGGGTAATACATTATGTCAATGGTTGTCCTCACTTTGAAGCTAGCGCAAGAATGTATGTGTGTGTGTGTGTGTATATATATATTTTTTTTTTTTTTTATATATTTATATAATATATATAATATATAAAAAAGCAAAGCAAAAAAAAAAAAAACTGTGTGTCTGTATACTACAGCTTTTAAGACGGCTGGTTTCTAAGATCAAGTACATGAATCCTGTCAACACTGTCAAAAGTTTATCTTCATGACATTAATACCATGATGTTTTATACCATCGAGGTATAACTTGATCGCTCCATCCCTGAAAATTACACAAGCAGATGCAAAAACAAGCTTCCACAAATCACAGTCCGCACTAGGAATTCCGTTGATGTGTTTCGTTCATCCCTGCAGAAGCAGTGAAGATCTGCACTAATCCCATGTGATCAGATGAGAACTGTTCAGAGGCACCCCAGGAGGGACTCCAGCCCCAACATGCAGCTCATTACCCAGAGGACAACACAAGCCCTCCCTGGACACTGACAGTAATGCCACATTCACCGTATAATACCATCTTCCATTCCATCTCTTGTGGGGAGACATCACCACCAGCTCATAATCCGTAAACTAAAGCAGGCATTATTACTAAAGCCTCGTGCACAAACCACACCAAATGCTTCAATGAATTCAAAATATGACTAGTAAATGGTCTGCACAGCAAAATTAAATGCACAGTCAATAAGCTATAATATGCATTGCAAACACATTCAATACATTCCCTTTAAACATGACATTTAGAAAGACAGATTAGGTCTGTTCATTGCACAGTTGAATCACACCTAAAAATGTCAACACTTCCCGCTGCCAAATCTCTCTAAGGGTCAAGTTTAGGGTGGTAGTTCCTTTTTGGACACAATTGAATGGATCTGGTATAAATGGATGAGTGAATTACTGTGTTTGACAATTGAGGAGGCTTCTACTACTCTTGTTTACTTATTACTGACATTTTGGTATATGAAAATGACATTTCTTTCAAGACAAAGTCACAATTACAACAAGCTATTACCCTTCAAAATGTTGAGCTAATAATAATCTGCCTCTAAAAGCCGAGCAATGTTGTTGATCACAAAGCCTAAACATAGATGTACATGTAACAAATCCTATGTACTCTGAGACTACAGGCAAATACTGCTGTGAGCGTACAGGTGTTCAGGCATCATGTGTAAATAAATAGCATGTGCTGACATGAGTAAACACGGGTGTGCACAACAGTATATTTTGGCGCTAAATGGAGACAGCTGAGAGATTGCATGAACGTGGCAGCGACAATGGAAACATTACAGGAAAAACACAGGGTCCATCCACACACCTTTGAAGAACACACATCAAAACAACAGCAGGGAACCGCAGCGGTCATAGGCACAGACAGCTACCATTTACCTTTTTGTGCGTCGAAACATGTTGTTAGCAGAGGAGACAGTGCAGGCAGATGAAGCAGCTGACTGAGCACACATGCACACACACGGACAGGCAGTTGGGAGGCAGTGGTTACGCTCCTTGCCGGCATCTCTCAACCTCTATGCCCGGCTAGACAAGCATACATGCGCGCACAGTCAATCGCGGAGAGAAAAGACGGTCAGCAAAATGTGGAAATGTCAGCAGCCATGTCAGAGGCAGAAAGAAGAGCAGAGAGAGAGAGGGTGAAAACAGGCGGCGAGCATTTGAGAAAGAGAGGACAGAGAATTGTGGAGCTGATCTCAAGGGTAACGTGCCAAACCGAGAGGTGGAGAGCAACACAGCCAAGGGGAGGGGCACGGAGAGGAGAGTCGAGCAGTATGTAGAGCGAAAAATGAGAGAAAGTGGTGGAGGATCTGTTGGATTGTAATTAAAGTCTGATGTGGCAAGGGAAACCAGTGAGCTGTGTACAAATGTCTTTAAAAGTGCATTCTAATGAGAAAGAAGGTAATAACATGCCATCAAAAATAATGGCAAATCAAATGTCTTTGAATAATGACTTTGTGCATAAATATTTATAATTGTCCAAGTACAGCACAGAAGCAGAATGCGGTGACATAAAAAAAATCAAGGCATAAAGTGGAATAAATAATTTTCACATGCCGTTTCTGTGGTTATTAAGTCACACTATTTCATCATTATTGTAGTTTTTAGTCACATAAATGTAACATTACAACATAAAACACAGAATTTAATCATTCTCTTTGGTGTGTGCACAGCTGCAGAAGAGTGAAGTGAAGCAAGAGTTGATCATCACTCTTAGCATTTTGCCGCTCTCAGCATGTGATTAGAGCTTAGTACCTTTCAAATTATTTAGGCAGATAAAAGAGATGGATAATTTAGCCAAAAAAATCTATTAGTGATTCAAATTTATTCTGTTCAAACTTTACATTTAAATGTGTCTGGGTGAATCGAGAAAAAGAATAAAACAGACCTGTCAAATGACGACAAAATAAAGTAATTCAATAGAGGGATTTTTTGTTTATCAACATGGGCGATGCGCACGCACCCCGCCTGTAGAAAGAGCCTCCACACATAGACACAAACAGTGGAAACAAGTCAAAAAAGTTAGCTACAAGAGTTTATCACTTTGCGACAACAAAAGTCATGCTGCTAAGTTAACATTTATGGATAAAATTCGATCCTACGACCCGTAGAAGTGAAAAAAAAAAAAAAACTGTGAGAAAAACACTGTCTCAAGCTTGATGTCTGTCTAGGGATGGGACGATATTAAAATTTGCACTCACAATTATTGTGACCAAAATAATCGCAATTAACTATATTATCACGATGATTTACTAAATGTAAAAGTGCGCAGACTCAAAATCACTGAAATATTTATTAGCGCACAATATGTATGTATTTGAACAACCACTTATTGTATTTTGGTCTAAGTACAATCAATAATGATTCGAACTGAACAAATGTTTACAATGTTGAACAAAAATCTTCTAACTTTTTCTCAGAGTCATTAGTTAACTTTAACACATGAACATTTTTTTTGTTTAACCATAACACAGCTTCTTACTGGATTCACAGCAGTCAAAGTTTAGATGCTCTTGTGAAGCCACAGGCGCGCACCTGCTGCTATAATTGCGATTATCATCGCGTACGATTATCACGATTATGAAAAACTCCTTGATTATTTAATTGCGGCCCCTAATTATCGCGATTAGTATATCGTCCCATTCCTATGTCTGTCCGACCAGTTTATACCTGATAAAAGCAGCTAGCTGTTGCCCCGTTTCGTAGTTTAATTCGAAGAAGTCTCCCCATGTAAACAAATGGAGAAGAGCGCTTTCTGCATAACGCATGCGCAGTAGGGCGGAAAGTGACGTCGACCGAAAATCCCTCTTATGCACATTCAAGTTGATGTTTTGATTGGATTGAGATTAATCTAACAAATCTAATCGATACTTGTCCTACTTTTTGTACTACTGGTACTAGTTGTTGCAATAATCATATATTACACATATGTAAATATCATATTACATATTCTATGAAAACTAAATAAAAAAATTTGGCAAATCTACTTAGTCTCAAGAGCAATATTTTTGAGAATTTGGTACTGCCAAAGCACTTTAATGACTGTCAATTCAAAGTGAGAGTATTAAAAGGCACATACTTGCACACTGTTACACAAACAACACCACAAGTGAACATAAGAAGAGACCAGAGCTGCAATATACTTTGGAGGAATAAACAAAATAAATACAAGAATACAAGCAGGTAGGTAATATTTGAGAAAGATCTAAGAGATTGAGATATGAACAACTTATGAATGTAAAATTGAAATTATGTTATTAAATAATCTATAGCCACTGGTTAAAAAATAATTACACTAAACCTACCAAACATCTCTAAATTTTTAATATGTGTGACCCATTTTTAAGACCTTGAATTTGACTCTTTCCTTAGGCGGCATAACTATTCAGAAATGTGGCGGTTATGACTGACTTTTTCAACTTTAAAATGACAGCACAGATCAACCTCTTGACAATAACAAATTCAGTATGCAAATGGTATGACAGAAGCTTCCATGAGTTCTACATATGACACAAGCATCTCAATGCTTCACATAAGAGATGTCGCTGCTATGCGTGTGTGTGTGTGTGTGTGTGTCGTCCCACCCTCACTTTGAAACAAATGCACCAAATGTTAAAGCTGACGTGGGGTGACAGTTGGACAGTGCTGCTGAGGGGAGGAATTCAATAATGGATGGTGTCTCTAATGTGGGAGTCTGGGGAGGATAAAATATACATGGCACAGAAGAGCAGAAAGGGGAGGGGTGATGATATCAGTGTAGCGCCACAGGGAGTCACGAGGACACTGTGATATCATTCCAGATTTGGTGGGAATGTAATCTGAGAAAATTGTCCCTCAATTCCCCTTCAAATTTATTTTAGTTTTTTTTTTTTCTGCAAAAATACTTTGTTAAATCTAAATGCTAAATTCCAACCCAATTATAGACTGTATCCCCAGATGTTCAAGAAACAGCATCACTGGACAAGACACAGGACAGCATCAGAATACATCGCATTTTATCCCATCACATAACAGTATTAACTTCACTAATTTCTCAATTGCAGAAGTGCTGTGCAAAAGAAAGAAGAAAAAGCTGAATAATTAGCTTAAATGTACATGTACAATGTATATTACGCTATAACATCTGCCACAAGGCCACAGAGTTCAAAGGTGACTCAAACAGGACTCTCAAATGACAGCAGAAAATCTTCACCCTAACCCTCCAAGTACACACGCCAAGGCAATTCATCACTATTTGGAAGATAAAGCAAAATTTGAAACATGCAAAGAAAGTATCATTCCTAGTGTGATTCAATATGTGAAGATGTTTGAACATAAAAACCATCAAAAGGAAAGTATGCTGTTTCAGCACCAAGGACAGCGACCATGAGAAGAACATTTAAATGGAGGCTCTTTCCTGGATTAGGACATATTAATAACATGTCTTTGTCAAAACTCAGAGGATGATCTCTAACTGGGACTGGAAACAGGTCTTCTAATTAAGTTTCTAAATATAAGTCATCTCTTTGGAGAAGCCAACAAAGTTTGCCTTTATCAAAAGCGGTCACTCGTTTTGCCAAATTCTCACAATGTACCTGGCATAAGAATGTTCAGCTTTGTGTATTTAACAATTAGAAGTCAAATTTTGTTAGCTGTGTTAGTCTTGTAGATGTATCTTGTTAGGGGAATGTATGTAAACTCACTGCATTGTAGAAAGACTCTTAACGTGAACTCCAAAGGCAAAAGGAGAGGAGAACCCTTTAACTCCAGCTAACACACCCAACCTCATTTGTAATGCTATGCTTATTGTGATCCTGGGCCACACACGGTTTTTAGGACACGGTGGGCCACTTTTACTTCCATTGCACAGCTCAGTGGTGCAACAGATTTGGCTCAGAAAGGAACATTTCTGGCTCTCACATGGCTTAAACATGCAGGAGGCTTTTGAACGAGACTTGCTCCTAACTGAAAATATACTCCAGATTTGTCAATGCTTACTACTATATTTACTAATATGACTTTGGTACATAAACATAAACATGAATTTAAGAAAGTAAAAACTCACCTGCTACTTTGCGAGGCAGAGGAAGATCCTTCTGTGAAGAAAAAGAGTGAAAAGAAATATATATAAAATTAAAATAATATATATAATATAGATATTAAAAATATGTTGCAGTTCTTTCATTTAAGAGAAAACTGAAAGACATCTGGCACTGGCCAACATCAATTCAAAATTTGTTGCTGTTGTATTTATGGCATTACAGGACATTGATGTGATTAGCATCCACTGGGATGGATCTTTTATAGTGCTTGTTGCCCATCTTGCCCTGATCTGATTCTATTTATCACAAGATATGGCAAGATCAGGTTACTGTCAATTCCCCTATAGTCAGCTTGTCCTGGGCAGCTTATCGAGACATTCTCAGGTCCATCTGCTTTGGAGATATCAGTTTTGGTTTCTCATCGAAAAAGAAACAGGGAAGAAGATTGCATTGTATTGTATTTGTATTTATTTTGATCTCCATTAGCTGTATAAAGACAGCTATTCTTCCTGGAGTCAATCTAAGATAGGCCTACAACCAAAAGTCAGACCCAAGTAAATACATGTTTTTTTCATGAAAGTTAAACAAATGTAGATGCATTGACTTGAGTAATCCTTCATCCTCTGGCAGCAGCACAGCGAGACATTAAAGCGTGCCTTTTATGTATAGCTATTGGGTTTGAACCTACTGAGAAGCACAAATACACTATAATAACTTAAGGTCTCGCTGACTTCCCACATGATAATGTTATGCTAAAATTGAACTCCAGAACAACTTTTGGCAGTGTGGATTCTAGGGTGAATTTGATCAGAATGAAATCAGTCAGAAGACTAAACTTTGGTTTCATTTGCTGGTTAACATTCTTTTAACTCAGTGGTTCCCAAAGTGGGAGTCGAGATTTTTGGGGGTCCCGATCTGACCCCCTAAAAGATCGGGACCGATCTGAAAAGTTTGGGAACCCCTGCTTTAAGTAACAGTGAATAGTGGCAAAACAAACACAACATTGCTTGTTTTTTCTCATGTTTGTAAATGCCCATTTATTTAACTTAATGAAATGAAAAATAAAAACAGTTTCTCTGTTGCTTTGACTTTGCAGAGTTTAGCCTTGTGATTAGCTCAGTGTGTGAATGCAAAAACACATAATTTCACCAACCGTCTATGGGATTATACATTTTAATGACATCACTGGTCAAAATGTTCACAATTTTTTTGACATCATCACTTAACCTTGTTGTTCGGATGATCTCACTATGATACAGAATCACTTTAACATCAAGTTGTGTAATTTAGGTTTTAGGCAATTTTGTGTAATTACGGGACCTTTCCACAGAATAATCTGTTACAAACTTCAGTCTGTCCCTGAATCAAAATTCTAAATCGACTAAAATCAAGCCCCCTAAAAAAGGGGCGTAGATATGGCTGCACAAATCAAAATTGGAAATTTGATGAATGCAATTAGCAACTCATCAAAGTTGCCAATTTTGAAGGGACATCATTTTCCTCATATACAACAATATATTGTGATTTTCAACATCAAAAGATATTTTGTAATCTGTCGTAAAACGTGATCAGTTTATGCAAAACCAACTTTAAAACAAAATAAACTAAACTAGGTAATCTACAACATGATTTTGGCTGCAGCTCAAGCTTAATAAGAGCTTTTTTGCTTGTCAATATGAACTCATGTGCATAGCATAAACTACAAACTACCAAATGGACTAAGCGACTTAAGAAGTACAGCTCTCAATTAAATAAACACATTAATAATAATTCATGGATTTCTACATAAGCTCTGCACGTTTGGCCACGTGTTTTAGTGTTTGATCCTGATGTTTATCATGTTTGCAGCATCTGACAATCAGGCATTTCAGGACAATGATGAAAAGCAGAGCTAGACAGTCTAATCATTCAGTCCTTGAGTAAATAGGTCATCATTTTCAATGTATTTATTCGACACTAGCTTTTTTTTTTTTTTAACACAGAAAACTGCCTTAGTTGTGGAATTTTGTAGCACAGTACGAAGGCGGTAATGGGGGTGTCTGAAACGTATTTAGGGTTTGCTTTGTGTTGGCGTCCCAGCGGTGGTCAGAGCAAAGAGGTCATACGTCTGGGAATGACATCACTCATTACAGGATACTTTCTCGGCCAACTAATGAATGATCAAGAGAGCTTGTCCAGGGTGACTCAGAGAGAGAGCGAGAGAGAGAAAGAGACGGCCCGGTAGGAGTCGTAAAAGAGTATGTGGGTGTGAGGGGTGACGGGGTAGTTAATGGATCAAACCCCAACACCTGCTACCCCTCACTGTCTGTCCAAATGCAGCCACTGTACGTGTTGTTGCCATGAAACTACCGCACACATAATGCTCTGAGTGACCATGACAACCAATGCGACACTTTGACTGAACTCTTTCATTATTATATTTAATCTTTCACTCACACTCTTTCTCTAAAAACACATTTCCATATAGCTTAAAAATATTCACAATATTAAATATTTTTGTGTGTGTTTAAACTGCAGTTTGCACAGATTAAATTGTCTGTTTTAATTTTCTTCTTGGTTTAAAATATAGATAAAACGTACTGTACTGTGATTGCAAATACTCAACAACACCCTTCACACTTTCAGATTTTACATTTTTTTAACTCTGTATTATTGTATAACTGAAAGTTTAATGTATCATATTTTAACTTGAATCTGATATAAATATAGGTCCAGACTATTTTTCAATATCAAAATGTTTCCATTTTGAGAACACTTTTTGAGTAATGCAAACTCCGAGTTAGTATTGGTGAAATGAGTTAAGACCTTGCAGTAGAAAAGAAGTGAGTGACAGGACTTGGCAGAGAGAGCCTCGTCCTCAGAAGTGATCACAGTTTTATCTCTTGTCTTGTGTTTAGCATATTGAACATGGGCACACTGCCCAGAACAAAATATTGGACAAATTAAGCTACAGCAAAGTGTAAGTTAGAAGCACAGTGCTAACTCTTGTAGATTTGAGGTGAAACTGGTGTTACTCAGGTGGATCATATGTGTTGCAAATAGTTTTATTTGTGCTAGGTTTATGATATATCACTATTCAAAATGTTCAAGTGCATGCACGTAAATATTTCTTAAAAGGCACAAATTTATGCTTAATAAAGGCTCAATTTCAACCATTTTACAACAATGTTTCCTTACTATTAATTTATTCAAAGGTGTGTTTTAATTATAATTATTCGACGTGTTTGAGTAACTCTAGTTCTTTGGACTTCACCTATTCCCTGTATGTAGTAAAAAGCTACTTTGAAAGCACGAGGACAGTCATTTCTCTAGTTTTAGACAAAAATCTCATATCATAGATCTCAAAATCACAGTCCAGGGGCCAAAAGCAGTCCCCAAATGATTTCATGCAGCCTCAGGGGTTATTTTCAATTATTATTGATAGTGGCCCACCGATCAAATATATTTTTGCCATGTTTGTCTATAAAATCTTAAAAATAAACTAGAATTCAACAAAATACATACAGTTTATCCAGCTTGACTGATGTGGAATAATGGATGTGCACAAATATGTTATATTAGGCTTTATTTAGTAAAATAGTCTTATTTATATAGAATATATCAAAGTCTGACCTACTTTAAAATGTGACTCTCTCGACTAACTTTGACTTCAATTATTTCAGCCACAGCTACAATTAGGATTATTTAAATAAACCTTATGGCTGACAATACATTTGAAAGATTGGCTTATCATTGTCTTAATATTGTTATTGAGATATTACAAAAAAACAAAACAAAATTTATTTCTGTCCATATTGCCCAGCCCTTATTGAACATAGCATGGAGACAAAATCAACCTTCATCCGTTATCTGTGACTGAAGAGTCTGTAGTCCGTAACTTGACCTCTTTGCAGTGGAAGTAGACCCTGCCCATAAGGGGATCCCAATGCTGTAATAGCCTCTTAAAGCGGTCTACAGTAGTCCACTTCAGGGCTAGACTTTCCCTCCCCCTTCACTGGCCCATCTCATCCTGTCCTGAGCCCTTTTCAGCCCTGAGTCCTTCTGCTGCTGCTGTGGTGGTCGGTTGTCTTCCCCAAGGGCCCACCATTAGTTCTGCTAATGGGTACGACAAGTACGCCTGAGCATTTAGCCTTTCTCTGTTTGAGATATGGATATCGACCACTTTGTCAATGGAAATGCACTGACTCAACGTTGAAGTCAATCTGATATGCACACACCTACATTAATACTACACAGAATTTAGTCTAGTGAAGAAGTAAGGTTTGATGACTATCTAGTCAAGTTGTGTTGTCTTGTTGCTGTCTGTTTTATCAGAGACCATTAAGTTAATGAGACAATATTTTGTCCAGAGAGAAAGGAAAGATATTTGCCTCTGTGAGCTGGGTAAACAAACACACCGAGGGATAGGATCAATCCTCAATCTGAGAGGTTTGCCATAAATTGTTAGAAATTGTTAAATCATGATTCCAACTTTGCTCAGTCTTAATAATTAACATGCACATTTTTATTCACAGGATTATACCCAAATCTGGTGTCAGTAAAGGCATGAACAAGCAGTTTTTTTTTCTGAGAAAAGCAACACACAAGTGAAGTTAGACTTAATAGTGAACATGTTCCAAGTTTAAATGTAGATTTATCCAAGATAATTGGTCCTATGTGTAACTGTAATAATCCTCAAATTACTTGATTGCCAGCTGTAAATGATTGCAATAGCCCTATAGAGAAGAAAATCAAATAACATTTATTCTCACTTTAAATAGCACAAATCAAACACGGGCTTATTGCACCTGGTGCTCATGATTTGTTGATTGTTACTTAGCACTTTGAGTGAGACTATCTAAACCTCAGATATTTAGTTTGGTGTGCTTCAGCAAAAGTGCTGCCTGATGCCTGCTTCAGCCAAAGGGGGGGAAACAGTTATTAGGGGGTGTCCATTTTTCACTTTTATACTATGCATTTTTGGAGAATTGCATTTAAGAAGATCTTGAAAATTATTTTTTTCAGTTTCTTTTAAGGTTATTTTTTTATTAGGACAATGTACAGTTGCATTAAGAACAAGCTTGCTTGTACCAAATTCTAGCGTTACGGCTAATTTTTATCGGTAGTCCTGGGACGGGAGGCACAGTCGTACATGTTTTTAGTGGTAGGGGAATTAGAAGTACCTGGAGGAACCTTGGGGAAGCCATGGGAGAGAACATGCAAACTCCACATAGAAAGGCACCGGGCCTCCTGGGAGTCGAACCCAGGACCTTCTTGCTCTGAGGCCAGAGGCAACCATGTCACCCGTGTTTCTTAAGTCATATTACTGCAGCTCTCAGTGGTATTAAAATTGAAATATTCATGTACTGAAAAACAGTTGCAAGAAACATACTTTCATAAGATGTTTTCATACTTTTTCCCCCAGACCTTTTCAAAATCTATTTTGATACCACAACAACAACAACAAAATGCTCTTTTTAAGTACAGTTGTACTACTTTTTTGATTTCCTAGTATTGATACTTGCTCAACTGAATACCTACTTTTGATTAAAATTAGGATGCGATTTCTGTAACCTATGGCAGCACTAATGTTAAATCTCAAATTATTCTAGAAACATGTATTCTAAGATTCTAAAAAAAAAAATCAAATTATTTTAATGATGACAAACTGGTGCATGTATAAGAGATGCTTTTACTGAATGGAAACATGCTGACAACAAGGCTGTGTGCACAAGTCACCAAACACAAAAACATTACATCACTGTTTGGAAAATTACACTCTGGCTGCCACAAAGAGGCACAGAGCTGGCAGAGAAGCTGAGGTGGAAAGTGAATTTGATGGTGTCTCAGAGCAAAATGTCACCTAGTCTATATAAAGAAGAGACTTATCTCATCATCTTTAATTTAGCAAATGCTTTAATCCACGAGGTCTTAACAATAGCAGCCCGGGACATAGAAGTCAAAGTCTGTAACGTTGGCACTAAGAACGCCAGTCGACAGCTTTTGTACAATCTTCCAGCTGTGCGTGTCTTGTGTTTATAAATGATAAGCAATCATTTGCAGCAGCCTAACCAAGCAATATGCGGCGGCGGAGTACATTTACTGTAAATTCGTTCACAGAGAAGCAGAGGGGCACTGGCAGATAATGGCTTGGAAGTGAGCTGTGGCTTCTAGGACTACACTTGATTCATCCGGCGCCCCCACCAGAAAGCCTGGCTGGAAGCTTTTACCGGAGGCTTGTTGTGTCTGTCATGAGGGTTAAGTGACTAGTACATCATCGAATTTCATGCAAATATAATAATACACCTACACAGGACTGTAAGGCAGGCTCAACAAAGGAAAACGATGGACTCTCATTGTATTACTAAGAGATGCATTTGTAATAATTTGAGATGTATGTCATTAAACCTAATGTGATTGTTTTGAGGAATAAGTACATTGACAATATGTATTGTCATGTGGTTTTCATGTATTATTTTTGATCAAGACATTCAAGTAGCACAGCTGCAGAAAGTTCACTGGGTTCAAACAGACATAGGGCTAAAGGCTTTAGGCTGATTGTAGACTTGTAGATTGTATACAAAGTTAATGTGATGTATACATTACACATTACACTCAAAAATAAGTTACGTGCTAAGGTTAATGTTAAAAAAAGAACACAATAAAATAATAAGATAAATAAAAACTGTCTTGTTTTAGTAAGATAGAAAAAATAATGTACCTAAAGACAATTTTCTCTTTTCTTTACCTCTGTTCTTTTTTCAGATGTTCTCTTACACTGGGTATCTCAGTATGAAGATATTATTATTGTCTCTTACCTGCATCCTCCGTCTTCGGATGATCCCGGAGTCATCCATGGCGAGCGCCTGGGATCACACCTGCAGCAAGGTCGCGTGGCCGCTGTGGTTGCCAGGTTACAGACAAGGCGCCCCTTCCGCGTGTCTTCAACAACAGCGGGCACTACGGTGACCCGGGCTCTTCATATTATCACACCGACACTTAACAGACAGTGAGGCGACAGAACAGACTCGTGGCATCAAGGAAAGGTCAGTTCTGTTTTAGAAACGTAAAGGAAGGTGACTGAACTTGAGCGCGCGGACATCCCGTGTGTCCAGGGTGTCCACGGGCGGACACCTCGTAGTACCAAAGACTACTACCGCAGATGAGATCAGCTTTGCGAGGAAGGCAGAGATCCAGCTGAGAAACACACCATGGAGGAGAGGAAAGGCTGTCGATCCAAAACACACAGATTAGTCAAGTTTGTCAACATGTCTAGCCCATTCAGACCCAGTCATTGTCCCGCACACACAGCTCAATAATAGCCAACGCTAAAATAATCATCGGTAGGTTTGATTCATTAAGGCGCGTAATTTACAGCGACGTAACCGCAAAATCAGTCAAAACTACATAAAAACAGCAGCTATTAGCCGATTAGAAATGTCTCCCAGTGCTGGTCCAGACTGGCGCGAGGGGAAAGCCCGCGATGCCAATGAATAAAAACGCGGGTAACGTCGTGCAAGCGCCGCAGCGTGAAAACACGTCGGATCATAGACGATATCTCATTGAAAAAATGTTTATCCGTGCTCCTTTCAGCGGTGTGTTGCTCATGTCCTTCGCAGCTTTCTCGCTAAAATGATGTGTGGTTGGTTGTTACCACACGGACGGGATGCCTCTACCACCCCACTTCCTACTAGCAAATGACGTTTAACCCCTGCGTGGCCAGAAGCTTGCTGCTGGAAAGGGATGCTGCGATGGAGGGGTCCATGAATACTAATTTATTGTAGTGTTGTAGTATTTATTGCAGTAAGGTAAGGTAAGAACCCGTTAACTAGGCTAATAAGAACTTTTTGCATTCAGTAACAATTTGATCACCACCAAAGGGGTACAGTGGATATACTTTCATCTCATACAAATGATAGTTCTACAGTATATTCACATGGGCTAAAATCAGTCAGTTTATGTGTAAATCACTGGACGATTCTCTCTGTCTGGTTGAGCAATTCCAACCACAAAAAATATCAAGCAAGCTGCACATATTCACAGTCAAAACATTTTTCACTTTTCTTTCTGTTCTTCTTTATTCAAATACTAGTATACCCATAATATTTATACACACGTTGGATTAGCTTTAAAGTTATAAAAATCAAGCAAAATTAATTTATAATTCAGTGAGAGATATAGCCATTAAAGAGATTTGAAATCTGATTTGTGAATGTAGCCTAATGTCACATTAAAAATGCAACATTCTAGAACTTTTAAAGAGGGTTAGAAAAGTTACAAACCTAATAACCTAAATATGTTTTAATCATTTAATGTTCACATAAAGAACATTTAAAGCTAAATATTACTCGAGATAGATTAGAAGCCTACTTTTAATACTGTATTATTTTTGCTTCTAGGGTTATTGATCGATGAAAAAGAGCCTGGGCAGCTGCTCTGACTGCAACTCTAAAACATCAAGAGACACAGCGGCTTTTAACTTCGCCAAGACCTTAATGTTCCCTGTTTATGACTCTCTTCCTGGGATTTAGTGCTGACAGTCATAGACAACACTTATAACTTCCCATTCTCAAACTTGTACATTCTCTGTCTGAGTAAATCACCTTCCACTACAAAAAAAAAAGGATGACAATGAGCTGAATGTGAGCAAGTAAATCAATTATAATGTTTCTGCGATTAGGTGAACCAGCAACTTTGTTAACACATAAACCCATAAGCTTTAGGCCCATTGTGTTCTGTCATTCCTCTGCTATGACCACACCACAACAAAAAGAATGCAATTAATAATATTTTAATAATACTGTATAATGATGGTGGCTGTATAATGGGTTTTTATTAAGATTTATTTGGCCTCTGTAAGGTGGAACACAACAGTGAGAACAGATAAAGCTTCACAATTTGATGAATAGAAAAGAATCGAAACAGAAACTAAACTTTTATCCGGGGCACCACTCACCAAAGTGAGACATAATTCAAAATGCCAAACCTTTTAATTTATTGACAATTTATTGAATAATTAAATAATTTGTATAATCCAGGGGTGTCCAACTCAAATGGAGCTGGGGCTGAATCGATCATAATAAAAGGTGGTCAAGGACCGCATTTTAAAATACAGTATGTCTACTTGTGACAATATTCAAACATGGCAATTAGACTGTATAAAGCTCAATATACATATCCACATTTAGATTGTTTTAAATTACATTACATCTGTGCCACAGACTGTTCTTTCAAGAAAATTTTAAACAAACTATTAATCTTGCCACATTCTGTTGCATTTTAGAGGTTCTATAGTCACAACTGACCAATATAAAGCGTTATGTTTCCATAGTCTGTCTCAAAAACACAAGCCTTAACCTTTACCAGGATGTCTGAAGTGTAATTTCTTAATGTCTGATGTTTCTGCTCTCATAATCTTCTTGTTCTGGATTTGTTAATGTGAAATTTTAAAAGTGATTCTTAGAGAGCTCTCAATCTCTCATTGTTACATATTTTTATATATATATAACCAGAAATCATCCTAGGAGCCGAATGAAATCATCTCAAATGCGCCTGGGGGCCGCATTTGGCCCCCAGGCTGCTACTTTGACACCCCTGGTATTATCTAAAAGTTGTAAGATCATTACCACATTTCCATTGACTCAATTCTGAAAATTAATTAAGCACTTAACCAAAACAAGTGTGGTTTATAGGAGTCTAGACTGTTTTTCTAATCCATTTGCATTAATTGTGTCTATACCGGCCCAATGTGACACTTTTTATTTCATAAGACCAGAGTCGAGGATGGTTGAGGTCCTTCTTTGTCTCAAGGGTTTAGAGGTCACATTGGGAGGAGATGGGCTGCTCGCTGCTCCAGCATGTGGTGTTTGTCACTGAGCAGACACTAGACTGTGGCTGAAATGTTGCAGAACATTTGTTTGCTGAATCAATGTCCACATTCTCAGATGTGTGGAGAAGACATGAGGGGCTGAAGTGGATGAACCCAAACCCACAGTTTTTAATGCTATCTGAAGCTTGTTTTTATAAGGGAATTGTTTATCCTGAATGAGGCTAACATGGGTCCTTTGTTTCTCCATTTGGCAGGGTTTGAAATCGGATGCAGTGTGTGCCAGGCCCTTTCCTGTTCAGTGTCTCTAGAGTCACGTCAGCTCACATCTCTTCACAGGCGTTGAGTGCCCTTCTGGTTTTGAGGTAAAAAGATTTGAAGTGGGAGCATAAAAATAATGTTTCAGTGGAAGCTCTATACAGTTATCATGTAGAATCTTACTATACTGTTACACTGCATACACATCTAATAGCCTTTTTTTGCGTTTTAATCACATTACTTCCTCATCAGAAACACAGTTGAAGTTGTGTCTGTGAGAAACTACTTTCTCCCCTTTGAGCTGCAAACAACACTGTTCTGAATTTCCCAGATTTGTGGTGTTATAGTTAGATTTTCGAGATCTGTACTGTTCACATAGTCTATAAATCAGGGGTGTCAAACATGCGGCCCAGGGGTGAAATGTAGCCCCTGAGATGATTTCATGTGGTCGATACTGTATATGCTCAGGGCAGAATATGTCTTAAAAATTATAGCGCACCTTTAAAGGGATATATTATGCAAAATCAACTATTTTTAAGTTTTATTCCTATTATAAAATTGCTTCCTCATAAAACGCTATATAGATATCTTTCATTCGCCCCAAAACTCTGTTCTGAATGTCCCTAATCTGTGATGTCACAGATAGATCTCTGAGATCTTCTACGCTGTTTTTAAGTCCATAAATCATCTAGACTCGTTTTGAGCATTTCTGCAGCATTACCAAGCTCTATGGTTGCCCTGAAGAGGAAAACACAAAGGCAAACTTTAAAATATGCACCAAAATTCAAAAACACACATTTAAAAACTCGCATAAAAACTCGCACAAAAACTCAAATGTAAATTTAAAAACACACACCAAAATTCAAAAACTCCAACCAAAATTTAGTGAAGCACATGAAAAGAGAAAGCCAACCTGCTTCACTGGTTAATATCTATTGTCAAAGCCGGATCTTGTCTGAGAGTAGTAATTGACGTTTTTATTCATTCAAACTTAGACAGGACACAGATCTACAAAACTTTTGCTTATAAGCTCATCTGGCAGGATAAGGACAAGTCAGATCAGAGGTAAGAGGTGACCTTGCTCACATAAACATGCATAAGATGCACATTTTCAGGATATTTTTGGTAAAGGAAACGTAATAAATTCAAAACATCCATAACACCACTAGACAAGTACACAGGCAACAAAAACACCCAGAATAATTACAGTACATCTGCATAATACTTTTAACATCAGATTTACTTGTGTTTTTGTGGACTGGCCCTTTCTCTAAAGCATCTCAGTTCATTTCTCCTGAGGTCCCACCTGCCTCTCAGCTCCTGTCTGAGCAGAAGTGGGTCACAGACAACAGCTGTGCGAAAAGGCGAGAGTAGAAAGATCTCTAAATAAAACACATATGATCGAGGGTTCGGGCACTCAGCTCTCAGGACACGCACAGCTAACAGACAATGAGAGAAAGAGATTAGTTTAGGAGTGAGATGTTTTTTTTATGTAAATTCACCAGGCTCAAGTGGGTTATGGAGTACCCTATGTGTTTACTCTGCTCAGTTCTTTCACAAAGGGATCTGTTTAAGATTGTGTTTGAGTGTCTGTGCTGTGAACTGACAATAACAAGGCAGCACAATAAAGCAAATAAGATGCCTTTAAATAAATAAATAAATCTAATTTATTTCATCAATGCAGTTTGGCGTTTGTGACAAGAGAGACCCCCAGTGGACACTAGATGTCTTTGCAGTTTAAATACACTGTAGAAGCCTTTTCATCTGGACTAGCATTCTTTAGCGCACGGTGCTGTACTTACACTATTTCTGTTTTTCTCTTGCATAGAATAAAGTTTGTTACAAAAAAGCCAATAGTCTACAAAAACACGTTGTACATGAGCAATAACAACGATAATGACGTATCTAATGTACAGTTGTAATCTGCCTAATAAAAGTCAACACAGACCGAAGACCGAGAAGTATTTGACAGCTGCATTTCTACATTCCCCACTGTTTTATAAAGGAAAGTTTATACAAAATTTCCATGGACTAAGTGCCCTGGTGAAGTTGCATGTTCATTCATGGGATGTTTATCGTGTCACTTGTGGAAAAGAATTAGTGCAATCCAATTACTGCGTAATTAAAATAGGCGGGACAGTGTGGTGACCTGTGGGATAAGGGTTCTCCAAAAGCGGAGATTATGGGAGCTGTCCATGGTGCTAAAGAAAATACTAAATTAGTACACTGGCATAAAAACAAAAGTTATAGCAAGAACATCTTACTTTGTTGTGAAAATTACTCACATTTTGTGCTATAATTTTTTGTGGAACAATAACCACAACAAATTATAGCATAGTGTGTCAGTGTCAGCCCAAGGGTCATTTATTTGACCCGTAGTCTGGGGTCATGGGAGCTAGCTCCAGTGTTCATCAATAACAATCTTATATTTGTCCTTAAATTTTTTGCCTTAGGAGAAAAAATGTGATGTTTACTTTTAGAAAATAATTAAAATGATAAAAAGTAAAAAGAAAATTGTGAACAAAACTGACAGACTTTAAATTACTATAATTTAGATTTTGCCTTATTTTTGTGTATATTCAGTGTTGCTTTTGTTCAGTAATAGAATTCAAAACTAATTCAGGTATATTATCTATATCTGGGATTTTAGTCACTTTTACCCATTAGGAAATTTCCTCCATGAGTTAGTTAATTATGGCAGTACATGATTAGTCGCCATGTGTCATCAAAACCGACTCACAAAGTCATGTGAAGTTTGGAGACCCTGTGTACTTTTGATGTTCTCAAAACCAGGCCTTTAAACACTCATTCACTCACCCATGTTGTGTGACAAGACAGAGCTGAGATGATGGAATTATACTGGACAGTCTTAGGATGAAATGGATCTCCACCTTTGTGCTTTCTGGCGAGGGACTACCTTTTTTAAGCCCATTGACGCAGCAGGACACCAAGGGACTTAGGCAGATTAGTCTGGGACACTAGAATGTTATAAATAATCCTAGAAGAAACTCAGGGTAGAGTCAAGATCAGAGCCAGACAACATTCCAGCAAAGGACATGCACAAGAGGACTTCATAATACTCATTCAATAAGAAAATACTTTTTCAATTTTTTTTTTGTTTTTGGATAACGCCCAGAGACCACTCTCAAAATGGAGTCTGTTGGCCGAACCTCAACCTATGACAGAGAGACGTTTACAAGAAAGGCCCTAAGAGCGGCCCCCCGAGGACCCTCTTCTCATTTTGTGGGGAGCTCGATTGTGATTTTGTCATCGTTTGCAGTTTCATCTTTGGCCATGAACTGCGGCAAGAGAGTTTGGGACGAATCCAGACCAAAGCCACTTTGAACTAGAACGCAGACAAGATGACTTTGTGGATTTTTAAATATTTTATTTTTCTAAATGTACTTTGTGTCAAGTCATAGTAATTTTTTGCAGTTATCATGACTTAAAGACTACTTTCCAGTAGTGTTGTTAAAAAGATACAAATGCTTACTTTGTTTCTGTTATAACTGTTTGAATACGCAATAATTACTTAAGAGAAAAGGTCTACTTTGTAGCTTTAAGAGCCAGAAAATGATTCAAGAGAAATACATTTGTAGGCACGCACGTATGCTTGATCACTCACTTAATTTGTGGACATTTGTGGACATCCATTGGTTAATCTATTAACTGTTTTACTTGGTGCTACTAAATACTGAAATATGTCAATTAAATAAGTTAGCAAAACTATTGTTTAACACACGTACACTTAATAACAGTACAAACATTTTATTGTAAGAAAAGATTTTACAAAATAGTACTACCATATGTTCATATAACTGACAGAGCTTAAAGTGTGTCAATGTTTTTAAGTCTACGCTCAGAAAAGAAGCGGTGGGCAGCAGTTTGACTCTGAGCTGCTCCTGAAGAACTGAAGTAGGACAACATGGACTTATTGTTCAGTTTCTGAGCACCCTTTTCTCCATCCTCCTCGTCATCATCCCTTTTTGAGGACAAAATATGTGAAAATGATTTAAATATTTTCCACTTTTTCAACTTTAACTACTCTAATTATATAAAACAGAGAACATTCAGTTGATGGTAACTATTGAACATGCAAGGATTTACCAGTGAACTGCAGCAGATTTGCTGTCCATCAGAGTTTGTGCTGTGCTCCAACTAAAGCGAACAAACTGGGGATAACCAAAAACCGGATCTAGGTATTTCAACAACCAGGCTTTTGTCTTTGGGTCTGTAAAAAATAAACAAATAATATTATAAACAACACAGCTTACACTGACGTTTTATTACTGCAATTTACCATTAGGATACCCAGATCCATAGTCAGTATCCACTTCACCAAGCTGTTCAGTAAAAGTCCAGCCTTTTACTATTCGATCCCTGGCTACCTGTAAGATTCAGACACATACTAAATATGCGTCATTACTTCATCTTTTACAAAGGCATTTCTCTCAGGAAGTGTATTGTACAGTAGAACTTTGAAACAACAATAAGCTCACAGCATGTTGTATTCATCATCAGCAGTGTTGCATCACTTTTAAGGGGGACATATTACGCAAAATCAACTTTTTTGAAGTTTGATTGCTATTCTAAAATTGCTTCCTCATCAGAAACACAGCTGAAGTTTTGTCTGATACATTTTGTTCCTCTCGAAAACACCATTCTGAATGCCCCTGATCTGTGATCTCATAAGCAGATCTCTGAGATCTTCTATACTGTTATTAAGTCCATTCAGAACTGTTTTGCACTAGCCCATCAGGCAAGATTGATCTTATTGTTCACCCTGTGAAATGTAAAAAAAAAAAATAATAATAAAATTTAGAAAAAAAAAAGCTTCAGTATGGGGCCAATCTGACACTACCATCTGAAGAGAAGGTATCCCACAAGCTGTCATGTCTGAGTACAGGGAAACCATTATTATAGTACCATTATTACTTGTGAATATGCATAAACAGCTTGGACAAAAGTCTTTTATCTTCAGCTGTCTCTGTGAAATACACAGATGATCTGACGTAGAATGAGCTGCTCATGGGGACACTTCCTGGTCTCATGCAGAAGACAAGGAGTTCTCTTTGGCAGTCAATGAAAATCAAAAACTATCTACATGGATGGAAAGCAATCAACAAGGTCCAAAGTGCTAGGAGAGAGACTAATCTCTGCCTGAAGTCAGTGGCCAGAGGTTTCAAAAAGTGTCCACATATAAATTTCTTGGAGTTAAAATCAGGTTTATCGTGGAATTAGTTGAGCATATACAATGTATGCTCTCCAAAGCAAACCCAAGGATACACTATCTAAATGTGTCTCAAAGCTTGTCTGCCACCTGAAACCCCTAAACAGGTTTGTCTGAGCTTTATTAGTCTTATGCTGGAGAATGCCAGTTCTGTTTGGGGCAGGCTGACCAAAGGCCCGTCAGCTGGAATGGAAGCAAAAAAGATGCAGCACAATCATTGGGAAAGACGGGATAATCGGGAATATTCTCTGCACACTTTCATAACCCATGCGCCATCTGCTGGTTATGAGCAGAGGCGTTTTTATTAAAATAAAGCAAGACTAGACGGCATGAAATGTCTTTTATACCTTGATTTTATATTTTTATAGAGCTGTGCTAGTAGCCAAAACATAAATAATAAATAAAAATATTTTTTAAAAAATGCATGTGAATGCATGTGATGTTGGTGAGGGTTTGTGAGCGTCAGAATTTCTGTGTTTTAGGTCATACCTTTGCACAGATACTGGCAGCACTAACAACAGGAAAGAGAGAGTCAGCTTTTGGCCTCACTGTAACAGTAATGCCAGGGAAAATCTTCGAGAGCTTGTCTTCATATTTTTCTGCAGGTCCCACTGTATCAACAAAGACCTACAAAATATGAAATAACTACGATGAAACCATTGTGAGCAAATAGACAGTGTAAAAATATAGTTCTTAATCATTAAGAACACACCTCTTTGATTTGTACACCAGAATCCAGGGCAAATTGCACTAAACCAATTGCTGTATCGTGTGACAGTGCATTCAGATTATATTTTGATCTGAAAAGTCAAAATACAACCATTTAAAGAAAGTAAAACAATGTTTAAACAAAGTTGTGCTGAAATACCTTTGTAACATGCTTGTAGAAATGGTGTTAGGAGAGAGAATCTGCAACGCCCAACCAATAAAACTTTTAGCTTCATCCAATTTTTCAAAAAGGTTTTCTCTTTCTGCTTCAGTAAGAGTCTTTGAATCTGAACAAAAAACAAAACACGCGGTGACTCGGATTTTTTTTAGTAACAAGATTGTTACAAACAAATAGCCTATTTTACCTGCTACTTTCATTTCCTTTAGATCTTCTTTTTTGGAAACTGGACAGAAACATATCCCATATACCATAGGTCCTGCATCAAAACAGCAATAATTTTAGTATTGTATAACATACTTAAAAAAATTAACAAAAAAGTGATTTATTTTATTGATGTCTGCACTGTATGAGATGTTTATGCTTAATTTTCTGGAAGTGAAGATTGTGTTTTATGAATTGTCACACTCTTAAAATAAAATGCATAATGTTTTATATCTATTGTTAAGTGCTAAATAAATAAAAACAAGCGTAAACAGGATACACACCTAACACAGGACCTCTGCCAGCCTCATCGATGCCCAGGCAGCAGTCTTCCTCCAGGCAAATGCTCGGGATTTCCGAGGACAATCTGCAGCTGAGGGAATTGTCCGCTTCAAATGGGCCAAGGTCCATTGCTGCTGCACAACAGGGCATCAAAAAATAATATCGATGACACACAAAAGCGAGACCTTTGGTTTGAGTGTTCAACGAGCGACCTCGAGCCACAAAGCTGCGGTACAGTAACAAAACACGTCTAACACAAACAATAGGTTTGAGCTCGCATAACTATTTGAATCAATACACAAAAATACACGAAAAGAGCAATTTATACCTTATATGTATAACGAAATCCAGAGTTGTAATGTAAAAAGTTGTAATTTCTTTAGTTGCAGATTTGGCGCCCTCGTGATGACGTCAGATTTAGCGTGTCATTTTCTTCTTCTGTTATTTTTTTTTATGTTTTTTTCTCTTCTATGCTCCTCCGCCCCCTGTGGTAGTACTTTGTACTGACTGTGGGGCACGCACGCTGCGGCAGAAAGCACACGTGAGATCTGACCAAATTTGATGCAGTTTGTTTGAACCATTAAATAAGTCAGTGAGTTTGAAAGGTAACTCTGACAGTAACTGGTTGTGATGTGTATTGTTAAATCATTGACACTTGCGTTTGTTGTATTTCAGGCACTTCGCGGCGAAACCTGAGCTACATTAGCCAAAATCCAAAAGCCCGGGAAGCACTGTCACAAAGTATGTAACTAATGTTACTTTGCTTTTAACTGTGAATAACAGACAAAGCGATCTAAAAAAAAAACAATACATTGAGTTATCGTGACCAGAAAGACCATAAGACACCCAGTGTCTATATGCTACTGTCAATTATTCATAATCAGTCCTGGTAAAAGCAGTTCATTTTAGCTTTATAGCCCACTACTTCAGTGAGTCACTAGATGTCACTAGGAGACATTCTATTAAATCAAATGGATTTTTTTTGTCTTTGTTCTAACTTGCAAAAAATAAGAAAAGAAAAAAAAGCTTGGATGGCTAAAAGGTTGTGTATTATTATTATCATCATGTGTATTATTAATCAATGTTTTGTACCTTTTTACTTCAGTTGAATGTGAGGCAAATATACAAAAGTCCAGTGTACACTGCTTTCAGAGCTGAAATTGGCCTTGCCCCTGGCTGCTTACACCCACCTCTCTGTCGTCCAGTCTCCTTCCATTACTGAATGGCTCTCTTTGTCTTTTTCAGTAACACGCAGTCCCCAGCCGATTAAATGTGGGGAATTAGTAGTCAATTTTAGCCTCCCACACACACAAATGCACTAAACAGCTTAGATTAGTGAGGCAGTGATTGTGTTATTACAGTTCACATGTCACCACAATTTTCCTGTTTCTTTTGACCTCATCCTTACACCGTATTAGACATAATAAAAAAATAACTAATTGACACAGCTCTTATAAATAAATTGATTTAATAGATGACAACAATATAATTTTGACATTGCTTTTCTGGTAAGGAAACAAAAATACTCAAGTGACTGTTTACAAAACTAACCAGACTTATACAAAATGAAAAGAGCAAAGATTTGACACACTTTACTGCATTACGTACATACAAATAACATGGTAAGAGGGTCAGTATAAAATATGCATCACAAAATAACTGTGAAGCGTGTGGTAATGACCATTATTCACATTGCTGAAAAGGAAGTTGGCGGTTTAGAAACAGTAAAGAAAAAATACTGTTAGGACATGCTTTTGGCCTACATGCAGCTCAGAGCGCTAGTACATGTGATCCTAATCCTTAAGCACTGCTCAGAGCTAGTTAGTTATTATAAAAGATTTGGTTGAGACTTTGCACTATTTCCAGTCAATAGAAAAAACTAAACTAAACAAACATGTAAAATGCTTAACAAACTTAACTGATGGTGTTTTTGATCTTCTTCATTGTCAGGAAGTGGGCACACTTGTTCTCCTGCTATTGGCATTGGCACCAGCAAAGTAAAATTGAGGTATGTGTCCAAGACTGAGCATGAGCTAAAGTACATCTATAAGTTTTTGTTCCCTCTCGGTTTCCTATTTTCCCCATTGCTTATTTATTCATTTCAGTGACGTTGTTGTCATTAAGAACAGACAGACAGGCTTTATCTACAGTCAAAGAAGGGAATAACACATGCCACCACTGTTAATAATCTGGCCGGTCACTGTAACCTTATTGAGCTTTTGAAACATAACTTACTTTTCCCATTGAAGTGGTGCATTTGATGTTGAGTGTAATATGAAATCAATCACACTAAATATTGTCAACAACAGTAATCTTACTACTTTTATAAAATAACACAATAACATTAAATGTCTTCTTTAGTTTGGTTAATAACTATTTATGCTGTTATAAACCAAATGACAGTCGAACAAACTCTCATAGTCAACATGTTGCAATTTCTCTCTCCTCCACCCTATTCACAATGGCACACTTTAGTTCAAAGTCTGTTGTTGGCTGTGACATGAGTACACTCTGAGTATTGTTTTTAAGAACTGTATAAGGCAATAAATGTGTGCACGGTATTGGCTAAAAATGTACAAATCTTTAACATCAAAATGGCACAGGCACACCCCGCTCACACGTCATAGATAGAAGTCCTCTATTCTCAAATGTTAATTACATTCAGTCTTCAGTTTCTATAGTCTATGACACACAATATTGAATTCACACTCACTCATCCACTCACACACTTCCCATTATTCCCTCTGTTCTACTGCTGCTCTAAGGCCTCGTGAGTGTGGTGTAAACAGGCTGCTCCCAGTGTGTGGGGCTGTGTGACGGAGCTACGCTGGCGGGGTCTCCAATAGTAGTGTACAGGGGCCTCTGTGTAGGACCCATATAGGAGAAGGCTGAGTACAGCCCAGGGGCCTGACTGGAGTGAGTGTAGTAGGCCCCGGGCCCCTGATGTTCCCCATACTCAAACTGAGCTCTGGATGCCAGTGACGGAAAAGCTGAGCCATAGTGTGGTAGGCTCAGAGGGGTGTAGGTCACATGGGTGCCAGAGGAAGGGGAGGATGAGGCTTCGGCGTAGTGGCTCCCAGACGCAGACTCGCTCTTGATCTGGGCCTTGGCTGGGTCTGAGGTTGATGGGGAGGTCTGAGACTGCTGCTTGGACAGCCAGGCGGTGTGCCCACTCGCGGCAGCTAGAGCGTAAGCATATGAGGAGGTGGAGGGTCCCCCAGCAGATGCCCCACTGCTGCTCTGGGGGTGGCCATTGGGTGGCAGGTACTGGTCAAACTCATTCACATCAAAAGGTTCAATATTGGACATAACCTCGTGGCTGATTTCTCCAATGTCCATAGTGCCGAAGTCGATGTGTGGTTTTGCTCCGGATGAGGTAGAACCAGAGGCTCCTTCAGCCCCTACTCCCAGTGCACCCCTGGCCCCTCCTGATGAACCTGCGCCCCCCTCACGCTTGGAATCGGTCAACTTTCCAGACTGCAGCTCTGTCTTTGGGGTGGTAGGCGGTGTGGGAGGGCTGTGACCTTGACCTGAAGAGAAGACATAGCAGCACTTAACTAGTTTTATATAACCCTAGCATTCCATAAAATAGACAAAATTGGGACGTAATAGCACTGTATTGACGCTTAACGTGAAGTGTATAGGCCTACCTGCAGAATGATGGTGATGATGGTGGTGGTGGTGGTGCAGTTCGCCCAGAGGAGACCCGGCCCCATTATGTTCTAGGTGCAGGGTCTTGTAATGGGATTGGGAATGACTGGCCTCCCCTTCCCCCTGGCTGTCCGACTCATTAACAGGCGTCAGTTTGCCGTTTTTGCGCCTCCGGGGTTGGTACTTGTACTCTGGGTAGTCCTTCTTGTGCTGTTTCCGCAGTCTCTCCGCCTCCTCGATGAATGGCCTCTTGTCGTTTTCATTTAGCAGCCTTCAGGAAACAAGAACTTATTTAGTTATGTAAATGTAAGCGTTTTAATATTTGTATTTTTAATAACAATAATTTATAAAACTACAACAAGAGGACTTTGACAATTTGACAAATTGTTAGTGCATGTGTAAAAGAATGGCTATACAAACCTCCACAGTTTGCCCAATGTCTTGCTCAACTCGGCGTTGTGCAGGTGCGGATACTGATCCGCCAGTTTTCTGCGCGCAGCCTGCGCCCACACCATAAAGGCGTTCATGGGCCTTTTTACATGTGGCTTACTTTTACTTCCATTGTTGACGCGCACGGGCATCGGCACCAGTGTCCAGTCGTAGCCATCTAGTACTTGGCTCACCGCTTCTCTAATACCAATGGGAAAGCGATCGTCTTCTTCATCCGATTTGGCCCTGGACTGTACCCCGTCCTCTGAGTCTTCAGCCACACAGAGAGTGGTGAGTTGCTGCTGTCCACCCAGAGGCGAGTCCTGGGTACCCACTGAGCCACAATGCGTTGGAGACAGCGAGTGAGCATCTTCAGATCCCCCGGGACTCAACTCGGCCTCAGACAGGCTGTGCTCCTCACCGGACATTTTGCTTTGTTCTGGTTACTTACAAAAAATTAGGCCTAAAGAAAAAAAAAACAAAGTTTCTGGTGTGGCTAATGTCTCTCAATAGAGTGTTCACTGTTCCTTCGCCAACTCCATGGCAGTGCGTAAAGTATCCAAGTCCACTTCTCAGAATTGTTAAAATTTATACCTGTATAAAGAAAAATATAATTAGGCTACAAACTTGACAAAGATAGTTTGTTCAGCTATTAAACTTATTTCATAAAATCAACAACAATATGACCAAAATATACCAAAACATAAACTGAAAAAGAAAAAAAAACTATCTAAGCTAATTACGACCTAAGCGAATTATTAGGCTATATACATCTAAAAAAAATTGTATTTAAAATTATATAACTTACCAATTGAGTTGTCCAGTGGTTCGACATGGGAGTGTGTGGCTGACTGTGGTGCCGATGAATGGCTGCTCTGTGTGGCGACAGCGGGGCTTAAAGAGCGCCTTGTGAAACGAACTGGTAGGAGAAAAAATGGAAAACATTCCCAGAGAGACAGCATTCCAACACGGAGTTAGCCCCGCCCATCTGTCCAAAGTTGAACTCTTATTGGCCCAATTATTATTCGTGTGCTCTCTGATTCGCTCGTGGCAGTGCAGCGTTAATGTGACTCCGTCCATCAGTAGGACATTTCCAAGTAGAAGAGGTGAGATTTTACATCGCAGCGACTTCGCTCGCTCTACAGAGCGTCCATTTACAGGCAGCAAAAGGCCTGCTTTGTTGGACGCGTTGACATGTTATATCAAACAAATAAACAATCATGACTAGAGTTATGGCACGGTGTGGCCGCCTTCCTCAGTAAACCAATGAGCAGTATAAACTTCGACACTTTGGATCAAGAACATCGTTAAACTCCATTTTTCTTATCAGTCAGTGTAATAAAGTTGTATCTGACCTTCAAATCTCAGCTCTGATAATATAATATGTTAATAAGCGTAAATATTAGGCCCTACACCAAATAAAACAATCCTTGTAATGGCCTGTTTCTGTATTTGAAACATTAACTTTGGTCTGAAACCACAATAACTTTAGGGGTTTGTTAGTACTGTGCCAATTGAAAAAATCAGCTCCAATTTGTTTACATTAGTGTTTGAAATTTGTTTCAAATTTTACTGATTGATTTATTTTTTTAGTTAGGCTAGTTAGCAAAGTCCACAGAGTCTACATACATCATTATATTAGCCTAAGCTATGTATGCGTGTAGGCTTATGCATGCATGTATGTATGTATGTAGGCCTATGTATGTATGTATGTATGTATGTATGTATGTATGTATGTATGTACGTAGGCCTATGTATGTATGTATGTATGTATGTATGTATGTATGTACGTACGTACGTAGGCCTATGTATGTCTGTAGGCCTATGTAGACTAGATAAAAACTGATTTTTTAAATTAAAATTTTTAGGTTTCATTTAATAGGCCTATCTAAAGACGTAGGTTGTATCTAAGTTTTTCTACGATGTAGTACCACTCTGTGTAGAAGTATAGGCTACTTTAGGCTGTAGGCCTAATGCCACAAACCTGTGTGTGACCAAAACGCGTCGATGCGTGTTTGCCTAGACCTTAAGCTTGTTGAACAATAATGTCAGAAAAAAAGTTTGTTTTGTTTTGTTTTAACCAAAACACACTATCTTAAGTCTATGATTAGTCTTCACCGTAAAGCATGGAGTGATTTGAAAGAAGAGAATCAACTTTTACAGCATCTGAAGCGCAACCGGACACAACAATGTGTCCAGTGTCTGCGTCGCAGCTCTCTCTCCGCGCTCTCTTTGCTCCCTTTGTGTGCATCTCAGGTGAATTGTAGCCATGTGATCAAACGCCCAAGCCTCTATCCATTAACCCTCGTAAATGAAAAAAATGAGGAACAAAAAGCAGTTTTGTGCTGCAAACATGGAAAAAATTGATAACAGAGGGCGATGTGTGCGTCCTTCTTCCCTTATGTCCGAACGCAGACACTAGTCGCACTCACGCTGAAGGCCTGAAACGGGACACACACGGCTCTCTCCGCATCTTCTCTTTTTAGACCCGGGTTGAGTTTTGGAAATGAAGATACATAAAGAGGTGGACACGCTTTAACCATCGCCCGAAAGGACCCACGCGAGGCCGTGGAGGAAGTAGGTGTTTCTTAAAACTACAAGAAGAACCGACCGCCTTTTGTGTGGATTTGTGTGATGCATCAAACTGTCAAAAAAGTGTGCCTCTGCGCTTGGCTCTGGATTTTGTGCGCATTTGCTTGAGGAGGTTGTGGTTTTACGGACAGTTCAGTTTGTGCAGTGGGACATCTGGATATGCACAGCCCCCCAGGGAGCACCCGCAGAGACCAATACTGCATGCGGACACCTGTAGCTATTTCTAAACTGCATTGATCCGACGTGCAAAGTGTAGGCCTCAATGTGTTGTTTTTGTGCTTGTTTTGATGGGCTATTTGTTTGCCTAGATGTAAAAAAACAAAACAAAAAACTTTCCTCTTGAAAAAAATGTTTTTTCTCAGAGACACTTTAGACAATCCAGTCTGTGATCTTTGAAAATACAAATAAAACACTTTGAAATAGTGTAAGACGCTTGGGCATAAAGGATAATTTAGAAATAGTTAAAGGAAGCGCGCCAAAGCCCGTAAAGTCATGTGCTTAAACATTCTGTTTATGAAGTGCAATAATTGCAGTACTATTTATCACAGCAGAGCTTTATATTTACATTGTGTGAACAAACGTTAACGCAACCCTATTATATTGTATTACTATTTATTACATTTATATTAGTTAGCATATAGCCTGCCGTTTTTTCTTTTTTTTATGTCCAATTTCGCGTGCCTTGTGCGCGTGCACGTATGACCGCTAAATATTCCAAACTGGGCCTTTGCGCACAAAAGGAAAATAGGCCTATTGCAGTTTTATCATGAATGAGTTTTAAAAAATGTAACATGGTTTATGTAGTTCTGCTCGGATTAATAAACTACATCATTTTTATTTTTTAGAAGTCTGTGGATTAATTTAAATGATAACTAATTTAATGTTCTCATTTTTTGTTCTTTTAAGTCAATTGATAATGGCCTTGCAGAGCATTTTTTATTAGGTCAACTATTAAAGCATCAATTAAACTCTTGGCAGGACAAGAATCTAGGGACTGGAAGAATTTATTAATCAGAATCTCTTACTGAAACTTTATTTTTTAGTCCACAATAATAATAATAATCACAATCATAATCATAATTATGAATAACAATTTATTTAACAACAATAAGAATAAGGATGATGATGATGATGATGAGGATAATAACTGCATGTGTAAAAACATGCAATAAATTAGAATTTAACTTTTAAAACAGTAATTTGTAATTATTAAAAACAGTAGAACAGTTGGCCTATACTTTATTGTGGAGCCAGTAGGCTTACATGACTTTTAGCAGCATTTCTATTATAAATGGTTATTTGTGGAAGGTAGCAAAAGATGACCAGCAGAAAAGAAAATTCAATCATATAGTAATAAAAAAACTGCATGTTTAATATTAAGTCAAAAAACAATTATGGATTATTACGGCATTCAAGCGGACTTTAATAGTTACTTAAGAAAGTATACATAGTAGGTCTTTAAAGGTGTACTATACTATGGGTTTGGTTACGTGCTTGTCTTTGTATGTTACTGCCAGGAATGACCTACAGTAGGGCATAATCCAATCTATTTTGCATTCATTCCAACATGCATTTTTTTTTTTTACAGCTTAGACAATTTACATGAACATTTGCATAATTTAATTTAATTTACCTTTATTTAAAGGTTTATTAAAGGTTCCTTATTAAAGGAAAGTCCCACTGAGATTCAGAATCTCTTTTGCAGGGGAGTCCTGGGCACATTATTACTAAGTTCAAGATCTTGTCTCTACAGAACATAGTTATTGTAAATGTTAGGGATACAACAACTTAATCAATTAATCACAACAAATTAATTATTTGAATACTTGTCAACTAACTAAGTAATCAAATATTTGTTTAAATAACTATGCAAACTAAAACCTGCCTTGGGCTGAGAGAAGAATGGGCTGGGCTTGGGCTGGAGAAAATGACTTCTTTGTAAATTATCTTTTTAAGCATCATTCTTTTAGTGTCTTGCTGCACAGATTTGGTAACCCGCCTATAATTAGTAGAACTTAACAACTAAGCGATTAATTGAAAGATCAACCAATTACCAAAGTAATTGTTAGTTGCAGCCCTGATTTATATAGTGCTTTTCCAACTTCTAAGGCACTCAAAGTGCTTTACATTTGAGGATCTACTCACCTAGTGCAGGGGTTCCCAAACTTTTCAGACTGGGCCCCACCAAAAATTGTATCCAAGTTCATTTTAGTAGTTTATTGCTTAACAAAACCAAACTTCAGTCAACGTGATCCTTCCAGTTTAAAAAACAGATTAAATAAAGTCTTAATGGGGTAATTACATCTTGAAATCATCTTTGCGACCCCTAGATTTTGATTCGCGACCCCCAAGGAGTCCCAACCCCCACTTTGGGAGCCACTGGCCTAGTGTATGCAGACACTGAGGAAAGGTGGAAAGTGTTTTGCCCAAGGACACAACGACTTGAATCTACTGTCCCACTTTGGCACCTGGTGTTCCAGCTGTCTCCCATCTAAGTCTAACCAGGTCCTGTCCTTCTGAGATTTGACAAGATCAGTCTTTGACAAGTACAGTGGGTATGGCTTGACCTCACACTTGTTTGTCATTGTAAAGAGATATAAGCAGAAGGGCATATTGTTGAATATTTTATCCTAAAAAAAATGAATCTCCATGGAGACAACCAGGTGGTAGTCCCCTTACCATAATTTAAGTAACTAAAAATGTCATGTACATGTCATCCAAATGTATGTACTGTGTAATTCTCTGGTTCTTGTTAACATGTGTTCAGAAATGCTCTTCTTGTATGTCCTGTGTGAAAGGATGACAGGCCTGGGGCTTCACACTTAGCGTTAGAAAATAGAGCTCACATGGTTGCATCAGTGCAGTGCTAACCTGCCATGTGACTGCAGTAATGGGCCTCTCCGTGGCCGCATAGACCACTGTGTCACAAGAACGCATCCCGCTTCCTCCCAGCTCCTTAGGACAGAGACCAGCACCGGGGTCTCATGATCTGAAAGGTCAAGGGTCAGTGAGGGGGAGGCCGGGGGGGTTGCTTCAGGTGTACACTTAGTCATGGGCAGACTCTTTCCCAACAGCATCACGAGTATCCAATCAAGACATGTTTGTGAGCGTTTCTGGTGGTAAACTAGATGAAGGTCAGGAAGTGGATACTGGAACAAGAGAGAAAAACTTTTTTTTTTTTTTTTTTGCTAAAGTTGCTCTCAGGGGAAATTCCTGAAATCTGACGATGATGGAGAGAATGAAAGTGCAGAGGAGATTCAGTGAGAGAAGGATGCAGATAAGGGGAAAGCATGCACACAGCGGTCAAATATTCACATGCTAGGTCACATTCTGCATTTTAACTTTGTATAATTGGTGGAAAGCATTTCATTCCCATGTCAATGGGCACAGAGGGTTAAATGAATGCCGTCATTTGTTCCAGATGACGACAAACTATGCAAAAAAGACTATGAAAGTGTTTGTAATAAAAGATGTATTCTGGCATTCTTTGACCCGAAATTGTCCTCCTTTTACGTCTGAAAATTAGAAGCTTTATAAGATTTCTCTCTTCATAGCAATACAATATGTAATTCATATTTGCTCTAACTTTAGATGTGAATGCAAACCATTTGTGGTCATTCAGTCTCTTGTTTGGGGATTTCCAGCGCAGAAGCTCAACTATCAATAAAACAGAAGCTCATGTGATTTGATTATTTGGACTTCCACATAACTCACCCCATTAGGGCATTTTAGTTATTAGAGTGCGACAGGAAGGTTGAACAACTCCGACATTATAGCACCCTGGAGGATGGTGTTTAGTCTATACATGTCCCAGATGCATTAGTATTAATAATAATTATCTGCCTCATTAATAATTAACTTTTCAAATGCAGTGGACTGTATTCTCAAAAGATTTTTTGACTAAAAATTGAACCATTACAAAGATGATCCCAGATAAACGTTTCAACTAATACAAATAAATAACTGATATTTGTTGTTGCTGTGGCTGATAATCAGTATTTGACACAACCAATAAAAATGTATTTTTGCAAGTAATTTTTACAACTTAACTTTTCACTTGTAAAAACAAAATTGATTTGTCTGCAATAATAAATCATGACATTATTGTGTATTGATATTACCTGCTCTTCTATATTCTTATTTATAAATCTGATTTAAAAAGACACATTTACAAACAAAGCACAGAGAGTAGTGTAGAAAAATAATCAGTACAAAATAATTGCTAACATTTTAATGTCAAGCTTATCTCATCCATCTCACTATGACCCACATTCCACCTCACATTGAATACTGCTTTGCTGTTTTACAATCAAGATAAACACAATAAAGATAATTTTTCAAAATCAAAGTTTACTCAACTTTTGTGCATTGGTTTGAATCGGTTTGAAAATATTAGAAAGTCCTTTTTGTTAAGACATTGAAAACAGAACATTTACAAACACAAATCCTGTTTTGGGACCAGGAAGTGCTTTAGTGAAGGCTACTAAAAGAGACAGGTGTCCCTTCTCTCATCTCCTATATCCTGCCTAGTGTCCTCCTAACGTGATGATGTTTGGTGAATAAAAAATGATTCTGCAGCTATCTGACCCTTGTCACTCTTTTTGCCCATTTTGAGGCAGTGAATTAGCGCAGCTGCAGCACTTTTAAATGGTGCCCCTCTTTTTCCTAATCTCGAACGCACTATGAATCCTCTCTTTGTGCGCGCTCCACAGACTTTCCCCCCTTCTCGGTTTACTGCCCTTTTCTCGTCGTTTCTTTTTTTTTTATTTAGGGAAGGGGGCTTGGGCAGGCATAGCAGGCAGCGTCGGCGAGCTGGTGGCAGTGGTAGCGATGGAGGCGGCTGGGGAGGGAGGGCAGTGCTGGCAGTGATGGGGGGGGCTTGTTGGACCACATTCTTGTGCAGCTGTGGAAGCTGAAGCGGGGGCTGAGGGCAGAGCAGGATCATCGTTGCATCTCAGGGCATCATGAATAGTCTATTGTTCGCTGCTTTGCTGTCTTCGCATCCCAGTGCCTCTCTCTCAGTCCATAGGCCAGAAAAACAAGTGCATATTTTTCAGAATTATATTGGTCAAAAATGTAGCTGCTAAAATTGTCAAAGGCAAGGATGACACTTAAGGCCTGGTGCGTCTGACTAAGAGAAGGGACAGCTACATTTGTAATGAAGATGCTGAGGCCTAGACAATAGTAGCATTCACACCAAGAGTCGATGACGATGTATGCCCCGGGTCAGACATGCCAGCAGGCTGTTTAGTCATGCCTATATGTCGGCTGTTAGATACACTTGAATTTGTTGCCCCTGCAGTATACTGTGGGTCAAGCAGAAACTGTTAGCTCCTATGGAAATCTGAAAAGATTCATATGTTTATTTCTTTATAGTCAATTGAAAGTAGATTTTCTTGACGCTAAAGTGCTTTACTCAATAATGCTGGGAAATAATCTCAGTCTTACAGAGAAGTTTTAACTTGATGGCCACATTTGTATTAGTACCTTAATAGAACTGGAGATTGCTGGAGTAGAATGGAATATATTTTCAGTGAATAGCTGACAATGTCAAATCCTAATGGTTTAAAACTTAGTAAAAAAAAAATAAAAATTGAAAACTCATATACTTTTATACTGATGTAAAATTGTTTCTTATTGTTTGTCATAATCTTTTATGAAATAAGAAAGTAAAGTAAATGTATTTAAATTAGACCCTGGTATCATGCACATGTATCTCTGAGTGGGTTTCAATTGCAAAACCATTGATTTTTCACATTTTGTTATATTATGTGTTCGGGTGTAATGTGACAGTATCAGCTGCCTATCTATTTTCGAGCAATGCCTTCTAATATTTCTTTCATTTTGTTGATGGATATTTTTTATTACCATCTATTAAATCAACAGTTTTGAGGACAAATGTGAGTGAATCATTGCTGTGATTCTGAACTCTACAAAAAACACTGAATTGAATTTGTAGTAGTTTCGGCAGTAAGCTGTTTGTTTCAGTTTATTACTCTCAAAATATTTTTGATGCACCGTCAAAACAGAATGAGACAGAAAAAAAAAATCTTTCTTTTTTTTAGTGTCTCTCCTATTGACTCCAGGAATAAAATAAACATTAAATTAAATGTAGGCTTATTCATGTTAATAAAGCACATTTCTTCTGGCCAACACAAACTTCAGGTCCTTATAGAACAGGAAAGAAAAAACATACAACAGGAAGAAACAAATCATGACATGACCATAACATGAAATAAGTTATTTAAATAAAATAAAGGCTTGTAATTTGTTAATTTGTTTATAATAAAGTTTGGAGTTAAAGTTGGAGAGAGTTTCTAAGTTTAGTATTGTAAAGTATTCCACTACAATCTCTTTGATGTGATTGAGGACTGTGTTTTGTAAACTGTTTCAAAATTATTCTTTCTTTCACTGGAAACTGGCCAAGTTTTGTATCAGTTGAAGGTTCCGTGTGGCGCATTCAGGCAAAAATATTTGGTTCCACTACAACTAACAACTGTATACACCAACAGAACTACCAAGCTCTGCTCATATTACAAAAAAGGTTATCTCCATTGTGCATCGTGTTGTCTGTCGAGACCACTGTCACTCACCGCACTGTTTCTGAAGTTGTAATTATTAAAATTTAGGAACTTTGTAGAATTCAGTTTATCTATCAGGTTATATAAAGCAAGTAAAAATACGCTTCCTGTTCACACACAGACATGAAAGCTTTTCTTTATGAATAAACAACAGAATAAACAGCTCTGTACTCAAAACAGTGTATGCCTCAGTTTGTTGTGTTCACCGGGGTAACCCTAAAAATGAAAGCAAGTGTGTTATTCAATTCAGAAAAGGATATAAAGTCTTAGAAATGGAGCAGTATAAAGAAACTATAGCAAATTACTAATAACTTCATGTGTTCACAGTTGTTTTTGAATAAGCTAAAAATTATGAATAGAAATAATATTCAAAATAAAATATAATTATAATGTTAAAATGAACCGTTTATAATCTAAGTGAAGCACTGTTTTCAGTAATGATCTCATCCAGATTTGAGCAAAGAGAAAAACCTCTGATGTAACTTATTTTATCTGCTCTGCTTTGTATTTATCCGATTCAAACTGATGTGAAACCACAAATAAAGCCATATTCCCGAAAAGCAAACATGTCGTCGTCTTGATTAAAATATTTGAAATGCCATCAGGGACAAACTCGACTTCAATATTACGTTTTATGTTCAGCAGGAAAGACGACAGCCCGGAGAAAACTGGAGAAAGTCTGCAATCATGAGTTCTGCGGAGAACATTTAATTAGTGTGTGTGAAGGAGAGAGGCGAGTGACGGAGTCGGCCTGAGGGGCTGTGGACGGGATAGCGACATGAAAGAGGCTGTTGTTGACCACGCAGACATGGAGATAAAAGGCAAGACACAAAGATGGATGAGATTTGGGCAGAGGAGAGTGAGAAAAATTCAGATTTATAACTTCATACCCCTGTTGGATCGTTTTTATTCCCCATATCGAAACTTGTGACTTTAGATTGTGGGCGGCTAAACATTTCAACTTTCTTTTGGCAAATGCATAAACAATCAATCCTAAAATAAATTTGGCTAAATATTTATTCAAGTGTGTAGTAAGAGATTGACAGATAAAGTGTTTTTTATGGAGACAATTTAAATTGACTACAAAATCATCACAGTCCTGTTTTGATGTAGAGTGTATATCTTAAGTTGTAAAGAATAATTTAAGTTACTGGTAAAGCAGGTCATTAGATTACATTATAAACATCAAATGAATTACATATAGAATGTCCTGTTTGTTTTTTTTAATACATAAACACAATAACAAACCGAACTCCTGACTAGAGCGAAGCAATTAATCAAAAGACTGAAATATCACAATCCATCATATCAAATTGTCAAACCTAATCCTCTGTCAGTAAAAACATCTAGCTCTGACTTAAATGGCAGAGATTAAAAGCCTGTTTAATTCATATCCCAGAAATTATCACGTCAAATAAAAGTGAATAGTAAATTGAGATAAATCAATACATTTTGTTTCCCAAATACTCCTGTTTTATAACTCTGACGTTGTTTAAATGTTAAAAGGGACATATTTCTAGCCATGTCAAACAAAGTTCTCTCATTATAAGACTACAATACTCAAATTTGTTTTTGGATTGATTCATGGATCTAGTCATCTTATTTTGTCCTGCAGTGTTTTCCCTAACAACCATCCCTGCCCATTTGTTTTTACTCCAAAAAATGTAGATTATGAGTAAAACACTCAAAGTTCTGAATGTCATGAAGCGACTTTCTAACAAAAAAGTCATCCAAAAATTGCTGCTTGTTATAAAGAGGCTTGTTTGTTTGTTTTTTGTTTTGTTTTTTTGTTTTTAAACAGGAAGTCAGTAAACCTGTTTTTATTTCTAAACAGTTTTACATCAAAATGTGAATCGCTCACCTACATGTGTCTTAGTTAATAAATAAATACGTAGAAAGTGAACATGTGATCCAAGATAATTCACACGTCTGTCAGAACATTCCATTATTTTTGAAAACTGAAATATGTATTAATTATGCACATGTGGCTTTCGCTGCTATCTTCTGCAGTTCACCACTTCGTTTGTTGCTATGTTCTTATGGCATAGCAACAAATGAAGTCCCTCACCTGGATATCAGACAATAAAATAATAATCATAATTTGGCTTTATGGGGAGGACACAGCAGGATATGAAACGGGGAGAGAGCTTCAAATGTTCACTTTCTTCAGCTCTTCTTTACGTGTTAATTTTCATATGATTTCACTCTAAATGCCCTGTTTAGGCCTCATTCGAAAACATGCACTGGCATTGTCCAAAGTATTGAAAATCAAATTCTAATTAACACTAAAATCTGATGTGCAGAAGTCAGATGTACTATAAAATTTTGTAATTATTGTGGTATTGAAATCAATTGAAAATCAAGTATATTACTAATTAATACATCTTCGCTGTAGAAAAGGTTTTGCAAAACAACTTGATTCATTGACATGTCCAATCAAACATATATAATAGAGCAGCATGATATGAGACAGATGTAATATTTCATAATTACGTTTAATATTGCAGTAGTATTGGAATACATTTTTAACAGTAATTTTACTTAAGTACATACCTAAAGTTACTAAAAATAGCTGTTCTTTAGATTAAATCGAAGAGGTAATCAAGAGTTAAATCTGCCTTTTACACGTTTTGATAAAAAAAACGTGTGCTATTGCAATAAGTTTTCTTGCAAAAGAAATTATTGCCCTATTAATATTGCAGTATCAATATTTCTACAATATATTGTCATCAAGTATATGCCCTTTTATTGTGCACAAAATAAATAACTCTAACCCTAACCCCTACAGTATATACTGCATTAATAATGTATAAAAATACAGAGATAGGCCTCACTTATGACAAACTGGAGTTACTTTCTGGCATACAAATGTTATATTGGAAAATGCTTAAGATAGAAACATTTGAGTATTTTTCTAAGTCTTTCTGCGTCTTGGCCTCCACAGTCACATTGCTTCTCATTCTATCTTTTTGATCTGTGGTGTGAGAAGGAATTGAACCCTGATCTGTAAAACCAGTTATCTAAGGTTAGATTGTGTTGTCTTGTTTTTTTCCGGAGCTGCAGAGAGATATATGAGCAAAAGCAAAATGTCCAGAGATGACTTGCCCCGTGGTGCTTCCCAGGCCTGGTGCATAAATCCTCCCATGCTCTTTCTCTAACTTGTGCCACACAATGCCCCACTGTCCACTCAGTGAGATGCTCCACAGCTCCACCGCAACACAACACACTCATTATGGAGTCAAAGCCCCCCTGTGCCTGAGTACTGTCCCCCATGGAGCCACAGCACTGTCACCAGCTCTGCTCGCACTGCCCCAGGCTCTGAGCACATAGACTTGAAAGCACACTGGCACATGAAGGGAAGTACACACAGCACCTTATTAGCCTCGATCCTTAGCGGGCCATTAGCAGCCTTAACTGAGGTCAGGGGGGTCAGCCAGCTGCTCGGCCTCATGCACGCTTGATGACAGGGGGTGTGACCACTCACTAAACTAAGTCGCATCAGAGAGATACAGGGGTGGCACCAAACTAAA
Organism: Mugilogobius chulae; assembly: GCA_038363315.1. NCBI lineage: Eukaryota > Metazoa > Chordata > Actinopteri > Gobiiformes > Gobiidae > Mugilogobius > Mugilogobius chulae. Next base: position 30,857,935 of record CM076398.1, read on the forward strand.
TGAGTGCTCCGGAGTTGACATTTGATCACATTAGAGATGAGCAAACCTGTTCAGTACTAGTATATGAAGAGTCAGGCACATAAATCAATTGTTAACTCTTGTCTTTACTTCTCACATGAGATTATTTCCTGAAATTATGAATTCACATTATAATGCAGGACGCGACTGCAGGGTAAATGTAAGGATCAAAATTTAGAGAAACGAGGGTCAGAGCTATTAGGTTGTTTCTCCAATCAGCATAGACTTAACAGTATTTTGTATTGTTGCTGTTTATCTTTTATTTTTATTTTTCCCATAATGAAATGTTTTGCCTGCACTGGGCAAATGCCAACATTGGTACCACTGACTTTATTCTGTGGTTTACTGAAAGCTCTTAAACAAACTCATCTTAAACACTGGGTTGTAGTGCTGCTGCCTGACCACAGGAGGGAGCATGCACCACACACAAGTAGTAATAAGCTTCTACAATAATACAACTTATATTTTCTATGTTTTTATTAGTTCCTTTCTGCTTAAAAAATAACACCCTTCAGTCAGTATTAATAAACACTGATGTATAAGTAAAGTGCTTTGTACATGAGCTACTAGTGGCTTTGCCGTAAAGGAACTTTGCATACAATGTAGTCCTTAATTTAATTACTTTTACAGTAATTATTGAACAAAATAATGTTAAGTTGAATTTACATAAAAAAATGACAGAAAAAAAGATTACTTATTGGAAAAAACCTTAAAGGTGCACCGTGTAACTTTGACAAAAAAGAAATTTGATTTCTTTGTGGCTCTAGAATAAATATATAATAATTACTTTGAGCAGGCTTGCACGGCCACAAAATGAGCTATTATTTGGGCAGGGGGAGGGCCTCCACCTGTTGTTTTTTATAGAAAAGCCGTTAATTTAGCCATATTTTTTCACAATATGGCTTAAAACATATTTATCCTAATTCAGAATATCTCAAAAATACTTGTAACTTTCTATTTTTACTGAATTATGTAGTTGACTTTTCACCTCCAGAAAGTTACACAGTGCACCTTTAAGATGTGAGTGAAACAGTGGATCTGTTGTAGAGAAGCTGAAGTAAAGATTTTGTTTTGGGCTACAGAAAACAATCTGATCACTTTCGTCTATGATTTTTTTTTTTTTTTACATACGTTTAATACGGTGATGGCTGCACTCAAACAAAGAGAGGGAAATAAAACTGCCTGCATTGCCATTAATTAGCTTAAACTCCAGACTCTCTGCTAATGTACAAAGGCAGACCGGGCTGCAGTCGGCTAAGACTCATTTGATTGTCTGTGTCCAGCATACATAGCATCTCCACTGTCTGCTGCTCCAGAACTGTCTCATTGCAAACCGTTCTGAGGTCATCTTTCAGAATCCCAACTTTTACATTCTGATCATCTTCATCACCAGAGCACAAAGCCACCTCGTTCTCATAGCAGAAGGCGCTGGGGGAATGAGTGCCCAGCAGGCGGCGTGCTGCCTTTGGGGCAAAAGGTGAGTGTGTGCGTGAACAACTGGAAGAGGAGGAGGAAGACTGGCTGGCCAGGCCTCTTCTCCGGCTCAGCTCCCTGGCACTGCAGTGAGGTGTTGATGGCACTTCATAGGTCTTATGAAAACGGGAGTAGTCCACATGATAGCGGTCACCCTTCTCAAAGACCACAGGCTCAAAACGATGACCCCACAGAATCTCCTTGGCTAAATATGAGCTTCGGGCTTGAGTTGTCATAGCTGTGGCCTCCACCATGCCCTCTAGAATAACCACAATCTCAAAGTCCTGCTTTTGCAGATCGTAACGGCTAAAATTGTACAAAGGACTACTCTTGTTGATCTGATGGACTATCACCAAAGGTGAAACTAGAAACAGGCGATCAAGCCCTTCATCATAACCTACATCAATGTCTGTTTGCTCAAGCGGAAGGTACTCTCCTTCAGCAGTAACATGGGGCCTGATGAGCTGGGCACGGACATGCGCCTCCACAATGTGGCTTTTGCGCATGTTTCCTAAACGCCACATTAGGCACAGTTTACCATCTCTCAGAGCAATCACAGCATGTTGTGAGAAAAGTAAGGTTTGTGCTCGCTTCTTTGGTCGCACCATTTTGGCCATGATGGTGCCTATCATAAAGGAGTCTATAATGCATCCTATTATGGATTGAATTACAACGGTCACTACAGCCACAGGGCACTCCTCTGTCACACATCGAAAACCATAGCCAATGGTGGTTTGCGTCTCAATGGAGAAGAGGAAAGCTCCAACAAAACCCTGTACGTGGAGGATACAGGGCCTCCACTCCTCCGAGCTGTCAGCACCCTTCAGTGGGAAGTGAAGGTCAAAGTCTCCATGAGCCAAGGCCACGCCCCAAAAAACCAGCCCAAACAGTAGCCATGACAGGAGGAAGGTAGTGGTGAAGATGAGCAGCAGGTAGCGCCAGCGTATGTCCACACATGTGGTGAAAATGTCCGCCAAATATCGTCTGGGCTTGTCTTCCATGTTGTTAAACACCACATTGCACTGTCCATTTTTCTTCACAAATCGGCTACGAAGGCGGCCGGTGCTGAGATCCAGGCCCAGGCGACACGATGGAGAGCCCCGGCAGCTGTGAGGCAATGGTTCATTTGGCACCCTCAAAGAGAGAGTGCCCGTGGGCTCCTCTGTGTCTGAACAGTGTCCTTCAACCTCCCCACCTGCCACAGCCACACAGCCCTCTGTCAGTGTGTGCTGATTCACAGGACTGTGGCCATTGTGAAGCCCTAGGGTCGAGATCTGTACAGCATCTTCATCTGTGGAGACTATGCTGTATCTGTAAAACATTTACATGTCTTATAACCAAAAACTAAAAGCATACAATTCTATTACTGAGGTTTGTAATGACCAAAATATTTACCTGTTGACCCGCACTGCTCCCATGGCACTGGTGATCATGAGCCGTGCAGTTCCAACCATGAAAGAAGTGGAGCTGGACTCAGAGGCAGTAGTGGCTCAGTGAAGGCTGTTTTCGTAAAAGCAGGGCTTCAATATGTTGCATTTTTCTGAAATCAAGGAAAACAATTGATTTTATTGGAGATTTTTCTCCATAAATCTTTGACCATGTCAGAGCCGCCCAAACACTTTCGCGTGATGATACTATATTGATCAGGATCTTGCATGGTGCTAGCCTAGGGGACCTCAGGCCCTTTGAAAAACCAGACAGGCAGGGAAAGGGCAGAGGTCTAAAAAGAAATGAATCAGTGGTTATCTACTGTTAGAGGAACAATTGATCTGTTGTTTGGCCGAGTGACAAGCTTGGAGGCTGATTTTGCTCGGCTTATGTCAGCAAGCAACCAGCCATGAGAACTAAAAAGCATTCTGTTGCATAACCATTACAGGGTAACAGCACTCATTGCAAAGGGCATCTCTATGTTTATTTTATGTATGGGATTCACTGATGCGTCATGACTGTGCAGTGGTGAAGTGCGTCTGGCAAGGGCAGCATTGAGTTACTATAAAATTGACAAGCACAAATACAAATGTCAGGGTATGATCTGCTGCCTCCCTGCTTCACAGGACAACAGAATTAGACTCTGTGATTGTCTAGATTTTACGTCATTTTCTAACACAAGGGCAGGACCTCTGTTAGGTTACACAGATGAGACTTGTGCTGATGAAACTGATGTGTCAAAGTACATCAAGTAAGTGACTTATAATGCAAAGTAATCCCATGCAGAGAAATGTCAGAGATAAAGACAAGATTACAATGTCCTTTAATCCTCCCATCCAAATAACAAGGCCATGACAAAGTGCAACAGATCTTCAGTATAACTATTGAGATCTGCTATAAATAAGAATACAAAACACAATAGTAAATTAATAATAAAATAATTACAAAAATAACACAAGACAATGTAAATATACATTCACAACCCATTTAGACACTAGGAATAAATGAAGATTATCATAAAGAGATTATGACATCACAGGTGGACTATGTAATGACATTTTCTCAAAAGTGAGGATTTGCACTCATGCAGAACACGGCATCTCAAAACGTAATATAAACAGCTCTATTTTCTCAGCAAAGTTATATTAGAGAGAGAACTTTCTATCTGCCTGTCTTAACAAAAAAGTTTCTTCAGTGAAATAAGCCCACATCCCAGAGGAGTAGGCAGCGTCTCAAACCTACGTTGTTGTAAAAATAATTCAGCCTGGGGTTCAGCTGGATAGAACTATTTATAGGTGTTTTAGTTAGTGAAATATATCAAATATTTGATTTACCATAAATATCATACCATCTTGTAATTAGATACTTTTTAAATCTGTCAATGTATCATTAGTGAAACGTGGACTACAGCATAGATCAATTGTTCACACAGTAGGAGTTGATGTTGTGTGCTGCCATGACGTAGGTTAATTTGAATGAGGTTCACATGAGCTGTCCAGTGCTGAAAATCAATCCAAATCCCAGAGACTAATTAAGCAAAGGGTTGATGTAGCTTAGTGGTTCTAAAATTGGGGGATCGTACCCACACGGTGGTCATGAGTTGATTTCTAGTGGTCCCCAGATGAAGTTTGAAATTTAACATTGATATCTTAAGGTTTGACAGCTTTCATATGAAGTGGTAGATTCATATTGCTTGGTCTTCCATATGTATCTATCTAAGTTTATGTCTTCAAAACAAAATCAAAAATAAAACTAATGGCTACATTATCACTTTGTAGGTGGCCTACATTTTGTGTTTGGTGTCGCAAAAGTGTTATTTTGTGCAATTTGACGTTGAGAACCATTGGTGTATCTACAGTTCAAGCTTACTTGGGTTTATTGCACTTAATCACCTGTCAATTTACACTTTTATTTATTATTTATTCTACTTGGTCTAATGCAAGCAAAGTAAATATACCGGTACATGCACTGATGTTTTGGTTCTGACGGGAGACAAAACACACACATACTCAAAACATGAAGCATGAATAGTAGATTTTAGTGAGCATAAGTCAGAAGACTCACCTGTGCGCCAGTGTTAGCTCCCTCCCATAAATTGTAACATTCCCCATATAGAAATTGTTTTGCAGATGTCATGTCTTCATGGTCTTCGTGTTTTTTTTTTTTATCAAAAGTCTCCTCTTAGGAAATGAATTGCAGAGAGTGGCTCATTTCTCCAGTGTGAGCTGTGTCCATAGTGCAGCAGGGAGCCGTTGTGTGTGAGTGGGAGATGCACAAACACACACAGACTATCTGAAAGAGAGAGAGAGCACACTGATTATGCTCCTGTTTACAGAATGGCCTCAACTCACAAATGACATATTTTCAAATGAAACAGAACTTTCACAAATACAGTTTTTTGGATTGTCACATGACATTTTATTCAACTAATTTTAATTCCTCAACATCCAGTTATTTTTTAACTATTTTAACCAATGGTATTCTTGAAAATCTTTTTGGATACTGTCAAAAATGTTTGAAAGAAATCATTTTTATTTTCAAATATGAAGATTAGACATCTAATGCTGTCACATTATGTGTCGTGCTTTAGACTTTTAAAAACCTTTTGAGACGCAACTTTGTAGTTTCCAAGGAAACGCTATTTTTTTTCTGTTCTCTGAAATCTACCATCTCTTTGTCCACACAGTTTATTTTTAGTGCAACTTATTTTGGGTAAAAATGAGACAACAGGTGTCATTTGGGTTGTGGAGGTGGGGGCTTTTGCTCCGTGTGGATGCATGTGGGTCAGCATCAGTAAGTTAAGAGAGCATGGAATAAGATAAAAATCAAGAAGAACTTCAGCCCAAATGTCTGTTGGGCTTTATAATATGTGTAATGTGATGTCTGTAGATGAGTGTTAAAAGTATCATTATTGGTCTGATAGTTCACAAGCAGACACACTGAGCACCACTGTCAGGCAAACTGTGTAAGTATATTTTAACAGGGATTAAGAGAAATAGATTTGGATTTGTATTGTGTTGTATTGTATTGTATTGCTCCACTTCGGCAATGTTCAGTGCCTCTAAAAAAAGATCAGTGATCAGCGGGAGCTGATGATCTGATCCAACAAACACACATGTTCAATTTTTTAATTTAGAGTCTGATGGAAATTGTTGAGTTGATAAAAACTTTTTTTTAAGATGTTAAGAGATGTAGATGTCTGCTAATTTATGTGTGTATCAGAATAATCCAGACTCTGAAAATAAAACTTTTAAAAGCATAAGAAGAGCACATTACAGGAACTACAGATACAAGCATCATCATTATTTCCTCCCATGTGTTTTTAACTTGATAAGCTCATGACAGGAGAACCTATTTCCTGAAAGTCCCTGTGGCCTCGTTGATGGCTCTCTTTTATGGGAACAAGTTCACTGCAACCACTGCCTCTTTGACAGCAGATTCAGGTCAATGTGTTTTTAGAAAAGTGGACCCGGGAGTGCACAGGGAGGGGCAAACACTCTTTTTTTATTGGCTCCTCAATATTTACACATTTGATGTGATGTGTTGCATATTTCTCAAAATATTTCTGTAGGCACAATCAAAAAAGAATTCCACCACTGTCATGACTTGCCCTGACCTCTAGGTTCACAGTTTCTGTTATAATGATATACTAAGTGACAACAACAAATAACAAAGACAGAGATTAGAGAGAATGTAGCATCGCCATAAAAATGTATAGGTCTAAATATTTGTACAAAGCTGAACGTGAACTACAAATGTCCATTTCTTCACATTACAGGCCTCATAGCTTCTTCATCTTCTCCATTTCTCCAAACTAAGTGTTTACATCCTTTTGATCGTTCATAAAAATCGAAAATACAGATAAAATTTAGTGCAGCTTGAAACACGGTTTGTAGAGTTCAGATGGAGTGGTAAAGATCAATATTTGCCTGTGTAAAGGCTACGACCAGAATTAGATGGGTTGCGTCAATAAATGGCCTGCATTACTGATCACAGTTAATTAAACATCTTGTCGTTTTTTGGCCAGTTGACAGTTTATTTAAAAGTTTTCCGATGTTTTTGCTTTTTAACTATTTTTCTGTTTGTGTTACCAAGGATTCAGGTTTAGTTTTTGCAACATGTGAGCCACTTCAGTGTGTTTATATGACGCACTACAAAAGTATCTTTGCTTATTTGTAATTATGTTCACAGATTGTAATTATCCTCTTGAAGTTTAGGAATCAGATCAGAAGTGTTCAAAATGTTCTACTAAGTAGTTAATTAACACATTTCATCCCAAAATAAATGTGGCTCTCATGGTCTTTACATGCTTTGTGAGTATGAAAATAAAGACATTTACAGATTGTTAGTTCTACAGAGCAATAGTCCTCAACATCAATAGAAAAGTTTTTAAAACACGCTATCCTTTTAGGGTGTTAAAACACTACATAGAAAAAAGTAGCCAAACTAAATTACTGTGCATTGCAATCCTAATGTTGCTCAATCTCATGTAGGCCTGGGCGATATGGCATAAAATTAATATCACAATTTTCTTGGAGCCAGATTACGATTTCGATTTTATCAGGATTCTTGTAGAACTGTCTGTTTTTCTGCTTTTTGATAAAGTTCCTTCTTTACTGTCAGTGGCCAAGTCCAGCTGTCAAAGGCTGAGCCCTGTTGCCAGAAAGAAACAAGCGACCAAGCCTTTGAAAAATAAATCCCAAAACAAGAGACAAAAATAATCAAATAATTGGAACATTAAGTGTTGCTGCAAAACAAGAATGAAGGATATTGACATATTTTAATTGCATTTCTAACAAAAATTACTTTTAAACCTTTTTTTTTTTTTTTTGAATAAGCTAAAAATAAAATATGATATATGGATATATTTTTGTAAATCAAACCCCAAAAAGGGCAAAATTCACTTGTTTTATGACTTGAAAGTGCAGTCCAAAATAACACAGACCTTCAAATCCATGTCAGAGACGTATAAAAAAGGCCAAAGTCGAAATAAGGAATCAAATGGAGTAATAGAAAATTAATTATTTTCATTAATGGTAATGTTTATTAAGGACAATGTACAATTACATTAAGCCCAATGGCAGAGATGCTTGTACCAGATTGTATTTTACAGCTAATTTCCATCTGTAGTCTTGTTGATGAGCTCACAATTTTTTATCACGATATAGCCCAGCCTAATCTCATGTTTGCCGAAAACTGTAACAGACATATGCAGTAAGACTTTATCTAACGGTATGCATAAAAGTTGTCGAAAGCTTTAAATCAAATCGGAAATTGAGAAAAAATCATGATGTGGTTTTCCCGGTTGACTTAGCCCTATCTAACAGTAACACTTTTTTTTCTGTTATATTTCTCTTTCATATCCTTATGCTTTTGTAAGACTTCTCGTCTCAGTCACCATCTGTGTAGCAGCCCAGCCCTGCCCATAAGACACCTGTCAAAATGACTCAGCACCACATTTCCCTTTCTAAAGACAATGATATTTGATAGGGCTGTGTCACCATATTGGCTCCATGTGAGAACCAATGAATGTTTGTATTCCAGTGAAAGACCCTGGTCTCTCTGGACTGTCTGATCCCATTTGGACATCTCCTGTCATTTTGTTTGGGACAATGAGCTCTTCACTCCCTCTTGGAAATAAATTGACAACAAAAGGATAACAGGCATTTGATAGAAGGTAGGTAAAGTATGCAGCGTGACATACTGTACATCCTTGACATAGAGCCTTGCTCTCACACCTTGTTTCTAGCTGTGTAAGGGTTATACTAACACAGTTTTCTTCTTGGAGGTGTAAAACTATCCTATAAATGGAGAGGTGTGTGTTTCACTGAGATACTTGAGCAGAGGGACATGAACTGTAAAGTGACATGAATCCATGACTCAATGCTCTAATTTTAGAAACAATGAATTGCACAGTTACATCATTTTACTAATGTTTAAAACAATTAAATATTTTATCTTTAATCTTATTGCAGGTGGTGAAGGTGGCTGTTCAAGATTAAGATGTTAAAATGTCACCTCCTACTTTAGACTATTACTGCCGCGGTTTCCAGCCAAACACCTTTGACCCCTCTCGATGCGGGACGTGTCTGCGGCCTGATCACATGCACCTGAACAACAGTACAGTCAAAGAAGATGAATGGGAGGACAGTCCTCTGGTTAGTACCATCATTTCATATAACAGAAAACTTAAAGTTTGAGTCTTTTTTTACTTTACTAAATGTCGATTATAACCATGTGTTAAAGGACTTAAGGAAAGAAGTTGTCAGATTTAAAGCCTAAATTGTGTGTGCTACCCCACCTTTGAGTCTGTCCATTTCAAGCAAATAAATAAAAGTGTAGCAAATAAAAACATTTTTAAATACTCTTGAAGATTGTGCAAAAAACAAACAAAAAAACGAAGCAGAAAATGTAACTATTTAAAAAAGCTAAAAAAAATTAATCATTGCTGGGTTTTCTGACCATTTTGTTTGCTAAATCAACAATCTTGTGAAGTCCTCTGAGATAACTGTTGTGATTTTGGGTTATACAAAAATACATTGAATTGAATAATAATTACAGCAATGAATAAGGCCATAAGACTTTACAGTGCTTTCTACAACGGTAAAAACTTAATCAACTGCTGTAATGTTAGGAAATCAATTACACTGCAAGTCATTTCACTGAGGAATTATAACTTCATGAAAGCTTGTTTATAATTTAATGAAATTAAATAACTTAATGAAAGCTTGTTACAGTCCTTGGGGAATATGGAGTAACTCGATATCCTGTGATGATGACACTTGCAAAGAAATACTCTCTGAGTGAGCAGGCAATTCATTCCCCAAAGAAAACAAATCTAGTGAATTTTTTATTCAAACATGATCAGACAGTTTTAGGTTCTGGTAGTTTTATATGAATTTTTACGTTCAAAAAGGCAGTTTGTAGAGTTTTGTGAAAAGAGCGAAAAGAACTGAAGGAGGAATCCAGATAATCATGAGAAAATAATCAAGTGGGCGGTTCTGGTAATGTAAAAGCGCTGAAGCAATGAAATAATGATGAGCCTGACTCGAGTTTAGCTTGAGTTACGTCCTGTGTAGTTTGAAGCATCTCTGAGCAGAACAAGAAGGAATGATCGTAGAAAACCTCGTCAAGATGTGTTTCAACTTTAGAAAAATGTAAGTGCAATCTTCAGTACAGTGTGGCTCTTGAAGCTTGATTTAACATCTTTTTCTGGTTCTCTACTTTAAAATGAATTGATTGTGCTGTTGCAGATTGTCAGCAACATAATACAAACTATTTTTTGCATCATATGCAATTAGATAAATGTATTAGTTGAATTCGTAGTCAAAATATGAGCTGAAGTAATGTAGCATGAGGAAGTTCTAATAATGCAGACTTACTAGTGCTTACATCAAAAACACTAAAATTACACAATTTTCTTGTCATTGCTGTTCAATCTGAGTTTTTGGTTTTTGTTTTTTTCAGCTCATGGTATGCGTTGAAGTCCATATAATAGTAATAAATTAATTAGTTGGCAAATATTTCTTTAACCTGTCATTTGCAATTAAACATTAGGTAGTTGTATCCCATTCTAAATGCCACTTTGTGTTTTCTTAAAGTATGTTTTCTAATATACTAAATATTTTTGTTTCTGTATTTTGAACCAGGACCCATATGATGATGAATGTGACCTTTCTGAGGTGACTAGTGTGAGCAGTGATGACATCAGCGGTGGCTGGACGTACGAGTGGAGCCTGGGCCACAGCCTGAGTCCAGACCAGGAACTTAATACCTGTGATACTGACATACAACCCAGGTGACTGTATGTTCTACTGTTATTTTTGCAGCGCCTCTAACTCGTATCAGACAAATTGTTTAAATAGAATGAGACGTGTTCAGTATGCACTTTGTAAGTTACTCGGAGCCTTTAGTAGATGGTAGATTTGCAAAGGTATTTATAAACCTTTATTCCTCTTTAGCAACACTTCCAGCTAAAGTGAATGTAATATTTCGTATACTGTATTTTGGTGGTCAACAGGTCTCCAGCCTCTTGGGATTGTTCATGTCGAAGCAGATCGTTGAGTTCAGAGAAGAGTCTTGATGATATGACCAGATTTGACCCTTCACCCCACCGCAGCGCTGAAAGCCCCTGGATGGATGAGAGAAGAGGAAGAGACAGGTCTCGGCGACCATCAGGTTAAACATTTTGTGTCAGATTTTACATATTTAGAAAGTAGGATGTATAGTTGTTGTTTTTTTTTTTGCTAATCAAAGACATTAAAGTTCTACATAATGAAGATTTGGTGTTTTATGTTTATTTGAATGTATTTTTGTAAGAGTCCACTGGAAATCGTGAAAGAGGAAGCGGCTTCTTCTCTCCGGACCGAAGAGAGAACAGTGAGAAACAGACTGATGAAAATAATAAAAGACGGTATCGATATTTTGAGAGAGGACATCCACTTCCCAGTAACTATGTTCCAGAGCCCAAAGCCTGTGTTCCCTTCAGGACTGTTAACCTTGGACTGCCCTCACGAAGGAGGAACTCAGAAACATTCATGCAGGACAGCTGGAGAAGTGAGTCACCTCAAAGATACACAAACCACTCAAACTTTAGAAGAGGGGCCGACTCACAGACCACCTCTCCAACACGTCATAACTCTGTGAGCCCTGATCGCCACAAAAGCACTGAATCCTCTGTGGGACACCGAAGAGGGAGTTCCATCTCGAGGGGACAGTCACGGTCCCGTGTCCCATCACAGCATCCATCACAACATCCATCTCATACTCCGTCAAGGTATTCTTCACGTTGCTCTAGTCCATCACGTAGACGACCATCAATATCTCAGGCTGCCACTCCCTCACACAATCGGACAGCAAACTACAATGCTCAAAATGGTGACTATAATGTTCAGAACAGGAGCAACCGAGGGTCCGGGACACCTTCGCAATCCTCACACAGACACAGTTTAGACTCTGAGAAACTGTACAAGAACCTTGAGTACATCTCCCATCGCAGTTCTCCACCAATTCAACAGAGGTCCTGTGAGGGCTCATCAAACAGGACAGCGGTCAACAGTGCTGTCCACACTCACACGCATAACAGCAGAGAGTTTCTCCTTCCAGAAATGGCTATGGGACACACAGTAACACTCCCCAAAAGGAGTATGGGTCCAGAGACAGCAGGCTCAGCCCCTCACAAGGGTCATGGCAGGGCTCCGCTCACTCTTTTCTCAGCAACCCTGCCTCACGGGGCTCTTCAACATCACTGCGTAATGCAGACACTCACCTGCTGGGACCTGAGGAGCCTGTTTCATGTGTTACTGATGCTCCTGAAGAGAATCGGGCCTATAGTGACCGAAGCAGGAGCAGCGGGAGGCGAGGAATGGATGCCCTACTGATTTCTGAACCTAAGAAGACATCAGAAGTGGTGGAAGAGGTATATATTAAAGGTACAATGGAACAATACAATTTTTTCATTACCTTGTATCTTTGATGTAATGTATTTATCTGTGAGGTGGGAATGACCATTGATGACTACATTGAACTGGCTGATATTCCAAAGATTTACCTGGAATCTGAAGAGGAATATGTCGGACATAGAAAGAGAAACCAGAGCCCCAGTCCTTGCAGAAATCAAAGAACCAGGAGTGAGAGGTTAGTTAGTTAGCTAATTTTTATTTTTTAACAAATAATAAAAAAATACATACTTAAAAAAACATAAAAAGGTACATTTTCGTTTCACGCTGTATTTTTATGTCTGTGGTAAGATACACAGATGAAACAGATATGCATAGCTCAAGACTTGTGTCAGATGACAGAGGACGAGTACGAGAAAGAGGCAGAGACAGACGAGAAAAATGCAGAGACTACGAAAATGGAAGACCCTCTAGGAGACAATCCATGGGTTCTGTTCACTCACAGGTAAGACATCAGTGACATAAATGGCAAAGTTGTATTCACCATTGTTCAGTGATAACTTATAAAACAATGTTTTGTAAAGAGTTCAGATAACCTCAACGGGAAACAGAGATCTTCAAAGGCAAGAGAGCACGCTGCTTCTGAACAGCCACAGACACAGGTGAGCCTTGGTACAAGTGGTGTATATTTGGAAGAAAATGGGACACTCATAATATCACCATAAAGTAGTTCACTGAAATTCACACATGCTCTGAAGTTAATGTGCTGAAAGCCATTAGCTGGCAGTCTGTTTTAGGCCATGTTCATTCAATTCATCTTCTCTATGAATAGGTGCAAGGAGGATTTTATCCAAAGTATCTTGCAGTCTCAGCGGCCAGCATCATAGATGAAACTGCTGAGCCAACCTAACATTTAGGGATGTGATGAAACTTTCCACGCAACAGCATAACTGCTGTGCAAACTTTTATAAAGACATTATCATGGAAAACAAATGTACATTATAAAACAATAATTCAGTCGTTGCTTTTTTTTTTTTTTTTTTCATTTTTGACATTTGCCCTGGACAATGTTGTTCTGGTGAGTATTGTGCGTTTGACATGAGTTGAGATGCTTCCTTTTTTTTCTTCTTATCACTTTGAAAACTGCCTTAGCTTGCTCTACGTTACAATTTTAATGCTTCCTCTTTCTAGACTAGATAGATGATCAGTTTACATTTTAATGCTGAAAGGTTACACCACAACAAGGCATTTCAAGCAAAAATTTCATGTTCTACTTTCAGACTATTTTCCCTAAAGGGCTGGTTATCGATTCTAGATGAACATGGAAAGGTAGGAAAACTTGCATATATATGCATATATATATATATATATATATATATATATATATATAGAGAGAGAGAGAGAGAGAGAGAGAATAAAAGTATAAGAATAATAATAAATATTATTATTATTTTCATTCTTTTAGTGGAGGAAACACTGGTTTGTTTTAGGAAAATGTTCAGTTAGGTACTACAGAGATTCTGAGGGTGAAGAGGTAAGACATTGTATTATTTTTTGCAAATCTTACATTCAAACAACATTGTTTTCTGTTGTTTGACATCATATAGTTCGATGATCTGGAGGGAGAAATTGACTTGAGGTCCTGTCTGAATGTGTCTGACTGCAGTGTGGAAAAAAACTATGGGTTCCAGTTACAAGTATGTATTTTCTGTACTTTTGTTTTTCTACATAAAGCAGATGGTCACTCAAACACTACTTCTGTTTCCACGTCAATTACATGTGTGGCTGCTTCCTGTTTAACAGTGTGAATATCTTCGCTGTGTCTTTTGATCTTCCTCAGACAAAGAAAGCAGTGTTCACTCTCTGCGCCATGACCTCTAGAATACGACGGAACTGGGTTAAGTTACTAAAGCAGGCCATCCAGAACAAGTCACAGTGAGTTTTTATTAAATATTGGGCAAAGCAAGATTTGTGTAATAGAAACTGAAAGACTGAGAAACTGGTAAAACTTCACAATACAACAAATTTGAGCCTATGTTTGATTGATTGATTGATTGATTGATTATAATACGATCGGTGCATTCCTGTGCATCTTGTTGAGTTGTTGAGATGCATGGAACGTGGCTGGGTGGTCCTATTGTTGCAAACTCACTTATCATATTTCTTCTGATGTGTAACGCCATCCGTCTCTCATTTCCTCATTTTGAATTAGCCAATCAGATTCCGGCAGCGAGAAAGAGAACCCTCTCTCACAGCGACGGTCGTCATGCCAACCCTCTGCTCAGTTCACTGAGAAGGAGTCCAGACATAAACCTGCAGCACTGCACACCCACCAGGACCTGTCCCAACGAGAAGAGGGAGAGGGCTGGGATCGGGAACAAGCCAAGCGATTGGAGGAGAGGAACAAGTGGTTTGAGGAGGGACTTTCCTTTAATGAAATGTGCAGCAGGTGGGACTCCATGGAGCTGAAAAAGGGGAGTGTACCTATACCAGTAATTGATACTATTGACACAGAGGTCAACAGGAAATGGTCAGAATTTGAAAAGTTTTCATTTCGGGAGATGACTGCACAGTCTATTATTGGAAATGGGACCTTGCATTCAAATTCACAAACATTCGCTGATGTTCCCAATGGCTTTACCCATGAAGAGAGTATTGAAACTTTCTCTGCTGCAGAAAGGACAGATAACTATGTTTCAAACAGTTTCTCATTGACTAATGAGTCTGAAAACAATCAGACAAGCAAAGCTGATGTTCTTCATAAGGAGGTACGCATTACAATTTTACTTTAATTATTTGTTTTGCTGAATATAAATTAAAAATTTTGTTTTCTTCAAGGCCATCTCTCTTCGAAAGGAGGTGGAAAGTATTAAAAAGGAACGTGCAGCCATGGGAATAGAAGTAGAGAGTCCTTGTGGCCCCGGAGCCCCCTGTAGGATCAAACTGGAAGCATTGGTAGCAGATCATCAGAAAGAATTACAGGAGCTACAAGAAAAACATGAACAAGAAGTCAGAAAGCTGAAGGAGCAGAGAGACAACATGCTTAAAGAAGAAAGTCGGACAGCTGCTGAAGGTAGTTTACTTAAGGACATAATGTTAATAATACCACATATTCCCTCATCTGCAAAAAACTAATATTTATATTTTCACTACTATTTCCAATTTTTCTTAATGTAAAGATACACAAAAGAATATACTGGATGTTTTGATCATACTCTTTTAACTCATTTATCTGCACCAATACAATCTTTTCAGCTATGGAGAAATTGAAAGCAGCACACAAAGAAGAAATGAAGAGAGTAATGGAAAGGGCCAAAGAGTCAAAAGGAGGAGCTATCGAGCCAGTGCAGAATGTGTAAATAGACATTATTATAAAGACATGATGTGGCCGTGTGACCTCAATATTTTTATGATATAGTTGTTGTTTGTATGTTAGGTCACAAGCCTATGCATTGCACGGTGAGTTAGATGTTCTGTCTGAGCGCTATTCACAAAAGTGCCTTGAGCTGAAACATGCTGAAAACAATGGCGAGAGCAGAGACACCGATCTGAGACAAACAGAGAAAGAACTTGAGCAACTAAGAAGCGAAAATCAGGTTCTGACTTTATGATTGAAATACTTTTTTTTGCATATGAGCAGTGAAAAATGCATTGAACTATAAAAAACGTATGTCTTTATAGGAGCTAAAAGCCAGGCTGGCCGAAGAGATAAGCCGAATGCGTTATTTCATTACTGGTCAGAAGTCAGACATGGAGCCTGTTGGGAGCAGTAAAACATATGCACAAATAGAGGTATTATGTCTGTAAATGTCTCATTCATGCGTGTGTGCTTAAGTTAACATAAATTATTAAAAGTGCACCAGGTAACTTTTCTGGTGGAAAGTTCATAGTGTATACTTTGGAATGTCCCATGGCATAGATTAAGCTCTCTATCTCCATGGAGAAAAGCAGGTAGCCTAAGTCACAAATTACACTAAGAGGTATTTCTTTGACAGAAAAGGTGACTGAATGAACCAAACAAAGCAATGACTTCTCAGTACAAACAAACATGTTGCTGTCCTTCTGCCAGAAAAGTTACATAAAGCCTTTTTTCCACTGTAGGAACTTTTTCCAGTTCCTAGTACTTTTTTAGTTACAGTCCCTATTATAGGTGTGTTCACACACAGCAAGAACTAAAGACTGAGGCCACACTTCAGGGGCTTTTTTAGCTCCTGCTCTGGGGCAGGTACTTTCCAGTCAGACCAGGAGTTTTTTTGGTTACACAAGCACTCTAACAATGTTAACTTTTTTTGTAAACATGTTTAATTTGTTCTTACATAGATAAACTTTCTTTATCCTTAAGAAAAAATATTAAACTCCCAAAATATAGTTTGTTTAATTTGTAAATAGTTGTTTAATTATTACTAGGAATTACAGTGAATGCTGGTAATTGTATTTTATTGTTGATTTCAGTGATGTTTTCAGGTTTTGTAGATCATAGTTTTATGTGGAATCTAAAAAGACAACTTTTGTTTTCCTAACACCACTTAATGACTTGTTTAAATGTTCCAGATTATACAGATGCTAATGTCAAAGCCAGTTAGACTCACTTTCAGGAACTGTTGATGTGTGAACACACATGGGGACAGGTTAGTTCTTCTGATTAAACAGGGACTGGAGGAATGTTGGGACTAGTTCTTGGTATTTTGCGAAAATGCCTCTAGTGTCTTTTTTTCTCTCGTTTGATCTGCACCTATAGACATTCAGTTTTAGCATATTACAAAATGGAGTATGAACGTTTACAAATTAATTATCACATCAAATTAATCGCTCCATATTGCCAATTGACATGACAGCAGTTTTCTACCGCGCTACTTTGGTGAACTAAAATAAACCTGCTATAATTGGCTGCAGTGTTCTACTGTGCAGCAAGAGTGCCACCTTGTGTTAGATCAATCAAAAGTATTTTAAAACTGCAAATATAATTCTTTTTTTGTTTTGTTTTTAAGACGCTTCTAAAGACAAAAGAAAATGAAATACTGTCTCTCAGAAGAGAAATCAGCTGTCTACAAAATGAAGTGCATTCGCTTACGAAGGTACTGTTTTATCAGTTTCTATTTTTTAATCTTGTTTTGAGTGTTCTGTTACGCAATAAATTGTTACTGAATTTGTATTTTCAGGAGAAAGAAAATGCTTATGAGCGCTATAAGGGCATCTATGTACAGCTGACCAATACACAAGGTCACAACCAACTGGAAAAGAACTCTCTCATGGCCCAACTGGAATTAGCAAATGCTGCACTGCAGGAGGATGAACAAAAAACTTAAAATGTTTTTCTACATGATCAGGCATCCTTGCAATCTACTGAGACCAAGAGACATAAACACATTTTGTATGTTTTAAGCAACTCATTTATTGAGTTGACAGAGACAAACAAACACATGCAAACAACATAATCCTAAAGAGTGCATTATATTGATATGCATACTTTTTGTTGAACAATAATGATATTTCATTATCATTTAATTTAAAAATGCAGTAGAGCAAAGGGACAGGTGACTGGAGGTAGAAGGAGGCAATTTGGGTCCGGTCTTGCATTGTGTTGGCTGGTTTCAGATAATAATGCAAAGAACCTGTAACCATAAACAAAATGTATTATGAATCACCTGTAGAAATGTAAAAAAGACACGTTTATAATTCTTCAAAAGTAAGCCATGGTGGAACTGTGTACAGATACAGATACAGAGAGTTTATACACACCATTTACTCTCCAAGCTCAGTCATCGTCGTCATCGTCCTCAGGAACAAAGATGTCATGCTCCTCCAAAAGAGCAGCAAAGTTCTTGCTTATCAAAGTTCCCACATAAAGGAAAGGCACCACCACTACCGTCATGCGGATAAGCCCAAACGGTGTCTAAAAACAAAGATTATAAATCAGTATTTCATTTCTGGATGGTCATCAAACCCAGATGTGGACATACACAATTATAATAAAATAAAAAAGTAATTTATGTGTAGTATATGTGTGCGAGGTGAGGTGTCGTTATCGGGTCGAGGTTGCTCTGAACATTGGCCCTGAACACCATTGTTTTAAGGTTAAGCCTGGAACAGCTGGACATATCTCAAGAAACCTAGGGGATTGTTGCTAAGCTACATTTCCATTTAAAATAAAAGTGTGTGTTTGAAGTAAAACAATAAGTTTCAATGTAACAACGTAATAACAATGCAAAAGCTTTAGTCTGCTTCCTGAAACTCTCGCACCCTAAAGTGAACATAATTCATTGGTAGATGGACTCAGTCAGTCGCTTTTGAGTCTTTCCATTGGCTAAAAGACACGTCAAGCACACTAAAAACACCCACATATGTTTGTCTTTTGATTAGGGGTTTGCTCGGACTGAATTAAATACTTACTTTCTCCGGTTTGGGAAGAATGCCTCCCGATGATGTTGACACTGCAGTTCGGCTTTGAGTCGCCCTCGATATGTTTGATGTTTTCATCCCGTCACGGGCTAAAATGCCTGTGTTTTGTGAAAAACCCTTAGCAGAGGGAGCCGCAGTATTCTCGACGCCATGTTTTCTTGATACTACAGTGGGAGGGACTTGAAAGGGGTGGTTATTGGTGTATCATGTATTTATATGTATTTATCTATTTATAGTTATGCCAGCGGAAAAACAGAAAGAGATATATAAAAAAAATAATATTTCGAACCAAAAAAGCTATTCTTTATGTAAAGATACACCAGAGAATACTGATTTTTAATCATACTGTTTTAACTCATTTATCTGCACCAATACAATCTTTTCAGCTTTAAAACATCCCTTCATTATGTACCCTGTAAGTTTTGTACACGTAAAAACATTGCTCAATAACAGTTCGTTAGTCACCCTGTACTGGTGATGGGGGCGCGCTCACACTTCTGCGCGCGTGCGCACCAATGGGAAATAGAAGGCGGAAGAGGACGATGCTTGAACTTTACGCTAACATGCTACAAATAACTTAAATACTTATGCCTTGGTTACTGCTTTGTTCATGTTCTCGTTTTTTCTAATCAATTGCGATTTGAAGTTAAGCAAATGCTTTCTGAACTACGAGCTGGGAACAGTTTTAAACAGACTTCACTTGATTAGCCAAGTGACATTTAACGTTAGCTGAGTTAGCTCTACAAGGTGCCGCAAAACACCACAACATTCAATGTAACACAGCAAGACGCAGACAGACTGTGGTGTTTGTGCGGATTGCTACAGTCTCACACGGTGTTGGTGAAAGTGCTGTGGAGACACTACATGTGCAGAAGAGAGTGACTCACGGAGCTACGGAAACATGTCGGCCCACGCTCAGATGAGAGCCATGCTGGACCAGCTCATGGGCACCGGCAGAGATGGTAATGGCTCACTCACACACACAGGACATACTCTGTTGCTCTGACTGGCTTTATGGTGTTAGGAAGTGTTTATAAGACAAGCAAACATCGACCATTTCTGCTTTTAGCATCCTGGCTAGCTTGTCTTAACAAGTAACTTGTAACTTACCTGTTGGCAGATGACAGTCGCACAAGAGTAAACTGAATGGTTATTCTGCAAAACATTATTTAATCGATACTCGTTTGCCTACTCATTATACTTGATTGTAAATGTTGCTGTTTGTCTTTTATTTTATGTTCTTCCCGTTTGTATTTGGTTAATGTATGCATCAATTCGTTCTTTAAAGGAGACACAATGCGACAGAGAATAAAGTTTACAGATGATCGAGTCTGCAAAAGCCACCTCCTAGACTCATGTCCCCACGACATCCTGTCTGGCACGGTGTGTTTCACTACACATAAAGACATACATACAGACATTTTATTCTTCTTTAATGACTGTTTTGATTTTTTCCTCCTCAGAGAATGGACCTGGGAGAGTGCATGAAAGTTCATGACCTAGCTCTCAGAGCAGATTATGAAATTGCTGCCAAGAAGGAGGAATACTTTTTTGAGTTGGATGTAAGTTCACTTTACATGACCATAAAGTCATCATTTTTGTGGTCTAAGATTTGGATGACAATTACTTGTATGACAATAATGGAGAAGGGGGAACACTTAAACCGCTATCCATAGGAATCATACCATAACTGGAGTAGAAGCGCAAAAACATAAGTTTGGATATTGTAATTTAACCACTGTGATGAATTGTAAAAATGATTTGAATAGAGATAGACTCACATGTCAATATTTTGGGGACAATTTGACTACACCAGACATTATATGGTTGACCAAAAGAAACATAAGTAAGAAAATACTATAAAATCAGATTATCTCTTATTTATTTACACAGAAACATGTCGCTAGCTGTAGTTCATTCTAATGCATCCTAGCAGTATGTAAAAAACACTTGACTCTGTGCTGAAGTGGACAGTCATCACCTAGGCACAGCTTAATTCAGTTCACCGGCATTTGTACGCTAAGCTTAACAATACCTAACTAGTTTTTAGTACTAGAGTCAATTTGAATCATCACAATAGTTGTTTTCTACATTCAACAAGAGTGAGCTATTCAGAGAGAGAACAAGTGTAGCCATGATAAAATGCAACCAAAAGTCAGCTAAACATAGATTATAGTCTTGTATGGAGGCTTGACGAGTTAACCTTAGCCACGTAGTGCATTATTTTCAGAGAATTTGAGGAGAAGAGTAAATTTGCCTTTTACTTTATATTGTAGTTTTCCCTATTAATAAAAATCATGACTGATGTTGCAAAGGCGTGAAGCAGCATCCACCTTGAGAATAAGCTTCTGCATGTATGGGTTTTTAATATTTTGGTCAATATCACATTCAACAACACTGACTTCTACTACTTCTGTTTGCAGGCTGCGGAGCACCTTCAGTCTTTCATTAATGATTGTGACCGACGAACTGAGATGGCTAAAAAAAGGCTTGCTGAAACACAAGATGAAATCAGTGCTGAAGTAGCTGCAAAGGTGATGATTGCCTATCAAACATGCTTTGCTTTACCAATGTACTTTGAACACAAACTTTTTTGTTTTTTGATAAGGCTGAACGTGTCCATGAGTTGAATGAAGAAATTGGAAAGCTTTTGGCCAGAGCTGAACAGTTGGGTGGTGAAGGGAATGTAGACGAGGCCCAGCAATTGTTGGAAAAGGTGGAGAATACACGAATCTTGAAGAAAGAGGCAGAGGTTAGTAATAATTAATTTATTTTATGCATTTTTATTCTGTCCACTGAGCAATTTTTGTATTATCTTTAATTTCTCTAGGATGTCTACAGAAACTCTATGCCTGCCTCCAGCTTCCAACAACAAAAACTACGAGTCTGTGAAGTGTGCTCTGCCTATTTAGGTCTTCATGATAATGATCGTCGCTTGGCTGACCACTTTGGTGGCAAACTGCACTTGGGTTTTATTGAAATACGCGAGAAGCTGGAAAAGCTGAGGGTAACACAATTCTTTGCAAGCATATGTTGAGCAGAGATGACAGGTAGCATTTTAAAATTCATTTAACCTTTGTTGGTATAGAAAGCTGTTGCAGAAAAGCAAGAAAGAATGCGAATGAAAAGACGCGAGGACAGAGAAAAGGAAGAAAGAGAACGACAGTGGGAGTTGGAGCGTGAATGGGAAAGGGAACGAGAAAGAGAGCGAAGAAGGTACACATCTCTTGACCATAAGTGTAATTTTCACATACGGTTTGTACTAGCCACCAACTAACATTAGTTTAATTTCAGGTCAAGATCTAGAAGTGGAGATCGGTACAGGTAAGATGGCCTATATGTTTAAGTTAAGGAATTTTCTATAAAATGCTGCGCATGAGATATTTGGTTCCGCCAAAGCATGCCACAAAAGGAGCTTTACTGAAAACGGTCTCTGTCCTTTGCAACACTTGACTTGCGTTGCCTGAATGTTGTGTGAAAGTGTATGGTGATGGTCAGAGGGACGGATGGATCTGACTAGGTAGCTGTGGCTTCAATACTAGCTTAACCTCTGCCGTGTATGGAATAAATGAATAATGTTCTTTATTCAGTGTTCCATATATCTGTAAGCTTTATTGAGTTATAATCTCTTTCTGTATGAATAGAGATGGAAGCAGCTCATCTTCCCATCATTCCCGACGTCACCGTTCTTCCCGTTCCAGGGAAAAGGTGGAGATCGGGACAGAGAGAGGAGACATCGACACAAGGACAGGCACCGCTCACATTCACACTCTCATAAGCACAAGAAAAAGAGGTAAATGAGACATTGCTCCTGTGAAGTACATATATTGCACATATGTTAACCCAAAATACACAAATGCAGCACCTACAGCAAGACACACAGAAATTAATAATATGAAGTAAAATCTGGTTTGTCATTACTTTTAAGTAGGCCATGCATATCATTTTGTGAATACATTTATTTTTATTGCTTAAAAAGGGTTAGAATTTTCCAGTATACTACACCACTTTGTGGTTCCCTTTTTGTGGGGCATTAATTTGCACATTGTTAGTGGACCCTACAGTCAGATTTCACCACACTGATAGTCTGGCTTGTCCTAAATTACAGAATGCATGACTGCAATAACAGTGACCACCCACAGGGGTTTTGAAAAAAAAAATATTTAAAGTTTGAAAACATTCCCGGGGCTGATCAGTTACGTAGTGAGACATTACATTTTGTTTTACCATTTTTTTTGCAGCTTATAAATGATGACGTTATTAAGATGTTTTGCATATTTTTTTAGTTATGAATGTGCTTTTTAGACTGAGAACAGCCTCCCCTGTGGATCTGGGTTAGCACATTGCTAGCTAGCACGCGACATGCCTTTAATCTCTTAATATTTGAACTTTTTGAAATATGGGAGTTTATATTGGGGAACTGCACCAGAGGGAACCAGAGCGATCTTCCACTGTTGAGCTCAATGCAGATTTCTTTGTCTCTTGACAAGTTCCACCCCAGTTATACTGTAACTTTCTAAACTGATATTGATTTGTACTTCATTGTGTGACAGATCTTCTAGAGACCGCTCATCTCATACAAGAGAAAGAGAGCGCTCTTTGTCCCAAGAGAAATGGAAAGAGGGAGCAGCAGATTATGGAGAGTGGAACAGCAGAGAGAAGTCTGCTTCTCCAGTCACTGACACTCGAGATAGAGAAAGATCTGTGTCCAATGAACGGGACAGGCGATCCAGCTCAGAGGAGCGAGAGTCTGGTGAAATATGAACATGTTTCTTCCAAATGTTTGATTTTGACTTTTATTTGTTCAGTAAAATAAGGGGCATAAAGGGGACACTTTTTTTTTTTTTTTTTTTGAAAATGGGTTTTGCATAATGTAGGTTCCAAGGTTGACAGTGACAAAACAACTTTTGAAAAAAAAATGGCTAAATGAATATAAAATTAAAATCATCAGTTGCAAGATGTCCAGACGCATCGTCACACCATATATAACATATTTTATTTTTAGTGGGCACCTGCCAATGTTTTTAAACTTAACTCAAATGTGTGTTTTGATAAAAATGCATCTTTGTATGTGGCAAAAACCCAGCCTGGATGACTGCTTCAGGATATTCTTTGCATTTTATATTTGACTTGTCTCCTTATTATTTCATTTATTATTTTCAGTAGTTTATTCAAGGCATGAGCCATGTGTACAATGAGCTTGTGTTTGTTATTGAAGTTCCCTAAATTTTCAACATCTCTATGCATATTTTGGCAAAATGTATCCTGATATATAAAATATTGTGCTTTACTGTGTATGTTGATGTATTTGGGGAAATCTCTGTCATAAAGTAAAACTTTTCTGCCTCTAATAACGGGTGTCAAAGTTTTCTTTTATTTAAGTCATGTGTTGAATATATAATCGTCCACGAGAGGGCATTACAGAATGCGTTGCGTCTGCGTCTTTACGTCATACGTACGTTTGGAAAAGAGGCGCGAGCTAGTGAGCCGTGCTGCGCTCTTCGTGTAGCCTTCAGTATGGCTGTGT